>CADWAE010000388.1:600000-1197500 GCA_902982915.1 Phalloptychus januarius
CTGCAGTACCTGGACTATTCCCTGGACTGGACCGAGACTCCTGGAGACAGATTGTCCTCCGTATGAAGAAAACATGGACAGGTGTTTGGAGCGTCTCTTCACCTCTTGCCCGTTTTTAAGACCGTTTGTGATTTTCAAAGTAAAATCTTTTCAGAGAAGTTTCTGAAGCTGATAAATCCAGAAGCAGGAAATGATCAGCTGATCGCTGAGAGATGTCAGTTTAGACGGGTCAGCTCCGTTCCCAAAGGTCAAAGTGTCGAACGCAGCAGGAGCCAAACGAGATCCAGCTTTTCCTCTGCAGAGGGGCCCACTCCGATCTCCACACCCAAAACAAAATCCCACCTCCACATGTGGAAATAAATCTGGTAGTTTCAAAGCCACTGCAGTCTGGGCGGCGGCCATCTTTACCGCCTCCAACAGAGCGCTGCTGGGGAACGATTGCGTTCTTCTGCACCTCCTTTGGGTCGTGTGGCTACAGTCGGTTTTAATTAGTAAAATAAAAAAAAGAAAAGAAATCAGGTTTCAGCCGAACCTGAGCTTGACGTTCTGCGCTGTGGACGCAGTCGTAGAGTTACGGCTGGATCGTGATCATTGTCTCGACTCTAGAGTCTGTGGAGCGGTTTGATAGATCTACATAGATATACACAGATAGATGGTTATGTGTGACTGGAACAGCTGAACATTTGTTTACAACTGAAGCAACTTTCTCAGTCCAGACTGAGTAGTTGCTGTAGTTGTAGTTTGTGGAGGCTGCAGTAGTTTGTTGCGCAACAAACTACAGGATACAACTACAATGCGCCGCGCCGCGCTGCGCTTCCTGTCAGCCCCTCAGCTTGTTTCTGCTTCATGCTAACTTTCTTATCGGTACTACACATCTGCTGGTTGCTCTGCTGCCGCAGCGCTTTGCTCCGTCTGACTGAGATCAGGAAAGTTCATCTGATCTTATCTCCACCTGCCTGTGGGAGTCTGAACTGAAGTGACTGCTGTGGCCCCGCCCCCCGCTGTGATGTCACAGCTTGGATGTGGTCGCTCTGAGGTCGGAGCACAGATGATCTCGGCATCTTTTCTCTGACCTGATTTAATGCACGAGGACGAATAATCTGATAAATCATGAAGTTTACAGGAACTGCTGTCAGCGTACTTCACCGTCGCCTAGGAAACAGCATCCAGCGGCGGCAGTGATTCGTCAGCGCTCCTCTTCCTGCTGGAGAGCCGAGTAGACGCTGCTGAAGCAGCAAGGAGAAGCTGCTGCACATGCCACTGATGAGCACTGACAGCCAATCAGAGGGCGACCCGATTGACCCGAAGAGTCCCGGAGCCGCCGGCGCGGTCCGGCTAACGCCGCCTACACAACAGGATACAGCAGAACCTGGAAAGCTGCTGCATGAGACGCCTGCATCCTGCAAGGTCATCAGTAACTGAACCTGCTTGTAAAACCAGGAGAGATCCATAGCATGTTCTGATTCTGACGGATTAGAACCCAAAACATTCACGATGATGAATTCAGTCAGAGCCAAACTTTTATTTCTAAAGCGCCGATTCACAACAGATGTCTCCAGATTCTAGAAAAATGTGTTTACAGCTCAACGAAACAAAGTTTCCAGCTGATTCTGATCAGAGAATGAAGTTCAACTGATTATCAAATGTGAGGAAGAAGAAGGAGACATTAATCTGCAGCACTCAGTCCTGGGTCATTTGGGCCTGTTGGACTGATTGGTTCTGATTGGTTCTGATTGGATCGTTTGATTCTTTTGGGTCATTTGGTTCTGTTGGACCGATTGACTCTCGGGTCAGAACCACGAACTGAAGGAACACTGGCCTCTACAGGCGGAGAGCGGAACTGCAGTGTGGCTGTTCTGTCAGACGGGTCCAAACCAGAGGTTCTGGTTCTATTGGGGGAGATTGATGGAGATGTCGTTGTGTGAACCTTCAGGTTCGATGAAGACAAAGTGTGAATTCCTCAGCCAGACTGAAAATGGCTGCAAATAAATGAACATTAATAATTATTACAGGAACACTTAATGAGTTTGACGGTTATAAAGTTTCACTTGTTTTTATTTAATTCAGAAATGAAAGTTCATCAAGTTTAAAACAAGAGACACGTTTTCTAAGCATCAAGTTTTGACAACTTCACTATGAGTTGTTATAATTTAATACTGTAATTTAAATAAAACAATCCTGTTAAATCGAGCAGCCAAGCTTTCCTCAGCTAGTTCAGTCATTATTTTCATTACTGAGTTATAATAACTTCTTATTTTAAGCTAGGATTACATTTCTTGATTGACTTTGCATGAACAAACGTTTAGTTGACTGAATTCTGCTCACATTTATTTTCATCAAAGTAAAACAACAACCTGTTGCATTCTGGGAACTAATCACTATTCAGTTTTTTTAAAGTGCTAATTTAGAGACACAACAAAATGAATAAATAGTTAATATAACTGACTAAGTTTATCTTTCTCGAACTCAAACAGTTCATAATGTAAAACCTGCGACATTTCTCCGACTCAAACACGGAGCTGCTCGTTACCTTTTCTGTGAAAACCTCCTTTAATTATTCTGAACTTTGAACTTTTACCTGAGTAATTATATTATGAAATATCAATAGTGTTGGGTCAGCATGTTCTTCACAAACCTGCAGCTTCTGAAACAGAGTTGGAAAAATGATTCTTTTGCCTGATGTGTTTATTTTCTAGTTATGTTGTTTATACAAACTATTTTCATTTTGGACTTTAAAACACCAAAATTTCCACTTAACATTATATTCTGGTCCATTTGATGTCATTTTTAAATATTGATCATTTGATTAATTCCTGAGAGTTTTTCCTACTTTTTTCCTCCTGGGTGAAAATATAATGAAGTTGAGCTGCTTTTACTTGAAAACTATTTTTGGTCCCTCTGCCTCTGCTTATGTCACCAGGTGACCTTTGACCCCATCCAGTCACTGAACAGATGCTGAGAAGAGAGAAATGTGTGGATGAGACAAAACGTTTTCCATCTGAACAAAAACTGAAATTATTAAAGAGCAACAATCTAGAGTTATGGATCAATGATCAACACACAGCTTCAGTTCTTCCAGCTGTAAAATAGAGATCAGGATGACCTCTGACCCCTGACCTTCAGAGCCACATAAAGCTAGTTCCAAAGTGGGCCTTCTACCAGAACCTCCAGGACCAGAGGACTAAAGTCTCCGATCAGAGAAACTCATCAGGCGTTTCTCTCTAGTGGCTTCGATTCCTGCAGCAGCCAATCACAAGTTCAGACGCTGCAGCTGGAGTCCTGACTAGAACATCAGTGGTCCAGAACACTGCTGCAGGTCCAGAACAGCTCCTGGTTCAGTTCCTGGACGGGTTCAGTTCTGCAGCATTGTTCGGTTCCTGCATGTCAGCGGCAGCTTGTGGTGAGCCCCTCCTCTGACTGTCAGGGTGTTTCCAGGCAGCAGTTCAAGTCCTAGAAAGAAGCTCTGTGACCCGGTTAGTGGAGGATGACATCATGTTGTGTTTCTACAGCCGGCTGACGCCTCACGCTAATGTCTGACCCGATTACCAGCCGGTCTGCTCCTCCTTCTCACATTTGATCTTCTTTTCCTCTAAACTTCTTTCATGAAACATTTTAAACCTGAAATTGAACTCAAGTTAGTGAACAAGCTAATTATTTAGCTGAAAACCAAATATTTAGTTCTGAGCTGGTTAAATATTTAGTTAGCTCCATGCTAACTAAATATTTAGCTAATATGCAAACTCTCTTGACGAAAAGCAAAAGCTAAACTTTAGAACTGCTGTTAAGTTTTGGCTTCTGTTTCCTGAACTTTTGGAGAAATATGATCAGGCCTGAATGTTTTTCTGGACTTCCTGTTGGTAGACGGCGGCGAATGCATGGTGTGGATTTTACAGCTGAGTCAGGCAGCATGGGGACATAAACACAACAAAATGGTGAAAGTCCTTAAAAGGCTGCAGGTTTGCTCTGAGCCCCCCAGCAGCATGCAGGCGCCGGCGGCAGGAAGTCAGAGATCAGAGATAAACTGCAGCGGCGGCTCTGAATGGAAGCAGGTCAGAGAGGAGCTGGCAGCGTGGGCCGCCCAGCGCAGCACGGCGCAGCAGCACAGCGCAGCAGCACGGCGCAGCACACAAGTGATGATGCAGCAACCTGAGCATGCTGAGTCACAGCATGCCTGGAAACCGGGTCAGAGAGTCAGCAGGCCACTTCCTGCAACCCTGGGTCCTCAACCTGGGGTCCTGGAACCTGGAGGCCCCGGGGCCTCAGCTTGGGTGCCCTGCAGAGATCCTGCATCAGGAGCAACCCAAAGGTCCTGAAACAGCCGGAGTCTCAATGTGGGGGCATCAGTATCCTCATAGGGATTAGTAAGGGGCCCTCAGGGGGCCTCCAGGGGCCCTGTGGAGCCTGAGGGGCCCCCAGCCCGGCCCTCTGCATTCAGCCTGGAATCTCTGACATGAAGTGAGATCATGATGTGAGTCAGAACCGAAACCTTCAGATTATCTCCTTCTGAAATCTGCAGCAGAAACGATCTGCAACCACCAGAAGATTCCCCGAGGTTCACTGAGACGGAGACAGGAGACAGACAGAGACAGAGGGACATGTCTGTCCTGCAGCAGCAGAACCAGAACCGGGCCTAGCCACCACAGTTTGCTGTTAAATCTTTTCTGCAGAAACGTTCTGGGCTCTGTGACATTTTCTCCTACTGCTCTCCAGCTCTGTTGGTTTTCCTTCAGGGCACCGATTGCACATTTCTGGCCCATCACCGATCGTCAAAAAGCCTGAGCTGCCGATTCTGATTTTGGCTCATACCAATTATTTTTGTCTGAAATTTTACTGAATAAAGTGTCTGAGTTGGTAACAGTGGGGGGCAGATCTGACCTGGTGGGCGGGGCTAGCAGTAAACCTCTCACAGGCCCGTCGGTGCCCGTCGGTGCCCGTCGGTGCCCGTCGGTGCCGGTCGGTGCTGGTCGGTGCCCGTCAGTGCCGGTGCACCCCTAGTTTATTTATATTGTGCTAATTTGCGCCGTCTCAGAGCCGCTGTTGTCATCCTGATGGTATTTTTTGTTCTTGCAGTAGACAGAATGCCGACTCAGCGGTTTCTGTGGGTCCGGTTCCCCTGCGGTTCTGATCCTGCAGATCGAGTTCAGATTAGCGTCCCGGTGTAGCCTAGCTGACATCACCTCCTGTCCTGCCGGTCCTGATCGCTGCACGCTGACTCAGAAGCAGGATCTCCATTAAACAGAACCGACTGATGGCATGAAGTAGTCAGTGTTTCCTCTGACGCTTTTATGCTCATTTTGAGGTTTTGCATTAGAAATAACTTCCTCTGTTTCACAATAGCAAAGTTTTTGGTTTGCTTGAGGTGAACCAAAACAAAGTTCTGAAAAAAGAATCGATGCTGCAGCAGAGAGAACAGATCGACTGTGACGGGCTCCGTGCCTTTCCAGAGAGGATCCTCCATCTTTGAAACGTGTGCTACATGCTAGATAATTTGCTTTGTTTTGTAGCATTTTAGAAGTTTGTTTAAAGCTTCCTGATGTTGATGGAAACATAATGTTCATAATGGAGGAGCGGCCTAGTCAAAGTCTGGGCTTACATCTGACTGAAATGCTGCAGGATGAGCTTCAGCAGGAAAAGCATCTAGAGTCAGACGGATTGATTGGTTGGTTTTTGCAGCTCGATAAATTGGGCCCTTGAAGCGTCTCAGGAGGCTGAGCCGCGCCGACGCTTCACCTCATTTCCTGGTTGCCTCTGCAGAGCGTGACCTAGAAAATCTGCTGCCAGGTTCGAAGTGTCATCCTGAGGAGCGCCTGAAACTGGGTCGGCCCGCGGGCCTCGTCAGCCGGGTCGCTGCGGTTTACAGAGGAGGATCAAAAGGTCTCAGGTGGTGACATCACGGCGAGGCGCATAAAAACCCGGCTGTTTACACCGGACCATCAGAACCAGGCAAGACGCCGCAGACACACATCCACGCCTGACCTCCAGCCGAGCCCTGGGAACCCAGCAGAACAGAACCGGACCAGAGTCAAACAGAACTGGACGGAACCAGCATGTTTCCAGCAGCTAACAGCCCCAGAGTGACGGTGAGGAAAGTGCTGATGAGTTCTGTTTTCTGTGATCAGCCCCGAGCCGGTCCAGCTCTGATCATGAAGGTTTATCTTCATCTGAAGCAGACCCGGTACATGGTTCTGATTGGCTCAGTAGGGTCCAGTCACCCTCTGACTTATTGAGTTTTATTTCTGTTTTGGGCCCAGTCCGGTTTGTGAGCAGAACCGGTTCTGAAGTCTTTTCTGTTTGATTCAAAAATACTTTAAAATTAAATGAAATAATTCAGGCCTTCAGAGAGCGGCTGTAGAGGTCTGTGTCACAGCGGCTCTGAGGAAGCCTCTGACTGAAGCCGCTCCTGTGTCTAAAACCATGGAGATTTTTCTGGTTATTATGGGATGTGATGTTGAGAACTTCCTGCTGTAACCATGGAGATGATTCATTCTCTGCTGACTGGCTAATGAAGGTCGACTCTCTCCTCCTCAGGTCATCGGTGTCGTCGTCATGGTAATGATGTTGATGGTGGCGGAGGCGGCGCCGAAGCAACCCAGGAAACGCTCCGATGGCTCAGTGGAGCAAACCGTGTCACTGCACCTGGACCCGAACCTTCTGCTGCTGCCCAGCAGGAACCCGCGGCCGCTGCACAACGCCTCCATCTCACCCTGGACCTACAAGTGAGTACACGGCCACCGAATCCCGCCGGGCCCCATCAAGTCCCGCCGGGTCCCATCAAGTCCCGCCGAGTCCCGCCGGGCCAAGCAGACTCTGTTCTGATCCGCCCGTCTCTGTCCACAGTACGTCCCATGACGAGTCTCTGTACCCGCCCATGCTGTCGGAGGCGCACTGCCTGCTGAATGGCTGCCTGGACCTGGAGGGGAAGGAGGACCAGAACCTGGAGTCCCGGCTCATCTGGTACCAGGTGATGGTTCTGAAGCGGGTCAGGACGCAGGAGACGGAACACAGCTACCACTACCGCCTGGAGACCCGCAATGTCCCCGTGGGCTGCACCTGCGTCCGGCACATGGTCCATGTCCAGGAGTGAAACCGGTTCCAGAACCAGGTCCAGAACCTCTAGTTCCGGGTTGCTGCCTTCTCTGAAGAGTTTTGCATCAAATTGTATAAACTGACCACTAAGTTTGGTGCCAGGAGGCTTCCTGCCTTTTTGGTGCTTATTTAAGTTTTATTTAATAGTTTGTGACCTTCAGCAGATATTTATTGTTTTTACTGATGTATTTATTATCCAGATCAATAAAGTTCAGACACTGAATGATCCTGCAGCTTTATTCTTTAAAATAGATTTCTGTACAACACGTCCTTTAACTAGGCCGATGGATAAGAGCAGATCCATCCATCCATCCATCCATCCATCCATCCATCCATCCATCCATCCATCCATCCATCCATCCATCCATCCATCCATCCATCCATCCATCCATCCATCCATCCATCCATCCATCCATCCATCCATCCATCCCCATCCATCCATCCTCCATCCATCATCCATATCAAGGTGTTTTAATAATCAGACAATTTCAACAGAATTTGAAGAAATAAAACTGGATGGCACCGACTCGGGTCACCGTCCCGGGTCTCTGTCTTGGTTCTCATCTCGGTCTCTCAGGTTTTTAGACCTGGACTTGTTGGTTCCAAGATTATCTGATTTAATCTTGGTCAGAACAACCTCCAGGTCTGACTTTCGGATCGGTTCAGGTTGGCATTCTTTAGGCGGTACCAGCAGAGGAGAACGGTCTTGTTCTGAACTTCAGTCCTAGCCAATCAGAACTCGGGTGGTGTCTCCTGATTGGTCCACATCAGGAAGGTCCTCTACATGGACCTCCATCTTTTTTCCTGCAGGTTTTCATCCTAACCAGAACAATCCGACTAGTTCTGCTTGGTTCTGCTTGTCAAACAGAACTGGGCCTGTACAGATCTTGTAGTTGTAACAGTAGGGTTCCTGATTTTCTGAAGTTCTCAAAGGCGCCACTAGATGTCACCAATGAACCTCATCACAGTAAAATATGATGACTGTCCAGCAGGGGGCGCAGTCTGATTTAGAGTATCTGAGCTGATGTTGGGTGGATGTGGTCCAGCTTCAGTTTCAGACAGAACCCTGCTGATCCGTTTCAGCTGGGTTGGGTTCCGGTTGGTGCATGTACAGTCGCACTCACACATGAAGACGTGGGCACCGTTGGCATGGCAACAAAGCACAGTAAAGCCACAGGAAATGTCCAGTGATGACTGAATCTGCAGCAATGGCTTGAAAACGAAGGTCTTGGTGGAGCAGACAAACGTCCCTCAGTCCTCCATGTCCTCCACTGTTTCTGTTCCCAGTCCTCCAAGTCCACCAGTGTTCCAGCACCTCAATCAGGAAAACAGCCCTCAAAATCGGCTTCTGGATAAGGTTCAGCTTGTGTTGTGATCAGGCCATCATGACACCTGAGACAGAGAGCAAAGGGAGGAGGTGAGCAGCAACGCAACATCTAGACACACATCAAGATGACGGTAGACCCAACAGCCTCAACCAGACCTAGAACCAGACTGACCCAAACCAGACTGACCCAAACCAGACTGACCCAAACCAGACTGACCCAAACCAGTCTGACCCAAACCAGTCTGACCCAAACCAGTCTGACCCAAACCAGACTGACCCAAACCAATCTGACCCAAACCATTCTGACCCAAACCAGTCTGACCCAAACCAGTCTGACCCAAACCAGTCTGACCCAAACCAGACTGACCCAAACCCAAAGTAGGGTCTCCCAAACTTTTCACCCCAATAATAATCTCAGAGACTGCCGACCTCCTACTGGTGACCCCTTGAAAATACATGATTATTTCCATCTATTTACTTAAAAATAGTAAAAAAAATCATACACTTTAAATAAATTTCAAAAAAATAATTAAAAGGTACACTATTTTATATTATTTAATGAGTCCTTAAATGGGACATTTTTTTATTTCGTCTCTTCTGGCCTTCCATACCCCTCAGGGGTCACATGATTCTGAAAATCACTTCTTGACTCTCCAGTGGACCCCACCCCCGTTTTGGGAAGCCCTGGACTAGAGTTGTGTGTTACATTGTGGGTTTTCAGTTAGCAGAAACAGAACAGTTTATCCAATCCACCTCCACGACCTGGTACCGGTCTGGTACAGTTAATGGACAGGAATGAGAGAGGGAAGACATGAGGCAAAGGTCGCCAGGCCGGGAATCGAACCTGGGACGGCCGCATGAAGGACCAAGGCCTCCATATGTGGGTGTGCTAATCCCCTGCGCCACCACAGAACCCCTTTCTTCTTCTTTTTAAGGAAAAACTATTGAATTTAGTTTCTAGCGTCAGTATTGATGTGATCAGAATGAAATGGAAAAATGGAACCCATAAACCCTGATGGTTTGGGTCAGAGGGCTTGATTTGACTCCGCCCACTCATCATGGCTGCCTCCTCATCCTCACCTCCACACTGTGCTTGACCTGGAAGACAGACAGACGGAAACAATTCATTAGAGACAGATGTCCATCTGACCCAAACCAGGAGGTCAGAGGGTCAGGTCAGTCCAAGGGTTAGGGGGATCAGGTCAGCCGGTGAGGGTCAAAGTTTAAGAGGCGTCGTGTCAGCGGGTCCTCACCTCCTCCTGTGAGGCGTTCAGGTGCATCTGCAGCGGGTTGGCGTCAACGCGATGCTCCTGACGGTCTTTGGTCAAAGCTTTCTGCGCCACTTCGCGCTCGTGCTCCCTCCTCTCAGCCAGGTGCTTCAGCAGCTCCGCCTCCTGACACTAGAGGGCGCAAGAGAGCCGGTGAGGCTGAGCTTTGATCACGGTGAACTCGGCCCGGCCTCCACTCACCTTCCGCCTCTCTTGCGCGGCGTCCAGCTTCTTCTGGATCTCCGCCAGAGACGGCTTCTGGCGGGGCGGCGTGGTGGCCCTCAGCTCCGGGGCACCATCGAAGGTCGGCGGCTTCAGGATGACCTCGAAGGCCTGGCCGCTCGCGCGCTTGCTCAGCTCGATGACCTCCATGTCCCGGATGTTGCACAGGTTCAGATCCACCACGCCTGCTAAGAATCAGAACCTCACTGGTCGATATGATGACAAACATTATATTTATATTGAAAAACATAATTTTAGCCGCTCAGAGTCCAATCAGGGAGAGGAGGAGGGAGGACGGGTCCCATCAGCTGGGCGACTGTTACAGTCAAAAATTAGCAACAGTGATTTAGATTATTTAGCCTGTTATAAGAGAAACTAAATGGGGTTTCCTTTTTAAAAGTTATACTTTCACCATCTTATTCCTTTAAACATAGAAGTTTAAAAGTAACCATTAATCTACAAAGCTAAATATTCAGCTCAGAGTTAGCTTACTACTTCGTTAGCTCTGAGCTAAATATTAAGCTAACTGATGTTTAGCTCAGTTAGCTCCCCTCTGCGCAGGAGAGGAGCTAAATGTTTTCCTGCTAACTAATTAGTTAAATTATTGAAATATGTAGTTTGAAGCTAAATATTTAAGTTGCAGCTAAATATTCAATTCCAAGCGAAATAATTAAATTGCTAACTAAAACTTTGGTTTGAAACTGACATTTATTAATGAATGAATAACCTGATGAAAGCATAACTATGAAAATGAATCATCATGTTTTTGTTCTTATTACAGGCTAAATAACCCAAATTATTACAGTTAATTTTAACTCTGTATCTTCACAAACTCCATCCCATGTTTCCTCAGAACGTCACACTGTGTGACCGGCTGAGTCTTTCTGGGTTCTGATCCGGATTAGAGAGCGGAGAAAACTGGACCTGATCTCTAATCAGAGCTAAATAAACATTAATTTAACTGACTGTAATGTCACAGCTGTGAGAACCTGAAACCAGTCGGTTCTGGTTCCGGTTCTAACAGAAGTCAGGATGCTGCTGACCTTCCTTCTTGTTGGCTGTCGGCTCCTTGGGTTGAGGCAGGATGCAGGAGCAGAAGATGGACACCAGGGGGAGCTCTCGCATCTTCTCTCTGTGCGCTGGAACATGGAGGAGAAGAGAGAGCAGGATGAAGGAGATGAAGCGGGCCGGGCCGGGTCGGGTCGGGTCGGGTCGGGTCGGGTCGGGTCGGGTCGGGTCGGGCCGGGTCGGGTCGGGTCGGGTCGGGCCGGGCTGAGAATCTGCTCACCTGTCAGGGTCATGTTTCTGCTGTTCTCCGGCAAAGACACTGTGGTGAGGTAGAATCTGTTCCTGAGGACGAGACAAACGGGTCAGAACCACAGCAGAACCTCCATAAGGCTGCCTGCTGCAGCAGAAACGCACAAGAACCAGAACCAGAACTAAAACCAGAACCAGAACTCTGGGTCCAAACTGGACTGCCCCGAGTATATTTAAATCTTCCTGTTTTATCTGCATCCAGCTGGAAGTTCTGTTGGTTCTGATTGGATCAGAACCAATTCTTGCAGCAGAGGAAAAACTCTGGTTCTTTCTCTGAAGCTTTTTTAACTCGTCATTCGGACCTCCAGAAACTTCAGCGCTTTAGATATCCCAGCATGAATCACAGAGAGACACGATGTTCTGGTTCTGACCTGGACAGCCCGGTTCTGACTGGGAACAGTTCTGAACCTGCAGGTGAAGCTGCAGAACCAGCAGTGGTGACCTCAGACGGCAGAACGTCCAGAACCAGTGAAACCAGTGAAACCAGTGAAACCAGTGAAACCACTGAAACCACCACCAGTCAGCAAAACCAACACAGAAACATTTTCAGAGCAGAAAAATACAGAAACAGAGAGAGGAAATGTGCTGATGAGAGGAATGATGTCATTGTCTTTAGTTAACGCATCACCTGCAGAACGAGTTCAGAGGGAAACAGCAGAAAGATGGAAAACGGAGAGAAGGAGGGGTGAAGGAAAGGAAGGAAGGAAGGAATGATGGTAGGAAAGAAAGAAGGAAGCAGTGAAGAAGAGTTGTTGTGAGGAACTGACCTGCAGCCTCGCCGCTCTGCTCTGATCTGCAGCTCAGCAGCAGCAGATCCACAGCAGCTGCATGACATCACCACGCAGCGCTCTGATTGGACGGCTGGGATGCTGCGCTGGGATTGGTCCAGAGCAGCACAGGGAGGAGGATGTGTGGGTTCATCTTCATCATTAAGGGAAAGCTCTTCATCAGAAACTGGAAACAGAGGAGAAAAGTTCTGGATGAAACAAACAGAATCTGGATCCAGAACCAGATGTTTGGTCATGATGATGATTATCACTGCTTTAAATGGATCGGGTCAGGTTCTGTTCAGGTTCAGCAGCAGCTGATCGGAACCTGAGCAGCTGCTCAGTTCTGCTTCTCTAAAACCCAAAACAAACAAGGAAACTGGTTCTGACTGGGTTTAGATCCGAGCTGAGACACGAAGGGAACATGAGGTTCTGGTCTAGTTCTGGTCTGGATCTGGTCTGGTTCTGGTGCGGGTGGCCCAAGGTGCGGCCCGGGAGCCGTTTGTGGCCCTGGACACAGTAATTCAGTAATTACTGGTCTTCATATCAGCAGTGATGACATGGCGGTTTGGCCTTTTGCAGCGGATCCACAGTCAGGATCAGGTCAGGTTGGGGGATTTGATTCTGACCCAGTTGGCTTCCCGTAGGCGTTACAGACAGTCTGAGGTGTGAAGCAGTGCAGACCGATGGTCTCACCAGCTGTGTGTCTGAGCCGATACTCAGATGGACGACCCGGTGCCGGCGACCCGGTGCCGGAGCGGTCAGACCTGGCCGACAATGTGCAGCCAGTCCAGCAGAAACCAGCTCTTAAACGGCCGGTGGTCCGATGACAGACACTGAACCGTGCAGCTGCTGCTCATTGTGTCTGATCAGGACAAAACCAGGCGCCGGGTAAAGAACCGGGCGCCGGGTAAAGAACCGGGCGCCGGGTAAAGAACCGGGCGCCGGGTAAAGAACCGGGCGCCGGGTAAAGAACCGGGCGCCGGGTAAAGAACCGGGCGCCGGGTAAAGAACCGGGCGCCGGGAGTAAAGAACCGGGCGCCGGGTAAAGAACCGGGCGCCGGGTAAAGCCCACTGACAGCAGGCGGGATTAAAAACTATACACAGATCAAGAGAAATATTAGTTTTGTACAACAAAATGTCAGCAAATGCTCATTTCCAGTTGTTGGCTCCACATGGCATCAATATTGGACTAGGCCCTTTTTGTTCAGTGTAGCCAACAAGAATCCTAACATTGATTCCAAAACGACAATAAAACCAATCCTCATTCATTTCTGTACAGATCACTGTTGCTTTCTATAAATTAAAATAAATTATCGTCTCAACAGAAATGGAGACATTAGACATGGACAGATAATACAGATCAGTCTCATTCACTCATATTCCTCATATTTATGTTTATTTCACTTTCTCTGGTTATTATTCTGCTACCATGTCACTTTCATTTATAGCATTCAGTAATGGTGTTCTGAACACACCCTGAACAGAGTCCTGCTGGGTAGGAGAGCTGTTGATCAATCCCGATGGACTGCATCTCCCATGATGCACTGGAGCAGCCGGCCATTACGTAATGGAACTGAGTGAGGACCAGCAACAATGAGGTCACCTCCAGCCAATCAGCAGAGAGCACGCCAAGCCCCGCCTCCTGTGTGTGAGACTCACCCACGCACCGGTGTTCCTGCTGCAGAGGGGGAGGGTTCTGGTTCTGGTTCTGGTTGTGGTTCTGACTGAACATCAGAACATCTAGGAGGATGACATCATCATCTCTGTTGGTGAGTTGATGTCATCGAGTATGAGGTCACTGCTCTGCTCTGAGCAGTGATGTCACTGGTTCTGGAGGTTCTGTCCACATCACCGGGATCAGAACCATGCAACAGAACGGTTCTGATCCAGGACGAGGCAGCTGACCGGTTCTGATCTGGTTCTGACACAGAACCATGCAACAGACCGGTTCACAGCCAGAACTAGGCAGCAGTTCTGTGGTTCTGCTAGTGTCGTGATGCTCCGTGGTTCTGGTCGTGTCCGCCGGCCGCGTGGGCTGGAAGCAGCCGGTGACTCACTCTCCTTCCACGGATAAACCTCCCACAGCGCCTCCACAGCTCCCCTGCTGGCCGCCGCGCGGAGCTGCAGCGGCACATGCTCACCTGACTGCAGGCCCGGATTCTGCCCACACAATTTATTAAAGCAATTACTAACTTCAACACCGATTAATTCCAATCAAAAAAACTTTATTGATCCCAAAGGAAAGTTAAATAAATTGCATAATAAACAAGAATTCATCATTTTGGGATTTTTAAGTATTCCGTTATTTGTTCATAACTTGGGTGTGTTAATGCATTATAATCAAAATAATAGGAGATTAATGTTGTAGTATTAAAACTGTTCAGGAATATGATAAAAGAGTTTTGGAAAATAAATGTGTTAATACTAAGATCCAAAAGCAGTGGTGTAATTTAACGGACCGGGAAAGAGTTCTGAATTATCTTCCTCCAGCAGCTCTGTGTCACTTTAAGTTTGCAGCTAAAGTCTGTTTTACTTGATGGGCCACTTGGTGGGACAACAGGAGGGTCTGCAGAGAGATAACTGTTTCCTGAACTCATTTAAGAGTTAGGGTCTTTGCTTGAAGCATTTCTGGGAGAGATTCTAGGATCTCACACAGACATGCGAAAAGCTCATCTAGGAGATTGAGAGAGCGCACACTCCCCGATTCCCACCAAGCATCGCAGGAAAGGTCATAAAACATTTGGAGCATCTTCCCTTTGAAATGTGAAACTTCTAGTAGTTAGGGAAGCAGGAACCTCCCAGACTGCATACATTACAGAGGAAATACGCCTGCTTATAAAAATTCAAAGTTTAGACAGCCAGTCAGATTGGATCGCACCAGAATCTCCAAAGACGCGTCTTTGTCTGCTTATCTCAGGTGATCGATGTTGTGTTGTGGTTTTGAGTTTCTGATGATTCAGTTATTGGTGAGATTTGATGCATTTGCTTGTCTGAATAAACTCTAGATATGTTTGAAGTGGAACCGTGGACAGTTTGTGTTTTGCCCTTACGCACGGAGGAAACCCTCGACCCAGGGAACGAGAGAGGAGACAAGAGCTGAAGGTTTTAATAATTATCCTCTCCACACTCTTCAGTGTGGGCACATCAGACTTTCTGTTGTTTAATTACTCAAATCTTTGAAACAGGTTAACATGAACTTAAAAACATGTATTTCAGTCAGAAATGAACACAGAGAAAATCAGTTTATGATATTAAATGTTAAGTTTGTGACGGTGGTATTATCAGGGCACCACTTTTTATTTAAACTTATGTTTTATGTAGTAGTAGGCCTTGTTTATTGTGAAAGAATCCCAGGATGAAGAACGATAAAGATTCCTGATGTAAACAGGGAAACGTTGAAGCATCTTGAACATGAAATAAATCGAAAACATTGCAATTTTCAGAAATGCATTTTTAATGCAACAAACTATGCAGATTGTTTAGTTTAGGAGCATCAACACAGTGAGGCTGATTTATTGATCAGTTATTGATCAGAACTGCCTGAGAGTCCCAGGAAAGAGACCCGACAGCTGATTGGATCCAGAACACTGACCCACGAGGACCGGAGGTTCTGGTTACACTGGTTCTTCAGTGTCCAGTCTTAACTTGTTCTCAGGATTTAATGAGGCTTATTGCTTGTGATGTTCCTGCAGGAGTGGGCCTGCGGTTCTGATCCAGAAGCTTTCATTCATGCTGAAGCTCTGAATGAAAGCAGCCGGTCCGCCCGCGGCCATCTGCCGTGCCGCTGGCGCCCACGCGCCGCGCTGAGATCCGGCAGTATGGCGGAGGCGAGCCGTTGACTCACTGCACTCAGCGCGCACTCAGCGCACACGCCCCCAAGCTGCACAGCACAGCTGCCAGCGCGAAGAGAAGAAGCTAAAACTGCAGAATGAAGGAGTTTTCTGTGTTCAGTCGGTTCATCCACCGGATGACGGAGTGGAAACTTTTTACATAAAGGGACAAAATCAGTAAAGCATATGGGCCAAAGCATTTTTAAAACATTTGTCCCTTTTATATTTATGTCTTCAATAATTGACACAAAATATTACAATTTTATTGAAATCTTATAGAAAGTCGGAGCAGAACATCCTTGCAGCCCTAAGTTTTTATTTTAGTTTTAATTTGGGAAGCAAGATTTGAGGAAAATGAAGACAATAATTGTGGTTCTACTCACTAAAATTAGTATGAGTGCAATTAATCAATGAGAATCTAATATTTTCAAAATGCTATTTTGATGAAAGTGTCTGTGTGAATCACCCAGCTGGTCAGATCTGCTCCGTTCTAAAACTGTTGAATCGTTTAACGTGGCGAATTAAAGAGGAAACATCAGAATTACAACATTTATTTAAAAAATATTCTGTTATGGAAAGCTGAAGCGAATTCCAGACTGCAGGTGAGACCAGTCTGTTGTTTTCTGAGTGGAAACCCAGAACATGATGTGTTCAGAGTGTGTGTGTGTTTAATTCCCACCTGAGCTCGACTCCGTTTGTAAGAAATGTAACAACACTGTGTTGGACGCAGGCTGCAGCGCTGAGCTTTATTTCAGTTCCTTCACAAAGTTCTGGTATAAAAATAAAACTTTTGTTTTCCTCAGCGGTGAAGCAGCCAATCAGCTGCTCCAAATGCATCCTTGTCATCGGTCAGGGTGTGTCGGGTGCAGCACACTTCCTGTTCCGCACCTGAACCACTTCCTTCCTCTCCTTCAGGAAGTTCCCGAAGGCGTCGCTCTCTTTGCTCTCCTCAGTGGCTACAAACAGAAACATGGAAACGTTTAGGAACGAACGCTCAGCAATATTTGGGAACGCTTCGAATGTTTACAACGTTCGGGAATGTTGGGAACGCTTCGTAACGTTCGGGAATGTTGGGAACGCTTCGTAACGTTCGGGAATGTTGGGAACGCTTCGTAACGTTCGGGAATGCTCAGCTCTTTGCTGTTTTCTCACCGGAGTGGTCGATGTCGTCCGTGTCATCTGCCTCTTCCTCGCTGTCGTCACGGTTACCACGGGTCATGATGAGGTCACTGGGCCCGGCAACGTCGCCTTCCTCTGTGACAGGAAATGGGGTGTTAGAACCGGACCAGAACCGGGCCATTCCTGGGAGGCAGTTCTCTCCTCTACCTGCGGACGCGGCAGGGGACATGTCCACTGCCCCCAGGTCCTTCCTGAGGCGCTCCAGCTGCTCCTGCTGTTTCCTGTTCTGCGCCGCCACCTGGTGGACAGGAGGACCATTCACAACCAGAACCAGAACCGGGACAGAGCAGAACCGGAGCCAGAACTCACCAGCTGCCGCCGTAGTCGATCATACTCCGGCCGGTAGTCTCTGAGGAGACGAGACCATCAGAACCCGAACTCTGACCCCGACTACAACAAGTTGGACTAGAACCAACTGGACCTGTGTAAGTCCACACAGGACCGGGTTCTGACTCACCTGTGGTACTCCTCGGCTGCCTCCTCCACCTGAGTGAACAGCTGGTCCAGCCCACTTCCCGTCACCGCGGAAACGCCCACCACCTGCCAACACAGCCCAAACATCAGTCACCCGGTCTGTCTGGGTCGGGTCTGGATTTGGTTCTGGGTCCGGTCGGGTACGTACCCTCAGGCTGGTGTAGAACTCATCCAGAACCAGGCTCATGGACCGGGTCAGGTTGCTGACGTAGGACGTCTCCTGATTCAGAGCGTCCTGGAACGCCTCGAAGTCCTGCATCCACTCCACGGCAAAGCTGTGCTCGATGATGTCCGTCTGCAGCCAGGGGTCAAAGGTCAACATGGGGTGGACAGGAGGTCACAACAACAACAACAATCAGGAAGCAGCTGACCTTGTTCATGGCCACGATGAAGGGCAGCTTGGTCTTATAGAGGATGCTGGGAGAGAGAAGAGACCAATCTGATCCAGAACCAGAACCCAAAGCACGCTCTGCTCTGGAATGACTTTAATCTGACCCAGAGTAATCTGGTCCTGCAGCGCCCTCTGCTGGTTCACACGAGGAACTGCACATGTTTTATTCAACCACTCCAGCTTATTTTATATGTATTAAACAATTTACTGCCTAAAATCCAACAACAGGATTCCTTTAGTGAACTGATGCCAGGAAAAGGCTTTTTATCTTAAATGTTTTAGTCTAAAAATGTTTGTCAATAGTCAGCATGTTGTCACAGACAGAGCATGGGGAAGGGTCTGAGCAGCAGGGGTGATTGACAGCGCCTCCAGGCTCCGACTGAAGGCAGAGGACTTTGATTTGATCAGATTACGTCTCATAACTTCACAAATATGTTAGACATTTTTCTAAAAGTTACTGCAGCTTTAAGGATTAATTGATCACTCAATCGATGATTATTTCAGTAATCTATTAATCAGGACTGTTCCAGTTCTAACAGCTTCCAGAACAATCTGACCCAGGATCGGATCGGACTTCTTCCCGCCCAGAACCGGGTCGGTACCTGCAGGCGTACAGCATGTTGGACATGAAGGTGACCGGGTGGACGCTGCGGGACGTGTCCATCACATAGACGACTACGCAGGGGAACGAGGACGCCTGGAGAACACAAACAGAACCATCAGAACCAGGCTGGGCCAGAACCAGCACCCACCAGAACCAGAACCCACCAGAGCCTCTGTGATGATGGTTCCTGACGCCGACCAGGTGAAGACTTCGATCTGACCTGGCGTGTCGATCAGGACGAACCTGCAGAGACACCAGCAGCAGAACTTCAGGTTCTGGACCCAAACAGAACCGGTACACTGGGTCAGGAGCAGCTGGTACCGACCGGTGGTTCTGACGCTTCTTCTCGATGAACTGCATCACCTGAACGACACCAGAACACAGAAAACATTCAGGAACAGATCCAGGTTCAATCAGAGGTTCTTGTACCGAACCGGGTCTGATCAGAGGTTGTGATATCAGAACCGGGTACTCTGGACCGGGTCGGGTCACCTGGTCAAAGCGCGTAGCGAACAGGTTGAGCGCGGTGACGATGCCGCCGTTCGGGCCCAGTCCGTACTGCTTCATCACCTCCTTGTAGTTCACCGTGTCCCGGATGTCTGAGGGACAGAGGACAGGCTGAGGACAGGGGACAACGCCAGAACCGGAACCAAGCAGAACCGGAAGCCAGAGCTCACCGATGTTGGCCGGAAACGGAACCTCGTGCACGGCCGGGTCCAGGTTGATGACGTAAGGAGGCAAGTTCTGGGCGTGGAGGTGAGCCGTCAGTCTCTGCGGGGACAAACAGGCAACCAGTAACCAGGCAACCGGTAACCAGGCAACCGGTAACCAGGCAACCGGTAACCAGGCAACCTCATCAGCAGCTGGTTTGGATCACAACCTGTCCTGAAAACGAACAGAATGTAGAAGCTGCTCAGACTCTGGGGGTTCTACAGAACCCAGTGGAGCGTACTGCCGGAACCATGAGAACCGAACCGAACCTGAAAACCGGAAACAGAGCGTCACAGGGTCCAACGGGACTCTCTGAGTAGAACCCGAAACTGTTGGACCTGTGCTCTCATTCTGGACCCGTTTCCAGGCGGAACCGGTCGGAACCACGGCCTAGATGAAACCCAGCCTGTGCTGCTGAGGGGTTCACGCGTGGATGCGGGGCTGTCACGCGCTGCCTCACCTGGACAAAGGTGGTCTTTCCGGACCCCGCCATGCCCAGCACGATGAGACACACCGGGTAGTCCGCAACCGGACCCGGACTCGAAACTCCCTCCGCTCCCGGTGCCGAACTGTCTCTGCTCTCCGGAGAATCCTCTGGTGCCGCTGCCGCCATGTTGGTGGACGGCCGTAAAAAGGCTGGCTGTGCCGTAAAACGGGACGCGATGAGCCGCTTCGGCCAGCAGGGGGCGCCAGAAAACATCCAGGGAAAAAACCCCTGAAATACAGGTGCTGGTCATAAAATTAGAATATCATGAAAAAGTAGATTGATTTCAGTAATTCCATTTAAAAAGTGAAACTTGTATATTATATTCATACATTACATACAAACTCATATATTTCAGATGTTTATTTCGTTTAATTTTGATGATTACAAATGACGACAAATGAAAATCTCAAATTCATCATATCAGAAAATTAGAATATTCCTGAAGACCAATAAAAACAAAGGATTTATAGAAATGTGGGCCAACTGAAAAGTATGAACATGAAAAGTATGAGCATGTACAGCACTCAGTATTTAGTTGGGCCTCCTTTGGCCTGTATTGCTGCAGCAATGCGGCGTGGCATGGAGTCGATCAGTCTGTGGCACTGCTCAGGTGTTATGATAGCCCAGGTTGCTCTAATAGTGGCTTTTAGCTCTTCTGAATTGTTGGGTCTGGTGTATTGCATCTTCTTCTTCACAATACCCCATAGATTTTCTACTGGGTTAAGGTCAGGAGAGTTTGCTGGCCAATTAAGAACAGGGATACCATGGTCCTTCAACCAGGTACTGGTAGCTTTGGCACTGTGTGCAGGTGCCAAGTCCTGTTGGAAAATGAAATCTGCATCTCCAAAAAGTTGGTCAGCTGCAGGAAGCATGAAGTGCTCTAAAACTTCCTGGTATGTGGCTGCGTTGACCCTGGACCTCAGAAAACACAATGGACCAACACCAGCAGATGACATGGCACCCCAAACCATCACTGACTGTGGAAACTTTACAC
Organism: Phalloptychus januarius; assembly: GCA_902982915.1. Classification (NCBI taxonomy): domain Eukaryota; kingdom Metazoa; phylum Chordata; class Actinopteri; order Cyprinodontiformes; family Poeciliidae; genus Phalloptychus; species Phalloptychus januarius. The sequence continues at coordinate 620,661 of CADWAE010000388.1, forward strand.
TGGACTTCAAGCAACGTGGATGAAGTGCCTCTCTTCTTTTCCTCCAGACTCTGGGACCTTGATTTCCAAAGGAAATGCAAAATGTACTTTCATCAGAGAACATGACTTTGGACCACTCACCAGCAGTCCAGTCCTGTTTCTCTTTAGCCCAGGCAAGACGCTACTGACGCTGTCTGTGGTTCAAGAGTGGCTTGACACAAGGAATGCGACAGCAGAAACCCATGTCTTTCATACGTCTGTGTGTGGTGGTTCTTGAAGCACTCACTCCAGCTGCAGTCCACTCTTTGTGAATCTCTCCCACATTTTTGAATGGGTTTTGTTTCACAATCCTCTCCAGGGTGCGGTTATCTCTCTTCCTTGTACACTTTTTTCGACCACATCTTTTCCTTCCCTTCGTCTCTCTATTAATGTGCTTGGACACTGAGCTCTGTGAACAGCCAGCCTCTTTAGCGTTGACCTTTTGTGTCTTGCCCTCCTTGTGCAAGGTGTCGATGGTCGTCTTTTGGACAACTGTCAAGTCAGCAGTCTTCCCCATGATTGTGTAGCCTGTAGAACTAGACTGAAAGGCCATTTAAAGGCCTTTGCAGGTGGTTTGAGTTAATTAGCTGATTAGAGTGTGGTATCAATTTTGAACCTTTTCACAATATTCTAATTTTCTGATATGATGAATTTGAGATTTTCATTTGTCGTCATTTGTAATCATCAAAATTAAACGAAATAAACATCTGAAATATATGAGTTTGTATGTAATGTATGAATATAATATACAAGTTTCACTTTTTAAATGGAATTACTGAAATCAATCTACTTTTTCATGATATTCTAATTTTATGACCAGCACCTGTATATTTAAATTTAATACATATATCAACAGAGGCAAGAAAACTATACATGCAAAAAAGTCCAGAGTTTATTTGACATTAAAACAAATATTATTAATTATTAGCCTTATTAATTAAACTATTATTTATGATCTTCTTAGACTGTTTTTAAAGGTTTAAACATGTCACTTTGTGTTATAATTCCAAATAATGAGCTTCACTTTTGAAATGTTGAAGTATTTCATGGCTGCCTTTAGTTTGTGGTTTGAAATATTTAAAAAGTAACTCGGTGCCGATGGACTTCGTGTCGCCATTCAGAACATCCGTCTAACGGATAGGATCAGCAGGACGGACTGACGTGAGTTCAGCAGATATCTGCGACCTGTCCGCGCTCACTGATACCTGGTTCCCATGGCAACAGACTGATGACTTTCAGTTCCTGCCCTGCTGAGGCAGGATGTGAAAAGTCGTGGCGGTGAGATGACCCGTGGTTTTATCGGCTTGTTTTGTCCAAACATGAAGATATCGCCGTTCTTCTCACGGAGTCGATAACGGAGCAGCAGAACAAACTCAGAGAGAAATAAAGCAGGAAGCTGAAGAGGAACCAACAGAAGTTTAGGCTGAAACTGTTCCTGGTCTCAACCTGAGAGACGGCGGAAATATCTGGCATCCTGATAAGCATTGAAACACAACATCACACAGAAAACATGTTCCACCGAGACTGAGAGACTGCAAAACGGCCAGATCGCTACCGACCAGATGGATCCCTACAGACCTGATGGATCCCTACAGACCCCATCGATCAATACAGACCCCATCGATCCCTACAGACCCCATGGATCCCTACAGACCCCATCGATCCCTACAGACCTGATAGTCTCTGGTCAACATTAGATTTTATTCTGAGATTTGAACTAGCCAACCTGCTTCGCTCCAATCTGATCCTGGGACCTCAGCGGCTCTGTCCTGCCTATTTCCATGGAGAAGGTTTACCATAAACTGGCTAAAAGGCGTTTGCTGACCTCCTCACAGCGCGGGGCGTTTACAGCTCCGTGGCTTTCAGAGTAATCAAACGATGATGAACAGCTTCCTGTTTACTCTGCATCTCCTCGGACTTTGCAGGTTCTGAGTCAGTCTCTCCTTCGGTTCTGGCCAGATCGGGTCAGAGAGCGTCATGGCTCAGAGCTGCTCCTTCAGAGGCAACGGGTTGGAACCAGAACTCATCTACTTCCTAAGTCACAAACATAAAATCCATCTTTCTTCTGATAACATTGTTTTCTGAATGGTTCCGGTCCAGAACTGGTCAGGGACAGAACCATGATAAGAAGTCCTGAAATAACCTGGTTCTGATTAAACTGGACTCCTGGAGCATGTCGGAGCGGGTTCAGCAGCTGGTCAACAGCAGCCGTTTCCTGTCCCGGTTCTGGTTCAACCAGTCTGTGAAGCAGAAGGCGGCCCAGTAGAACCAGTCTGAATTCTGATTGGCTGCGACTCAGAAAAGCAACCAGGACAAACCTCCAGCATGTTGATGCACATCCATCCATCCATCCATCCATCCATCCATCCATCATCCATCCGTCCGTCCGTCCGTCCGTCCGTCCGTCCGTCCGTCCGTCCGTCCGTCCATCCATCCATCATCCATCCATCCATCCATCCATCCATCCAACCAAGCCAACAGTTCTTAAGTCCTGTTGGCTTCAGAACTAGAAATTATCAACTTTTACGTCATGTTCAAGCTTTGATGGCGTTTTCCCCTTAAAGTACCGAAGGAAACTTTAAGGGGAATTGAAGCATCCATTCACCATTTGATGCGTCACCAAATGGGAACAAAATGGAGGCGTCAGATTTTACCGGCTGGAGGATTTCTCTGTAGTCTTTGGCTAAAGACCAGGAGCCATTTCTCCTGCCATCGCTAGGCAACATGTTAGCTTTGGTTGTTTTCACCCAGAATGCACTGCGCTGTAGTCCACTTCCTGCTTTTGGATCGGTCTCCAGTCCGCTTGGCGTTCACATTCAAACCGAACCAGAGTCACTTCAACCAAACCCAAACCGAGGTCTGGGTTTGGAGCAGAGGACCAGAGGTCTGGACTTTATAGCAAATAGACTGGAATCAGATTAAAGCGGACTGAGCAGGTCTGGTGGGACTGATGCATCCTAACAGGGTCGTAGAGACGTACAGCCTTATTTTCTACGGTTCATCCCCTGGTCGGATGCCGTCCTGGGCAGAGAGCCACATTGCTCATACAAGAAACCAGCAGCAGGTCTGGGTCAGAGGTCACCTCCAGGTTGTTTCTTCAATCTTGCTCTGGCTTTGTTGTGTTTCCGTGTTTTTCCAGACCAGAACACCGGCGTGGCGCTCCGGTCTGGTCCGGTCCGGTTCTGCAGAGTTAGATCTGATGTGGCAGGAACCCAGCTGGCTGATGGAGGGGGGGGTAACGACTTCCAGCTGCCTGGAGCCAAGTGGGGGACATTTGATTTCTGCACAGGCACGACCCCACCTGAACGCTGCAGCCAGACCTCCGGACCTGGTTCTGGAGATCATCCAGGTTCTGTGAATCCGGAGCAGCAGGAAGCAGGAACCAGCAGCAGCTCCAGCCGGACCGTTTGGACCGGTTCTGCTCAGAGAGGATAATCTGTCAGGCTGAACCCAAGGACTGACACAGACTGGGTCACTTTGGTTTCACGGTGGTTTGGGTTTCTTGTGGTTCTGAATGATCTGGTTCTGTTGGTTCTGTGTTCCATTAGCTTCAGATCATTTTGGGTTTTCTGTTTTGTCTTTCTTCTCGTCTCTCTGGTTCTGTTTGTTTTCGTCAGTTTTCCTTTGCGTTGCCCTTCCTCCTTGCAGGATTTTTTGGTGATTTATTGGACCTGGTCTGTGGTTCTGCCCGGCCCGGCTGTGCTCTGACTCTGTGCGTCCTGAGCCCGGTTCGGTGTTGCGGTGTTAATTTGGTCTTGGTGGTTTGGGGTTTCTGCTGTTTGCTTTCAGGGCGGGGCTGAGGTTTGGACCGGAGGAAACATCCAGAACATTTTCCTGACCCGACCCGTCTCACCCTGAGGATGATGGAACTCAGCTGCGTTCAGAGCCGCTGCAGGTCTGACGTTTCCCTGAAGCTCCGCCGCCGCCGCGCAGGAACCTCAGACAGCAGCTGAGTGGAGACAACCGGCCGGGCCAGGTACGCTCAGCTCCCTCCGCTAGCTGGTTTACATCAGCCTCCACAGCGACGCAGAATAAATATGGAGTCGTTTCTGTTGAAACACAAACAGCATGAACTGGACCGCCGTCCTGCAACCGATGCAGGACAACTGGGACCTCTGGGAACCACCATGACGCCCCAAAACAAACCGAAGAGAAAAGAAATAAAAAATAATGTTTGGGAGAAGTTTAGAACACCTGAACGTCACCTGAACGTCACCTGAACGTCACCTGAACGTCACCTGAACGTCACCTGAACGTCACCTGAACGTCACCTGAACGTCACCTGAACCATAGTTTGTGATTTGTTGGTAAATGTGTGAACTTTGATCCCTCTTGAGGTTCTGTCAGTCCCATCTTCCTCCTCTGCTCCTCTTCCTCAGCCGAAGCTCCTCCCCTTTCTCAGACGTTTCCTCCTCAGCTGAAGTCGGGTGAATTTGTGGCGACCGTTTCGTGGAGCCTCAGATTCCTGACCCGCTTTCGGCCGCCACACATTCCCAAACATCCCAAATATTCCCCAGCATTCCTGGCGGCCATGTTGGATGAGCCGCCAGAGCGCCGCGCCACGCCGGGTCAAGCTGATGTTCAGAACCCGGCTGCAGGCCCACCTCCTCTTCCTCAAAAGAAGGAAACCAGGATCTGGGTTTCCGGTTCTGCTCAGGCTCAGAACTTCCTGACGTTTCTTCTTCTGTGGTTTCTGCTGAAGCATCATTTGCAGCATTCCGGCGTCTGTTGTGACCTTTGACCTGGAAACCAGAGGACCTCCTGGCTGTAGCAGAACCAGGTCTGGTTCGCCTGCAGGCCGTCCAGGTGAGGGGGTGGAGCCTGAGGGGTTAGGAGGTCAGATGGCCTGAAGCAGAACTGGGTTGGTTCTGATCAATGGAGGTTCTGCAGATCTCCTCTCTGGTTCTGAACCCATGCTGCTGGGTTTTGATTGGTTCAGATGTTAGCTCAGCAGACAGAACCTTGAGGGTTCTGGTCCAGTTAGGTGGTACTGGTGGATCAGGCTGGATCCCAATAGGACATGCAACTGAACCCGATCCGAGCTCCACCTGACTGAAGAACGGCCTCCATTCTCTGGTTCTGGACCCACCCGTTCTGGACCCGGTTTCTGCTGTCGGATAGACAATATTCCAATCAGAACCGAACTGTTCTGGCAGTGATCTGATCAGAACCAGGGACCTAAAGAGGCTCACCAGTCTGATACAGAAGGCTGGTTCTGTTCTGGTTCTGAATCGAGAAAGTTGTGGTCCATTCCGACCGACCTTGGGAAGGCAGAGCGTCTTTGGTCAGAGGCTTCGCAGATTCACTGCAGCACTGACTGCTGCAGGAGAGCTTTCTGGCCATCAGCATCTACAGTAATTGTTTGAGCTAAACATTTAATTTCACTTTAAGATTAACAAATTATTTTTGAATTTGAATTAAGCCGGCTCCCTGGGCTCGGGTCAGAACCGGGTCGGGTCAGGTTGGGGGGGTAAGTGTCATCCTGAGGAAACTTTTATTGTTAATTAATAAATTATTAATAACACTGAAACAGGAAGCAGCCGGATGCATGACCCGAACCGAGCCGAACCTCATCGGACTCGGCCCGGTCCAGGTGTGGCTGCAGCCGCCCGGCTCCGGTTTCTCCTCCGGCGTGGGCGGGGTCAGTGATGAAGAGGAGGAGCAGCTGGTCTCGGTTCAGTCTGTCGCAACTTTTTCCTCTCTTTTGTTTCTCAGATTCTGATGGACCCTCGGCAGCTCACCGAACCGGGCCAAAGCGGGTCGAAGGCGGGATAGGAGCGGGTCGGACCGGGATCAACGCGGTGCGGTTCTCCGCTGTGGATCTGGACTCTGTTTGGATCAGAACCGGATCATGAATCGTTAGGACTGACTTCTCGGAACTTTTTCTGACGTCTCCATGGAGATGAGAGATTTTCCCGCCATCTAAGCAGTTGATCACGTGCTGATCAGGGATCAATAGCCTCATTGATCGTATTGATCGGGATGGGCGCGCTCCCGTTGCTTTTGCTCGTGCTCTGGATTTGCGAGCACGCCCGCAGTACTTTCCCGATGCGCGCCTCCTACAGCCTGTACGCCGGCGGGCACGCGCATGTGCACGGAGCCCGCGCCGCCAGCAGACACAGGTAAGAAGACACGTGCACGGAAACGGTGATGATGTTGAAGATGAGGAGGTGAAGCAGTCATGACGTCACTTGGCGCGTGCACGTGTGTGTAGAAATCTGTTGATTTGAGTTTAAAACCCACCAGAACCAGAACCTTTCTGATGGTGGGTGAAACTGAAGGAGGGCTGCTGGTTTGAATCTGGTTCCGATTCTATCTGCTGAGGTGGTTCTGACAGACCAGCTACAGGTCCGAGTTCTGGCTGAGAGTCAGACCTTCTGCTGGGTCAAAGAACCAGGAGGTTCTTCCTTCCGTGTGGCGGTTCTGATCAGGAGCAATGATGTTGTTTGGGTTGGGTTCGGGTTCTGATGTCACTCATTCCTGAAACATTATCCCATGGTTCTGCTGGGACTGGGTCGGAACCGCTTCCACTGCTTTCTCTGCATAAACACTGAAAGCAAACATGGATCCGGATCTCAGAACCCGTACAGAACCAAAAGGTCCCGCTGGACCAACATGGCTCTGGAGGACAGAAAGCCAAACTGGGCCGCTGAACCTGAAAGCAAATCAAGTCCAGAACTTCCTCTGGTTAGCAGAGTTTACTTTTCCTGGTTCTGGTAAAATTGGGTCGGGTCAGAGTCATTCCTCTGGAGCCAAATGGATCACCTGACCCGATGTGCTGGTACCTCCACCTGAACCGAGTCGCTGGTCCAGACAGCGCTGATGAAGACAGCAGCTGCTCAGCTACGTAAGGAATATATCAACCGGGGACAAATAGTCCCCATGCTGTCAGTGTGAACAGCTCATGATCCTGATCCAACAGCTTCAAACTCAGGACAAAGTTCTGAGATGTGAAATAAATCTGTGAAAAGGTGGAATGAGAATTTAGTCTGGGTTTCCAGAGAAACCGTCAGCAGGCAACAGGTAGATCCGAGACCCGAATAATCTGAGCCGGTTTAGTGGGACGGTCCGTTAGTGGGACGGTCCGTTAGTGGTTGAAGCCGTGGAGGGACTGTTATGCTCGCCTCTCAGTCACGCACTGTGGAATATGAAATGCTTTCTCTCCTTCTGAAGACACACATTTGCAGAAATCCAAAAGACTCATCCCATAAAGCCGAGGCAACCAAAGCAAACACCGATTTAATAAGAGCGACTTTAAGAAAAAGGCCCTAATTAAAAACTCAACCGTCATGAAACGGAAAGTCTTGGTCTCTGCTAGTGCCGCTTAAATTTTATGTTCAGTTTGTTTTATTCTGAGCTTCTGTGCCTGTGGTCCCATGCTGTGCTGTAGTTTCAGAAAACTGGTTCAGAATGGAGAGCCGAACATCTCCACCACTGGCCCGCACCGCCCTCCAGCCCCTGGTCTCTATGGAAACAGGCTGTTCAGACAAGTCTGTCTTTCTCAACAAAAACATGTCAACACAGAGACACATTCATTATGACCTGCTGACCTCAGCACAAAGCTTCATGTGACATTAAGCTTTCTCAGGAACAACAAGTCTTCGTCTCCAGATCTGACACAGTCTCACCAGTCAGGAACCAGTCAGGGACCAGTTCGATGTTTTGGACCAGTTGGACGTTGCAGGCGCCTGGATTTGGACGTTAGCTGATTTTTCTAGCGGCTCCTGAATGAGTTCTTCTTCCCTGAATGTTTTGTTTCTCCTGTTGTACTGCCAGAGCTAAAACAGAACCATAAACCGTGACTTTCCAGAACCAGAACCCTTCACTGTCCGACCCAGAACTGGATCAAAACCAGAACCTGGTCTTTAAACTGTGTGTCTGTCCTGAAGGAACTGGTGCGCATACGTCCTCACGAAGACGGTGAGTTGCGTGGTGGAGGACGGCGTGGAGACCTACGTGAAGCCCGACTACCACCCATGCAGCTGGGGCAGCGCCCAGTGCAGCCGGGTCGTGGTGTGAGTGACCTCTGACCCATTTCTGACCCGGCCCTCTCGGAACCGCCGCGCTAAACCTACATGTTTGGTGTCTCTGCAGCTACCGGACCTACATGAGGCCGCGCTACAAAGTGGCCTACAAAACCGTGACAGAGATGGAGTGGAAGTGTTGCCATGGTTACAGCGGAGAGGACTGCAACGTCGGTCTGGCTGGCGGAGCAGGAAGTCACACGTCCAACGGAGTGGGGACAAGAAGTGGTTCTGGAACCAGACAAAATGGAGGTAATAAAGAGTCGGATCTTTGCTGCTAGGTGGTGGTGTCTTTATTGAGTCTACACAGATAGTAAATGTCACAGCCAAGTCAATAAATATTAAAACAAGTAATTTGTTTTTAATCTAAGAGACTTTGATCACTAAAACTGACATTTAAGCTGTTTAAACTATGGGGGCCGTTACAGTCAAACATTAAAGGGATCCACAATTAGTTACTAACATGGACCTTAATTGGGAAATATTTATTTTAGATGTATAAACAACACAGTAATAACACTATAGGTTATTTAGTTTTTATACATTTCAAAAAAATATTGTCACAGGAATGTCATCATGTTGTTCACGCTGCAATGCATTCTGGGTAAATGACGTGTCCACCTGCCTGGCTCCTCCAGCCAAAACAGTCATGAGTAACGATATTAAGCCTTTAATTTCGATCAGAACGTAGAAATAACAAGAGGTGATGATGAGGAGGAGCAAACGGAGGAAGAGGACAGACTTGGCCGTAGCAGCTGCTGCCTTCAGCACCGTAATGAAACGGTGAATGACTCTCAGTTCTGGTCGGACTGTGTGATCCGGTAAGAACTTCTGTAGCTTTGAGTCGGGAACAGCTACTGGTGGTGGATTCACATCCAGGGCTGGTGTTCTAGTTCAGTTAGCATTTCCAGTAGGAATAGCTCCGTTAGCATTTCCAGTAGGAATACATCCATCCATCCATCCATCCATGGATGGATGGATGGATGGATACCTCCGTTAGCATTTCCAGTAGTAACAGCTCCATTAGCATTTCCAGTAGTAATAGCTCCGTTAGCATTTCCAGTAGTAACAGCTCCGTTAGCATTTCCAGTAGTAAAGCTCCGTTAGCATTTCCAGTAGGAATAGCTCCGTTAGCATTTCCAGTAGTAACAGCTCTGTTAGCATTTCCAACAGTAATAGCTCCGTTAGCATTTCCAGTAGTAATAGCTCAGTTAGCATGTCCGGCTCTTGCACGGCGCTCTCCTTTCTTTCACGTGGGAAATTATTCAGATTCGCCTGAATTTTTATTTTAGTTTTAATTACAGCCGATAGCGACACAGTGTGGCAATTTCTGAAATGACACCAGTCATGATAAACAACTACTGGGGTAAAGTTAGCCTTCCTGTGTTTACTCTGTAGCCTTCAGTACAGAACGGACCTGATGACGTCATCAACCCAGGTGAAAAGATGCCGACCTCCATAATATGACAAAAGATGTTCATCTTTGAAGTAATTATGAGTTCTGGCGTATCACAAACAGCAATATTTTAGTTCATAGGAAAATTACAACATATTTAGGCCAACATGTTCAACTAGTCCTGGATCCTTTAACCAGCAATAATTTGGGTTAAATAGCCGTTTATAAGAGGAAGACAAATGAGTCATGGCTGTTTAGTCATTTATAAATGTCACAGTTTCAATGTTTAGTTAGCAACTTAAATATTTAGCTTAAATGTAAATATTTGTCCTTTTAAATTATTAGTAAACCAGCTAAACATTTAGCTTGTTAAATAAATATTTAGCTTCCTAAAAAGTGGACCAAATATTTAATAAGGAAGCTAGGGATTATATTAGCAAGTTAAATATTTTGTTTACAGAAGAATATTTGGCTCCAAAATAAATATTTAGTTTTCAGTTAGTGTATAGTATTTAGTTTTAAATTCTTCTAAATAGTTGTATATTATGTAGATAGCAAGGTACATATTTAATTCTGAACTGAAACTTTATTTTGTAAGCTAAATATTGAACTTATAAAATATTTAGTCAAATATTTTGCACAAAATTAAATATATAACTCATCAACTAAATATTTAGTTTGGAGTTTAAGATTTGTAGTTTGAAGCAAAATATATTGTTTACAAATTAGATATTTAAATATTTAGTTTGAAACTGCGACATTTATAAATTAAATGAATGAAAGAGAAAAATTTACCTTTATTTCTCACTTATAAATGGCTAAGTAACAAATTATTGTAGTTAATTTTTCACTGAGTAACTTTACTAACAGGAAGCTCACAGGAAACCTCAGCCATGTCATCATATGTCTTCCGTTTCGTTCTTGTTGATGCTGTTTGATTTCTCTGGTTGGTGTCTGAACTCTCTGAGCTGAACCTGAAACCTAAAAGCTGGAGCCGCTCCTTCCCTTCCAGGACGACAGGACCAGGAGGAAATCAGGAAGTTGGAGGAAAAAATCCAGAGGCTGACGGAGAAGCTGCAGGATTTCCAGTCCACCATGAACGAGCACCTCCACCACGAACCTGCCAGACCTGGGAAAAACCCGGCAGATGCTGCGCCGCCCGAAATCAAAGAGACGATCCACAGCATTCAGACCAAACTGGACCAGCTGGACAACCGAACCAAGGTGCACAGCAGCAGGGTCCCTCCGCCGTCTCCATGTTTCCACTGTGATCTGGATGATTAGTCTTTAGAGCTCCTAGTCTTGGAGTTTTGGATCGTCTTCTTACCATCACCCAAACTGAAGTTCAAATCTCACTTCAGACATTCTCTCAAGGCCCTTTATTAAACTGACGATTTATTTAACCTCCAGAAATAAGTCCCAAACTAGTCAATTCTAATTGCCCTAATGATTGACCTTCTATACAGATTCAAGTTGGGTCTGCAGGGTTAGGGTTTCACAAATGGTTTTAATGGTAAAACGCTACACCTACATGATATTTCATGGAAGCTAATGCTAAAGCGCTTCACTATCATATTTACTTCATGCTAATGCTAAATAGTTAGCATGAAGTCACATCCAGAATGAAAAGAGGCTTTCAAAACAATTTGTATATGTGAATTTTGTGTTTATTTAATTAAAACCCTGTTTGTACATGTGTTGGACTCTTCTGTAAACCTAATTCATTCATTTGTTGCTTATTTGCCACCTGCTCAAAAACAATGGATGGTTGGTTGGATGTTTGGTGGATGGTTGGTTGGTTGGATGGTTTGGTTGGTTGGTTGGATGGTTGGTTTGATGGTTGGTTGGTTGGTTGGTTGGTTGGTGGATGGTTTGACGGATGGTTCAATGGTTGGCTGGTTGGTTTTAATTGATGGTGGTGTGGTTGGATGGTTGGTTGGTTGGTTGTTAACTGCAGCTGCTTGTGTCCCATCAGGCTCATGATAAAACTCTGGTGAGCATTAACCAACACCTGGTGAACGGGAAGGGAAATGATCTTAATGGAGACGCTTCCGCTGGAGGCCTGAGTGGAGAGCAGCTGAGCTCCCTGAAGGAGAGCGTCCTGAAGGAGCTGGAGCGCCGAGTGCTGCTGTCCTGCTCTTCCTGTCAGGTAAATTCTCTGCATTTGGCTCCACCCCGCGTCAGGGCCTTCGGGAAGCTCACGGTGCGCTCTGTCGCTTCCAGGCCGGCGTGGAGGACCTGCGGCGCCAGCAGCAACAGGACCAGGAGAGAATCCACGCTCTGGAGAAACAGCTGAACGCCGCCGACGTTCGCCACCGACAGGACACCGAAAGGCTTCGACTGGAGCTGCAGCGCTCCCAGAGATGCTGCAGCTCCATTGGCGACCTGCAAAACCGTATGAGCGACGCCGAAAACAAGATCAGCTCGGCCTCAGAGAGCTTCAACGTCCTGCTGGACCGCCTGAGACCCGGCAGCGACGGAGGAGGAGCTTCTTCTATGGGAGGGGGAGGAGTTAGTGGAGTAGGCGGGGCAAGTGGAGGAGGTTTGACTGATGTTCAGTTGAATCTCCTGAAGGACTTGGAGCTCCGCATCAACAGCAGCGTCCTGCAGGTCTGCTCTCAGCTGGAGGCCGACCTGAGGGAGCTTGTCCAGAGAGAGCTGGACGACCTGCGGACGGCGTTCTCACACCGCTTCGACGACCGCACCTTCAGGATCGAAGACGTGGAGCTGGAGGTGGAGCAGCTCCAGAGGAACCTGCTGGAGCAGGACAGGAGGCTGTCAGAGCTGGAGAACCAAACGGCCGAAACGAGGAGGAGGGCGGAGGAATGCCGCTGCACAGGTGGAGGAGGGACTTCTGGAGCAGGTGGAGGTAAAGGAGAAGAAAGAGGCGGAGACACTGGGGAAGATTTCACCGGATCAGGTGGAGCTGGAGCAGGAAGCGCTGGAACAGGTGGAGGTTTATCTGGTGGGAAAGAAAACACAACCAAGAAGTCTCTGGAGTGGAGGGTTGTGGCCAACGAGGGTCAGATTCGACATTTCAACACTCGACTGAAGGACCTGTCGGTGTCGGGAGACTCTCTGCATGACCGGGTGAGTTCGCCGCTCCACCTTCTCCAAAACACGGTTTGGTTTACCGACACGCGGAGAACTGCAGCTGAGACCAGATCCCATAGAAACACAAAACCTTTCCGGCTTCAGCTCCAGGAAAAACTGCTCAGCTTGTAGGAAAAACTAGGGGTGCGGTGTTTTATCGGGCAGCCGATTTATCTGTGCCGATGGGAGATCAGTGATCGGTCGATTGTTACATGTGAAGCCGATCTTATCCACCGATGTTATCAACCTCAGCAAAGGTCTAAAAATCAACTGTTGTGCGTTTCCTTTCTCCTGTTAGAGACGTTTGACTGACAAACCGGCCGACCAGAACATGTCTGACAGTTAGCAACAGTCATCCCACTGTTGCTAATTCAGCAACTTTCTTGACATATTGTGCAACATTTCAGACAAATAATTGGTATCGGCCAAAAGTGGGAATCAGCAAGTTAGGCTTTTTAAAAGATCAGTAAACGGCCAGAAAACTGCAGTCAGTGAGGAAAAACCTTTCCTCTCATAAAACTTAGATATTATGACAATAACATCATAATATTATAAGAAAAACACCGTAATAACATGAGAATAAACTAATAATGGTAATATTTGGAGAATGAAGTAGTAATTTTAAATTCCCTTCATGAAAAGTAACAAAATAAAACGAGGAATGTTGAGCACATTATACTTTGGTTTCGGTTTTACACTTAAGTTAATATTTCATCTTTTAACGCGTCAGATTGTTCTCAGCAGTTTGAAATGAAACGTGAAGCCAGCGAGTCGTCATGCCAGGTCCTGAAACCATCACAGCTGCTTCAGCAGTAAAACACATTTTTATTGCCATTTTATGACTTTGAACTGGCTGGTGCAAAATTGTGTCTTTGTTCAAATAATAACATTATGACTTCATTCTCGTCATTTAAAAACAGTGAAACCAAACGGTGACAGCTCTGGTTCTGGTTCTGGTCGTGATGCTCCGTCGTAGAAACAGGATCATTCGGTTCTGATGTAACAACAGGCAGTAATAATCATCCTGTGTTTTTTCATACAGGGTATGTAAATATATGGTCCCAGGTCCTGTGCTGATGTTCTGGTTCTGTGTTGATGATGGAATCCTGAGCTGCGATTGGCTGATGCGGTCCAAACGGTCTGTTCAGGTTCTGGATCTGAGCCACGATGTTCGGGCGATCAAGTCGCTGACCGGTGACAACGGCGAGAACTTCAACCGCATCGTGATGGAGGTGGAGATGCTGGGCCAGGACTGTGAGCTGTGCAGCCGCGTAGAGGCGGAGCTGCAGAACCTCCGGAACCGGTCCCATGACCTGAGCGCCATGCAGGAGGCACTGCAGAACCTCCAGAACCGCATCGGCTCCATCCAGACCCAGCTCGACTCGGAGGGCGGCGGTTGCAGCCGGGTCTGCTCGCCGCTGCAGGACGACGTTCGCTCACTGCGAGACGAGGTCCGGAGATGCTCGGAGCGCTGCCGGACCGGGATCAGGACGGGAACCGGGACCGGAGACAGGACCGGAACCGGGACTGACTCCTTTATAGGTCAGGCCCACCTTCATCAGGCTCTTCATCACTACAGTTATCCCGGCTACAGGTTCTGGTTCTGGTCAGATAACGTCAGCTGTTTTTAAATTTATGGAAGTGTGTTTCAGATCTGTGGTGCATAGAAGCTGAATGCTACTTCTCCATGTTTGGTTCTGGTTCTGGTTCTGATGCTGATCTGATGCAGATCAGAACCAGAACCATCCATGCAAACGTCCTGGTCTGGACGGTTGCAGCAGGAGATCTGTAGAGTGGTGCTCATAAACTCCCGGCGATGACAAACAACATAGAACCAGGTGGTGCAGAACCGCGTCATGTAGAACCAGGTGGTGTAGAACCGGGTCATGTAGAACCGGGTCGTGTAGAACCGGGTGGTGTAGAACCGGGTGGTGTAGAACGGGTCATGTAGAACCGGGTGGTGTAGAACCAGGTGGTGTAGAACTGGGTCATGTAGAACCGGGTGGTGTAGAACAATGCGGTGTCTCCATCTTCTTGGTTCTAGTCAGGACTCCAGCTGCAGCATTCTGATTGGTCGGTTAGTCAGTCCTGTGATTGGCTGCTGCAGGAATCGAAGCCTCTACAGAGAAACGCCTGATGAGTTTCTCTGATCGGAGACTTTAGTTCTCTGGTCCTGCAGGTTCTGCAGCTGGGAGACGGCCTGAACACTTTGAAACACTTTGGAAGCGGCTTGCTGCTATGCGCTTTAGGATTAGCCGGTCTAATGTCTATGCTTTAGAGTTAGCGCAGCTACCTTTTTAGCCAGCAGTGTCCACCACTGTTGGTTTGGAAACATTCTTCTTTGAAAGCAACTTCTCTTGTCTTTTTCTGATATTTGTTTGATGGTTTGAATAATTTAGGTGGGATTAAAAAGGTGCTGAACGTAGCGCCCCCCAGGGGAAATATAGCGACTGCTTTCTGCATAAAGTCTCTAAACGTCTCAGAGGACAGTCTGCACCCAGATAAATTAGATCAGCATGTAACTGGTCAGGTGTGAACATCAAAGTCATGTAAATAAACGTTTGCGCCCAGCAGGTGACGGTTCCACCGGCGGTCCTGCTGCGGGGGGCTTCGGGCCGGGCCTGGACACAGAGAAGCCTTTAGATGGCCACAGCGTGGTTGGAGGACCCTTCAACAGCAACCAGCTGAAGACGCTGCAGGGCGAGCTCAGCGACATCATCTTCACCTTCGGCTCCATCAACGACACCCTGAAGGGCCTGGAGCACGGCGTGCAGAAACACAGCAGCGTCATCACCGACCTGGGTGAGTCCGCCGCCGCCACCACTACCACCACCACCACCACCACCACCACCACCACCACCACCACCACCACCACCACCACCCCACCACCACCACCACCACCACCACCACCCCCACCACCACCACCTCCACCCCACCACCACCCCACCCCCGCCACCACTACCACCACCACCACCACCACCACTACCACCACCGCTCCTACGCACCGACTGCACCGGCTTGACGTCTCCCTCTGACCTCCTGCAGGAAACACCAAGGACAAGATCATCTCTGAGCTGGACAAGATTCAGCAGGAAGTGACGGAGCACGTCCAGAGGAGCCAGGAGCGTCTGGACCGGACGGACCGGGACGTCCGCCGCCTCGAGAGCATGCTGCTGGTGGAGATGGGCGACTGCCGGCACTCCGGAGACGGGCTGGAGAAGAGGCTGTCCAAGCTGGAGGGAGTCTGTGCCAGGCTGGACGGTGTCTCCACCTCCATCTCCAAGGTCAAAGAAGGTCAGATTCACGTACAGCTCTGATGAAGAAGTTTGTACCTTTCAGGAGAAAAATCCTGATTTCTGTGATTCCAGGAATATTTTGAGCTGCTTTCCTGCAAATATCCGCCATGTTTTGCTAACAGGAAGTAACGCTCCAGACTTCCTGTTTCTGATGTTCCACCCACTAAAGAACGATGAGGTTCAGGGTTTCCCTGCTGAGCCCTGCAGCGTAGCGCCAGCACCGTCCACCAGGGGGCCGCACAGTTTGACTTTTAAACACAACTACACAGTCTAATTAACGACAAACCAAAAATTGCGATTAAAATAAATATCAACTTTTTGCACTTCTGTTAAATCCCACTTCAGATCAGCTGGCTGATCACTGGGTGAAAACACATGCTGGTCACATTCAGAGCCGGCCCAAGGCATTAATGAACTCAGCAGCTGCTTAAGGTCCCTAAATGCTAACATGTTAGCACAGACTCAAATGGAGTTTTAACATTTATTTATTCAGAATAACAACGCTGGTAAATTTTATTTATTTATTTAATGGTTTCAGTGCAGATAAATGAAAATACTTTAAATTGTTTAAAGGTTTTAAGGAACTGGCAGGTTTATTGTTCAATAGTTCATAGTTATATTGTTTGGTTACCATAGCAACAGTCTGGTGCTGAGTTTGATGTTTGAGTTTACCACCACCCATCATTAAAGCCCAGCCGCTCTCCAGGTTGACCGCCTGAGCAGGACTGGGGCCCCTGGTCATGTTCTGCCCAGGACCCTAGACAACTCTGGACCTGCCCTGCTACTGGTTTGGCGATTGTTGAGTTTTAATATTTGCAGTTCATGCAACCAGCCCTCATCAAAGTGGCGTTTGTTTTGGGTCGGGTCGGACTTTAACTTGTTTCTGGGTTCTGTCTGCAGGCCTGAACCACCATGTGTCGGGTTTGTGGAGCCACGTTTCCAGCCTGAACCAGTCTCTCATTCAACATGGAGGAATCCTGGACTCTGTTCAGAAGAACCAGGAGCGGGTCCAGAGCAGGCTGAAGAGCCTGAACTCCAGCCTGGTCCAGGTCCAGAAGGAGCTGCAGACTGGTCAGACTGGTGAGCTCGTTTCTTCTGCTGCTGTCTGGGTCAGATGGTTCTGGTTTCCTCCAGTTCAACTCATCTAGACCAGAACCTCACTTTAAAAAGTTCAGAGCTGCTTTTTAAAAGTGTCTCATCGTCCCTGCAGTCAGGTGCTGCCCCCTGCTGGACGCTGAGGGTGAGCACTTTGAATTGCCATGGTTACTGTCTCCATCATCTGATCTAATGTGACTGCTTGTGGTTGCTGTGGAAACCTGGAGAGGAGCGCTCAGCTCAGCATGAAATGTTTGAGTGGTTCATTCCGGATGAGACCAACTGAAGTCTGCTTTAAGCATCCTCTCCTATTAAATGATAAATTAACTTGCCATAAATTCCCAGGTTTTAACTGCTCCCTACCAAACTGCCACCAAACTATAGTCTTTTTTATAGTCTCTACTGCTAGAAATGAACACTGAGCTACTGCTTTTAACAAAGTTCTGTATGCCAATGTGATAGTTGTTTTTTTTCAGAAGTTTTATTTAGTTTTATTTATGATCTGAAATAAAATTTAACTGTTTGTCAAAAAGTCTGATTCGTGCGAATAAAATTCTTTCTGATTCCTCAGCTGGAATCGGGTTTTTTTATTATGTTTTTATTATTTATCAAAACTTCCTCTCTCAGGCCTTCCAGGGCCTCCAGGAGAGAAAGGCCTGATGGGGCTGCCGGGCCCCCGGGGGCCCCCCGGGCCTCCTGGGCAGAAAGGAGACACTGGCTCCCGAGGATTTCCAGGTGGGAAGTTTCATTCCTACAGCGCTAAAATAAATCTGGCATCAGATTTTTAATCTTGGTGAGATAGAAAGTGTTCAGGAATCAGCTGTTTTCTTTTTCCACTTAAAATGTCTGCTGGCTGTGCTAAAGCACTCATCATAAACATCAGGTACGCTAATGCTAACTGAATGGCGTTTAGCAGCAGCTAATGCTAAACGCTAACTTCAAAACTGCATGTTGGGATTAACGTTGTTGTACAAGAACATTATGAGAGGATGTGGAAAACGTTTCATGGAAAAAACTTTAAAGTTGCTGTAACATAAAAGGCCGTTTTATATGGAATAGAAAAATGTGACTGTAATGATACAGAACGTGTTACATTCTGATGATGATCAGTGGGAAGCAGCGATGCAGAGTTAGAGAAGGAATGTGGGAAATTAAAATCTCTAACTGCTGATTTTTCTGTTTTTTTTTCCAGGTCCTAAAGGTGAACCAGGTACGTTCTGCCGGCCTGTGATTGGCTGCAGCCGGTCCTTGCTGCCTCACCTGTCTCTTCCCATCCTCAGGTCTTCCAGGTGTGGATGCTCACAGACCCAGGCTGTCGTTCTCCGCAGGCCTCACCGCCCTGAAGGAAACGCCGGGAACCGTCGTGTTTAACAAGGTCTTCGTCAATGAGGGCAACTTCTATAACCCGGCGACAGGTGAGCGGGTTCTGGTGGTTCTGGTCCAGCCGGCCTCTGTGAGCTCTGACAGGTAAACCCATCGTCCTCAGGTGTTTTCACCGCCCCGGTGGACGGACACTACTACTTCAGCGCCGTCCTGACGGGACACAAGAACGAGAAGATCGAAGCGGTTCTGGCCAAGTCCAACTACAGCATGGCCCGGGTGGACTCGGGGGGGTATCAGCCCGAAGACCTGGAGGCCAAGCCGGTGGCCGAGTCAAAGGTCAGCAGCGGCTCGCTGGCCGTGTTCAGCCTGGTGCTGCCGCTGCAGCGCGGCGACACGGTGTGCGTGGACCTGGTGAGGGGAAGGCTGCCCCACTCCGTGGAGCCGCTCACCGTCTTCAATGGCATGCTGCTGTATGAAAACTTATGAGCCTGGTGAGTCAGAGACCAGCCAGAGCCGCCTGATCCGACCTGCTCACCCCGCTGAGGAGGCCGGAATATTTCCCATGATCCTCCCTGCTCGACTCAGCAGGAGGGATTTTAAATCCGCCTGTGTTCTGTCCAATCAGCAGAGACCTTAGGTCACATGACCCAAACTCCTCTGGAGCCAGAACATTATAGTAATGTTCTGCATTAATATCCAGATGTTTGTCCAGAAGGTGGCGCTGCGGAGCCGGACCTGGACTCAGGATCTGATTTATGTCTGATAAAATGTTTGGATGTTTAGTGGAATATTGTTGATGCACAATATTCAATCAGTTCACCTGTCCAACCTCTAACCCACACCGTTACCATGACAACCATTAAGGCCACGCCCCTACAATCCCACACAGCAACACCCAGCTTATTAACGCTGATAAAAGCAAACCTTAGTGGTGGGCACTGCTAGTTAGCAGGTTAGCAGCGCTAACCCTAAAACACTAACTGGTCCGTAGCATCCGCTGCAGAACAGCCAGACTCTGAAGTAGTTTTCTCCCACTGGCTATCAGATCGCTCAACAATCCCATCATGAAGGCCGTCTGAGACTGTTGGAAAGTAGTAATTATTATTTGTGTATTTGTGGCCGGGCGAGGACATTTCAAGGCCAATTCTACTTACGTTTCTTTGTGCAATGACAATAAAAATAAGTCTATGTGTTAGCGTTAGCTACGCTAACACGTTACACCAACATGATTGTTGGTGGAAGCTAATGCTAAGCACTAATTTCAACCCTGACTGCACCCCCATGTGTCAATGACACTTCCTTCTTGCTCAATAAAGTTTCTTTAAAAAAGAGAATGTGAGTAGAGGAAACTGCAATCTTCAAAATAAGAGCATGAATGTAATCGTCTAACTACCTGAAGAATACTAAAGAGCCGACAACCAAAACTTCAATTCAAATGTCGAACTTTATTCAAGTAAATCGGCCTTTAGAATTGATATAAAAAACATTATTTAGAGGAAGCTAAGAACTTTCAAAGTGAGCAAAAAAGCTAAAGCTCTATTCAAAAAATGAGCTATTAGTGAATTAGCAGGTTAGCAAAAGTGTGCCCATTGC
Organism: Phalloptychus januarius; assembly: GCA_902982915.1. Lineage (NCBI taxonomy): Eukaryota > Metazoa > Chordata > Actinopteri > Cyprinodontiformes > Poeciliidae > Phalloptychus > Phalloptychus januarius. Next base: position 640,499 of record CADWAE010000388.1, read on the forward strand.
TGACGATCATAAATAGAAGAAAAACAAAATATTTCAGGTCAATGCTTCCTGCTCACTGACCTTCATTTAACCCGACCAGAACCAGAGGTTTGGGTCCATGTGTTTCGTTAAAAATGCCCACCAGGTTCTGCTGTGTCAGGACGGGATATCCGGTACAAAATCACAGTCTTGTTTTATGACACATTAAGGAATAAAATAACAATACCCTGTGAGCGCCACCAAGTGGTCAGGTCAATATTCACCAAATTAATCATAAACCAGGTCCTGCTACCAGTTTCACTTTTAGTTTCAAGTATTTTAACCAAAGTGGGCTGGTTTATCGCTGCAGTGTTTGACTAACAGCTTTACTGCACATGTGTAGTAAATATGGTTAGCATGAGCAGCAGCAGCAGAAACAGCACAACGGCAACATCAACTTCATGGACTGTGGAGAACTTCACTCGTCCTTCTGGAGGCTCGACATGTCTGATAACACTCCTTCCTCATTTCCCTACTAGATGCTATACCATGTTTAGCAGAGTTTAGCAGAAGCTAATGCTAACATGTATTGAGAGGATAATGATTACCACCTGCAGCTCGTTGCCTCCTCTCTAGTTCCCGGGTCGAGGGTTTCCCCTAAGGGCAGTTCACAACATTCACGGTTCCACTTCAAACACATCCAGAGTTTATTCAGACAAACAAATGCATCAAATCACACCAATAACTGAATCATCAGAAACTCAAAACCACAAGACAGACATCAATCACCTGAAAGAAACAGAAAAATGCACAAATACGGAGACCAATACGGAGACCAATACGGAGACCAATACGGAGACCAATACGGAGACCAATACGGAGACCAATACGGAGACCAATACGGAGACCAATACGGAGACCAATACGGAGACCAATACGGAGACCAATACGGAGACACATTGCGTCTCCAGAGAGCGCCGGCGCCGCTGCAGCCCAACGACCTGATTCATTATTTCAGCTCTGAAACTTTTAAAGGAAGGTGTGTCTCTTCTCTACTGTATGCAGTCTGGGAGGTTCCTGCTCCCTAATTACAATAAGTTTCAGATTTCAAAGGGAAGATGCTCTAAATGTTTATGACTGTCGCTGCTGGGCTGCTGGGTCCTGAGAGAAGCTGCATCTCACACAGAATCTCTCCAGGTGTCCTCACCCAGAGACACATAACAAAAGGCCCCAATCCTTATATGGGTTCAGGAAACGGTTATCTCTACGCAGACCCCCTCCTTTTGTCCCACCAAGTGGCACATCAAATAAGCCAGACTTTTGGATCTTAGTATTAGCACATTTATCTTCTACTGATCAGATTATGTTGATTAAGCTATGACTCTAAATCTAACTTAAAATTAAGTCCTAATCAAGGCAATGTTGATCTGTCAAATATTTAAACATGTGCTTAAAGTTAAAACTAGCATCATTGAATTATCATTTCCAACACATGCTATACCAACACAGAGTTTAGCAGAAGCTAATGCTAACATGCTATACCAACACAGAGTTTAGAAGAAGCTAATGCTAACATGCTATACCAACACAGAGTTTAGCAGAAGCTAATGCTAACATGCTAGACCAACACAGAATTTAGCAGAAGCTAATGCTAAACTGCTAAATTCAACCACGTTGATACAATGTGGCAATAATAATGCTAAACATTAGCGCGAAGCAAATTAGATTTGCTTTGCTAGGCCACACCTATTAGCAGAGGTGTGGCCACCAGAGTTCAAAAATGTTCTGGAGATGTTACAAAGAATGATCCGGGACCGGACCGGACCAGGCCGACAAAGTAACCATGACAAAGACCACAGGAAGTCTTCGTCATCGGCGAAGAACTGAGACTGCTCAAAGTTCCTCTGGTTTCTTCTGGTTGGCAGAAGATGAGTAAATGCAGAGAGAAGTTTTCTTCTCCAGCCCGTAGCTATGCAGAAAAGTAATCACACCCCTAGATAAATCCTGAATCCAACATGATTCACAATTTATCATCAACCCAACTGGTTCCTGCTAAACCCTCCAATGTGTCTGAATTAAATCAATTCAGCAAAGCAGATGGGTTCAAAGTTCACCCTGAGTAGTGCTGTGGCAGCAGGAGGAACAACCAGGTTTTAAATGTAATTTTAACCCAAATCTTTAAATAATCAGATAAATATGGAAGAATGAAGCCGGAATATAATAAAAACCAGAAATACGTCGTCAGTTCAGTCCAGTCAGGTTTATTTACAGTCATTTAACATGCAGTTCCATTTATTATTGTTTTTTCTACCTGAGGGAACCAAGTATGTGGCGACAGTGGAGAGGAAAACAGGAGGAAATGTTCCAGTCATGTATAACTTCCTATAATGAATATAAAGACTTATATTTGAATAACTTGTGAACTTATAGTTTACTCAACACAGCATAGTTTTAACTGTTATTAAATGTTAAACGGCTTTCCATAAAGTACTAAAACATTGACCTGCTGCCTGACGTAGAGCTGCAGCGGCTAGATGAGCAGCTTTCTGCTGGTGGGACAGACGTGAAGAGACGTTTAAGCTGTGACCAGATGATGAAGACACGTCATCATCATCATCATCACGAACTGTTGATGCTTCCTGAACATGAAGGACAGTTTTTCACGACTCGGCTGGAAGTGATGTTTGCTTTCTGGAGGAATGTTGTGAAAATGTTTGACCTTCATATTTAAACCATCTTGATGATCTCTGATGTAAAATTGGACCTGAAGCAACACAGTTTCTTCACTCAGGTTGTACAGTTGAACATGTTCTGCAGCAACAAATCTCTAAAGCTAAAATGTTTCTGACAAATGTTGTTAAAAGCCTCATTAAATCTATGATTCACTTTTTTGTTTTATGTTTTTAAAAGAAATTGATAATTTGTCTCATATTTCGGTCATGGAGTCCAAACAGAGACAGGCGGTGAAGAGACAGATTCTTCACCTGAGGAAAATCAAATTCAATTCAGGGTCTGAGATTAAGTAATCACCTTTTAATCTACAAAATAAGCAACATTTTTAATTAAAACAGCATTTGTTATAAATAAATGGACACAAGAGCTCAATAATAAAGATATTTAATTTATAATCTGTTAAAGTCCATCTTTCCAGAGTTTCAGGATGTCCTGATCATTCATGGAGCTTCTTTAAACATGTGGATGCTAACATTAGCATTACCAACATGTTAGCCTTGAGATGCTAGTGTAGGCTAGCAAAGCTTCCAATAGGCTAGTTCATATTAGCACAACTTTAACACAATATCAGTGTTTTCCCAGCATCTGAACAGATCACTTAGAAGCAGAAATAAACCAAGAAAAGCAGCTTAATTGCTTCTGTTAGCGCATGCAGCTGTGCATCAGATTTATGGCTGGACTAGAAACACAAAGATAGTATAGAAAGGTTCCGCCTTTGGGTTGTAAAAAAAATGATTTATTGCATTCAAATTTTGAACCTATTCAAAATAAAAGTTTTTTGTTCTCCATCATTGTTGTTAGTGGATGTCAGTTGTGCGTCAGATTTACAGGCGTACCAGAAACCAGCAAATGTAAAGGTTCCCACCGGAACCTTTACAAACAACAACAAAACGTGTTTAATAGTTTCATTCAGCGAAGTCCATCATTAGTCCCTCGACTCGGCTCCAGGTGTGTTGGAGAACGGATGTGGATGTTTTCGGTGTTTGCTGCTGCAGCCGATCTTGCTGCAGCATTGGCTGCATAAATTATTATTATCAATAACTAATAATCATCTCTGCACCGACACCATGGTCCAGTTTCCTCAGACACAAACAGAAATTCACTTTATTTAATAACAATATTTTAGTCTAATTGATAGGACACAGACTAATGCAGCTAGAGCTGCACACTGCCAGTCAGCTGGCTGAAGAAAGAGCCTGCAGTTGTTTCTCACAAACAAACAAAATCCTGCTTGGTGGTAAGTCAGTGAAATGTAATATTCCAGAGGATACATATTATAAATCAGTTTATTCTGTATTTTAGCTCATGCTAATGTATCAGAAATTATGCAGATATTTTACTAATTTTATAAATATCATTAACATAATTATTGCATTGCAGCAGGAATTGTTGAATTAGATGAAATTGTATCATTTTTACTGATCAAACCATGAGAATCTCATGTTGGTAAAACACTAAAAATATATTTAGTAAGTTTAATAATTAGTCTAGAAGTCAGAATCTGATGTTTTCACAGATTAATGGATTTATTAGATGATTTTCTCTCCAGCAGCTGATGAAGATGTGAACATTTCATGTTTCCTGATCCATCAGAGAAACTCTGAACTCAGCACTAATTATCCTTCCTTTCTTTTCTCTTAGTGAAAATGAAAGTTTTGGATTAAAACGTTGAGTTTTGTTGCTTTGAATATCACGTTTCAGTTGCTTTGCCTCAGTTTTGATGCATGTTATTGTGACAGAAATGGAAAATTTCTGGAATATTTGGTTTATTTATTGTGAAGCGGATTGAAAAGTGTACAGAAACAACAAACACATGTTTTATCTGCGTAGTTCCAGGCGGAGCTCTGTTAAACGTTCCTCCTGCTGGTTTCAGTTGCCGTTTTCTCCCCTAACAGCAAACGAGGCAGCAGCTCAAAGCGACGGCGGCGAAACTCCAGCCTGAAAACACGTTAGCATCAGACTTCCTGCCTGTCCTTGTTCCTCATCTGAAGATGAATATCAATGCAGTGAAGTGATGATATTAATAAAAAGTTGTTGAGTTTGCTCAGCGAGAACATACCTGGCTGGTTCCCTCCGCCTGCTGGTGCCGACGTTACGGACTCTACAGGAGAAACAATTCATCAATGAGTTTGGATGAAAAACTAAAACTTCAGATTAATAAACTTTAACACATTTTTCTAACTTCCTGCAGGAGAGAGCTGCGCTACAGTACATGTCATCTTTTCCTTCTCTGTTGATATGTCAGTATCACAGTGCCTCCAGGATTTCATTCATTTGGTCATTTAAATCACTGATTTGATATTTCCTCTCATGTTGGATGTAAATGTGACTTCTTGTTATTCGCCACATCGATCGCAGACATCAAGTCAGGCTGAGGCAGCAGAGTAGAGGAAGAAGAAATACTGCCTCCTGTAGGTGGGAGTTAGCATCACTTAACCCAAACGCCTTTCAACACATATATGGGTTAGCACAAAAAATTAATCTGTTGACTTGGTGTGAAACCTCTGCAGGGCCTGGGTCTACTATTTTAACACAATTTTCCCCAGAGCCATGCAACATGGTGGTAGCTAGGTGCTAACATGGAGGCTACATGCTAACATGTTGGTAGCTAGGTGCTAACATGGAGGCTACATGCTAACATGTTGGTAGCTAGGTGCTAATATGGAGGCTACCTTCTATCCAGGCCACATGAATGCTGAAGTCCTGCGACTCGTGTGGTTTTGCCACAGAGCAGACGTGGATCCCCAAGTCCCGGTTCTGGACCCGCTGGACGGACAGTTGGATGCTGCCGGGTCGGTACCGCATGGTGTAGCCGGCGCTGCAGTTCTGGTACTTCCTGTGCTTGATGTAGTGGCACAGCAGCTTCCTGCGGGGGCTCGTCCAGCGCACTGTCAGCCGCTCCAGGTTCTGCCCGTCCTCAAAGCCGTACGGGCAAGGCAGCGAGAGCCGCTGACCGGGCCGGCAGAACACCTGGACCGCACCGCCTGGAGGACCAGAACCAGAACCCGTCAGTAACATCTTTAGACAAAATCTGAATTCACAGTGAACATATTTAAAATCTTTAATAATTTGGGATAAATGTGTGAAACATGAAATACAGAATAAAAGCGACTGCAGCTCTCTGGAGCCCCCTGGTGGTTCTGAGTAAAACTGCAGCCTTCTACGGGGTTCTGGTTCTGTTCTGGGATTTAAAATTCACTTTAACTGGGTGGGATTTCAGTTGAAGCAGTCCCACAGCATGATACCGTCACCACCATGCTGAACAGTGACTCCACCAGGGGTGTCCAAAGTGCGGTTCGGGGGCCATTTGCAGCCCCAAAGAAGCAAATCTGGCCTGGAAACCGGGCTGGTTGGTGCAGACATTTAGTCAACATAATTTACAGAGAAATTACATATTCTTAAGAAATATTATGTACAGAAAATAAATTCCATTTCTGAAAGTTTTTTCATTTCTATCAACACTGCACAATCTACTCTTCTTAAATGTTTCTGAACATAAACAATGAACCCAGGAAACTTTGGGCTTTTTTATGTTTTCTCTTGATTTACACGTCTGTCTCTACAAAACCAAAGTTCTCATTAAATTTAAATTAATTATTGAACCGTTGAAAGACAAACACAACAAAAGTTTTGGACCATTTTAGTGGCTGCCGTCGGTTCTTAGACTCTGAGCATCTGGATGTTTGTCTCGCCCGTCCGTCCAGACACCCAGAAACCAGCCGGCTCTCCTGTTGGTTCAAACCTTAAAGCTCTGAATGGATCCTCTCTGCAGAAGAGGTCCGGTCTGGTTCTGGTTCTTTTGGATCCCAGAAACCTCCAGGCTGTTTCCTGTCACTCACCTTCTCCAGCCAGGCGGGACAGAACCAGTCCGAGGTACAGCATCTGCTCCACAGCCGTCGACCACATCTGGGTCTGGTTCTGGTTCTGGTTCTGGTCGGCCCGCCGGGTTAAAGTATTCACACCCCGCCTGGGAACCAGAAGGAGTCTAAACAGAGTTTCTACTTTTGCTTTCCTGCGGTGTCGCTTTCCAAGCCTCCAGATGCAACCTGAGTCTACTGAGGAAGAGGAGGGTCAGCCTTCATCCCTGCTGTCTGAGCAGAACAGAACCCCGGTTCTGGCCCGGTTCTGGCCCGGTCCGGAGCTGAGACGAGCCTCAGTCAGGCGGAGTTCATCCAGTTGCGGTCTGTGACTCGGCAGGTGATGGAAGATGTTTCAGTTTCTGTTCAGGTTCTGGAGACCTTCATCACCATCATCGTCATCATCAGATGGACATACTTCCAGACATTTAAAGGGCCGGTATCATGTGTTTTACTTTTTTTTTTTTTAAAGGTTTTATTGGCTCTAGTGGCCTTAATTTAATAGTTAGTGGACAGGAATGAGGGGGAAGACATGCAACAAAGGTCGCCAGGCCGGGATTCGAACCTGGGACGGCCGCGTCGAGGACTAAGGCCTCCGTATGTGGGGGTGCTAAACCCCTGCGCCACCAAAGGATCCCTGTTTTACATTTTACAACATGTCAACTCTATTACCTTATAACTAGTTATAAAATGTTTTTTTTAATCAAATATGACTTCCTGATTCAGCACCTTGAAATTGGGCCTCTGTCTCTTTAAGAACGCCTGCTGTTTCTGAAGCTCCGCCCTCAGGAAGTCATCCTCTATCAACCATTAAATGTTTTAACCAGCTTTGCTCTGAGCAGCATCTGTTTACTAATTGCTGCTGGCTAGTCTGAAGGAGCTGAGTGGGGGAGGAGCTGCACGTCAGAGGCGGGGCTAGGTCCACCCAGGTGTTTAGCAACTGAATGGTTGCCATGGAGATGAAAGGATTTTCTAACGCAGAGGAATCAAAGCAGCACAGCAGGTTTGTTTCTGATCAAACTTGATAACAAAAGATGAAAGGGTTTATTTACAGGGTACTGGCCCTTTAAATGACCAGGTTTCACTGAGGAAACAATCATTCTGTTCTTTTCTTTCTGTTTTTCTTTCCTCCAGGCCCGTTCTCTCTGTCTGTAATAAAGTTTGAACTGAACTGAATCGATTAGTGAAGTTTTATTTTTCATATTTCACTCTTGTTTACTTCCTGCTTCAGGAAAACAAACTTCCACAGCCTGGAAAATCTGTGACGTTTCATTTATACATTTTATTTTGATTTTCTTACAATTAAGCTGCAATTTAGAGATGACTGTTGGTGTTACACCGCCACCTACTGGGCAGCCAGGGTAACTTCACAGAAACACAGATAAGCCCTCCGGTCTAATGTAGAAAGTGGTGGCATGGTGCTGTGGGCTCTGTTCTGAAAAAAAAAGACGGGGAATCTCCATGGCAACTGGTGACTCATTTTCTGAACCTCCTTTTGCTTATTCTTAACCATTTTCTGTTATTTTTAAACTAGACAAGTTTTTTTATATATATAAAAATGAACAGATTTCATAAAAGCAGAAAGATGAATTTATTGAACATCAATCACTGAAACATTACATCTGATCACAGATCACTAACTCAAACATGAATCACCTCAAAGCAACACGGCCATTTATTTACAAACATGAGGAGACAATCTGCCTCCCGCCACTAGGGGCGCTGCGCAGAAACTGTCAAGCAAAAACTGAAACTATGAGTTTATGATGGACTTCAGTCAAAACTCTGATAAATATGTTTCTGTTCCAGATGATAATACAGACAGGATGCAGTTTGTAAAGTTACACATCAAAAACTAACAGCAATAATTTGGATCATAAGAGAAAAAGTGGAAGTTTATTTCTTATACTATATGAATGTTTCAGTTTCATGCTAATTATTTTAGTTTTGAACTAAATATTTAGTTCCCCAACATTCAGACTGAAGCTGAGTGTTCAGTTTAGTTTCAAACTAAATGTTTAATTGTTTAAACTAAACGTTGCTTGCTAAGTAAATATAGATATCAGATCTGTACTTTGAATATAGATCTAAAGTAAATATTTAGTTTGAATGAGTCTAACAGCAGTAATTAGTTTGTTAATGTCATGAGAGAAAACACAGAGTTCTTTTTTCAAACTCATAATTTCATTAAATTTAATCATTAAGGTTAATATTTAGTTTGAGGCTGGCTTCTTACTGATTGCTTAACTTTCTAAGCAATCAGAAACCTCTGACCTTCCTCAAAGGTCTGCTGTCAGGAAGAGGAGGAGGAGGAGGAGGAGGAAGAGGAGGAGGAAGAGGAGGAAGGAGAAGGAGGAGGAGGAGGAGGAGGAGGAAGAGGAGGAGGAAGAGGAGGAGGAGGAGGAGGAAGGAGGAGGAGGAGGAGGAGGAGGAGGAGGAGGAGGAGGAAGGAGAGGAGAGGAGGAGAGGAGAGGAGGAGGAGGAGGAGAGGAGTCTACTGGATGCCCCTGAACAGACACAAGGCGAAGGTCATGGCAAAGAGCTGCAGGGAGAAACAAACATGGAGTCAGAACTGAAGCATCTGCAGGTTCCTGTCGATGTACAGGATTTTCAAAATAAAACACATTTACATAACTAGAAATCTGAAAATATATCCCATATAATCCAGATTATTAACGAGGAGCTGATGAGGTTGTGGAGAAATGTTCTGTTTGTGCTTCACAATAAATGGATAATTTGTCTGGAAACAAACCAGAAAATTAATCAGATACAGCAAATATAAAACTATTAATTACACTGGATTATTGGATAATGGAGGACTTTTAAATGTACTTATGTAGGATTTCCAATTTTATAATTATCTGCAGTGGGAGAGAAAAGTATTTAGTCACAAAGTTCTCCCACTTAAAAGATGAATGTCTATCTGTCTGTCTGTCTGTCTGTCTGTCTTCAGCAGCTGTTTGTGTCCAGATGTTAAAAGGAAACATGAAAATCTGAATTACTTCGACAGTGAGCACGCCGATGCTCAGCGCTCCTGCAGCGTAGATGTACGTCTCAAAGTATTCCACCAATGCTGAGTAGCAGCCCTGCAGACCAGACACACAGAGCCTTAAAGGGCCGGTACCGTCTGTTCCACAGCCACATTTTATCATTTTACAGCACAATCGGTAACTATGTCCTTCCCAACATGATTTAAAGGAGATATGTCTTCCTGATTTAACATTTAGAAATTGGGCCTCTGTCTCTTTAAGAAGCTCCTGCTCTTTCTGAAGCTCCGCCTACAGGAAGTCGTCCCAACATGGCTCTTCTGTTAACCCTTTAACATTTTCACCAGCATTGCTCTGAGCAGCAGCTCCTATAATGAGCTCAGTAGCAGTTTGCTAATTGATACTGGCTAGTCTGAAGGAGCTGAGTGGGGGAGGAGCTGTGCCTCGAAGGCGGGTCTAGGTCCACCCAGACGTTTAGCAGCTGAATGGTTGCCATGGAGATTGAGGGATTTCTCAAACACTGCCAGTTTGGTTTCATGACGAAACTTTATAACATGATGGAAGGATCGACACCGGCTCTTTAAATCGCTGCAGTTTAAACCTGCGGCGCCGCAGTTCTTCCTCAGACCTTGCTGTGCCTGAACGCCACGCCGCCGCTGATGCACTGCTCTATGCCGCCCTCGCCCAGGTGGCCGTCACCCTGGCAACAGGCCTCAGGAAGCAGCTGGTTGGGATGGAGCAGCCGGAACAGGCTCTGCTGGAAGTCATCGGGGCCGCTGGCGCCGCAGCAGTCCAGCTGGAGGAAGGAGAAGAAGATGAAGACGGCGGCCGGGCAGGCGGCGGCTGGGCAGGCGGCGGCGGCCGGGCAGGCGGCGGCCGGGCAGGCGGCGGCCGGGCAGGCGGCGACTCACTGTGGTCATGATGACGTTCCAGGTGGATGTAAAGACATCGCTGTTGTTCCGGCCCTGGTAGTGGCGTTTCAGGTCCTGGCTGAAGTACTCTCTGGTTAACTGGACCGAACACACACAGAACCGGGTCAGAACCACACCAGACTCTCACTACACGTCTACAACCGGTTCCAGTTTACAGAATAACCAACACAGTGGTAAAGCAATACTTCATCAAACAAGCGGACACTAAAACCAGCATGATCCAAAACCCTGGAACCAGACTAAACCGGTTTGAGACTCAGTGGTTCTGCTGACCAGAAACTCACATTCTCCCTAAAGAGGAAGGCCAAGATGGCCGCCGCCAGCTCCGCCAGGAAGATGAAGAGGATGAGCATGAAGAACTGAGAAGACAAGACAGAACGGTTAGAAGGTAGAACCGGGTCCAGTAGGACTTTCTGTCTCACCAGCAGCAGCAGACAGCGGTTCTCCCGGACGGCGCCGCAGCAGCCCAGGAAGCCCAGCAGGAACAGCAGCCCACCCAGAACCAGAACCACAGAGACGCCGGTGACCAGCAGGGGGCTCACCGCAACCGCCTCCCTGAAGCCCAGCGGGTCGACCGACACCCAGACACTAACGGCCAACAGGACGGAGCCGCCCAGCTGCAGCAACAGGCGGGGGAGGGGAGAGGTCACAACCGCTTCAGCCATAAATATATTAATAGAAAATGATATATGACTCCAAGGCATAAAAATTAAATAAATATTTTTAAAATGTTTTTAATTGGCAGCTTATATAGTCAATCACTGTTATTTAGTAATTGATTGATTCATTAATGTATTTCATAATATTCATAATATTTCATGGATTTTATTTTTCAAGTCTGGATTTATTCCCCGTTCTATTGAAATTAGGGGCGGGGCCAGATTAGGGGCGGGGCTAGATTGGGGGCGGAGCTAGATTAGGGGCGGGGCTAGATTGGGGGCGGGGCTAGATTAGGGGCGGGCTAGATTAGGGGCGGAGCTAGATTAGGGACTGAATGGCGAGAAATAAAATATGAACTTACAAAGATGAAGAAGTTGAAGACGAACATGAGATATTTGATGCAGCTCAGGCAGTCGCCCTCCATGGCCGCAAGCTCTTCCTGTTTGGACCCAACAGAACCACAGTGAGACCAAGACCAGGACTGGGACCAGAACCAGAACCAGGATCAGAACCAGAACCAGAACCAGAATGGGGACCGGAACCAGACCCAGACCGTCAGTCTCGTCAGGCGGTTGCAGCACTACGCATGAGCACAGCAGCTTGGAGTCCATCAGCAACAGCTCAGGTCCTGCCAGTTCGGTTGTTGTCATTTTTTATACAGATTTTAGGAAAACGAACTTAAAACAATAAGTGAGCATCAATGGAAAATGACAAATATTTTGAAGGGATGTTGAAAATCCCTTAAGTTACTTCTTACTCAAATTAAGACGTTTTACTGGCCTTGATTTGAGCTCATTTAATTTACTGCCTTTCACTACCGCGCAGAAACCCAGCGTGAAGTTCTGCTGAGACGCGGACAGACTGCCCCTGCTGGACATGTTGGTGTGAAGGGACCAGCTGGTGTTTACCGGACTGCAGCCGCCCGCAGAGCGCTGCTGCTTATCAGGCGCTGACATCACCACAGCAACAGCAGAGAGTTAAACACCCGAACAGAACCAATCGTCTTCCGAAAAGACCAGAGGCTGATTCAGGGTCAGTGGAGGTCAGGGGGTCAGTAGGGGTCAGGGGTGTCCAGAGGTTCAGTCATTTAATGATTCCCAACAGATCATTGGCTCAAATCAGGTCAGAATGAACCGACTGCAAGTAAGAAATATTAATTATTAGTTATAACAGATAAAAGGTAATTTAATCAGCAAAATGTTTGCTGTTGAAACAAGATCTAAAAAACAGGCTAAATAAATTTATATGAATAAAGATTTTTAAAACCTTCTACTAAAAATTCAAACCTAGATAAAAAAAATTTTTAAAAATTAAGAAAATAAAAATTAAATAATAAAATTGGAGTCAGGGTACCATCTGTACCTGTTCAACGTCCTGATGATGAGACGAATCCAACCGGCTTCACATGAGCTGCTGAGAGGAGAGAGAGAGCGAGGCGTCAGGTCGAGTCCTTTCCTTTCTCTCCAACCATCACAAACAGAAACTTTAACTAGACCACTGAGCTTTTCAACAATTAAACTCTTTGACCAACCTGTTCCCCTCCTGGCCTGTGGGGGCGCTGCACCAACAACCACTGAAGGAAACGACACAAAAACCTCTGAAGACGCTGAGAGCAACTTCCTGCTTCACCAGATGGAACAAGATGGAGGCGTCAGATTGTAGCGGTTGGAGGATTTCTCTTTAGGCTAAAGACCAGGAGCCATTTCTGCTGCTAATGCTAGGCTAACATGTTAGCTTTGGTTGATTTACCCAGAATGCCCTGTGCTGTAGTCCACTTCCTGCTTTTAGCGGGGTCTCTGGACCGATTGACATTCACATTCAAACTGAACCAGAGTCATTTCAACCAAACCAGACTGAGGTTTGGAGGACCAGAGGTCAAAGGTCGATTAGCATTCACCAATTGGACCGGACTTTGTAGGAAAACGGACTGGAGTCGGGTTAAAGCGGACCGAACTGGGCTGGTGGGAATGTAAACAATGTCAGTTCTGAGATCAGGGAAGAACCTGCGGGCCGAGCTGAGTGGAACCAGAACTCTGGACCGGTGTAGGAGTCCAGATTGGACCAGTACAGGAGTGCGGCTGTGCTTAGGGAACATCTGGAGCTGCAGCTCTTTTCTCTAACTGAAAACTTTTCAGTCTCTTTGCAGGCAAAGCAGAGGTGAGTCGAAACGCAGAGCTTTGAAGTGTGGGCGTTTCCATGACAACAGCTAGGATGCTGCAGCAGGATGCTCGGCCGTGGGAAACGCTGACTCACTGCGTGACTCATGGCGCTCTTGTTTTCTGATTGTTTGTCTGAAGAAGCGGAGAAAGCAGAAGGAGCAAAGCGTGATTCACATGATGACAGTGAGGAGCCGCAGATCCTCCGGTTCCGACCCGCTTCACAAAACTCACAGCGTCGGGAGCCAGGAACCCGGGCTGAGTCAGAACCACGCAGCAGGACGCAGCAACAAGCAGCAACATGGAGCAACAAGCAGCAACAAGCAGCAACAAGCAGCAACAAGCAGCAACAAGCAGCAACAAGCAGCAACAAGCAGCAACAAGCAGCAACAAGCAGCAACAAGCAGCAACAAGCAGCAACAAGCAGCAACATGGAGCAACAAGCAGCAACATGGAGCAACAAGCAGCAACAGCAGAGGAGGTAAAATATTTTTAAATCAGAGCGCATCGTAAAACTACTGAAGTACAGAAGCTGACAGGAGGATTTGTGTCGCAAACTACGGAACAAACTGAAAACAACGAATCGTTTTGTAAACACAAAATATGCAGCAACCAGTTAAAATTATGGAAATCATGTGGGACATATATAGGCACTTTTACCGTATAGCTAAAAATTCCTGCAAAAAATCCTGGTTTATGGCTTAGAGCAGCACAAAATAATTTCTACGGGTGACAACGTTCAAAACTGCGTTCAATGACCGAACTAAACGTTGTCATTTTTGCAGCTGTTTTGAGTAGATTTTTGTCGCATTTTACAAACATTATTATGGCATAACCTTTTAGCCCAGTGGTAAATGTTTGGCCCTCATGGCTCTCCATATAAAACACACAGAAAACGGTGAATTCAGCTATAAATGCAACTCACCAAAGACAAAAGCAAACGAAAACGTTGCCATCACCATAAATAGAAAAAAGAGATAAAATGCTGCAACTGGATCCAGACACAGAGGAAGTCCTCCAGACCACCAGGGGGCACCCAGACCCTCACTGAAGATGGGATGTCCAGGAGAAAGGGCTCCTCCAGCAATACTGGTGACCTTTGACCTCTTCAGGTTAGAGCGGAGAAACCGGATCTGATTCATTCAGAACCGACCCACAGCACACAGAACCTGTTCTTTTCTGATTCGGGTACAGAATGTGCTCTGCTACAGTAATCAGATTACAGCAGAATCAGATCTTGAGATGATGAATTCTCCATCATGTTTAAATCGTTTGGGTCGGATCGGACCAAACTGGTTCTGACCTGAGATCCGAACTGAAAACACTTGAAAATGCTTTAAAACTGGAAAGTCCCACATTTCCTGCTCTGTAAACGCACTGTCATGGGCTCCAACTCGAGGTTCAAGGGCCCTGGTGGCCCCTGGACAGATGTTTTATGGCCCCTGACTGAAAGTCAAGAATGATATAAATTTGGCACCCAGCACAGGAAGTTGATTAAAATGAAGACTTCTTTCATTTTAATTTTGGTGAAATCGTCACAAATTAAAATGTTATTAACAGAAAATATTTCCTGGCAAAGAAATATTCATCTTTAAACAAACTTTCTCCTGCCAGGTTCAAACTAACTTATGACTTAAAATGCACCAACTGCTGCAACCAAATCTGCTTTCATTCAATTGTGGAACTTTTGATGTTTTTATTTTTCATTTTAATTCATTAAACTTGTATAAAAACAAGAAGTGATTTCACAGAGAGAAACTAAATGATGCTCTTATTTCTCAAATCTTTTTTTTGTTTTCAATCGAAACCTAAAAAACTCAAAACCTTTTAGTAAAGCAAAGCTGCAAAACCTGCTTAAAGTTTTGCATCTACAATAATCTATACATTTCTCCATCTAGTAAAAAACATGGTGGTTTAAAAACATTTTTCTGGGCTTTTGGTTGACAGAAGCTGCTGATCTGTGATGAACTTTATTAATCATTGATTTTCTATCAAAGTATCTAAAACATCTAAAATGTTTTTCAGTTTATTTTTGTGAAAGCCCAACATCCGGTCCAGTTTGCTCCGGGTTCTGGTCGGTTCCTGAACTCGGTTCCTGAGTTTGGGCTCTTTTTGCTTTAAAGGTCCAGAACCTTCAGGTCGTGTGGGTCGCTGGTTCTGGATGTGTTCTACTTTTAGAACTTTTTCCATCCTAAATGGTCTCTGCATGAGCCACTGATGTTTCCAGAACCAGAAATTATATTAATGAAAACATCCAGTTGGGTTTTAGTTTTGATTCCCATTTTAATTCAGCTAATCTAACAAAAAAAGAGTTAAAATCTAAAACTGATTAGAGGAATAAGCTGTAAATCAGTTTGTACCAGAACAAAGTTTTAGTCTTCATTTATAGGATGAACTGCAATAAACTGAATTTAAAGAACCATTCAAGTTAAACTCAGATTAACATAAATAACTTTACTCAATATCTGAAACTCAGAGCTCAAATATGATTCAGATCCATTTATTCCTCAACGCGCCTCCCGCTGATAAAGATAATGAACCGAACTCACCGGGTTTCTGGATCCGAACCGGGTTTTTCCGAGCTCTTTAAACGGACTCGAGTGGTTCCGACCCGGTGGACAGTCCGGCAGACGCCGCTCCCGCTGCGGACTCACGGTGCTCGATCCGCGGGCAGAGTGGCGACGACGCGCCGCTGAACGAACCGGCAAGAGACCAGAACCGCTTCCGGTTGGCTCTTCAGAATAAAAGCACCACGGATGTTTATCACCAGCTTCCTGTGGGACTGCTAAACCCGGGGAGGCGTTTGATTCAAATGAACTCAATAAATATCTGCGTATTGGCTCCACAAATATGCTCTTGATAAAACACAAGAAAAATGTCAAAAACATTAACAATGTTTTAATTAGTCAGTTTCATCGAATTTGATTTTATTTCAAGATTATTTTATGGATTTCATGACGTATTCATTTCAATAGATTTTTGTTTTTGTGACTTTCATTTCGTAAAACTGCTTAGAGAACTCCACCATTTAAACATGAAATAAAATATATCTGATATAAAAACGGATTGTAAAAATAAAAGTCCACAGAAAAAAGAGTCAGAATAAAACATGAAGTATTTATTCAAATAAAATAAAAAATACATGAACAAAAAACAGCAAATTGTGAAATAATGAATAAGATGGAGCATTTTGTCCATCAGTTACAAAATATTTTAAATCTATATTTTATTTTATGTGGACATTTATTTACTTATATGCATTAATTATTTAGTAATAACAGTATTACCTTATTTGTCACTGAAACCCAGAAACCAACAAACGGATCAGAACCGAGTCCTGAAGGCTCCAAACGGGTCAGCGGCTCAGGCCCAGCTTCAGGCCGTCTGCTGTTTTTCTTCACCAGTGGAGTAAAAAGTTTTGCTTCACTTTGTCAATCAAAGTCATCAGCTGTTAACTTCCTGTCCAGAACCAGAACCAGAACCAGCCGGAAACACAAGGAATCCTCCAACATGGGACTTTGTTCAGTTTATTGACAAAAACACAATAAATGATGTGAGTACTTTTTCCCTCCACAACGTTTTCATCCCACCAGTTATTACAAAGTTAATACATTACAAAAACATTTAACAATACAGCGTGGCTCAAAGGTTTCTGTCAGCTTTCCACTAAATTCAGAGTTAATCTGGCAAAAGCTAAAGTAAAGTTTAAACTGGAAACCAGGATCTGTAGTACCACTAAACCCAGACAGTCAGGAGGAAATCTTTAATAATACAGGAAACCTGCTGGAGTTCATAGAAATAATCCTTTAAATTATATACAAAGTACTAAAAACATTTCACATGTCAGAAGGCGGGAGTAAAAACCAGCGGCGATCCGATCCAGGCCTGCTGCTCCACCTGGGAGGAGCCGCTCGCTTTTTACTCCACCCATTCATCCAATTTCTAATTTCATTCTCAGCATCGTTCGGATCCAAAAACTACAAATGTTTCTAAAGTGCTTAAAGGAAACTAGTCTGACAAAAACAGAAGGGAAATCTGATAAAGAAAATACTCATTATTTAACAAATGGACAGAAGTTCAGCATATCCAGGATGAAACTGGTCTGAACTCTTCCTCCAGGTCCTCAGTACTTGGGCACTTTGCTGTAATCCTCCGGGAAGTTTCTGCACATGCAGACGGACAGAACCATCCCCAGCAGCTGCAGATCACAGAAACATCCCATTAAATCAGGAACAGCTCCAGCATTCCCGCTCCTCCAGAAACCGGACCGAGGAGTTCCTCAGGGAGCCGGACTCCGTCCCAGACTGAATTCACTCAGCAGCTCTGGTTGAAACTGCAGCCAGACTTCTGAGTGAACCATATTGAAGCAGCAGCAGAAGAACAGAGACGTCACACAGCTGAACTCTGTTCACAGAATTCAACTTTATAAAAATCAAATCGTTAAAGACGGCTGCGCAGTGGTGCAGCGGGTAGAGCTGCTGCCTTGCAGCAAGAAGGTTCTGGGTTCGATTCCCGGTCTTTCTGCATGGAGTCTACATGTTCTCCCTGTGCATGGTGGGTTCTCTCTGGGTACTCCGGCTTCCTCCCACAGTCCAAAAACATGACTGTCAGGTTAATTGGCCTCTAAATTGTCGCTAGGTGTGAGTGTGGATGGTTGTGGGGGTGTGTGTGCTTTTTAGAAACTGATGGTTCCTGATCCTCCATTGCACAATAAAAAGCCTTTTGTATTACAGTATATAATGTAATTGAAGCTTTTTAGCGACGCTCGGCAGCTAAAGAATGGAAATAAGTCATTCTAGTCTAAATGACAACATGTGTAATTAAGGTACAATTGTAAATTCTATATTTCAATTGTGTAACTTTGAACCAAAGGGTTACTGTAGAGCAGGGGTCTCTAACTCAATTTATATATATAAAATCCAATGTCTTTTGGATGGTGAAGTGAAGTCTGTCAGGATTAGTTTACCAGGGGTCTCTAACTCAATTTACCCGGGGGCCGTTGGAGGCAGAGTCTGGGTGAGTCTGGGCTGCATAAAGGATTCCACAAAAAACATTTAACAAAATATCCTCAAACATCATCAACATTTAATTATTTCTCCAATAATCAAATTATTATTTAATTATAATTAAATAATAATATAATTTATTTAATCCATTTAATTTAAACACATGTATGGAACATTGAATGAAGATCATGAGCAGTTCTTCAGCGTCTCTTTACTCCTTGCATCACTTCCTCTCATATCTGAGCCACATTTGGCTCCAGACCCTCAGGATGGCTTGAAGTTGATCATCAGTAAGTCTGGACCTGAACTCGTCTCCTGTCTTTCTCTTCACTGCAGCTTTGGCTTTGACAAAGACTTATGAGAACATTGACTTTATTCCACTTGGCGTCGCTCTTGCTCTACGTTTCATAGAAATCTTTAGCCAGCTAGCAACCTACGTATGGACGTGTGACGTCATTACCGCTGCTACTTGTCCCAACAGCGCGGCGGATGCCGAACAGCCCGGCAGCAGTCGCCTGTCTCTGCGTTTGATCGTGGAGTTTAACCGTAGAATGTACCGGAATGGCGACAGCAGAAAAAGGAAGCTGGTACCGGGCTGTTCCGTCATCCGCTACACTATTGTTACAAGCTTAGTGAGCATGAAGTCGATGTAGCTTAGCCTAGCACCGAATGTCAGCAATGACGACTATATGATGTTCATAAATCAGCCATCAGATACCGTTCCCCCCTTTAACACAGGGGGGCGCTGTGTGATGGGTAATATTGAGCACTAAAACACATATATTAAGTCATATAGCACTCTGAGGTTGGGTTATAATCTATCTGTCTATCAATCTATTATCAACAACGAGACACAAACATACATACATATTTATTATTATTATTATTATTTTCACGCAAACGTGAAGAAAGTGTGACAACTTAGCCGAAACATGTTGTTTGAGCTTTCACGGTACCCGTAGTTCTCCAGATAAGCGCTGCTTGTTGCGCGCGCTTTCTCAGTGCTCACAACGAGCAGGTGTATTTTGCCGCCTGCGCGGTGCAGAGCGGCGAGAAGGCGGAGGGGGAGCCGCATCTGATGGGGAAACGCGGATCGACGTATGGGCCGCACTAATATTATACTTTCATATCACAGTGAGGGCCGCAAGACATCGTCCTGCGGGCCGCGAGAATGAGACCTCTGCACTAGAGTAAGAAAGAATAACATGTAAATGATTATGAATAAATAATTATTATTACATGTCGTCTGTTTCTATATATCAGTTGTAGAAGACAATAATAAAACTTTTTTTATTACACAATCTAATTCTGACTTAAAGTCATTTACTGAGCTAATCTGCTTATTATGCACTTGCATGTAGTTCACATTCCGACCACTAGATGGTATCAAAGCACTTCTAGTAGTATGTGTAATATGAGAGGAATATACGCCAAAAAAACATTTATAATAATGCTAATTAGCTTCCATCTTTGATCATTTATGTTCCTAAAGTTTTCCTCCAACCACCGACCCAGAACTTCAACATGTTCCGCCATGTTTGTTCCGCCATGTTCTCAGGAAACACAAACCGTACCTCGATGAAGGCCACCACCACGCAGATCCCCAGCACCACGCCGATGTTGGTGAGCAGCCAGCTCTCCACGCTCTGGGAGCAGCCCTGAGGCAGGAACCAGACAGGAATTCAGCCGGATGAAACTGGAATTGAATCGAGCTGTTCTCGGCCGGACTGAACCGGACGGCGTTCTTTCTTACCGTGCTGTAAACGGGCCAGTCGGCCGTCTTGGACTTGCAGAGCCAACTGTTTTCCTGGTCGGACTCGGCCGGGTTCTGGTCGGTCATGGAGACGTTCTGACAGGAGCAGGGGAACAGAACCTCGGAACTGTTTTTGATCACCTGGTTCACCTTCCAGTCCTCATGGTCTCTCCAGCCGCAGCATTCCATCTGCAGGGAGGTCAAAGGTCATCAAAACAACAGCTAAAGGAACTTGTTTCTGTCCCGGGTCGTCTGGGGTGGCGACACGAACAAAGCGAGGCGGGTCGACTCTGAACTCACGTTCTGCTGGACGAAGGTCCAGGCCCGCTCCGTGCTTGTGTTGTTGCTGGAGAAATTTTCCAGCACCTTGCCGATGACCTTTGACATCTCATTGTGCAGCTGGAAGACAATAGGAAGTTAGAAAAGCCTGTTTGGTTCAGATAAAAAACCAGTGTGTAAATAAAATAAATCCACTTTCTGTTTAAGTTTAATTTAAACTATTTATTTCCGTTTCCTTCATTCTTAGTTTTATTTCTCATCTTTGCATCATATTTTTTAATGTATCGATCAGCTGAATATTTATTTCCTTTTTCTCATTTGGTAATTATTCACTGAATTGTTTATTTCTATTTAAAATAAAAGTTAAATATTTTGAATGCATTTATTTTATCTATTACATTTAATTATGCTTTTATTTACTATTTTACTTCCTGTTTATGTTTTTTTACATTTTAGTTTATGTAATTTTATTTACAAATTGCTTTTTTTTACTTTAGAAAGTAAACATTTATTTTTTACCTGTTCAAAGATTAACTTTATGTGTTGCCTTTATAGATGCTAATAAATATATTTTTCAAACATTCATTTATGCACCACAAACTCATAATGTCTGAAGGTATTTTCCAAAAAAGTCAAATTAATCTAAACATAAAAAAATTATAATTAATATAAACAATGATATAAAATTAACTGGAAATACTGGGAGAGAGAAAAGCTAACATAAAATATAATTAAAAACTTAAAATACGCATCAGAAATTAAAATAAATGCCCCAGGTTGAACAGCAGGGGGGGCCAGAGCACCAGCTGCTGCCTCTCAGGTTGTCCTGTCATGTGATCACCAACCAGCCAATCAGAGAGCTTCCTGGTTTAACCACAAACTGCCAGGTGAAGTCGACATTTTCTAGAAGAGGAACTGAAAACCTCTAGATACTAATATGACTGAAGAGGAAGTGACATCACTCACCTCTTCCTTCTGGAAGTAGATGAGAGAACCGGCTACGATCTGAGCGATGAGGATCAGTAGCAGGCAGGTGAAGTACTGAGGAAGAGGAGGAAGAGGCAAGTTAGGAAGAAATCCTGATCTGAACAAAGTTTTTCTGAAATAATCTGTCAGAGATCCAGAGGAAATAATCTGCAGGACTCACCAGACCCAGCACACAGCGGATCTCGCAAATGGCTCCCATGCAGCCGACGAAGCCCATCAGCATGGAGAACGAACCGACTGCGACCAGGATGTAGCAGGCCACCTTCACAGACGTCACGTTATCTGAGGAGGAACGCAGCAGACGTTACTTACCACTTGCTTAATAAAGTTTATAGGAGAAAAAGTGAGATGGTGAGGGAGGAAACGGAGCCGCTGCGTAAACAGACTTCAAAATAAAGGCACCGATATTCTTTAGAAGAATATAAAGCATTCTTAATCATCAAAAACCAAAACTTCAACATAAAGGTTGAGCAGAAGTTTTATCACCCCTGCTGTAAACCAGCAAACAGAACAGCTGGTTTGACCTGAGCAGGACCCGTAGCCAGAGACCTTCGCTTGCTCTATAAATAAAACTGTGTAGGCAAAAATAAACTCGCCGTTTCTTAGGTTGAGGGCTAAAAGTTTTTCCAGGCTCACTTCTGCTGGAGCCTTGTTGGTGATAGCAGACGCTTTTAAAAAGCATCACTTCGGCTCCACCGACGGTCCTGTGGCAGGAACGGTCAACACCAAGTACAAACGGTTACATTTCAAACCATCTGTGGCTTTTAAAAGGCGAACCCAACTGGAAAAAGGGAAAAAGTCCAGAGGAACCAAACAAAAAACCAAATCCTTATCAATGTTACAGAGTATGAGATCCACGTTTCGCACTGCATGATGGGAAAACCAGACATGTTGCTGCACCACAATCCGTACACATCTTATTTTCCTCCATTTTGAGCCAAATATTTTAATTCTTCCTAAATCTACACAGCAGAATCAGGATCCTAACATAGTCCAGATTGTAGTTTCTGCTCCAGATTGTAGTTTCTGCTCCAGATTGTAGTTTCTGCTCCAGATTGTAGTTTCTGCTCCATATTGTAGTTTCTGCTCCAGATTGTAGTTTCTGCTCCAGATTGTAGTTTCTGCTCCAGATTGTAGTTTCTGCTCCATATTGTAGTTTCTGCTCCATATTGTAGTTTCTGCTCCAGATTGCCTGCCGCTCCTGTGGCTTAAGTTTAGGAGTCTCTCTGTTGCTGCGGCCTCAACTATGCAGCAAACAGATCCGCCGGAAACGGGTAACTTACTTTGATTGAAACTTTTTTTTAACCTTATTTGACAAAGTTAAAAACAAAAGAAAACCTCTTAACCATTGAACGCGCCACAGGAACAGATGCTGGGTGGGACTAAACTGGATTTGAAAGATCTGGATTCTTCCAGGAATTCACACAGAGCCATGTTTTAGTAGCGCTAGCAATGCTAAACGCTAATCTCAGTCGGAAAACAATTTCAAATTCTGGTTCTGTTGCTTTAAAATATTAGCAGAACTTCTACGAATAGAAATAAAACCTTTATAATTATAAATATCACCTGCAAAAAAGAGAGTAAAGTTGGAGCTAAATATTTAGCTAGCAAGGTAAATATTTAGCTTCATGCTTAACAGCTAACTTCAAACTAAATGGCGAGCTTCCCAACTACACATTTAGTCACTAAATCAGAAAATTTAGTTTCAAACTGTGACATTTATAAATGAATTAATTCCTTTGTACCATCAGACTGAAAAGTAAACCCATATTTTTCTGTAAAAAGCTAAACGACCCAAATCACAGAGCGACTGGATGAACTCGGCTTCCGTCCTTCTCCGTCGGACTCAGCGCCATCTTGGTTGAGTCTAGCTGTTTGGCCGCGGACGTCACTCCGACCCAATAACTGCTTCATGAAGCGTCCCATTGAATATCAATACGTGTTATTTGCGTTCAGGCACACAGCTGGGCAGCCCTGAGGGCGCAGCGTTGCGGTGATGAGTAAGGCGGTGATGTGATGCATGCTGATGCTGGCCGCAGCAGAAAGGAGCCAGTGTGCGGCGGAGGACACCTGCTGAGCGGACAAACGTCCTCAGTGACGCCGGCGGCCCGGATCCCGCGCCGTTACACTCGCTCAGTGTTCGGCTCCGGCATTCTGCTTCACAGCCTTTATGTCCGCTGACACTGCGCGTCTCTTTCTCCTCATCCTCACCACGCTTCGCCTCTGACTCACTGCGTCTCCATCACCACGTCACATCAGCTCTTTACACCATGAACATGAAACCCGGTTAGATTTAAACGTCTTCTGCCTACTTCATGGAGGACCGGCTTGGATCGAAGCCAGTTTATTCAGGTTATTTTTGGCTCATTTAACGTTTTAAATGATCGACAGTACGGTGGCCGACAGGTGTAAACGCGCAGCAAACATGCATGATGCAAACTCCAAAACACGCGAATACACAAAAAACAACTGCAACAGAGAAACTCTGCAAACAGACAAAATGCTGATCGCTAAAATGTTTGAGGCTGCAAAGAAGGTGAAATTCAGACTAGAGCGTTTTCCTCTCAGCAGGATGCTAATCTGACCATCATGATGGTCGGACGGCCGCTGCGCCGCCGCGCAGCAGCTGCGGTTCTGCCTGCGTCAAACCACCGCAGTTAGCACACCAAACAGGAACTCATGACGGCTGCTCGCCGTTTCTTAGGTATCACACAAGTTTCGATCCTGGATATTAATCATGTCGGAGTTCTGAATCTGCTTCAACCTGTGAAATTATTCTATCTTTTAAAGATGAATTAAAACCCAAATCAACTTTTTATTGCAGATAAACTGTATAAATTGTTGCTTAAGGGATCTATTTTTATGTTTCTCTGCAAATTATGCTTTTTCATGGAAATTAGTTTAATTCTGCTACATTTTCCCCTAGAATCACCGTGGTGCTGCCCTCTTCGGGTTACACCGTGATACTACAGTTGAGTTTTTCTTACTCTCTCAGCCCTGCCTTCAGGTATAAAATCATCTAACTCAGTCACGCCCCCTACTGGAGAGGCAGGAGGTGGAATAGCAGCATTGCTAGCCTGGTTCTGTAGCGTTTCCTCTGAGTGACTGGTGCTTTAAAAACTAATAAATATCTGCTATTCTCTCAGCTTCAGCCTCATTCATTACTGGGCTAAAGAATTTATAAACATCAAACCCAGAAGCAAAATGAAGCAGTTTAAAGGTTAAACATTCATCTTCAGTTGAAATAAATTTATTTATGAGTCATATGATGCGTTTTATCAGTGAAGTGGATAATTGGTTGTGGAGAATAAAGTAATTTAAAGTGAAGTCCATTTTGTGTTATTCTGGTTTCACTGCAGTTAGAAACAAAATGGAAATATTGACCTGCTCATTTGTGCTTTAGTCAAAATAAATTCCAGCCAAGAGAAAGAATTGCTTTAAAGGAAATGAATTTTGTTTGCACCAAACATCTGCAGCTCATTTTTTCTGTGTGAAGGAGAAAAAGTTTGACTGTATTAAACTTTCTTTTCACCAACAAAGAAAACCAAGTTTTCCAGACAAAGCTTCAAAATTCATGCTAAGTGTAATAAAAGCCAAAGAACAAGAAGCTTTAGTCAGAAAAACATTTGAATGTTTGAGCTGGGAAGTGAGCAGAGTTGGTGAGGATGAATTAAGTTTGAGTTCATTCAGACCTTCAGGGTAAATATTTCTGTTGCTAATCTGCTATATTGGACCATGCTAACGCCATGGTCCTTCTAGATTAGCATGTAGCTGGAGTTAAGGACTGCAGGGTGTGGCCAGGGCAGTCGGTCGGCCTGTGGGAGTGCAGCCACGCTGACCTCTCGACCTCTCTCTCTGAAGTCTTTCTTTCCACTACTTTGTTTACTTTTATTATGTTTTTTGTGGGACGGTGACATTTGTAACATTTTATTTTTGAAGTAAGTTGTTGAACCTTATCAAGAGGATGCAGTCTGGTTTTGTTGTGGTTTTCGTCATCAAGTGGAGCGAAGGGGAAAGACGGAGAGCGTCACGCTTACGGCTTCATGTCATTTAGGAACCTCCACTTACTGATGACCACGGTGAGGCTCTCGTTGTCCAGCAGGAGCCAGAGTCCGAAGCCCAGGATGGCAACGCCGAGCAGCTGCAGAGCCGACACAGAAAAGAGTCACACAACGGCCCGCCAAAATAAACTACACAAACAGAACAATGACCAGCTCAAACGGTTAACGAAACATTAAACGCTTTCATTTCAAAACTGCAACACTTAAAATGAGCAGGAAAATTAGCCGCTACATCCAGCTAACTGCTAGCTGAATCAAGCTAACATTAGCTTTGGAAAATAATCCAGTTTATTTTTATTTCTTTAACAAACATGACAATTATCAAACACGTATGAATAAAATGTGAAATTAGAAAAGATTTTATGTTTGTCTGCTGTTAGCTTGTTTTAGCTAACGGTAGACTGCGCTAGCTAAGCTAAGCTAACACCACTCTTCTATCATATTTTAACTTTACCTTTTCTTTAAAGGATTTTTTGGCTCTAGTGGCCTTTATTTGAAAGTAGCTTGACAGGAAATGGGGAAATAAAAGAGGTGGAAGACATGCGGCAAAGGTCGCCAGGCCGGGAATCGAACCTGCGACCACCAGCATGAGGACTAAGATGTAGGTTATGCTTTGCCCCTGCGCCACCACAGCACCCATTCTGTTTTTAAAACCTTCATAAAGAGGTGATTTGTTTTCCAGATCATTAATTCAGAACCAACATGCTATCATTTAGAAGCAGAAACGTCTAACCAGGCTCTGCTGGTTAGAAGTTTCTTAACTTCCAATAAGAATAAGACTTTCCTCCGATGTGTCAGAGTCCCTGGAATCAGAATCTAAATCATTTTCAACACTATTGAGACAAGCAGACAAATCAATATATTAGCATGAACTCCCTTCAGTTTAGGTTTCCATAGATATTCATTTAACAATTAAATAAACCAACTAAATTATAGGAAAAGTTGGAAGTCATTCGATGGGAATTCTAGGAATTATTTTTCTACTTTTATTAAGTTTGTAAAATAATCTGCAAACTTACAATGGCTCTTCAGCTAAAATGACAAAAAATGAACCAAGAGAGAAAAACTGTGAAGTGGAAGAAAAATCCTTCATGGTTTTATACAAATAATAATCTGAAAAGTGTGGAGTGCATTTATATTAATCTTTTTTATATTAATTTGACTGAGAAACGTCTCCAGATGAGTCGGGCTGGATGGACAACATCTGAGAAAATCCGTTTTCAAGTTGAACTAAAGACTCAGATTTTTATGAGTCAGACAGCAGAAATACTCACAAAGAAGATGAGGTTGAACAGGAACAGGAAGTACTTGCTGACGGTCAGGCATCCTTTCCCCATCGTGCTTTATCTGCAAACATGAGGCGGAGAGAGAAACAGAAATGAACGGAAAGCCAGGCTGGTTTATGGTGGAACTCATTAATATTCACGTTTCTGCAGATGGTTTAGTACGGAGCATCTCCCACCCGAAATATTGAAACTGTTCAGGCATTAAACCCGACTCAAACTTGGGAAACTGGAATCTGTGTGGGGGAAGATACAGAGGACCAGTTTGATGGGAGCAAAGACAACCATTACGTCCTGATATCCGACAAAACCGACAGATTCCCACCTGCTGCATAAAAAACATTTGATTCTCCCTAAAGAAACATTCAGTTCAGTTATGAATGATATGATTTCTGATTCTTAAATGTCAGAATAACCAGATTCCCTCATATGTTCAAAAATGCCACAACTGGAAATTAGAAATTATATTTCAACAAATATTTTAAGAAAATTTCCAGAGAAAAAAAATGAAGTTTTTACAGAAATAATTCAAATGTAGCTGAGAAGAAAACGAGAAATGAATTTCCCATTTCTGGAGAATCTGCCCAGCTTTTCTGAAACGAGCTATTTTTAATTTGTTTAAAGGTTTTATTGGCTCTAGTGGCCTTTATTTAACAGTTAGTGGACAGGAATGAGGGGGAAGACATGCAGCAAAGGTCACCAGGCCGGGAATCGAACCTGGGACGGCTGCGTCGAGGACTAGGGCCTCCGTATGTGGGGGTGCTAAACCCCTGCGCCACCACAGCACCCCAAAAACTAGTTATTTTTAATAAATAAGGAGATTTTCTGAATTATTCTTAAAACTGTTGTGATCAGACAGAAATGTTCTTCATCTCCAGTCTGATGTTTAAAGTCACGACTGTTTGCTTTTAAAACCTGCAGCTCCGACTCGTTCACATCGATCCGCCTGAATCAAGCCGCTGACTCCTGGTTGTGGAAAATCCAGCGTGACCTGAATGCATCACCAGGCTCTGCTGTCCGATAAATCCATGGCGATCCAGTGAAAAACGCAGCGAAGCCCTGCAGGCGGCCCGGTTAGGCAGGAACCGGGTCGCTGGCACAGAACCACCGGAGCTGGAGGATTTTATTAATATATATGTATTTTATTTTCTAATTGGAGATGCAATGAGAAATCATATGGAAAGCCATTGCTGCCATAAAAGAAAAAATAAAATCTTTTTCTTTTTATTAAAGAAAAAATAAATTCTTTTATTTTTATTAAATAAAATCCCAAAAGTCGTAATTCAGTTTTAAAGTTTAATTACAGGAATATAACAGTCCTGTTTTGTTCCTAGTTATGCCTTAAAAACTTTTATGTTTCCGTTCATGGTGGAATCAGGTTTCCAGATGATTTTTAATACTTTCTCCTGCAGCTCTGGACTCGTTTCTGTTCAGAAATATCATTTAAAACATGAACAAAATTCATAAATCTCTTATTTCCATCTGTTTTCTTCCTCTTCATGCAAAATGATGAAGAGCAGACGGGCCTCAGAGCTCCAGGTTCTGGTTCTGGTTGCAAACATGACAAAGCTTTTATGGTTGAAAACAGAAGCAGCGTTTGTTCTGCAGCTGGAGAGGGAAGCAGAACCGGTCCGGAGCGCTGCTGGGAACCCAGAAGGATCTGCTGAACGAGCGGCTCTGGAATCTGGAGGGCGTTTAAAACGAAAACCAGCTGTAGAACAAAACCTGCCGATAAGCTGGAGCTCTGAGGAACATGGCCCGATCCTGGCCCGGTTCTGACCCAAATCACAGGTTCTTGGGCAGAACCTGCAGTCAGCTCCTGCAATACCGCTGGAGGCCACTAGGTGAACCCAGTATTTCTCAAACTGCACAATTTAGCATTCTTGTTGCCAGGGAAACATACACTGTAGCGGTACCAAGTCAGAACCGGTCAGAACCGGGTCAGAACCACACCCGCAGAGCCTGAAAAGTTTGATGATGTTCTGTTTTTATTTTATTCTTCTTAGTTTATAAAATAAGAAGCTGGAAACGAATCGGTGATGAAACTCAACGGAACCGAAGAACAAAGAAACTTCAGAATGTTTCCTTCCTGGTCGACCCGGTTCTATCAGAACCAGAACATCTGCTCCACATCCAGCTGCTGAGGTTCTTCCTCTCTGCTCTGAGTCAAACCAACCTGCAGAGAAGCCGTCTCCATTTTAACCTTAACATCAGATCCAGATCCTGATCCTGATCCAGATCCTGATCAGATCCTGATCAGATCCAGATCCTGATCTAGATCCTGATCAGATCAGATCAGATCCAGATCCTGCAGCTTCAGTGACTTGTGAACGAGGGGGAACATCTTTCTTGCAGGTTGGAACAAGAAAAACACAACAACACAGCTGAGTCTGATCAACACTCTTCATCTGCTCCTCCTCCTCCTCGGTACCAGGCTCCGGACCCGCCCGGCTCGGTGACGCCACCCAGACAGCAGCAGATAAATCAGCCTTCGTCTTCCTTGGCCTCGCTGCATCAGGAGGGAGAACCCGTTTGCTCAGAGGCACTAAGGCGATCCTGCATGACGAAACCGACCAACAGAACCAGAACCGCTATACAAGCAGAACTAGAACTGCATAGAACTGGACTTTTGTTGAACTTAAATCGTCAGTAAATCTGAACTTTTCTAGTTTCGCTTCACCTGGTTCACATTCTAGAAAAAAAATCTATTTTATTTCCTAAAATCTGATGCTGACTTTAAGGAAATAAAATGTTTATTTTATTACTTAAGAAGGAATCAAATTATTTTATTTATTTGCATTTTAATGTGTTTCTAATTTGGCTTAAAATAAACTTCAGTGGGGGGGGGGCTGCCCAGTGGTGCAGCGGGTAGAGCTGCTGCCTTGCAGCCAGAAGGTTCTGGGTTCGATTCCCGGTCTTTCTGCATGGAGTCTCCATGTTCTCCCTGTGCATGGTGGGTTCTCTCCAGGTACTCCGGCTTCCTCCCACAGTATAAAAACATGACTGTCAGGTTAATTGGTCTCTCTAGATTGTCCCTAGGTGTGAGTGTGTGTGTGCATGGTGGTTTGTCCTGTGTGTCTCTGTGTTGCCCTGCGACAGACTGGCGACCTGTCCAGGTGACCCCGCCTCTCGCCCGAAACGGGAGCTGGAGAGGCACCAGCAACCCTCCTGACCCCAGTTAGAAACTAGATCTAAAACCAGTTAGAGCCGCTCTGATCGATACGACGGAACACAGATCAATACGTTGATGGGTATTGATTATTTTGCTGATGTTGTTTCCCCATCGCTGACAGAGTGACGGTTTCATGTTTTTATGACGTAAAGCACTTTGAACCTCCCTCAGACCCGGTTCTGGCGCTGGTTCTGGGGCTCAGGCCCGGTTCTGGCGCTGGTTCTGGGGCTCAGGCCCGGTTCGGTTGGACAGAAAGCAGCTTTCATGCCGTCTTTCTTTTCGGAAACAAAAGTGGAAACCCGATCCGCCGCCGTGCCGCGGCTCTGGGTGGGAAGCGGCGTTTTGTCACCGCGAGGCTCTGACACCCGACACCCAGGTTGAAATCTGTCAGCAGGACCAGGAGCCTGGATACACCTGCTGGTTCTGACCCGAACACACTGGGAGAACCGGGAGGAGTGGCAACGCGTCTGCTAAATCCCAGAATCATCAAAATATCAAAGCTGCTCATTTTCCACAATAATTATTAATCAGCAGAGACAAGTTGACCCAGAAGTTCTGGAGTACCGAGAGCAAGACCAGGCAGGATGACCCCAGCATGACCCCAGCATGACCCCAGGCTGGGATTCAAACAGGAACCTTCTCACTGCGAGGCGTTGGCTCCAAATCAGGAAGACTTAAATATCTCCATAACCCCTTTAAGAAACTCAAATAAATCATGTGTAATGTTTTAAAGGGTCACCAACAGGGTCGTCGGGGTCACCAACAGGGTCACCAACAGGGACCCTGTCGGCCCCACGTTGTGTTTGTGTGTTACAGTAAATAAAGTTTCAGAGTTTGACAAACTTCAGCTGATTGAGAATGTAATGTTTTACGTAGAAATGTTCCTTCTAGAGTGAAGCAGTGCAGACTCTCCTCTCTGCCTGTGAATTAAACCTGAATGTTTTTCTGATCGAATGTTAGTTGGTTGACGCTGAACTTATCGTTTCTCCGTCCTGACGATGAGGAGCGTCAGGAGGAAGAGGAAGGTGAGATCCCAGCACAGAAACTAAAAACCAGTTTGATCAGAAAGGAGCGGCCGTGCCGGTTTCCATGGCGACACTGAAGTCAGAAGCCCGACAGCGTTTCCCGCCCACAGAGCGATCCACAGGTGTGTCACGCTATCTCATCTCCACGGCGACGGCTGGAATATGATGATGTCATCATGTTTCCACTTCTGCGCCTGAGATTCATCTGAGTCACACTCAGCTTCTGAAACCAGATCGGTTCACACTGGGAGCCCAGTTCAGACTGGTTTTCACTGGTTCAGGAACAGGCTTCACACTGGTTCAGGAACAGGCTTCACACTGGCTTGTGTCACAAGTTTCTAACCACTCCTAGAACAGAACAGATCTGGTCCAGTTTAAAACACTGTTTCAGACTGGTTTTAGATCTGGTTTTAACACTCCAGTTCACACTGCTCTGGGATCTGGATTGTTGAAGGTTTAGGATTGTTGAACAGTTTAAAACTGTTTTAAATCAGTTTCAGATGTGGTTTTAAATGTAGATTCAGACAGGTTTAAACGTGTGAATCTGGTTTTTCTCTGATTTTAGATCCAGTTTTAACAGATCAAAACCATTAAAATGGTCTCAGACCCGGTTTGGGTCTGGTTGGTTCCGGAGGTTTGGACTCCCTGACCTTTTCTCTGGCCATGAGGAAGAGGAGCGTTGAGCCTCTGCTCGTCTTCGTTGCGTTAGGAAGAGGTTAAAGCTCCATCCAGCCAATTCCTCGGAACCGGATGATCCGGTTTGGAGTCGGGACC
Organism: Phalloptychus januarius; assembly: GCA_902982915.1. Classification (NCBI taxonomy): domain Eukaryota; kingdom Metazoa; phylum Chordata; class Actinopteri; order Cyprinodontiformes; family Poeciliidae; genus Phalloptychus; species Phalloptychus januarius. Next base: position 672,122 of record CADWAE010000388.1, read on the forward strand.
GCCTGAGAGCCGAGCTGAGCGTGACTCAACAGGAGCCAAACGTTCCCGCTCCGGCCCGACCTTCAGCAGCTCCAAACCTCATCAAGGTCACAGAGAAGAGCCGCCGTGTGAAACTCTGACCCCCTCCCCCGTGGGAGAGGTGGGGGGCGGGGGCCCAGGGCCCGGTCTGATGGAAACGCTGCACCGGGTCACCAATAAAACATTGATCCGTCTGAGCCAGACTATTTCCACCAGTGGCAGAACCATCAGAACCGTCCGAGGTTCTTCAGGATGAAGATGTGAAAGGTCCCATCAGAACCACGACCCTGCTGGACGATAAATTATCGTGATAAACAATCACAATTATTCACATTTGCATGATTTATTGTTTTCCTACCAAAAGCTGGAGGATCGGGTCCTCAGCCTGAGGATCATTTTGCTTCCAGATTCATTTTATTTGCTGCTTCTGTTGTTTTGTTTCTTTATTTAAATGTTTTCCAGCTGCAGCGTTAAAAGTTTGTTAGAGTTTAAATTCATTTACGGTTGAGAAAAGCTGCTGATGAGCATCTGGGCCGATTCCCCATCAGTATTGATGGTTCTTCTTCTGGCCAGATCCGGTTCTGCTGCTGCCATTCTGAAGCAACATGAAGGTTTGGACAGTTATTCAGCTGGGTTGCTATGACGACGCACCTCAGGTCACGTGACCAGAACATCAGAACGCCACAGAGGAAACGCCAAAGCAACCGCAAGCAGGAAGCCTGCGCCACGACCCGGTTCATGACCGGCTCCAGGACCTGCAAGACCTGCAGGACCTCCAGGACCTCCAGGACCTGTTACGGGACTTTCTGACCCGGTTCTGTTGGTGTTGCAGAGACTTCGTCTGATTTTGACTTGAGGAAACTTTTCCTGATAATTAAGTTTTCTCGGAACAGTTCCCATCCAGAACACAAAGTCCAAACTTCTCTTGGAGAACCACATGGTCCGGTTCGGTCCGGTTTCACTGGTTCTGGTGAAACTGCTTCATAACTGTAGCAGATTGGTAATCGATCGATACGTCAAACCGAGCAGTCGGCAGCTCAGGATTTCTAAAGGTCGGCAGAAAAATGGAATCGGCCCAAAAGTTTTTCTTTACATGAACGTTGAAGAACAAAAACGTCCAACAGAACCGAGACGAAGCCCAGAAGAACCGAAAAGAACCAAACACCCAGCCAGAGACCCGACTTCACTGACTGATTCTGATCCGATGATCTTCCAGGTCCGGTCTCCTATCCAACTCAGAACCAGAACCACATCACAGACCATCAATCTAATGGTTGCTATGGCGATTCCCACCTTTTCCAAAGTCAGGTTGGAACAAACAGCGACTCTGACTGGTTGATCAGAACCTTCAGATCCAGTTCTGTAGGAACTGAAGGTCCTTCTACTGTGGAGGATCCTGATCCAATTCTGGAACCGGGTCGCTGAGTTCTGGTCCACAGAACCATCTTTGAACAATTCAGATCCACATAGAGTCCAGTTTCTGGTTCGGTTCTGGTTCTGAGTGCAGGCAGAGGAGGGACTACTTTCTGCGGTGGAGGAATGGACCGAGCCCGAACAACCAGAACCGGAAACCAGATCCGAACCGGTTCTGCTCTGAAGGTTCTGGGTTTGCAGTTCGGAACTAAGTCCAGCTCAATCCGCCTGACTGGCTTCAGTTTCACTTTCCTCAGACTAACCTGAACCTTCAGGTGAAACTGAACTCAGAACCGAACCGAACCGAACCGACGAAAACAGTTCAAACCCAGCAGAACCGAGCCTCCCCCCCTGATCAATCCGAACCTGATCACCCGAGCAGCCGCGCACGCCTCGTGTTCACCACGGCAGACAGACGGAACCGGTCCGGGTTCGGGTCCAGACTGACGGGTCACTCACCTGTTGTTCCGGCGGCGGCGCGGAGAGAAGCGGGTTCTGTGCGGGACTCTGCGGTTCGGACTCTCTGACCTGCGGGTCGAAGTGAACAACGAGGCTGCAGTGACTGTTGAGACCGAGAGAGGAGGCGGACTGGCGGGGACGGAGGCGCCCCTCCCCCGGAGTGCTGCCGCCCTGCGGCCGACAGAGGAACTGCCGGAGTAAAAAATCAGCTGTTTTACTGAGTAAAGTTTCATAATTTAAGGCTTTTTAAACGTTAAAGTTCAGAGGCGCTCCACAGAGGTGGCCACCATGGGGGCCACGCCTTCACCAACTGAAGACTTAAGGTCAACTGGAGTAAAATCTAGGAACTATTAATTACTGACATATGTTTAAAGAAGTAATATTTCAATTATTATATTTAAATAAATAAACGTTTAAATAAATACAAAATAATATTTAAAGAAATCATTTTAAAATAAATACATAAATATTTCTCTGTCAGACATTCGTCCTGGGGGTCTGATGTTCACTCTGGCATCAAATCTCTCAACCATTTTTCTCTTTAAAGTTACTTTTCAAAAGTATTCATGCTGTTTCACATTTCTCTGTTTTTATGATTTGTTTTTCACAAATAAAAATTAGAAAACGTGTGCTGAACATTTCTAGTCAGAGCCTAAAACATGGAGTGCTTCAAAACTTCCTGTGACCAGAGCCCACAGGTTCTGGTTCTGACCAGAACCAGTGGAACCTTCTGACCTGGCAGTGGGTCAGAAGGTTCTGGTTCCAGCAGGACAACCAGCCTGAACTTACAGCCAAAGATATTATGGGATAGCTTAGCTCAAAGCATGGCCTAGTCAAAGCCCGGAGCTGATAGAGCTGACGTAGTCAGATGTTCTTCATCAACCTGACTGAGCTGGAGAAGTTTTTAAGACGTTCTCTGAAGTCCTGACTCAGGTGGAAACAGAAGCACACCACACTTTTCAGATTTTAAAAAATATATATTTTTTTGTTTTTTCACAGAAATTCAAATAAACTGAAGTTTGAGTTTGAAACGAGACGAAATGTAGGGAAGATGAAGAGGTGTGGAAACTTTTAGAAGGTTCATCGACAGGATGGAGGTTCTGTTTCCGGTTCGGTTCCCCTCATTTAAAACCGAACCGAACCAGATTACTAATCTGTTAAATTCACAATAACTTCGATCCGATCATCAGATTATTCAGGTGAGATTAACCAACATGGAGCCTGAAAATGTTCTGCTGACGTCACATCAGTCCAGATCCACGGTTCTGCTGGGCTGACGGCGGTGGCTCGGCTCGGAGCCCGGTTCTGTTGGACCGCTCCGGGTGAGGTCAGCTCGGTCTGCAGAACACAAAGCTTCTCTTCAGACCCGCCAGCCGTCCTGCCGTTTACGTCACCGTGACATCATGACCTCGCTGACTCACAAAGCACAGCTGACCCGGCCAGTCCTGGGTTCTGGTTCAGAACCAGAGCCATTTCTAAAGTCGTTCAGACAGCAATAACTTTTCAAGGCCCAGAACTGAACCAGAACCCACCTGGACGGGTCGGAACCGCCTTAGGGTCGACTGGCCCGGAGATGGTTCCGGCTCCACGGGTTCTGCTCAGCGGATCTGGACCGGTCTTGTGCGAAATTCTGCTCCCCAGTGAAAATCTGTTCCCCCTGCGTCGGGAGGCGCCTTGCAGCCAGCTGTCACCTGTATCTTTTAGGAAGAGTGATCTGGCCAAATGGATCAGAACCAGAATAGAAAACAAGATAAAAAATAAAACATAAAAATTAAATTTAAATAGGAGCTAAAATCTGAAATAATCTGATAAAACATGTTGAGTTGTCCTGCTTGGACGGGCGCTGCTGCCCCCTGCTGGCCGACAGGAGTATCACAAGATGAACAGAACACCGGCCTGGTTCTGCTGCTGGTTCGGACCTCCGTCTGTTCCTGATGTTTCCGAGGACCGAGGTGATGACGGTCCTGCTTCTCAATCAGCTGCGGACTTTGACTAGGCTGCTCCAGAACGTTGTTTTTCAGAGCCAGTCAGAATTGGACCTGATGTTTTGGATCATCGGTTCGCTGCAGAACCATCAGCAGAGTCTACAGTGCACTAAAGTTTGAGGTAACAAAGAACAGCGTGTACATGAGGGTGATCGACAGCGCTAAGCCCCTCTTCCTGGCTCTGAAAAGTATTCACGCCCGTTTGTTTGAAATTATGAACAAATCCAGATGAAAACATGGAACCGACCCACCGGTGGGCCGGCTACAGTGACGCTCCTAGGAGGGGGACGGCAGGGGCCATGGCCCCACTTTAAAAACGTTACCAGGTCATAGAAAGGCTGACAGAATCAACTTCAATTAAGACATAAAGGGGAAAACCAAAAATAAATCAAACTGATTAAACTAAAACTGTCAAAAGTTTATGTGATATTTTTATTCCTGACTTGTTAAAATGTACCAGCCTGGTCTGGCTATCTGTACCATGTCCCTGCTCGGTTAGGGTCAGAGGTCATTAATGTGATGTTCGGATGTTTTTCTCAGTCAGGGTGTGAATACTTTATCCAGATGCTGCGTTTGGGTTCGACCCGACCCGGAAAACTTTGCACAGAAATAGGCTCAGAAACAAGAGTCACAAAGAAACTTTATATAGTTTTCAAGTATTCAAAACTGTTAAATAAGTACAAGATGTGTTCACATGATTTACATATTGGACAATATCTGCCTGCTTCCGTTCTGCTCGCTCCGGGCAACGCTCCGGGCAACGCTCCGGGCAACGCTCCGGGCAACGCTCCGGGCAACGCTCCGGGCAACGCTCCGGCCTCCGCCTCAGGCTGCTGGAAGCTGGCGGCCGCACCTGGAAGAGTTTACAGTGAGAGAGGAGGGAGACGGCTGATTGGTCGACTGGGGCGGGACAAGACGCTGATTGGCTGCTGGTGATGCGAACGGAAACACGGAAACGGTCGACGTTCCCAGCTGATCCCGCTCAGACAGATGGAGGAGGAAGGCGGCGACGACCAATCAGGGATCAGGGATCTCTGAGCTGACCTCAGAGGAGGACGAGGCCTTCCTCACAGAAGCTGCAGACGACTTCCTGTAAACAAACAAGCGCTTCCTGCCGCCGTCCTCCTGCATCTCCGGACAGGAAGTCTGAGTAGCACCACAGAAGACAGACGGGCTGTAGTGTCAGCGACGCCGAGAATCATGGGAAAGTGGGAGAGCAGCGGGAAAACTCAGCTGGGGGCAAGAGGTCAGAGATCCTTCTGAACATCAGCTTCAGGTCGGAGCGTCAGTCCAGCCAGATTCTGCTGCCAAGTTCTGGTTCCGGTTCTGCTGTGGTGCGAGGAGTAAGAGGAAGCCTGTGCTTTAATTTTGAAAGGCTGCAGAGCTGAGCAGCTTTCCTGCAGGGAATACCATCAGATTCAGGTCAGGGAACCAAGTCGGAATTCCCAATCTGGGATTAAAAATCTGGGATATCGTTTGGAAATCAGAACCACGAGCAGAACCGAGTTTATCCTGGTCGGGTCCAAATGTTCGTTGATTCAAACCAGGAATCCACATTTTCCGTTCCAGAGTTTTCCAAGCTCACAATTCCAGGATTTAGTATCACTTTGACTCGATTGTCCAAGAAAAAGCAAAACTGTTGGAAATAACTACGGAAAACATTTGTGTTTCCAGAAACTTCTCTGGAAACAACAGACTTGTGATGAAGCTGATCCAGAGGGAACCGGATCCAAGTAAAAAAAGTAGCAGAAAGAAGGAAAGATTTGGGAATGTGAGTTTGGAAAAGCCTGAGCAGCTTTCTGGTCTGAACCGGATGTCAGGATATCAGATCTGAATTTCAACCATTAGTTTTAAAACTGAAACCCAGATTCCTGATCAGATGATCCATCTTCAACCGAGCTGAAGATGGATACACCGTTTCCATTTTTATCTGGAAAACCTTATTTTTCCAGGCTGAAGCTGTTTAAATTCTCTCTACTCCTCTTAAAGGGACAGTGCAGCTTTTTTGGGAATCTGACTCCATATTGTTTTTTTATATTAGCTTATTGTGATGATTTCCTCCAGATCCAGCCGGTTTTTTTATGACCGTATTCCAGAAATCAGGAAGAATCAGCAGGTCTGTTTGGACTCAGCCGGACTTAAAGCTGTGATTCATTCAGGAACATGATTGGCTGTGGTGCTCTGGCTGCTGATTGGTGGACACCCGGCAGAACCGTCAGCAGAACCGGAAGCGGCTCTAATGCCTCTGGATAAACGGCTCTGAGCGCGGACACAGAAACCTGCCTGGGGACAGAAGCCATGATCTGTACACTTTCTACACGTCCATGATGAAACAACAAGTGCATTCTCTTAAAGGAACAGTACGACTCCAAACAAAGCCCGTTTCCACTGGACCGGATCCGGTCCGACTGGAAGTTCAGCGGAGAGCAGAGCTTTGCCGCAGGTCAACAGCACCCTGAACCCGCTCCGTGACGATTCGAGTTCCACGTCACTTCCTGTCCATCCACAGCGGCGCTATTTACAGAAGCTTCAGGCGTTGAGCCGCAGAGACTGATCCTCCCTCCTCCTGGAGGAGATATCGATGTCGATGGAATCTTTCCCCACGATCAGCCGCAGACGCTTCGCCGGAGGAAGTGGAATGAAGTCGTCCTCGAAGTCGTTGTGGAAGTAGTCGTCGTCTTCCTCCTCTTCTTCCTCCTCCTCCTCATCGTCCTCGTCAGAGGAAGGGTCTTCCAGAACCTTCTGGGTGCGATGGCCGCTGCCGGCCGCGTCCCCGTTGGCCTGGAGCCGCCGGGCGTCATCCTCCTTCCTCAGCTGGATCTTCAGCTTGGTGGCGTTGCCGTGGACTACGGGTGTGAAGCCGTTGTTGAGCTTGGCGATGTAGGAGCCGGCCTTGTCTTTGTCGTGCTCCTTGCTGAACTTGATGCTGATCTTGCTCGAGGAGGTGGGGCTGAGCGTGGACGAGGCCACGGCGTCGTCGGCCGTCTTGCTGCTGCTGCTGTCCCTCCGCCGGCGGAGCGTTAGCTTGGGAATGCCGCCGCTGTTCTCCAGGATCAGCTGCGCGTCGTAGCGCGTGATGCGCCGCTTCTTCTTGGCCTTGTCCTGCGAGCGGCAGGCGCTCTTGCTCTTATCGCGGCGCAGGGATTTGCCGCTGTTGGCCACGCCGTTGTAGTCCCGATGTCTGTCGAAGCTCAGCAGCACGCTCCCGCCATCACGCCCCGCAGCAAACGGCTCGCAATCGGAGCCTTCGCATTTGATGGTCCGCTCAGTCCGGAGCCGGGACGGCCGCTTCCGGCCCGAACACGAGCTCCTCCGGCCGTAGCCGCCGCCGCCTAGCACCGGCGGCTGCGTCACGCCGCCGCCATGCTGCAGGTACTCGTCCATGTCCGCCGGCTCTGTTTTGATGACCACACCGCCTGGTACCGGGCTCAGCCCGTCTATGGCGCCCGGCTCCAGCTTGGCGCCCGGCATAGGCTCCGGGGCCTTCAGGGTCCGCGTGGACCTGCGAGTCCTGTAGGCGGAGCCGCAGCCACCGTCAGGAAGGCCGCCGTTCTCCTTGGCGGCGTGCCGGGTCAGGCAGCCCCTCGGGCCAAGCGGCGCCGCCTCCAGACCGTCCTTCTCCTTCTTCACGGTGACGACGCTCTTACACGGCAACACCTTGGGGTCCCTGAGGCCCAGCGGGGCGGCGTCTGCGCGGGCCGGCGCCGCCCGCCTGCGGCTGCGCAGACGCACCTTGCTGGGAGGCTTGGACTGGGAGCGAAGTCTCTTTGGTTCCCTGCTGCTGTTTCCTGGAGCCGGTTTGGAACATGAGGTAGAGACGGCTCTGGACACAGTCTGTCTGCTCGGGGTCCGGGTCCGGTACTTCAGGCCCGGCGATGAAGACGATGAAGATGAAGTTCTGGTTCTGGCAGCTGCAGGGAAACAGAGACTTGGTGACCTCACAGTTACACAGGACATATAAAAGAGTCTCTAAGAACTGATGCTGATATTATTGATCCTTACATTGATGTGTTTTTGGCATTTCCTGAGAGTCGACGTCGGTGTGGGATCCCACAGAGTGGCTGTCCGAGCTCCTGTTCCCTTCTCCGAGTTTCTTCAGCCGGTTGAGCCGCTTGTCCGTCTCCCGCAGGCCGTACTTGCTGTTGATGACCGGAACCTCCACCGGCAGCCCAGCTTTGGATTTGAAAGCACCAGTTCCCCGTCTGAACAGAACCGGGAACAGAAACACGGTCAGCTCAAACTGTGACTGGAAATCATGGAGTTTCGGATTTAACCTGAGTGTGTTTCTGTTCTGACTGCAGCCAGAACTTCAGAGGAGTTTTTAATCCAGGCCGTGTTTGAAGGTCCAGACGGTGCTGCTCACCTTTCACATGTATAACATTCACAAAACTCATTGCTTTCCCCAAAGAAGCCGTCTCCATAGTAACAGGAGATCTCCTCCCCGGGCTCGATGTCCCTCAGGACCTTGACGCAGGCCGTGTCTCGGCCCGTTGACACAAACTGCAAACACAGAACCCGTCAGGACCGCTGCTAACGGCCCGGCAGCCAATCAGGAGCGGCCGGCAGCCTACCTTACAGTTCGGCCGGCAGTCTGAGGAAGAGGAGCAGAGGTTAGAGGGAACAGCAGCAGCGAGGGAGTCAGGGGAGGAGGCGGGGCTTACCATGGTTGATGAAAGCGGCCGGGCCGAGCCACAGCTGGGCGCAGTTCTTCCTGGTGGAGTACATGACGCTGAAGTCGTTCTCTCCATGGCGCAGCAGCAGGTTCTCCTCGCTCTCCGACAGCTCGGCGATGCAGCCCACCAGGAACTCGATCTTATCGTTCCTCTTCCTACGGGACAGCAGCAGAGGAGAGGCTCATGAACCCGGCAGAACAATTCATCCGCTGCAACGGCCCATCCATACAGAGCGACTGCAGTTTGACAAACCAAAGGAACCTCCGGTCCAGATCCAGTCCAGATCCAGTCCAGATCCAGAGGAATCTAGCAGCAGGATGATCTCACCATTCCTTCGTAGCCACGATTTTGGCTCCGTTCTGCTCCGATGAATAGCGATTACAGGGCAGAATCTCAAAGCCGCTGTCTGCCGTGAATATCCGCAGGTAGACGAACACCTGGAGGGAGCAGAGAGTTAGAGCCGGGAGGTGGAGGCGACGCGTGGAGCGAGAGGTGGAGGCGACGCGTGGAGCGAGAGGTGGAGGCGAGAGGTGGAGGCGACGCGTGGAGCGAGAGGTGGAGAGAGAGGTGGAGCGAGAGGTGGAGAGAGAGGTGGCGTTTACGTGCTGCTTGAAGAGCTTCTCCTGAGCCTTGGACTTGTGCTGGAACAGGTTCCGGCTCCAGTCCCCCGTCGTCAGGGCCTTGTAGGCCTTGTCCATGTTGTCGTGCTTCTTAAAGCGCTCGATGATTTCCTTCAGCTCCTCCTGCCGTCCTTTGATTGGTCGGAATCTTTGAGGCCGAGTTTCAAAAGAGAGGAGAGATGTTACCAGAGGAAACGTGATGTGGACCGGAGCAGAAAAAAACCTCTGGCTCTATTTAAAATATTATGGAAATAAAAAATACAGAAAAAATTAAAACCAATAAAATTAAAAAAAAAAAAAAAGAAAAAAGAAAATTACAAATAAAATATTTTGTTAAATTAATTTTTTGGAAATATAAATTTACTGAAGAGTGTTAAATATCAAAACTAAAAGAATATAAAATGACAATAAATTGTAAAAATTGACATAACTAATTACAAATAAACAAAATAAATAAATGAGGCACAATATTTAACAAATGTATAATAAAAATAGAAAGCAGTAAATATAAGTAGTAAAAAAAGATTTAAAACATAAAATTGTAACAATTATAAAGAAAAAAATGGAATATATTACAAAAGTTAAAGATGATAAATGGGTAAACAGACCTGGTGTTCATCTTGTGTGTCTGGAAGCCCAGGTATGGGTCCAAGATGAGGCTGGTGGTCAGGTCGTCGTTCTCACACAGCTCCTTGGCTGTCATCCCTGACGAAGGCACGTAGCGCCGCTCCGCCTCCAGGCTGGCGCCATTACACCCTGCAGGAAGCACAGAGCTGCGTTAGCCTCCGGATCGTACAGCCGTCTGCGCGCCTGGCTGCGCTCTGAACTCACTGCGGCTGCATCTGCGGCTGCGCGGGTGGCTCCTGCTGTGGCGCAGCGACGTCCGCTGCGGTTGCTGCGAGCGAGTCTGGCTCACCGGTTGATCGCTGGTCAACTTGTTCCCGTGTCGTCTGCCATTTAATACCATGTTCTTGGATTCGCCCAGCCACTTCATGCCCACAAGCCCCCTGCTCCAGTTTCATTTAGTCGCTCAGATTAAGATGCTCGAGTGGGGAAGACCGGCCTGGTTAGAAACCTGCAGACAGAGCAGAAAACAGCTGACAAACCAACAATCTGATTGGATGAGCAGTGAACAAACCTTCCCCAGGGAGAAAACATATCAACCTTCTGCAACATTATTTACTCTTTACTGAATTATAAATCCAAAAAGTTTTTCCATTTCTTGTAAATTAACATTTCCAAATACCTTAAAAAAAGTTATAGTAGCTGACAAATATAACTTGAATATTTATCAAGTCAAATATTCCAGACTTCATGTTGGTTTGAAATGGCCCCACTGCGCCTCCTAGCGGTAAACTCCAAACACTGCAGCCTGCCAGCAACACACAGTCCTCTGAAGTTACTCCTTTAAAACCCAGCAGGAGGGACTGACTGTCCTGCAGGAGGACTGTCCAGCAGGAGGACTGTCCAGCAGGAGGGACTGTCCTGCAGGAGGACTGCTGGGGTCCAAGCTGTCAGCACCAGAACTGGTCAAAATGGTGAATGACCAGTTCTAATGCTACTGTCCAAACGTCCCTCTGGACGAGGGACCGGACCCGATCGCACATGATTCATCCCACTGCCTGTCAGTGTGGGGTAGTGGACAGGAGGCAGCAAACTGGGACCAGGTCCTTGAAACGCTCCATCAGAACCAGCAGGAAGTTCTGCAGCAGAAGCTTGGCTGGATCAGAGCAACATGCCCCAGCCTGGTCACCGGTTCTCCACACATTTCAGTTAACAACAAACAAAACTGTAAATCAGAACAATAACTACATAAACAACAGACCGCTTTCATTTTATTTATTTTTATACCTCTTTCACAATCATTGTATGCTTCAGAAATACCCGTAGACATGATTGGTCAGATTTCTGATTCTACACCTGCTCAACTTTGGGAAAAGTTGCTCTTTTATTTCATCCATTGGGTTATTTGAACAATCAAACAAACCTGGAATTATTTACAGTCATGTTCAATGACAATGAAAAGTATTTTAGTGTATATTGATGCCGGGTGAAAATGCTCACAATGTTATGATAATCTTAAGTGGTCTCGCAGCGCCCCTCAGTGGTAACCTCCAGCACTGCAGCAGCTGTCAGGTGAACGGTCCTTTTTACTGTAATTTACTATTTGAATCCTGATTTTTGAGGTTTAAATAGCCGAATACCGAAAGTTTCGCATTTCAATCACGTATATGATAGAATAGTTGTTTAATCGGTCATCTAAGCATGTCATGCTTCGCGTTATTAGCTGTCAAGGCTAACGTTAGCTCCTAACAAACAGCATTCCGATCAGGATAATGAGGCTGTGGGAACCCGGAAGGCCACGCCGACGGCTGAGGCCGACTCTGTTGACATGTTGCGCTGGTTTGGATCCAGCAACCGTCAGAACCACAGCCAAAAATGTAACCCTGAGGCCGGCTTGGCCGGGCCGGCGTGACAGCACGACACAGCCGCTGCAGTCCCATAAACAGTCCCATAATTCCCCGCTGAGCATCCCGGCTGCTGACCAAACCCACCCCGGTCCAGTCTGGGGACACCGGTTTAAAGAACCGTGATCCCCGCACTCTGCTAGCTACACCCTCAGCATGATGCTAAACGAGCTTAACCGAAGCAGATCTCCATTTCCAAACAATCAAGCGATACATATTTGATCCAGACTGGAAGCTGGGCTCTTCTGGGTGTTCGGAACCGAACAAAAACTGAGCTATGTCCCGGCGGAGCTCGACTGTTTCCGGGCACCGACACTCACTGCTTTAGCCCCGGCTGCTCCGTTAGCGTTAGCTCTGGTGGCTAATTTTCTCCATGCCAGGAGGGTTAACGGCAGCTTGCAGCCGAGAGAATCGAGCCTCCAGCGGTCGCAAGAGGCTGCGAGAGTCCCGGAACGATTATCCCTCACGAGAGCTTCCCACACGTTTAAATGCCCACGACACGAACAGTACTCACAATATTACGGATTGAGAAACAAAGCAGCGGTCCTGATCCAGATCCGTTACGAGACCCGGGAAGAAATATCACAGCAAACACATTATTGTTGTTTTTCTCTGGAAATTAACATTAAAATTCAAGATGGCGGCCTGGCACAGACGAGAGGGAGCCGCATCACAGCCCTCCGACAGAAAATAGATCCCTGAAATACGCCAGCAGTTCCGTCGGATCCACACCGAGACGAGCCACTGCGCGTTAATCGGCCCGAGTAAAACACGGGGAGTGGACACCGTGGAACACTTTTCCTCTTATCTGTCATATTGAAGGACAAATATGTTTAATTATATTTTTATGTCCAGTCGGATGCACACACAAAAGTAGTGCTTCTTAAACAAACATCTTTACGCACCAGAGTTCAGAGATGGTGAGTGTTCGGTTCTGACAGGAGAACCGCAGCCGAACCCGACCAGAACAAACGAAGTTCGCTCCAAAGACATTTATAGAGTTTCAGATCTGCTTCACGCTCACTTCCGCTGATAAGGGGCGCTGCGCGTCCGTACAGGAGCATTTCCTGTTATTGCTCCTCTGTTTATATTATTTCATTTCTAAAAAGTCATTATTTGATTTGGATCATTTTAATGTCATCTTTTTAGTTACTCGCACTTAATTGTATTTATTGCAACTTAAATTATGTCATATTGTACTACTTTATCATATTTTGTTGAACTTTTTCCATTTGATTGATAATTATGTTAATTTGTGTAAATATATATATGGCTAACTTTAACCATGCATTTAATTTTATGAAGTTAAAGTAATTTCATCACTTTAACTTTAGCAACATATTTATTTCCTATTTGAAATACATTTTAATATATTATTTTTTTAATTTTTTTTTTTTTTACTTTATTGATTTAATTTAAATTATTCATGGTGTATTTTAGATTTAGTTATTGTGTTTTTATACCTCTCATGTCCACTGGATTGGAAATACACCATCACTCAGGACAGACTGAAAATGTTGTTTAGAATTTTATTTATTTACATTCAGTTTAAAATGTAATAATATTAAACTTCCTAACAATCAAAGAGTCTGGTAACACTGCAATTTTAAATGTGTGCAAAATTGAGAGGGAAAAATATCTTAATAGAATGATTTCTTATGAAGTTAAGTCAGAACCGGACTGAGGTCATACAGGAAACCGGGCAGAATTAGCATTGAAAGCCCCCTCCCAGTTAATTAGTCATATTATCAGAACTCTTAGAGTTTTTATTCTGTGAAGAGATTGGATTTTCCATGAGGTTAACTCCTAAGCTAACTTCAGCAACATTGTGTACAACCAGAAACATGAGAGGAATCACTCTCTGTGCACAAGAAGGAATCTTCAGCAGAAGCAGAACGACTGTCTGCTGGGATCAGGAGAAGCACTGAGTTTCTTTAATAAAAAGAACAAAAGAGACAACTCAAAGTGCTGTCAATGAAAGGTAGCTCTTTAAAATCCTTCACTGTTAGGGTTTGCCTGAGACTATTAGGTTATTTTAACAAATCAAAGTTATTTTGCTATGAAAGAACCTGAATAAAATTCCTGAAAGTCATTTATGGCAGGAGTGTCCCAAGTGTGGCCCGTGGGCCTCAAGTGAAGCAAGTCTGGCCTCCAGGTTTAGGTGGTAGATGCACCCAATATGCTGAAACTTTTTCAGATTCCCACTTTGAACAAAGTTTTAGCATTTATCTAGAAACATAAACACACTTTATAAGCACAACTTTGGCCCTCATGACCAAAAGTTTGGACAGCTCTGAGTTATGGCCTTTGTTTGTCAACCCAAGATTATCATCAGGTTTTCACATCAGCAGGCTATAAAGATAAAGTTTTAACTTGCTGTCTGTTTAGTGAAGCATCTGAAAGTCGCTGCAGTGATATTTTCCGGCATGTTGTTCCGGCTGGAGTTCAGAGGAACACAGAGGAGTCCAGGAACCTTGACGTTTATCCTGGAGCGCTGCCCAGAATCGGCCCCAGGAACCTGAACCACGTGGGCGTTCAGACTCCACAGCAGGATTTCAGTGATTCCACCGTGTTTTCAGACATGTGGGCTGCATCATGTGTGAAGAAGCAGCTGCCATGGAAACCACCTAAATACCTTCTCCCCTGACAGACCTTTGACCTTCTCCTTTCTGATGAAGATGATGCTGGAAGCTGAGCTCCAAAAATCATCATTGAACATTATGTTTGATATGAATTTAGTCTGGGCTCAAGAAAAGCATTAAAAATTAATAAATACCACAGCTAAGAATCTTCTCTCTATTTATAACAGCTTTAATCATATTGACTAGAGTTTAATTAAATGTTGGTAAATTTATTTAATATGAAATGTATTTTTGTTTTTAATTTATTCCAATCCTTTTTATTTTAATGTGTTTATTTTATTGCAAATCTATTAAACTTAGTTTACTTTTTAGAATATAATTTCAGTTATTTGATTGTTGCTTTAATTTCTTTATCTTTAATTCCTTTAAATTCAACTACTGGAACTTTTTAAAAATGTTTTATTGGCTCTACTGGCCTTTATTTAATAGTGAATGCACAGGAAAGAGGATAACAAGAGAGGGGGAAGACATGCAGGAAAAGTCGCCAGGCCAGGAATCGAACCTGCAACGGCTAAGGCCTCAAAATGTGGGCTGCGTCATCACAAATACTGAAACTTAATGTATTCAATTTTGTTTTAGTACATTATGATACATTCTAATTTTCTGTATTTTGATGGTGGCTGCTTATCTTAGTATTTGCTATTTAATATAATTTGGTGTGAAAGTTTTTCTTTATAATTAACTGAATTTACAGAAAATGTTTGAACTTTTTTTAGTCTATTAAATCTTTATTATTTTTGTAACCTTTTAATCTTGGGATATTTTTAATTATATGCCATACCTACATTTATTTTTATGAAATTGTATTTTAAAATATTTATCAGTAGGTTGATATTTGTTATTTACGTACATATTTTACTTTTGTATGTCATATTTAACAATTAAATAAATTATTTGATTTTATTTAATATTGTCTCTTATATTTTTCTTAAAATAACTTGCTTTCTCAATTCCTGTTTTATTTTAACAGCGAGTATGTAAATTGTTTTACTAAAGAAATTTTCACCGACTTCAGTCATTTTTATATTTTATGTTTTTTGTACCTGCGGAAATACGTCACGCCTACGTCAGCGGTCGAAGTTGAGTCGTTGACGCAGGCGGGCTCGTGGTGGCTTGAGGATTCGCGGGAAACGTCTAAAATCAAACCTGCGGCGCGTGAAGGAGCGTGGCTCGGCTTCTCCTCGAACCGCTCGCGGCTCCCGGTCAGAGAGCGGCGGCTACCGTGCGCGCGCTGGTACGTAGCAGCCTCGCGGCGGCGGAGGAGAAGGAGAGGGGGGGGGGGGGGGCACGGAGCGGAAGAAATGGCGGAGCGGCCAGAGGACCTGAACCTTCCCAACGCGGTGATCACCCGCATCATCAAGGAGGCGGTGAGTGGAAGCCGAGCACCGGGACGAGGAGGGGAGGTTTCCCGCAGCTGGAAATAAACCCGCTCTCCCGTCACGAGGGAGGGTTCCGGGTTCTGGTCAGTTTTGGTTCGGGATGTTTGCTAACATGACCAGAACCAAAACTCTCTTCTCGCCAGAGAACTGAGAAGCTCCGCTGAATGATTTCATCTCATGACAATAACAAAACGACAAACTTCTTTTATAACCCAATAGGTTTTCCCTCGGGTCAGAGGTCACAGATCTTGAAAGTTCAAATTCTGAGATAATTTCTCCTCCAGTAAAAAGTAATGGATTTGAGCTAGGGCAAAAAACTGTATTTTTTCCAAAGGCAAATTAAAAGCTGCCATTCAGTTATCTTCAAAGAGTCGTCGTTGATTGTGATGTTAGGATTTCCAGTAGCAGTCAGTCCCCCAATGAGTGTTTTAGGCTTCTGACTGAAGACTGCTGCTGTCTAGCAGTCTCATAAGTGTTATGCTAACAGATCAATATCCTCATTACTTGAACTTTTGAGATGCTAAGCCGCTGCTCCCAGTTGAAAAACACCTTGTTGCCACGGTTACACATCATAACTACAATCTGAAAGCTAAAAAGCTAACAAAAAATGAGCTAAAGTAAATCCAGATGCACAGCAAACAAACATTTCAACAAAAAGAACCAATCATAACCAGCGGAGCAGTTTCAACAGGTTGCCACCAGGAGGCGCTGTTCTGGACAGCTCAATTTAAGTGATTTAGGTTTCATTTGGACCCTGTTCTGACAGCAGCCAGATTTCTGATCCGACCAGCATCTATAAACAGCCGCTGACTGATATCAGACCCGGCTATGTGTAAACAAAACCAGCAGAAAACAGCGACTGGAACCAGAGCTAGCAGCATTTCTATCCAGGTGAAGCTCTGCTTTTATTGTTTTTATTGTTTTTGGACCAAACCAGTTCAGGTTTATGTGGTTCTGGACCAAAAACCAAAGTAATGCCTGCTTTAAGCTCATTTCCCAGACTGGTGATGAAGTTTTTTCTCTGTTAAATTTGA
Source organism: Phalloptychus januarius (assembly GCA_902982915.1). Lineage (NCBI taxonomy): Eukaryota > Metazoa > Chordata > Actinopteri > Cyprinodontiformes > Poeciliidae > Phalloptychus > Phalloptychus januarius. Next base: position 688,813 of record CADWAE010000388.1, read on the forward strand.
ATAATTAATTGATGGTAACTGGACGGGGACCAGTTAAAGCTCAGTGAGGATTCTCACGCTGACACATCAACGTGCGAATGTTTTCCTGCTGATGGGAGTGAAAAGAGCAGTTGTGAGCCAGCTTGTGTTTCCTGAGCAGACGTGTGTTTAGAGATAACTCCTCCGCACCGTTTGTTCCCCGCAGCTCCCAGAAGGGGTGAACGTGTCCAAAGAGGCCCGGCGCGCCATCTCCCAGGCGGCCAGCGTCTTCGTGCTGTATGCAACCTCCTGGTGGGTTTTAACACGCTGCAGGGACCGGCGCGACGCTCGTCAAGCTAAACGTCTCTCCTGGTTTCAGCGCCAATAACTTCGCCATGAAGGCCAAGAGGAAGACGCTGAATGCAGGAGACGTGCTGGCGGCCATGGAGGAGATGGAGTTCGAGCGATTCCTGGAGCCGCTGCGGGACGCCCTGGAAGGTAAGGACACGTCCACGCTGCGTCCTGACGCTTCCTCTCTGCTCTGAATCAGACAGTGAATGATGCTCCAAAACACACAAGTACAAATGCAACAGAAAAACGCTTCAAAAATAGGAAACGGAAGCAAAACGGAGAACACTGCAAACTTGACAAACAAGACGGAGTCCTCCAGGCCACTGGGGGGAGACGGGGTTCCTAATACCACCTACATAAATACGCTACACAAAAATTATGGAACCACAGGAATGGAAGCAAAAAGGGAAAACACTACAAATATAAAACACTGCAAACATATTTCTCAAACCAGAATTCCTCCAGGCCACTAGGAGGAGTCTGCGTCAGTAATATCAGCTTTGTAAGCATGCTGCTGCTCTATAATATATGAAGCATAGCGCATCTTTTCTGTGTTCCTCCAATTGTGTGGCCTCTTGCTGTTTGGCTCCCCCTACTGGTCTGGAGAACTTGGTTTTCAGTTTGCAGTCTTCCTTTTGCTCTTACTTCCTCCAGTTGCTGCGTTTAAGTGTTTTGCATCACCCATTCATTTGCTGCATCCATCCACCTCAAAGGATCAAAGTTGTTCCTTCCCTTCTCGTGTCCATCCTGCTTTGCTTTCTTGTCCTTCTTTCCTTACCTTTCCTAGTCTTTTCTTCTTTGTCCTTCAGCCGTCCTTTTCCCTGCGTGTCCCTCTGTCCTTCATGTCTTCCATCCTTCTAGTCTTGCTGCTTCCTCCCCTCCCTCCTTGTTTTGTGTCCTTTATTTCTCTTCCTGTCCTGAAGTTTACAAATGAAGCGATGACTATGGTAGTGGCAGCATCATGCTGAGGGAATGAGGTCTGACCCGTCTGGTTTGTTCTCAGTGTACAAGAAGGACCAGAGGGGGAGGAAGGAGGTGAGCGAACAGAAACGCAGAGACAAGGAGAGGAAGGCCGACTCCGAGAACGACAAGAGCAGAGAGGAAGAGGAGGAGGAAGAGGAGGAGCAGCAGCGCATGGAGGAGCCTGAGGAGGAAGCTGAGGAAGAGGAGGAGGACAACTGATGGTCCAACAGACCTGCTCGGTTCTGATCCAGTTCAGCCTCTTCAAGCATTTTAACAGGAAAGCTTCAGCTGGATCCGGACCGCCAAGCTGGAGCGGTTCTGTTCTCCATGCGGGTCAGAATCGTCGTTTTCATCCGTTTGTATTTTTGTAGACTTGTCTATGACTGAAATCTTTCAATAAATGTTTTGTATAAAGTTTAAGTTTTATTCCATTACAGGATTAAAATCCAGCCATAGAACCAGTTCTCTATGGAATATTCAGGATTTTATATTGAAAATATTTACACTTTTACATTCAAATACTGATTTCAGATGTTATATTTCACACCTAAATTTGGCTTTTATTTATAACATTAATTTGAAAGTGTGGTTTTAAACTTAAGTAAAAAAACTAGGCTTTTATTCTGAAATTAATTTTAAAAGGCCAAAAATAATCCTGTAAGTGAACTGCTGTGCAACATGATGGTTTTTATTTTGGAGAGTACATTCAAGTATTTATTTAACTTCACTTCCAGTGTATGGAGGACTGATGCTGCCAAAATGGACATGAGAAAATAAAAATAGCAGTTTGCCTTCTTACCTTTCTCACTCATGAAGATTAAATGTTATTTTATTTCCTTAATTTGTCAAGTTTTGACAGCAGCAGTCTTCCATATAGTCTATAAAAGCAGCTGCAGGAGTCCGGCTAACAGTTACCTGCTGGCTCTTCAAAGAACACTAATCCAGCATGAAACTAGAAAGTTCAGTGGAAGGAGAAAGTACTGTAGGAGGACAACACTCGAATGGTCAACACTAGTGCAGATTTAAGTATCTCACTCTCTGTTGCCTCAGTTTTTCCTTCCACTCAACTAGTCACTCTGAACTTCCTGGTTTATAAGACACATTCCATTTTTTAAAAAGAAACAAGAACTTCAGCTAAACACCAGCAGGTTTTTATTAATTTGATTTCTGCGTTTATTTACTGAAACGATTCTTTAAAGTTGAATCTCTGGTGCTGAAATTTATACTTGAGTGTTGGAGGCCCGGTTCAGAACCAGAACCAAGTTAATGGACTTTCTGAACATCACCGACAGAACCCAGCAGCTCGGTTTCAACACATTTTATTCCAGAACCGCCATCTTTACTCTGACGGACATTCCACTTTCCCGCTGTTGATGTCATCAATGACATCATGAGGGGCGCGGCCATCGATGGTGCAGCCGACTGACTGAGCCGTGCCCAGGATCTCCTTGATGGTTCCTGAGGAGAAACAGAACCAAGAGTCCATCAGAACCAAACCCAATCAGAACAGAGTTCTGGTTTGTTCCGGGCTTTTCGGCACACAGCGGTCCACGGCGCGGGCCGCCCTGTTTCCTAAAGCCGGGTCGCTCTGAGCCTCCACTGGACTGAACTCGGCCACCGGGTCGGACCGGTCCAGTGGCGGGAGGCTGTGGGGGCGGGGCCAAAGAATGGGGCGGGGCCTCACCTGAGAGCTCTCTGGCGATGGAGCGTGGCCTCATGACCCGGGCAATGCCGACGATTTCATCGAACGTGACACTGCCGCTGTGTTTGACTGGAAGAAGCAGAAGCAGATTCAACATGGTGGCCCAACAGGAAGTCCCTTCCTCCCCAACAGGAAGTCCCTTCCTCCCCAACAGGAAGTCACTTCCTCCCCAACAGGAAGTCACTTACTGTTCTTGACCTTCTTCCTGTCACGAGGCGGCTCCTTCAGCGCTTTGATGATCAGAGCAGAAGCGGAGGGAACCACTTCGATCTGCAGAGAGACAGAATCCGATCAGAACCGTTTCAGGTAAACGGGTCATCCAGAACCTTGTCCCACTCTCTGACCAATCAGGAGTCCCATTTGGCTGAGACGATTCGGAGACAAGAAAATCCTAACAGACTTTCTAAACTAACAGACCGGAGTCGGAATACACAGAATGTAGCCCAACGCCCCAAACCAGAACCGCTTCAGAATCTGGAGCGGTTCTGGACTCTGATTCATGCTCTCTGGATCTTTAGGATCTCGCCTCAAACTGTTTAGTTTTTTCTGGTCTTGGCAGAGAAAAGGTTCTGTTGTGTTGGACGCACAGCGGCCTGCCGGTTCTGGATGGTCAGCTTCACGGTGATCCTCAGGCCCTTCCAGTCCCCGGTTGCCTTGGCGATATCATCACCAACTTTCTTTGGAGACTGAGGAGAAAAAAAATGGATCGGGTTAAAAAACCCAACGGGCCAGGACACGGTTCCATCAGAACACGGTCCAGGTGGTGTTCCGGGCTTTTCGGCACAGAGCGGTCCACGGAGCGGACCGCCCTGTTTCCTAAAGCCGGGTTGCTCTGAGCCTCCACTGGACTGAACTTGGCCACCGGGTCGGACCGGTTCAGTGGCGGGAGGCTGGGTTGGGCTCAATGTTCTCAGTTCTAATACTCACCAGACCCAGAGGTCCGATTTTAGGAGCCAGAGCAGAGGTGGCGCCGACTTCCCCTCCTGTGCACCTCATGTAGACTGAAAGACAGGAAACAGAACCGGGTTGTAACAACGGTCCAGTACCGGGTCCAGCTGCTACACAGAGAACAGAGGCAGTTGCTATGGTAACCAGCTTCCCTCAGACTGGGATAATGGGCAAACATTACATGTTTGGCATTCAAATGAAGGTTCTGGTTCTGACGGGCAGGAATCTGTTCACAGATTGAACAGATTCACTGAGATCCATTTCTCAGCAATGATCAGTTTATGTATATTAGAATATTCCTACCTTTTTACCCAGATTAATGCATCATATTCACCAGACCTCACATCAGACGCCGATATGAGTTAAATATAATCCCCTTTGCTGATTCAACCGTTTTTCCTATTTTTGTTTCTATGGCAGAAACTTAAAATGTTGCATTTATTTTAAAATATGATTGAACAAATAATTTATCCCAACACCAGAACCTCTGGAGATTTTTTGTGAGGCAAAAGTAGATATTAAAAAATAAACACCAATAGCAAAGATAATATTTTGAGTTTTTGCATGATAAAGCATTCAGTTAGTTTGAACCTTCTGAATGTTTCACATCAAAGAAACCTTAAAAACATTAAAGTCAATTGAAAACTAGATTACAGAAATTATTTTCTTATTCCAGGACAAAAAGAGGAAGTTTTCAACCACTTCATCTCAGTTTGGTTTAGGCAAATAAACGACATGGATGGTTGTCATTACCTCAAGTCTCTTTTTGGGAAGATAAAAGGAAAATGTAGTTCATAGTACTCTTGAATAACATTATAAAGTATTGCTACTTCTTACTTCAGAGCGTTCTCGTTTCTAAACCAGCTTTGTTGTTCTGTTATTTTCTATCTGCTGAGCCTGTTGAGACATTTGGAGATTAAAACCATAAACTCTGCTCTAACATTTATCAAACATCATCTTCTGTAAGCATTACTTTTACGCAGCAAACATTTTATTATGCTCGTTTCTGTCTGGAATTGATGTTTTTATTTGGCAGTGGATGTTTTGTTCTGATTTTTATGGGTCTTATTTGTGTCTTAATAAATTGGATTGATTGCTTTTTGATTAGTTTAATCTTTATAAATGCTATAATTTGCACAACTATTGTTGCCTTTCAAATCTTTTACTTAGGAAGGCATTATGCAAAATATTTTTATTATTCCAATTTGAATAATTTCTTGATTACTTTTACTCAGCAAAAATAAACTAAAGTCGAGTAAATTTGAGCTTAGTCTCTGGATACGCGCTCTGATAAATGCTAAACACTCCAAGCTTAGATCGTTTAACTCAAACTGCGCATGACCAAATACAAACAGTGATGTTTATTAGAAATGATCCCCAACGAGCAAATAAAACTATTGTAAACTCAATTTAACCAAACTATTAAATGCAGCTGATAAAGTAAGTCAGCTCTGAAGCTAGCTGACAGCAATTAGCCTGGAAGCTAACATTAGCATTAGCTAGATGTTTAGCCTGCACGTGGAGCCGTAGCTCAGCCTATAATTTTACATGACTCCTGCTTCACATCCACCCAACACAATCTTTGCTTCATCACATCAAAACACACACACACTCACACAGTCATCCTCCACGCGTTTCAGCCCGATTTGGTGTCCAGTCTTTACCGTTTTCAGCGCTCGGCCCGCGGGCCACCGGGCGCGCAGGTAGCCGGCTAAAAGCGGCTCCATCTCGGCTGTGAGAACCACTTCAGCGTTTATTACCCAGAAAACATACCGATTTTGATTTCGTTGGGGTCGAATTTGGGCGGCATGTTGCTGTAGTGGAGGTTGAGCTCAGTTCAGCTTGGTTGGTGAGGGTGTCGGATGAACCCGGCTTCGGGACGACCGATAACTGTTGCACCTTCACCGCTACAGGGGCAAAGAAAGGCCGACTGGAAGCTGCGATTGAATTTATAGCTCCATCAAATCCCGCGAGACTTCCAGCTACAGTGAAGAGATTATGACCCTGCCCTCAGTTCTTCATGTTTTCCTTCATTTTTAACATTTCTCATACACATATTTGGAAAAGTATGAAAATTGTTTTTTCATCTGGATGAAAAATGTTAATATTTTTTGTTTAATTTCACACAATAGAAGGGCAAGACGAAGCTTTATCTGTTTTACTAATTAGGTACATAATTAGGTACCCTAACAAATTTCTACTGTTTTTGCTTTTTGTTCCACTAGTTCCACATCAATGCAAAGTTTACAGAACATTCAGATTAAAATTGACATAATCATGAATAAATTAATTAAGAGTCCTCAGTTAAAACATTTACGGACATATGCTAGTGACCATGAACAACAATAATAAAAATAATAATAATAATAACACTGCGATGAACTGGTGACCTGTCCAAGGTGACCCCGCCTCTCGGGATAGCGTTGGACGGATGGATGATGATGAGGATGATGATGATGATGATGATGATGATGATGATGATGATGATGATGATGATGATGATGATGATGATGATGAGATGATGATGATGATGGATGATGGATGATGATGATGATGATGATGATGATGATGATGATGATGATGGATGATGACGGATGATGATGATGATGGATGATGAGTCTTCATTAGAAGCAGCCTATATCAGCAGCTCTTACAGCCTGCTCATATAGGCTGCTTTTCCTGGATGCTGATTGGTCGGATTGTCCGGGTTCCAGCTGTTTCCTGTGCTGTGTGGGCCGCCTTCCTCCCCTGCAGCAGGTAGCGACCCGCCGGGTCGGTTCCTCCTGTTCTCCCGTCCTGTTTGAGTCAGAGCCGCTACAGGAATAGCTCCAGAACAGGAGAGGGAGTAAGTGGGTGAGAAGCAGAGATCAGCGCTGTTTAATATGCATGATGAAAATGTGTGAGGATGGTCAGAATCTCACAACTCCTACTCTGTTTTTTCAGAAAGCCTCAGCTTTCAAATATCACAGCTGAATAATCTGTTTGATGCAGATCTGTAAGCTGATTTCAGGGTTATGTGACCTTTGGTGAGGAAAGAGCTCAGCACTAAGCCTCGGATTGGTTTTCTGTTCAGAGAGAAATGCTGCTAAAAACTATAAACTAACAGCAAACAGGCTGAGCTGCTGTTTCATCTCTCCAGAAAGAGAGAGAGAGAGAGAGAGAGCTGCTTGTTGGAGCAGAGACAGGAACTGGGCCAAACCGGCCCAGTTTTAGCATCTGACCTGCAGGGAGGATCCAGGTTACAAACTGGTTCAGCTCTGAAAACAGGAGGATTCCTCGTGATGGAGGCGGAGAGCCTGGAATGTCGTGGCTCATCGTCGTTCCCAGTTCCAGGAACAAACTGGATTTTCAGGGGAAAAACTTCAATAATCCAAAAGCAAAAATTAAAAAGGGAACATGGACCTGAAAAAAATCACAATCCAAACCTTTAATCTGAGGACCTTTATTTAGGAGAGGTTAAACGAGGCTCGTCAGGAAGAAAAGCCCACAGTATCACAGGTCCACCACCATACATTATAGTTCCCACAGGCCTAGTTAAAGTCCCTGGAGAGCTCCGCATGCTTGATGGTATCAATCTGTTTCCCAAACAATAGGTTGGCGTGTTGATGAAACCTTTAGGTTGTCATGGAAACCTCAAGATGTTGCTATAAGAGCTTCCAATAACACAGAAAAGTTTCTATTCTTAGTCATGTTTTTGTAAAAATTATCGCTAAAGAATCTGACAAGACGCTAAAAGTCGCTACATGAGCAAAGGAGGTTCCTTCATCCTGACCTCTGAACCTCTCACCGCACAGTTCTCTCTGAAAGAGATCAGGTGATCCAACAGAAATATGTTTCATTAATCAAATAAAGTTCATCCAAGTTTATTTATACATTTTTAAATTGCCAACTAAATAAAAGTAAATAAACACTTCACTTAATCCTCTGTGCCAAATTAAAATAACCTTTTTAAGTTGGTGCTCCATTTTCTGAGTGTCAAAAGCATATTTTCTACCTAAACCTTTTCACAACTTTATGACGAACTGATTGGGAAAAAATTGAAATCTGTACAGTAATAATTTTTACTGTAAAATATAGAGGTGTGAAGAGAAGAACAACGTGAACACAGTCAGAGCCGGAGGAAGATTTATTCATTTCATTTTGATCTGAATCATTTCAGATGAAGCCACGTGTCGACTCTGAATCCTGACTTTTTTCCAGACAATTATTTCTGGATTTAAACTGAGTTTCACCAGCTTTTATTTAGCTTATTCACAAATCAAGTTTTACTTCTTACTGGTCAATAAAAGATGCATTGAGTGAGTTTGAACATAAAGCTGTTCATCTGCAGAAATGAATGTTTTTAAGATTACTATGAATATAGACTAAAACATTATAAGATCATTTGCTGTGAGGATGAATGAAGTGAAGAATCACCAATGAACACATGAATGAATCCAGTTTTTCACACACAGATACTAATTGACTCAAATCAGGATTTTATTTTACAGGAAATGGAGCAAAGATTAAAGGCGGCCGACGGGAATCGGTTTGTCCTCCTGGACAGAAAGCTGTTAGGGGAGGCGGAGGGGGTGTGTGTGTGTGTGTGTAGGGGTGTAGGGGTGTGTGTGTGTGTGTGTAGGGGGGGTGTGGATGTGTGTGTGTGTGTGTGTGTGTGCCTGTGTAGGGGTGTGTGTGTAGGGGTGTGTGTGTAGGGGGGGGGGTAGGGGTGTGTGTGTGTGTGTGTAGGGGGGGGGGGGTGTGTGTGTGTAGAGGGGATTGTTTCTGCTGATTGGAGAATCTGAGGAAAAAGGTCAAGTAGCGACGGAGAGAAAATCCAATCAGTCCTGATGAGCCGTCAGGCTGAGCGCGCCGCCGATTTGTCTCTGTCTCTGTGGGGACAGCATGTGACATTGGGGGGACGGAGACTGCAGGTCTGAGTCATTATTTAATTCACTGACACTTTGTTTTTTTTCTCTGTTTAAGTTTTTGTCTGCCAAATGTTCACAGAGACAAAAATATTCAGACCTTTAAAACTTTCAACATGTCACTTCCTGTTGATCCGTCTATAAAACGCCTCCAGGTTTGCAGTCAGAGGACAACATGACGAGTTTATATGGGACAGACGTGTCCAGCTGTGAGGACAGGCGTCCCACAGGTGTTTCTGCACATTGTAATCAGCGATGGATCATCAACGTTCCTCTCTGAAGCAGACGGCGCCCTGAGGAGCTGATTGGTCCGTTTAAAGCTGCAGCGTCTCTGTCGGGGTCTCTGATTGGCCGAGTGATGAAGCTGACTTGACCTGAGGACGACTTCAGAACCTGGAAGAAAAAATAATGACCAACGGAGAGAAAGAAAGATTCTGGGTTTTTATCAGAACACATCTCCAGGTAGGAAGAGACACAGGAAGATACCTGGAGACACCAAGGTTCCCCCAGTGTCCCCCGGGTTCCATCGGGTTCCCACTGGGTTCTACTGGGTTCCAGCCTCCATGTCTCCTTCTAGTTGGTAAATTGCAGTCAGAGCGTCTTTAGGACCACTGCTGCTTGTGACACTGTGGTACTTTCACTTCTCTCCAGCTGTCATCACCTGCATGAGTCCTGTTACTACGGTAACCACCATGTCAGAGAAACACCAGCAGTGGATTGGTTCCTTCTCAGCTTCAAGAGATTCAGAGGGCCTTCCTCTGATGCAGATTATATCGATATGTTGGTCCAAATGGTTTTCCACTTGGACCCGCTTCCTTCGAGGACGTCTCCAGCTCTCTGAGAGCGTCTGTAATCAGAACTGTGACTATAATAATGATGATAATAATAATAATGGAGGAAGTTGGGTTGCGATGAGAGAGACATTCAAATGATTGATGATTGATGCAAAGTAAGATGGCGTTTGTCATGAGGGCAGGGAAACAAGTTTGTGCAATTGTTTTCATAAGCCAACCTAACTTGATCTGGGTAAAAACTGTTTTCAGCTAGCAAAAAATGGACCCAAGCATGGACGGACTGTCCCTTTAAATGCAGCTTCTGGTGGGAAGTTTCACCTGCAAACATTCAGCATTTCATCAGATGTGTCCATGTGGCTCAGGTCACGAGGTCAGCTTCTTTCTCCTGATTGGTCCGTCCAGTGTGAGGTCAGTATGCAGCTCACACCGGCTGCTTCGCCTGCCTTTATCCTCCGGCTGAGTTTCTGAAAGCTGTTTCTGTTCTGCTCTCCTCCATCGATCCTCACGCCGATTCGATCAGGGAGCCGGTACAGATGCATGATGGGATAGCTGCTCTGGGCTGACAGAGACAAATGACTCAGAAACAGCAACAAGGACAGAATGTTCTGGAGCATTTTGAGTTTGTTTACTCTGCAGCCTCCAGACTGGACCAGAACCGAGGTTCTGGTGGTCCACTGGGTCTAGCTAAGAATGAATGTTATAACATCCACCCATCCATCATCATCCATCATCATCATCCATCCATCCATCCATCCATCCATCCATCCATCCATCCATCCATCCATCCATCCATCATCCATCCATCCATCCATCATCCAACCATCCATCCATCCATCCATCCATCCATCCATCCATCCATCCATCCATCCATCCATCCATCCATCCATCCATCCATCCATCATGGAAAACATCATCAGTTTTTAAGTCTTACCACCGATTATCTGCTAGACTTTGACTAGGCCATTCATAAACACGATATAAGTAAAAGCGGTTGGTGTTCTTCTGCTTTCTCTTCCATAAAATCAGATTTATAGAGAGAATGGCTCAGAGTTATGCCATATCTGATTCTGTTTATGCGATAAAGATGGCGGCCGCTGTTCTACCCGGGCCTCCATGGTTCCACTGGATCCTTCTGGATCCACTGTGGCTCTGGTTCCGGATCAGACTCGTACTGAACTGTGTTCCCCTTCGCTGCTGCAGCAGTAACGGAACACCTGAGCTGCATAATGGGATTGCTGGGGCTTCCGGTACGCGCTGTTTCCTTCTCGGATAATAAACGGGACACCGAGTGGAAACTCCACAAAGGCTGGCTAATGAAGCCCGGCTCACTGCAGCCGTAATGAAGCCGCTTTCTGCCGCAGGGGCCCGATAAGGCCGGCAGTTAATTAACGCGAGTTGGAGAGCTGTTCGTGTTGCGTTCAGGGCCGTCCGTCGTCCCGCTGCACATCTCCCCAGGCAGCCGCAGCTTCCCAGGGACTTTGGTTTAAATTGTGCTGTCAGAGAGCCGGTGAACCCTGGTAACCTTCAGCAGCGCTGCTCTGATAGGAACCTGTTAAGTCTCATCTGTAATCAGCCCAGCCTGCGGGATGAAAAGGCAGGACGTGCTGCGGGTCTGGAGGGCCCCATAAATATTTATCTACCGTGTCCCAGGAGGTTCAAGCGGCCGCCCGCCTTTTCTCCTGCCAGGATTATCATGTAATCCCTCATATTCAATCAGCCTGCAAGGTCAGAGGTCGTTTCATCCCAAGAGTGGATGAAGCTCTTTGTGTTTTAATGTGGAGCTAATGAGACTGAGGATGAGGAGCTGCTCATCTTCCTCCTCCAGACCCAACAGAACCGAGCTGGAGGACCCGGGAAGGTTCCTGTCAAACAATAAGACAAATAAATAAAGGTTTATTAAAACAAAAATGTTTTTACCATGTTATTCATTTATAAACGCCTCAAAATGTTTAGTTTAAGCTAATTATTTAGTTAGAGAGCAAAATACTTAAATAGTAGCTAGTTTGATGCTAACTAGATAACAAGCCAAATATGTAGCTGAAACCAAATACTTAGATTGAAGCTAAGTTAGCTAAGACTCAGACTACATATTCAGTGTGCTAACCAGTTAGCCTCGAACATTAGCTTAAATTTAAAGCTACGTTGAAGCTAAATAGTAAGTTTCTACCTTGATAATTAGCAAACTAAATAAGTAGTATAAGCTAAATATTTAGTTGGCGTACTAAGGTAGCAACTTAGCTGCTAAGATAAATGTTTAGCTAAGCTAAAGCCCAACAGATCAAACAAACAGGAAGAATCTGGAGGATTTTCCTGATTTAATCCTGCTGCTTCCTGTCAGCATCAGAATCCGCAGCAACAGGAAGGAGCTTTTACAGATTTACTGTTGGGTTTCCTGCTGCTCCACACAACAGAGCCGGGTCGGAACCGGGTCGGAGCCAGGTCAGAACCGGGTCGGAGCCGGGTCAGAACCGGGTCGGAGCTGGGTCAGAACCGGGTCAGAACCGGGTCGGAGCCGCCAGCCCTGAGGTTCTGGACGGATCTTCAGACCCGATGGAGTTAAGATATGAAATAATCCACACAAACAGGAGAGAATAAACTGGAATGTTTTATAATTTGTGGTTAAAAACTTGAAAGTAAAATCTGCTGGAACTGTCATTTCTCAAAGGGTGTCAAAATATACCATAACCAACAAACTGGCATAAATGTCATTCAAAATTAAAATTTGGTTGGGCCCAACATTCTGGGCAACACAATAAATGCCTTGTAAAGTAAGGAAATAAAAACTCGTGGAGTCTGCTGGGCTTACAGACTCGGACCGCTTTGCTCTGACTGATTTACAGACTGGGACAAAATGCTGAGCTGCTCCTGAGCGGCTGGAATCCCAGCTGGTTGTGGGTTTGAATCCCAATCTGGGTTTTTTCTGCTTCCTCCCTCTCAGAAACATGTTGGGTGTTTGTTTCCTCACAGCAAATTCTGCAGAGTTAAATCAACACCATGCCGAGTCTATTTGGTCCTTTTCATAATTGGTATTAATTTTAGTCTTTCTAACTGTTATTTCAACAATAGTTTGAGAAGTCAGGTGTTTTTCCAAGTGTTAAAATTACTCAATTTCCTACTGAAATAACTATGAAAGAGTTAAATTAACACCAATTCTGATAAGGACCAAATAGACTCGGCCTGCGGTTGATGTAACTGCAGAATTTGCTGTGCTCTGAGGCTCGGCTCAGGTCTCACCTCCAGTCCGTCTGGTATTTAATTCAATCTGCAGTGAAACCGCCGCCTGGTTCTTGTAACGCAGCGATGCAGATCAGCCGTGACATCATGGAGGATCTGCAGACGACACACCCAGCTTCTGCTTTCCATCCTCCCTGCTGACCTGCACAAGTTATTCTGTTACAGTTAGAAACAAGAAAACTGCCCCGTCTGAGCTGCAGGTTGATTTCTAGAAAAATGCTGGAACCCTTCAGTTTGGGTGAATGCTGAATCGCTGCAGTGCCTTGTTTGCTCCTGATTTCAGGAGGTGTGGATATTCTTTTTAGACTTATATGTCTATTATTTTTATACTTATAATAGGTATATTTCTGTCTTCCTGTGGAACTTATTAAAAGCAGAAAATCCTTAGTCTGCAGAATCTTTTCACATAAAGCTAAATAATGATTTTAGATGAACAGTCAGTCATTGTTGAAGCAGGTCAGACGTACCCGGCTGATCATGGGATCATTTCATGTCTTTGTGTTTTTATATTTATCTTTTATGTTCTAATTTATTCAAAGCAGTGTGTTGGACACAAAATGAGGCTTTGCTTCTTCTTTTCTGTCTACAACAGTAAAATAATGCTGGTCATCCTGGTTCTCTATGATGAGCTGCTAACAGTTTCCATGCAGGGGGTCACAGGGATCCTGGACTGTGGGAGGAAGTGGGAGTACCCAGAGAAAACTCATCCATTCACAGGGAGAACACATGAATCTATCAGTGCACGGTCCGGGAATCTTCTTTCAGTTCGGTTCATTCTGATGTTTGGGGCAATAAATGATTCTCATGATCTGTCCCAGTCTGCTTTTCAAGGCAAAACGACAGTTTGGTGTTTTCATGCAAACAGGTTACAGGATGACAGACGGTGGATTTGGGGAATGTAACATCAATTCTGAATCTTAGTAAATAAAAATGTGAATCTATATTTTTGCCACAGAGCGACTGGCTGCCTTTACAGGTGAGTCCACCTCATTCCTGCCCCCTGGTGGCCGCTCCAGACGTGCCAGCTCTTCTAACCGGATCATTTTCCGGTTCGATTCAGTCCGCGCAGCAGGTCGGATCTCAGTCGGACCGACCTGGGGAAGTCTGCGCGCCTCCGGATCCATTTTCTGCTTTTAACAAACTTCTCCCGACCTCTGAGAGCGAATCCGCCTGTTAGACAGGAGGAAGAGGAGGAGGAGGAAAAGGAGAAACAGGAGCAAAAGGAGGAAGGTCCTGCTGTCGTAACAAGATGAAAACACAGCAGTAGGTTTCAGGACACCGCTGTTCGATAACCACATTATTATCTCTGCGAGGGACACGTGGACATCCCGGGGACAGGTTGGGACTCCAACTTCCTGATGCTCCACCTGAACCGCAGCAGCTTCATCCGGACGCAGCGGCTTCGCCCTGAAAGGTGACTCGGCTTCACGTTTCATTCCATGAACTTTTTGATTTGACTGAAACCTGAGCGAACCAGCAGCTGCAGCTTCGCATCAGGTCTGAAGCTCTGCAGAGGATCCAGAAGTTCTCCTTCTCTTAGAAACTAAACCAGAGGAACGGGTTAAAGCTAGAGGTTAAAGTTCATCTGTTGGTGATACTGCAGCTTCCGTCAGTTATAATTCAATGTAAAATATTATTTAATTCCAGCTTTACAGCATATACAGCACCATTTGGTTTGATGGAGTAAAGCCACAGATTGAGCTGAGATCCACTGAAGTCTAAGAGGCGCCACCTGCTGGAGGAAATAGGGAACGCAGGCAATATGGCAGGCCGTTTCAACATAGATTTGGTTTCTGTAATTACGTTCCAGATATTTAGAAATTAGATTTGACTCTAGACAACTAGGTTTGTACTAACCTGAATGATAATGCTACGTCACATCTCCACCCTGGTAGCTACGTCACATCCCCGCCCTGCTAGCTACATCACATCTCTGCCCTGGTAGCTACGTCACATCCCCGCCCTGGTAGCTACGTCACATCTCCACCCTGGTAGCTACGTCACATCTCCACCCTGCTAGCTACGTCACATCTCCACCCTGGTAGCTACGTCACATCACCACCCTGGTAGCTACGTCACATCTCCACCCTGCTAGCTATGCCAAATCCCCACCCTGGTAGCTACGTCACATCTCCACCCTGCTAGCTACGTCACATCCCCACCCTGATCGCTAAGTCACATCTCCACCCTGCTAGCTACGTCACCATGTCATCTGCAAACAGCAGGACTCCGTATCTGAGGATTCTTGTCTCACCTGTCAACCTGAAACCACTGTGAACCAGAAGAGGCTGAGGCCTGACCCCGGCCTTTTCTTACTGCACACCTCACTACTGTCTCACTGTCGTCACACGGGGACCTCTGACAAAGTTTAAAGCTGTAAAAGCAGCAAAGCTCCCCAATAGTTGAGCCAAAAACTGGTAGCTTAAGATTTTTCAAGTTGGAGCACAAAGCTGCTGTATTTGAAAGATGGATCACTGTAGTGATTTAAGACGCTGTCAGGGTGGCCAATGTTGGGTCTGCAGAGCTCTTTGAGTGGCTGAGACACTAGCTACATTCTCATTAACAAGGAATTGCGCAGATTGAAAGTACCAAAATACATTTGCTAAAGAAAAACTCACCAATTTTGGAAAAACTAAATAAATCGTCTTTGTGCTAGGACGGAGACAGATGTACGGGGTCACATGAACAACAGCTGGATGTCACTACTGGCAGAACCGACAAAATAGACAGCAGGAAGTGTGAGGAGGACGATGGTTTTCATCCTGGATCAAGCTTATTCACCAGTGATTGTGATTTATCAGCATTAGCAGAAGATCGACAAACATTTGCGTACATTAGTAAAGCGAACGGAGCTGAGCAGCATCTCAGACTAACTTCTAGTTTTTCTGTCTCTTCAGTGTCTTGCTCGGAGTTGGTCTCCCTCATTAGCTTGACCCACTGAAGGTTCTTCCATCCCGTCCTGGATCTGTTGCCAGCATGCCCATCATTAGCAACGCCAACCATGACTTCAGCACCTACTCCATCAGCAGCGATGACAGCAGCCTGGACCGCTTCTTCACTGAGATCCCAGAGACCGAGACCCTAAAAGGGGTGTACTTCCAACGTGCCCAGCTGCTGCGGGAACCCCAGGCCTCCTTCGTGGTGGACCACGCCGTGCAGGTCCTCATCAACGTGGGGGGAAACCGCTACGCCTTCCCCTGGAGCACGCTGGAGCAGTTCCCCCAGAGCCGGCTGGCCCGTCTTCGCTCCTGCACCACGCCGGAGGAGATCGCTCGGCTCTGCGACGACTACGACGAGACGTGCCGGGAGTTCTTCTTCGACCGGAACCCCACGGCCTTCAGGGTCATCCTGAACTTCCTGGCGGCGGGGAAGCTGCGTCTTCTCCGGGAGCTGTGCGCCGTCTCTCTGCACGATGAGCTGGACTACTGGGGCGTGGACCCGGGCCACATGGAGCGTTGCTGCCGGCGGCGGATGATCACCCGGGTGGACGAGGTGGCAGAACGCCGGCGGAAGGAGGAGGAGTGGAGGCAGAAGAGGATGAAGCTGAAGAAGAGACCCTTGCAGGTGGAGAAGGGGTACCGCAGGCTGGTGTCGGCGCTGCGGGAGGTGATGGAAAACCCGCACTCGGGTTTGGCGGGGAAGATCTTCGCCTGCCTTTCCATCATCATGGTTCTGGTGACTGTGGTCAGCCTCTGCATCAGCACCATGCCGGACCTCAGAGACGAGGAGAACCGGGTGAGTCTGAGGCTTTCCAGGCTTTTCCAGTTTAGGGAACTGGACTGAACCGACCCAGTACTGGCAAAAGTCCTGAACCAGCTCTACTTTCTATCTTGACTGACTAATTATGTTTTAAATTTGATCTTCAGGATCTGTGTTTTGGTCTGTCACCAAAACACAACCGTTTGATTTTTACTTTAATCCTTGAAAAATACTAATAATAAATCAGTTTTCCAATGAGAACCAAACTCTTGACCTGAGAAGCTGAAACTTAAACGTTTCCTCATTTTGTTATAGGATAAACAAACACCGGAGATCTTCAGTGATAGATCAGCACATCATGGACAGGCGCATGCTTAGATTAGACCAAAATTTACTATTCAGTTTTACAGTCAAAACTGAGGCATTGCTCTACTGAAGCATGTTTGAAGCTAACTTAATGTTTAGCTTCAAACTAAATATTTGTTAGTTAGCTAAACATTTAGCTAGCTAACACTTTGCTAGCTAAATATTTAGTTACTTAGCTAAATATGTAGCTCCAAGCAACATATGTGGCTAAGTAACTATTTACGTTCAAACTACATGCTTTCAAACTAAATATTGGCTTTAAAGCTAAATATTCAGTTTATGAACTTTGTATTTGTGTAGAGCTGCTGATAGCTGGAGGGTCAGTTCAGCATCTTTCCGAGGCCAGAGCAGAGCTTCAGCTCCCTCAAGTCAGCTGCATGCAGCCAGAGGCATTATGGTACAGTTCAGAATGGCCTAGTCCAAGTTGTTCAGGTTGAGCTGGAGCCATTTGGTGAGAGGCTGCGGGTTGATAGCTGACCGCTGCATCTCTTTTCCTCATGCGGGGAAAAGAGACGCATGAGGTGCAGCTCAGCAGCAGCAGCAGCAGCAGCAGCAGCAGACAGCAGCAGCAGCAGCAGCACAGCAGCAGCAGCAGCAGCAGCAGCAGCAGCAGCAGCAGCAGCAGCAGCAGCAGCAGCAGCAGCAGCAGCAGCAGCAGCAGCAGCAGCAGCAGCAGCAGCAGCAGCACAGCAGCAGCAGCAGCAGCAGCAGCCCCCCTCGCTGCAGCAGCAGCTCCAGTCGCTGCTTTCTGTTATATTTCTAGTTATTGATCTGCATTCAATCTGCCCAGATGGATGACCTCAGTCTCAGCTCGGGTCTGACAGGATGACGGTTTGCTGTCCTCAGGCTGGACGGTGTTTGGAGAAACATCTCTGATAACTTCCTGTCTCCTGGAGCAGAGCTTCCTGTGGCGGCAGCGTCCAGATTAAAAATATCGACTCCTTTATTTCCTAAAAGCTGCGTCTGTCGCGCTGACAGGCTCATTAATCATCTTGGTGTTTTTATGCGCTGGTCTCCGCTGTTCTGTTGTGGAATCTCACAGGAAGAGCAACAATGATGTTTTCTCTCTCATTTAAAGATTTTTTCCACTCCAGCAGGAAGGAAATCGATGCTCTGCAGGTTTTCAGTCGGTTGCTTTGCAAAAGCTGAAAATATTTCATGCTAAAAAAGTGTCTGTAACTAAAAAATTCAGAATATTTAATATTTTCTTCATTTGTTGTTACAATCTGCTGAATTCTAAATATTGTTTTCATTTTTATACAAGTGAAAACAATGTACTTAATAAAACAATGTACTAAATAATTAATCCGTTGGACGAAAACTAAAAATCCAAATGAGCAGAAGGAAAGATGAAAGGAAGCAGAACACTGCATCCATCATGTCTTTAAACGATAAATCTGAATACATTTTTTACAGAAACCTGTAGGTGTGAGTTACCAGGCAGAGCAGCCGTATGGGGGCATTTTCCTGCCATAATCCAGGAGCACACATGTTCAGTCTGAAAGCAGGACTTCATGTCTTCCTTCTCAAAACGCTTGCAGTCAAATCTTCTCCTGGCACTCACACTTACTCTCTGCTCACTTACCAAACATGCAACTGCCTTTTTGGCTGTGTCACCTAGCAACCTCTCAGCCAATAGAATAAAAGTGTTGTCCTGGGTGCGTTTGTTTCCTTCTAGCGGGTGAGCGTTTGGTTCGTCTCGCTCCAGACAGGAACTGAAATCATGTTTTTATTTTAAATGACCCGTTTTTGACTCTGGTGGTTTCTCCAGGTGTGACCTGTACCTGACCTGCTGCTAGCTGGAGGTTTAGATCCTGCTACTTCAGGAGGAAATCCTCCAGATCTGTGAAATGAGAATGAACTGCATCCTCAACAGAAGTTACAGTTAATAGCAAAAAGTCCTAAGAGGGAAACTTTAGGCTTCAGTTTTCTGTCATATTTTCATGTTATTCATTCATTCATCAATCTCACAGTTGCAAACTAGATGTTTAGTTTGAAGTTAAATATTTAGCTTGCTAACATATTTAGTTCAGAACAAAATATATAGCTTCAAACTAAATATTTCCCTCCAAAGTATTTGAGTGAGTTAAATCTTTAGCTTCATAACTACGTTTTTAACACTATGTTTTGTTTAACTAAACAAAATAATGAAGTGTTTAGTTCATGACAGACTAAATAACCCAACTAGTTGTTTCTCTGCAGCTTCACAAAAGGCTCGCTAGTTTCCTCCTCCTCCCCGCGTTGCTTCCCGGGTGCCGTAGTTTGCTGTAACGTCTCTTTATCTCCATGTTTCCTCCTCCGCAGGGCGAATGCTCCCAGAAGTGTCGCTACATGTTCGTGGTGGAGTCGGTGTGCGTGGCCTGGTTCACCCTGGAGTTCCTGCTGCGCTTCGCCAACGCTCCCTCCAAGCTGGCCTTCGCTCGCGGCCCGCTCAACGTCATCGACGCCGTCGCCATCCTGCCGTACTACGTGTCGCTGGTGTTCGACGTCGGGGAAGTGGCGCAGGACGAGGCGGGGATGGGGGCGGGCCGCGGCTACCTGGACAAGCTGGGCCTGATCCTGCGGCTGCTGCGGGCGCTGCGGATCCTGTACGTGATGCGGCTGGCGCGCCACTCCCTGGGCCTGCAGACGCTGGGCGTCACCATGCAGCGCAGCATGCGGGAGTTCGGCCTGCTGCTGCTCTTCGTCTGCGTGGCTGTCGCCCTCTTCTCGCCGCTGGTCCATCTGGCCGAGAGCGAGCTGGCGCCGTTCGCCGCCGCGCACCCGCAGCACAGCTTCAGCAGCATCCCGGCCTCCTACTGGTGGGCCATCATCTCCATGACCACGGTGGGTTACGGCGACATGGTACCGCGCAGCGTCCCCGGCCAGATGGTGGCGCTCATCAGCATCCTGAGTGGCATCCTCATCATGGCGTTCCCGGCCACCTCCATCTTCCACACCTTCTCTCGCTCCTACCAGGAACTGAAGCAGGAGTACGAGCGCGTGTGGAAGCAGGAGCGCCATGAGGAGATGAGCGACTTCTCGCAGGAAGACTTCTCGTCTGCATCCAAAAAGGAAAGCGACGGACTGACGTCCAACGAGACGCATCCGTCCATGCTGCCACCCTCTGCTTTCTGATGGACCACAAGTTCAGACATTTCCAGTGTCCGTCCCTTTAATCTGACTCCCAGTTGGACGTCCAGCTGTGGCCCCTAAGGGCCCGGGTCTGCAGGTCTATGATGCATCTGGTCAACCAACCTGCAGGAGCTGGAGGAACTGCTGATGTTGGGTCTCAGGTTTTTATGTGTGAAGCCAACATTTAGTCTGATTTCCCGCTGATAGTCCATTAGAATCGGTTCTATTGGTACCAGAACATCTGCTCCACCTCCAGCTGCTCTGAGTCCAACCAGCCTGTTCCCCTCCTGGCCTGTGGGGGCGCTGCACCAACAACCACTGAAGGAAAGGAAACAAAAACCTCTGAAGACGCTGAGAGCAACTTCCTGCTTCACCAGATGAAACAAGATGGAGGCGTCAGATTTTAGCGGCTGGAGGATTTCTCTTTAGGCTAAAGACCAGGAGCCATTTCTGCTGCTAGCGCTAGGCTAGCATGTTAGCTTTGGTTGATTTACTCAGAATGCCAGGCGCTGTAGTCCACTTCCTGCTGTTGGAGTGGTCTCTGGTCCGCTTGGCGTTCATTTCAACCAGACCCAGACTGGGGTTTGGAGGACCCGAGGTCAGAGGTCGATTAGCATTCACACCTCACCAACTTAAATGGACTTTGACTAGAGAGATGGACTGGAGTTGGGTTAAAGCGGACTGAACAGAGCTGGGGAAGAACCCTTAAACATAAAGGTTTGACTCATGTTGTGTTTGTTCTGTTGAGTCTTTCCACCAACCAGTTTGTTGTTTCCACTAAAGTCCAGCTGCAGCCAACCGGACCGGATCAGAGGATTGGGAGGCGCTATCGGAAACAGCAATCAAATGAAAAACACAAAACCAGCCGGGAGTCTCAGTGATCCACTGACAGCTGATGACTCCCTGAATCTCTGGTTCCTCAAAGTTCAGGTCCAGTTTTCCATCCGACTAGGAGGCATTCAGGATCTAACAGTTAATAAACTGAGCTGCTGTTAACTATGATCATAAAAACACAATAAAACATGGACAGGAGGTGGAAATGGACCCGGGTCTTTTACAGAACCAGATCAGGACTAGAACCCTGATCTAAGGTACATTTGCAGTGCAACTAATTGGCATAAAGTCATTTCAGTTAACATGTAATAATAAAACTAACAGAAAATCAGGTTGGTGACGACAAGCAGATCAGCTGGGTGGAGAAACACGGTACATGATCACAGCCTGCAGGACAGAGGGACATATGGACACTAGGACAGAGGGACGCTAGGACAGAGGGACATATGGACACTAGGATAGATGGACATATGGATGCTAGGACAGAGGGACACTAGGACAAATGGATGCTAGGACAGATGGACATATGGACGCTAGGAAAGAGGGACGCTGGGCCTAAAATAAAAATACAGAAATAATTTACAACGTGTTTCATCTGCAGGCAGGAAAAATATTGATTTATAAAGCAAGAAAGAAACAAACATCCAAGGGGCTGAACAGGTTTTAGTGCTTGTGACAGGAATTGTTTGTAATCGTTTCCTTGTGTTGTAATGCTGTGAAGTGACTTTATCAGATTATCAGCATCATTATCAAATCATTTAATCCGTCACAGTTCTTATCCAAGCAGAAGTTTTCCTCCTCTGTGGTTTTAGGAAACTTTTCAGCTCAACTTGGATTCCAGTTAATGTTCTGGAAAAACGTCTGTCGTTTAAAATCCTGATCAAATAATAAAGGTTCAAACTAAACGTTAGCAAGACAACAATGCATTTAAACTCTAGCCACACGGTCATGTTAATCCGAGGTTGTTATTTAAAACGTTTCCATAAAAAGCAGGATGTACATAGAAAACTGCTAAGTATGAATGTATTTCCACCCATCGGGGATATTACTGCCATCTAGTGGCGGAGTTGGAGATCGCAACAATCCATCCAGAAGCAGAAACTCTGATTGTGTTCCTCCATTTCTCTGTTCTTCCTCTTCTTTTCTTTGGCTCTGCTGGTTTTTGTTAATTAATTCATGTAGACCTGATCTATAAAATGTTTTCTATAGAAAAGGCAGGGATTCCTGGGAGTTTGGTTCTGTCGCTGGCCCTTTAAATAACACCAGCTGAATAAATCAACATGCTGATAAAACTTTTTAATATCTCAAAGTGCTTGAGAAATTAGCATTTTTATTGTTTTATCTGTTTCTGTCTACATTATTTTCCTGTGTGAAGGTTTTACCTTAAAAATGCCCTTTCCCTACAAATAATGTCAATTTAAGATGTGAGGTTGAAAATATGCAAAGTGTTTGTTCATGCTCTGTTTCAGAGAAAAGGCTGTTTGTGTTGATCACACTCCTCTATCTGACGCATTGACTGAGTGAAGCCTCATCCAGCTGCATTCAGGGCCGACCGGCTGCAGATCAATGGAGGCTTTAAAACAGAAAACTCAATTCACACAGAGGACTGAAGAAAGTTCCCTCCTTTACTCACCTCACCCTCAAAGTTTGGTTGAATCAATAAAACACCAGAGTAACAGGCAGAAAACCAAGAGGAGGCATTTAAACACACAGTCAAACATTAACAGCATTTAGGGGTTTTTTTTAAATTAGGTTTATTTTCCAGTTATTTTTTCACCATTCAAACTAGATATTTGATTAGCCAGCTAAATATTAATTAGTAAGCAACATGTTTTGCACCAAACTAAATATTTACCTTCAATCTTTAAATTGACCTTAAATATTTAGCTGACATTTCAGAAAACATTCATGATTTCAAGTTGAGGAGAATCAGTGACTCGTCTAAATCTTAGTGAACTGAATGTGTAGCAACTCACCGTCCAGCAGGCGAACTATCAGCGACACGGCCAGTGAGTCATTAATGCATCAAAACGGTTCTTCCCGCTCCAGCAGACTCGGTTCCGACCCAGATCCAGATCTCAGTGGAGACGTTTGTCTTTCCCAAACTCTTTCTGCAGGATCTGGGTCCAGATCCAGGCGGGATCCAGGCAGAACTTCCTGTTTCTCTCAGTGGTGACTCTGCAGGACAAAACAAGCAGGAGGGTCAGAACCGGGCCGGCTGGCAGAACACACAGCTTCTGGGTCAGAACCGGGCCGGCTGACCGCCCAGCACCAGAACAAAGTTCATACTTTGGTATTTATGCATCTTTAAAAGCCAACAGAATCATTGCTTCCATCCTGGTTTTGGTCTAATAATAATAATAATAATGATAATAATAATAATAATGCAGATTTGTTCTAATTGACCTCCTGCTGACCTCCTCCTGACCTCCTGTTGACCTTCTGTTGACCTCCTCCTGACCTCCTGTTGACCTCCTGTTGACCTCCTCCTGACCTCCTGTTGACCTTCTGTTGACCTCCTCCTGACCTCCTGTTGACCTCCTGTTGACCTTCTGTTGACCTCCTACCGACCTCCTGCTGACCTCAGGTTGAAGCAGAAAACCAGGAGCTGAACCGACCTCAGGTTTCCATGGATACCGAGTGCTGCGAGGTTCACATCAGAGACACGGGGAACTGAAACTGGAAGTGCTGCTGAGACGTTTTGCAGAAAGCAGAAATGAAACGTTTCCTCATGAGGCTTCGTAGAAGAACGATCCCTGAAACTCTTCCAGAACCGTCCCAGAAAGTTTGGCTCAGAGAAAAACTTTTCCTCTGAGTCTGGCAGGTCAGCTGGGGCACCACCAGGCAGACAGAGGCGACCTCTGACCTCAGGCCACACTGCGGCCTAACAACCAGAACCAGCCTGGCTCCCGTGGATCATGGCTTCCATCTGGAGAGGAACGCGCACACCTCCATACTGCACATAAAATCTGTTTTATGAAGGAAGTTTGTCATTTTTCATGGAAAGTGTTTGAAGCCGTCATAGAGACAAAGTTTGGACCGAATCATTGACCTCGTTGTCCTGAAGACATTTTGCCGCTGATGTTTATGGCTTACTGAGGGACATCCTCCATTCATGAGACATTTGTCGTCTGTCTTTAACTTCCTGGATCATATCTTGATTAAATGACCTTCTCTCCTTCAGTGCACCAGTTCCTCCTGCAGAAAATATCCGCTTCATAATCCGCTTCTGCTTATCAGCAAGAACATTTGGATATTAGCTATTTAGCTTTGAGTGAGTTACATATTTATCTGCAGCTAAAGTAAGCATTTAGCTAGTATTTAGAACATACAGTTGGAGCTAAATAGTTAGCTTGTCCATGTAATATTTGTCTTACTAAATGTTTTGTTTGAAACAGTGATATTTATAAATGACAGGCAAATTTTAAACTGTCAATTTTTACATTCAAAAGTATTTATATCGCATTTACACAAATATGTTAAATTGATTAATGTAGAATAAAATTCTGTTAATGAATATGTTAAATAAATGCAGCTTCTTTTGTCAGCCGTAAATGACATGCAGCTGCAGTACTTCCAGTCTACCGCCAGATGTCGCTGTTTCTCCTGCTCTGCAGTGGAGCTGATCTGTGACTGCTGATGATTCAGGAGACAACAAAACACGTTCAGTCTTTTATTGGTTAGGTCATCCAGCTACCTCACCCTCACACATTTAACTTACAATTGATTTTGATTCAATTAAATTAAAAGAAAAACAAAAGCATTAAAACAAACTTCATTCAAACCCGTCACTTAAAAAACGCAGGAAGAGAAAATCAAATAAGATCTAAAAAACAAACAACATCAAACCCAAAGTGATTGAATCGGCGCCACAATGAAGGTGAATCTGTAGAAAGGTGGAGAACAGATGCTCAGGCAGGATCCCTCCCTCATGGGGCCGGCGGTACCGGAACCGGAACCGGGTCGCAGCAGGCGGAGTCGGACTCTGGCCCGGTTCCTAGAAGCCGAAGGTGTTCTCTCCGCTGTACGCCACGTACAGGAAGCCGTCCTCGTCTTTCTCCTTATCGTACAGCTGCCCCATCGTGATGCTGCAACGGATCAGAGGCGCCATTATTTAACCACCCAAAAGTATTCACACCCTGCTAACATCCCACAGGTCTCCCAACAAGTCATGAAGTGGAGGACTGAGCTCTGATCAGAGGAACTAGATGATGGAAAACCAGCACTACACGTCACCCTGAACACACCATGACTCCTGGTGAAACATGGAAATGGCAGCATCATGCTGTGGGAAGATGAATGGAGTTCTATCCGAATCATCCTGCAAGAAAGTCTTTTAAAGATTCAGCTTCCAGCAGGTCGACCACCTGACCATCCAGCCAGAGAAATTATGGGATGTTTATGGGGTCCAAAGTGTGGTGCGGGGGCCATTTGTGGCCCTGGAAATTATTTTGATCGACCTTCTGACCACAAGACATGAATGGGAAAAATTTGGCCAACAAACAGAAAAACAACTTTTGAGCCCAAAAACCCTGAAACAGTTTTTTAAAATAAAGCAACAGTTGCTGCGTTTCTGTTACAAATGAGCCAAAACTTTATTTCACTAATGAAAAAAACAAAACAAAACCGATTGTGTGCTGCGTTTCCATCACATCAGAAATGAAATGAAATTCTTTGTGGCCTGAAAAATTTAATGTTCTCCATCCAACCTGACTGAGCTGGAAACATTTTTAGTCAGAAGACCTGCTCTCCACACTTTTCAGATTTTATCCAGTAAAACATTGAAAACCATGAATCCTTTTCGCTGGCGGCCATCTTTCATAACCTGTTGCAACAATCAGTAAATCATGATAAATTAAAATGAGCTCAATAATCTCCATTTGCATGATTTAGAATTTTTTCTCTTTCTATCAAAAACGGGAAGACAAAATTCTTCAGTCTGGTGTTTACAGAGACCTCATGATTCATTTGTCGTTTGATTTATTTTGATATTTAAACTGACTTCCAGTTCAGTGTTAAGCCTTCATTAGTTTATTAATGTCTCAGAATATGATCTTGCATTATTATGCCTTTATTAAATTATAATACTTTAAAATGGTCTCAAAATAACAATATTATTGTTTATCGTGATAACTTCAGGGATGATTTATCGTCCAGGAGCCGTTGTTATGGTGACAGGTCAACATAAACACGAGGAACTAATGAGATGTGACGAGTTATGGGTCAGATTTCTGCACATTCCCAGTGGGAAACCGGGACAAAAAGAGGTCAAAGGTCAAAATAAAGCCAGAAGAGCCAGAGTTTGGGATCAGGTCAGGATCCCCGGTGGAAAAACTGAGTCAGGGCAGGAACAGGAAGCTGACCTGGACTGCGGGACGGTTTTGTCCACAAATAGGAAGATGGCTTTCTCCGACGGCAGCTGGATGCGTTTCCTGATGATCCACATGAACTGGGCCACAGTGATGTCGGACGGCACCAGGTACTTCCTCTTATCGATGTCCACAATCTGGGAGCCCGACACCTTCTCCACGATGACCTGCCGGGACAGAGACATTAGAGGACACACGTCCCGCTGGGGGGACACGTCCCACCGCTGGACACTCACCGGGACCCGGTCCGGGTACTTGCTGCGGATCTTGGTCGACTCTAAGCAGCGATGTTCTGCAGAGCAAACAGACACAGAGATCAGCAGGATGGTGAGCCGAACCTGCAGGAGATCTGACTCTGCGGAGACGGATCTGTGACAGCAGATCTATGAGATCCCAGGAATCTGCCGTCCATCAGGCAGGAAGCCCTCAGCATAGGAGGAATCCTCTGCCCTCCAAACACATTTAATGATGTTTATTTGGAAAAAACCCTGCAGACTTACAGGGGAAATCAGATTTTGGGTGAGCGGCGGCTCCAGAAAGCCTGGAGGTCCGATAGCGGAGATGAGTTCAAAGATTAGAGGAAATTCTGGCTTCATGGAGGAGAACAGAGTGGCTTTCTGAGGAAATCAGGGCTGCATCAGGAAGAGAGGATGCTTTCAGTTCCAACTGGAATCAGGCGGATCCGTCCCGGAGCAGAACCCGGTTCGGTTCGGCTTCCAGCGGATGATCTCCGGGCTCCTGGCAGCAGTTCTGGCTGGAGCTTCAGCACCAACAGCCATCTTTAAACCCGACTTACTCCCAGCAGCTGCCCCTCACAACAACCAGGCCACAACCCGAACCGAACCGTTTCTTAGCAGCACCTTCACCTAATTCCAGCTGAAATCATCCAACCAGAGCCACAGACCCGGACTGGACTCAAACCCGTCCTGTGTCAGAACCGTTTCTCCGGTTTTTAACGCTTCTTACCCAGGGAGTGATCTTCTTTGAACATCCACTTCATGTTGGCCGTGTCCGGGCTGGTTCCGCTCGACGCTGCGGGTTTCAGAGGAGAGTCCCGGTTCCGGTTCCTCAGCGGGTCTGACGGTGATGGTTCCCCCGAGGTTAGCGCTCGTTCAGAGGCGGCAGTGGCAAGTAAAACCTCCGCTAAACCAGATAAACAACAACAGTCTCCTCCGTCCCCTTCTTCACAGCCAGCCCTCTAAGCTCCGCCTACCGTGACGTCACCGTGGGCTGTACCACTTGGTGCTCAGAGGAGGGTTGGAGTAAAAAGAAAACTGCTGGTTTGTTCTCGGTATGGATTCAGAAAATACGAAGCATTGTTCAATAACTTCTGTTATTTGTTATCAGCCTTTATAAACCACAGAGCCTTATGCTTTAGTTGACAAAATCCTGCCTGAAATCCCGCCTGCCGGCGTATAATTACACGTGTTATAATTAATAAGACGCTTCTTCGCTCATAGTTTCGCCCGTTAACGCCGCCATATTGGTAAGGTAAACTGTTGCTGTGATGCCACAGGAGGAACAGAATACAGGAGCTGGACATCACCTAATTGTTTTATTTCGAAATTAAAATAATTTGACGCGCATGTATGCAGGAATAACAGATTTCAGTCACAGAGTTTTTATTTTGATAGTCCACTTCCGCTTATTGACACGTGAATTAGCATGTTAGCTAAATATATTTAGTTTGTAAACTAATTATTTTGCTAGCTCAAAGATAAATATTTTTGTATGGAGCTAAATATTTAATTTTAAACTGACATTTATAAATTAATAAATGAGTGAAAATATGACAGAAAAATGAACACCCATTTTTCTTTCTCATCACAGGCTAAAAACTCAGATTGAGTTATTCAGGTTGACAATGTTTGTCTGTAAATGTACAAACATGACGTCATAGCCTCTTGGAAACACATTATAATTTACTGTCAATTCATTAAAGGACAAATTTCTCAATAAAAATGTTTACAGAACTCAAAGCCCAAAATGATTTATTAAATTCTATTAAGAGTATGAAAATGTAATAATATGAAATACAGAAGTCACAAAACAAGAAGAATGACAAATATTCAAAATAAAGGACATACATGCATATATGTATATACAAGTATATACATCAAAGATGATGCTGGTGTTGCATGTATGTCACTATGTGTCACTATGTTCTTCACGCTGCACCTTTACGGTGTTTGAATTGTTGACGTTTCAATACATTGTTTTGGTAAATGTGTTGGTTAAATCATCTGATAAAAATAAAAGATAAAACATGAAATTTACAGGAAGTGATGGAGAGAAAAACAGGCTGCTATTTCCGGTTTCCACCTGCAGATGGCGCTCTGGTCTGGTCTTCTGGTGGCAGCCGTTTTCCGAGGTGATGCCCGGTGGAGAGGCCGAACGGCTGCGCCTCCTGTTCCTCCTTCACTTCTGGCCGCAGCCTGAACTCCCCCTGAAAACTGAGATCAAACAGCTCACAAGGGGCAAAGGTCAAAGGTTTCTCCGTCAGCAGGCCTCTCAGGCGAGCGCGCCATCCCTCCAGCATCTGGGCGCGGACGGCGGCGGGACAGTGAGCCGGATCCCAGAAGATCTGAGGAGCCAGAACCTGAAACCCGCAGAAGTTCAGAATCCCGTGCTGAAAAAAACAAAACAACACGGAGAAGCATTTTACAAATAAACCCTGAAAATGCTGGGGTCAGAGGTCGGCTTTAAACACTACAGGTCAAACAGACGCTAATCAAATAATTAGAATATCAAGAAAAACCTAAATATTTTTGTATGGCGCTAAATTGGAGCCATAACAGGTGTTCAAAATAAAACATTTAGAAACATAAAAATTAAATAATTTTAAGCTGTACAATTTTTTTTTAACTGAAGAATAAAATTCTGTGAAAATAATATCAGCTGTTGCATTCAGAAACCGTGGGAAATGGAAATGACCTTAGAACATCTTAGTATTTCATGTTTTTTGTTTTGAAAAATAATGCTGATTCAAGCTGCTCATGTCAACATCACAACACAAAAATATGTGATTTCATCAAATTTGTGCAACATTTTCAGGTCATGTAAACATTGAGTTTTATTTAGTGAAACTTTATTTTTTGGTTTCAAATGACTTTTTTTTCACTTAGAATTTTTTGAAATTATTTGATTTGAACAAACTTTGTGGCTTCAATGTAGCTCCATATTTCTCTTCACTTTACTTTCCAATTCTGGACTTAAATGGACTTTCCTTCACAATCTTGCCATTTTTTGCAGTTCTTCCTGGTGCACCTTCACACTTTTTCCTTCCACTCAACTTTCCATGGACATGTCTGGATACAGAACTCCTCGTTGGCAGTGACCTTGGTGTGTCTCACCTGCAGCGGCCACAGCGTGACATTTATGTCTCCGTCGATGCCGTCGGGCTGAAACATGGACTCTGGGGCTCCGGTGGTGAACGACAGCAGAGCCTTCTTGTCCTGGAGGGAAACACGGATCAGCAGCATTCAACATTTATTGTTTGGGGATCTTTCCTGGTGAGTGTGACCTTGAAAACGCCCTTGCTGTAGATTTTCTGCAGGCTGAAGGTGAACCCCTGAGTGAGGACGCGGTCGAACCAACCCTTCAGGACGGCCGGGACGCTGAACCAGTACAGAGGAAACTGCAGAGGCGTCAGGAGAAATCCACTTTACATCTCATCTAAATAATCTCCTCTGGCAGATTGTGACTCTTTAAAAAGGCCTGAAGCGTTACTGTTTCACCGTTACCTCCTCTCTTTTGTAAAGGAGTAAATATTTGTATTTTAATAAGATATAAACCTCTTTATAAGGACATTAAGATGAGAAACCTGACATTTTAACAAGATTTACTCTCAGAGCGGCCAATCCAGCTGACGAGTAGAAGAGTAAAATAATAAAAATGTTTGTTTTATTGTGATACAAACAAATCAAATACAGACGTTGAAAACAGTCCAGTGTGTGTCAAAAGAAATAAAAATGAAACCACACAAAAGAATGATTAAAATACACAAGTCCTTAACGACATTACTGATCATAATAAATATAACAGCAGCAAATGATGAAGAGGAAAAAACTGGTAATAATCATAATAAAAATAATGGCAGTAATATCCAACAATAAAAAATAAAAACAATTAACAAATTGATGGTTGGTTCAGTTCAAGAATCGTTCCTTGAAAATACAGGAAATTAAAATGTCATTATTTACAAAATAATACAAAATCAGCATTTTAAAGCAACGTTGCATTAAAGTTTCGTTATTTGCTGAAGTCACTTCATGACAGACATTCATAAACTCCTTCATGTTCATGTCAGTCTGATGCACAAAGTGTCACCGATTATTATTAGGTTCTGTCCTAAAGGTCCGATTTAAGCAAAGGGAAATAAACTCCGACCTGGAAAGTCAGGAAGGAATTTGGAAATAACAATTGGAATGTTCCAGTTGTGGACAATTCCTGGAAACTTTCACTGGACTCCAGCATGAACCAGACAGGAAATCTGCATGAGGACAAGAGCACCCTGGACCAGAGAACTGGACCAGAGAACTGGACCAGAGAACTGGACCAGAGCACTGGACCAGAGAACTGGACCAGAGAACTGGACCAGAGAACTGGACAAGAGAACTGGACCAGAGAACTGGACTGTGGGGATCCAGGGTGGTGGTCTGGGGTTTTGCTGCAGTTTTCTCCCTTATCCACCAGAGGATGCTGAGAGGGCACATTCAGGAGGGCGTGGCCAGTGGCTGCTGGTTTACCGGCACACCTGCAGGTCATTCCATCGTCTGGAGGAGGATAAGAGATGGGAGCAGCCAACACTCCTGTGCCAGAGTGTTAACCAGTAATGGTGACCTCCTGTGACGCCGTGGCGTTTTCCCTACCCACCGGCAACCTGAGCTCCACTTACCTCATCGCCATAACAAACCTTCCTGGATCTCTTCGCTGGCTGTTCCCATCACTCCCCTCCGCTGAACAAATAAGACCCTACCTGTCCGCCCTCCAACGCAGTCCCTCCGCCAACCAAGCAGCAGACCTCCTCGTAACCACCCTGGAAAACCTCCCTGGCTCAGATCTGTTTCCACTTCAGTGAACCCGAACCCTGCGCCGTGACCCACCATCCTGATCATTACTGATTATTTTTTCCCTAATAAATATTTTCACTGATTCTCTCTCTCTCCGCCTGGTGTGTCTGCATGTGGGTGCGAAAACTAGAACCGAACATGACTGGACCAGAGAACCGGACCAGAGAACTGGACCAGAGGACCGGACCAGAGAACTGGACCAGAGAACAGGACCAGAGAACTGGACCAGAGAACTGGACCAGAGAACTGGACCAGAGAACAGGACCAGAGAACTGGACCGGACCGGTTGCGGGATAAATCCACTGTGAGGGGGAATCTGGGAGATTCGTGTTTAAGCTCAGGTGTGTTCAGTAAACCTGTTGAATTAAGTAATAGATCAATTAATCAAAACTCAGGAATTTCCTTTTGCATGATTTATTGTTTTTCTCTTCCTACTAAAAGCTGGAGGTTAAAAATCTTCAGATCCCATTTTTGAAAGATAATTTTCTTTACACAGACTGAATAATTCACTACATTTGTTGTTTCTTTTGTTTGTTTATTTATTTGGGATTTTTCCATTTCCAGTGTTAAATGATTAATTAGAATTTAAACTTTATTGATCTTTAATGTGTAGTTATGCCAGTATCATTGTAAATGCTCTCAAAACAATAATATTATCGATTATCGTAATAACTACTGGGACAATTTATCGTCCAAACACTTTCATTTTGCCGGATTTGCATAAACCTGAGAAACAAATGAAATGTGATGATTTATGGGTAAAAACTTCAGTAACTTTAAAGGCTGAAATCACATTTCCAGGTTCTGATTTTATTAACTCAAACAAATTTGGTGTCAAATAATCAATTCAGCTTTTCACGTTTGTGCTGCAAAGTGTTTTGTTTGAACATTTTGACCTCTGGGAACTTTTTTATAAATAGTTTTAGTAAATGATAGCATTTGACACTAATTTAGTTAAATTTGACTGACGCTGATTTCGCTCAGGTCCAGAGGAGAGTCAGTGACCTCTGACCTGGAAGATGATCAGCTGCGCCTCCTCCAGCTTCTGCTGCTCGGCAGTGATGTCATCGCTCAGGCGGCCCTCGGTCCAGGCCCGCATCGTCTCATCGCCGTACTGGAAGTGATCCGGGTCCTTCAGGTCGCCTAGGCAACAGAAACCACATCAGCAAGAGGAGAAACTCTGCAGACAAACGGATCATCGCCCAAACATATGAACGAATATGAATAACCTCAAAACGATGAAAATGACTGTAAAAATGGAAAAGATCTGCAGAGACACATAGATGCTGGAACAACAAGAAAAAAAGAAACAGAGAATCAGAAATGAAAACAACAGAACAAAAAATGAACTAAAATCTGCTGGGAAAGGAGCTGCTGGCCACGTTACTCAGTAAACAATCATTTTTCAAAGTTATAACCATGTTATTCATAAAACAGAGCAGAAAGCTTCATCAGGGAGGAGGAGGAGGGTCACCGATGATGTCATCCTGCGTGGCGCTGGCTCTGAAGTTCATGGCGTAAAGGTCAGACACAGTGACCCGGAAGCCCTGACCCAACAGCTCCTGGACCGCCGCGTTGAACGAAGCCGGGCTCTGATGGGCGAAGACAATCAGAGCCGCTTTCTGAGCTGGAGACACAGAACCGGGCCAGAACCGGGCCGGAACAGATTTTACATGACGGAGGCTTTATTTTTACTGCTAGTAGTAGTAATAACAATTTATTAATGTTTATTACAACAATATTAGTAGTAATAATAGCAAAAAATAATTATTTCCTGACAAATAATTACTACAATAATATATCATCATTTCAATACTAAACTTGTTTTCTATGATTATACAAAAATAAAATGCATTTCTTGCGTCAAACATCAAATTAATTTAATAATTTATTTTCATTGTGCTCCAGTAATTTTTTCAATTTCTGTAAGAATATGCAGATTTTTTTTATTTAAAATAACAGCACATGTGACACTTACTGCCTTAGAAACATTAAATCAATTCTATTTTATTGTCTAAATATGTTGCAAAGTTTTTTAAATGAACAGATATCTAAATTATAAACATTTACATGCCACACAATTGTAATTTTAAGACTTTTAATTCTGGTTGTCCAGGAAAAAAAAAACAAAAATGCTTAATTTTAGACTAAAATAACTAAATTTGTTATTTTACATTTAATGTAATAATATACTAAAGAGATTTTGCTGAAACTCTGCAGCGGGTCCTTCAGACAGAGGAAACCTTACCCATGCTGAGTGTGTGAGCGTCCGCAGGCTGGAGCCGCAGGAGCGTGAGAACCGACCGGATCTGAGGTCCGGGCGGAGTGGATGTGTGAGGACGTGCCGGGTGCATTCCAGCCGCAGTTTGGATCGCTTTCAGAGGATTATCTGCCGGGATCATGTGGTTTCAGAAACGCTTTAATCTGTATCACTTCCACCTCTTCTTTCAGGCCATCCAGAGTTCGTTGAACTGCTGGTTTGAGTCAACTTTAATGAATTCTTGCTCTTGTCACAAGTTTAGCTCTGATTGATCCCAACACCACCGTCGAACTAAAATACAACATAAACTTAAATGAGTTGGTGTCACAAATACAATAATGACATAAATGAAATGAAAACAAACATACCTCGCTGGCTGTCCTTCCTTTCAAGGCAGAAATAAGGTTAATTTAAATAACTATAACTTAAATAACTTTCTTATGCTAACATTAGCTTGAGCACGTGCAGTGCATCTTCCTTTTTGTCACAGCAACATTCACTTCCTTCCTGAGTATTTCAAAATAAAAGTAGTAATAAACGAGAACGTACATAATACTAAATAAAACATGGAAACTAAAACTATGGCAGTAAAAATCCGATTTATTTTCTTCTTGTTCGGAGCAAAGCGCGGGAAGCGTCACATCGGTGGCCGCTCTTCCACCGCCACCTGTCCCCGGGGTGGACGTCACGAGGGCCGCCTGCAGCTTCCGGTTCCCCCGGTCTGGACCGGGATGAGGTCATAATGTGTTTTAAATTTTAAGGCTTTGAGTAAAAGATCAAGTGTTTCCAAGTAAACAGCTTCAAGTCAAGTCCCAAGTCAATGGTGTGAAAGTCAAAGTCAAGTCCGAGTCTTGATTTTAATGACTTGAGTCTGACTCGAGTCCAAGTCATTTGACTCGAGTCCCCACCCCTGATAATAATAAAAACCTGAATCAGTGACGTCACCGGCCTGCAGTAACCATGACGTTGCAGATGGAAGTCTAGCTCCACCTGCTGGACAGACACCGGAAGTTTAAGTTTCTAATCTGCTTGACTTTTGGTTTGTTCTCAGATCTGTGTGAAAATGACTCCGACTCACCAGAAACCAGCAAATAAAGATCAAATCTTAAAGTTTGAGGGCAGAAGGTGAGAAGATGGCCGCCACACCGCTCTTTGTCTCACATCTGAACTCAGAAGGTCAAACCCAGATGTTCATCTGCCGGCCAAACAGGAAACCTCTCAGTAATATGTTCTTTCACTACAAGCATGTCATTTCCTCTGGAGGTTCATGCTGCCACAGATGATGACGGTGAAGAGGGAGGGGTCACTCATCTGGTGACCTTCAGCTGGAGGAAACCTGATGACCTCATTCATCTGAAATCTGTTTGTTGAGTAAACGCTCCATGATGTGGGTTCAGCCTGAAGAACAGTTCCTCACAGCACCAACATTCGTCTGGTTTCTAAACACTAAACCCGGTTCCAGAGAACATCTGGAGGAAATGTCTCTGAGCTGAGACATCAGCAGATTATTGACATTTTGGCTTTCCTTACATGTTCTGTTACTCGTTCTGGTTCGGATCAAGGCAAAGGGAATTTTTAGACCAAATCGTCATTTTTAGAAATATTTTCTGACTCCAAGTCAGACAGACGTGAATGATTCATGGATGTAGTCAAAGCCGATGTATATCTGTGGTCAACATCTTGTCTCAAGGTGTGCATAATTACCAGGCAGATTATTTTCTTTGAGAAAAAGGATTAAACTGAGTCTGATGCAGAACTCAGGAAACTATTAGACATTTTAATCAACAAAAATCATTTTGAGAGGAAAAAAACACTCAGATTATCTGCCAGGGATTAGACAAGAAGGAAGCGTGAAGCTAGCAGGAAGCCGTTAGCTTCCAGCACGGTGGAGCTGGAGTCATGCTGCGGGCTGGTTGGACCCTTTCAAAATCAACTCAGTTTGTAGAGACATTTCCTTCCAGCAGTGGAAGAAGTCTAACTAACATTTCAACATCCTCGGGTTTCTGAACGGTTCTTCTGAATGATCCGGTTCTTCAACATCTAAATAAAAATGAAAAACAAAACAGCGTCTTAATCCATAGCATAAGAGCTGAGATTGTTAGTTTCGCACTGACTCACCCAGGATGACGTGAAGATGGAGGTCGGTGTGGAGTGGCAGCACCCGGACCTGGACCCGGACCCAGACCCAGACCCGGACCCAGAAAAGGAAACTCTCATGTGAGTCAGGCACAAACCGAGCGAAGACGTCATCTCACCACGAAGCCCAGAACTTTCTGCCCTGATAACGAGCAGCTTCTTCCTGTAGAACCTCCTGTAGAACCTCCTGTAGAACCTCCTGCAGAACCTCCTGTAGAACACCCTGTAGAAACCTACTGTAGAACCTCCTGCAGAACCTACTGTAGAACACCCTGCAGAACCTCCTGCAGAACCTCCTGTAGAACCTACTGTAGAACCTCCTGCAGAACCTACTGTAGAACCTCCTGCAGAACATCCTGCAGAACCTACTGTGGAACATCCTACAGAACCTCGTGTAGAACATCCTGCAGAACATCCTGCAGAACAGTGGTTCTGCTGGTTCCGAGTCGGTTCGCTGCTGTAACAGAACTGCTTCCTAATAACATGAAGTAATGGAGCTTTTAGGCTGAAGATCCTCACATTTGGCATCAAATTTTTAATATTGGCGCAAAACCAAAGAAACTCCTGTTAGTTAAAAAATCTAGAATAAACTCATCGAACCAACATGGAGTTTCATCAGAACCAGGTTCCAGAGAAACCAACTAGTTTATAAAATACAGACAACTCATGAAATGTAGTTTTATTCTTTGGCTTTTCTTTTATTTTTTTTGTATTTCCTCTAATTCATGAAACGGACTTTGAATTGCCTTGTTGCTGAAGATGTGCTAAATAAATAAAATTACCCTCCAATACCGCTACACTGTAAAAAATTTACTTCAATAATTTGGTTCATTTAGCCTGTCATAAAGACAAAATGTAGGTGTTAATTTTTCAAAGTTATATTTTCACCACATTTCTAAATGTCTGAGTTCAAAACTAGATATTTAATTCACCAGATAAATATTTACAAATTAGATATTTAATTCCACTGACCAACTAAATATTTAGTTTGAAAGTTAGGAAACAAAATATTTTATTAAATATTGAAAACTCAATATTTAGTGTATAAAAACAACTATTTAATTGATTTAACTAACTGCTTAAATGAAATATTTTGTTTTGTAAAACTTACAGCAGCCTAAAAATGTGCACTGGCTCCAAACCAGAGGGCCAAGTCTCCTAAATAAAGATGCACAGAGGCCTGCCACACTTTTCAGCTTCTGAAAATAACTGCATGCTTTCCCTGCAGGGGAGGGAGGGCGGTTTGGTAACCATGACAACACAAACAGGGGGGCATGAATCACGTTTTTTGTGCTCTTTCCAGTTCAGCAGAAGTGACTAATGTTCCCAGCAGACGGCAGCGAGAGCCGATGAGCAGAAACTGAGATGACGATCCTCAAATCACGTTTCTCACTGAGCAAAGTTTTCCTGTTTCTGGAAACCAGTGAAGTTCAACAATCCAAATGTACCGGAGTAAACACCGTGTTGATAAAGGAGACAAATTAAAATGATTAAACTCTCCCAGTAGAGTCCAGAGTTTGAGTTCTTCCTCTTTTTCACTCAGCAAAATACCGACTGTTTGCTGACAAAAGTGAGGTGAATACCAGGGGAGGATGGGAACCTTCTCTGCTGCAGAGAAGCTCATAAAAGGTTTGTTTTATTTATTTGGGGGAACGAGAAACCTGCAGGAGAAAAAAGGATGAGAGAGGAAACCCCCACCAGCTGACTTCCAGCATCATGTCTATCATCTGAGGTCAAAGTTCCTCAGTGTGCAGAGAAATCGCTTCCTGCTGCAGGTTTGCAGCTTTCAGCAGCTGTGTTGCATCAGCTGCATTACCTCATGAACACGCATCATGTGGCAGTGAAAGCTCTGCTTCTAAAACCAGGAGCCAAAGCTTTATACCGAGAGGAGGAGAGCCTGAGGGCGCGGCGTCCCAGGGCCCGGTTCTGTCCTCACTGCACCTGGCCGTCTTGTTTGCTCAGTTCATGAGGCGAGTTAAAGTTTTGCTTTTAGAGGTTCAACCTGCTTCCTCTGCGGCCTGCAGGAAGGACCACCAGGACCTGTACAGGTCAAGGGTCAGAGAGGCAGCTAGCATCTCTGCAGACCCCACACATCCTGGACACAAATTGTTTAGACTTTGACCTTCAGGTGGCGCTACAGAGACAGTTTCTCCCTCCAGATCGTCTCCCTGACAAACACCAGAGCGAACATGAGGAGAGATAACAGAGCTGCAGCGTAAACAGTCACTCACTTCAAAATAAGAGCACGAATTAGAGTCGCGTCAGTTGTGATTCAATAATTACAGACATTTTAACCCATTACATTTTTCTGCTTAAAGTTTTGCTCTTTTGTTACATACCAAGGTCCTAAGTCGGAACCTTTGCATTCACCTGTTTCTGGTACACCCATAAATCTGACGCACAGCTACATTATGCTACATGGCTAACATGATGGAAGCTGCTTCTTGGGCTCATTTCTGCTTCTAAACAATCTGATTGGACACTGGAAGGCACTGTTGTTGTGTTCAAGTTAAGCTAAAAGCAGTTAGCCTATGAGTGAAGCTATGCTAACTTAAAATAGCATCTCAATGCTAACATGTAGTAGCACCTAACGCTAATGTCAGCGTCCACATTTCTATGAAGCTCCATGAACGATCAGAGAAACTCTGGAAAGATGATCGGATAGAAAAACAATTTTATCTGATCTGTTAAAGAACATGAACAGTTTTAATGGCCGGTTAGACAATAATTTAACAGCTTTCTGTTAAAATGCAATAAATTAATTACAATTTAATTAATTGTAATTAATAACTCCACATTATGTGGTGTTATTAACTCAATTAAAGTTTTTTATGAAGTCCACTGCCAGCATGAATGTGATGGTCTAACTGCTTGATGAATTCTTCAGTCAGTAGCTAAAACATCAACATATTAAACTTTATTCAACTGGCAGCTCAGAAACATCCAATTAGTGCTTTAGAATTAACTTAAAGCTAAAAGCTAGGCAGCTACAAAGTAGGCATAAATGCTAATGTGCTAAAGGAAAAGTTAGTTTCACTATTAGCAATTAGCACTAATAGTAAATTTGGTAAATATTACACTTTCAAAACAAGCAGAATGCACTCATCAAAAAACTTTATTGACCAAAAATCCTTCTGGTACATTAATATTTAAGCTGGTTCTGATTCTCTGGAGCTGAGGGAGGACCAGAGGGAACCGGGCTGCAACATTCAGTAAAACCAGAATCCCTGCAGAGCGTTTCCCCGTCATTCAGCAAAACAGAAACCTGGACGTCCACAAATGAATCTGCACTGAAGACAGGAGAAACTGTCTGAACCAACCTTTGTCCTGCACTGATCCAGAGGAATCACAGAGCAAAGCCTTCTGCAGAACATCCAGGTCGGTTCCAGCTCTGAGGCACCTCGAATGAATTAAGGAAGCAGTCGTACAAATGCTGATGAACCGGGTTGGTGGGAAACTACATGAAACTGAGAAAGTCCCGCATGTCGTTTCCATGGCAGCCGGTTGGACCCGTCTGCTGAACCGACAGCTCCGCTTCCAGCTGGGAGGGAAGTCATGAACCGCTGCTGCTGAGGAAGTTTACTTTATGCAGATTGAGCGTTTAGTGCTGACCTCACAGAGGCAGATGTTGCAGCTGCTGAAGGACCTGAAGATCTGACCCTTCATGTTCCTGGAGAAGCAGAAATATCTGAGCACGTTCAGTTTTAGGATACTTGAAGCCAGACTAAGCATCAATATACCTGAAGTGTTTTTTGTGCTCGGTGTATTTTAATAGTATTTAAATTGTATTACAGTGCACTAAGTGTATTTCCACGTACTTTTTGAACAACTTAAGTTGCACTCAGTAAACTTTAAGTATATACTTTTTATGTAATATAAACGTGCTTGATTAATATATGTTAACTGTACTCTTTATGTGATGGAACTAGATTAGCATTACATATTTTAGATATTAGTAGTTTGATTACAGTATGTTACAGTTACACTTTTGGTTTATTATAATTGCTAATGAAGAAACTTTTTAGTTACTTTTATTATTCTGCTTTGCCCCTTTGTACATTAAAGCTTCACACACTGCAAACACATCAGGCTACAGAACAGCAGGATCCGTTTACATTGTGCTTTCAACAGATTATCATTTTGGTCAAATTGTATTTGACTGACATGACACCGTCATGAACATGAAGGAGCCTTTATGGATGTCTGTTGTCATGAAGTGTAATTCAGTAAATAATGACATTTTAATGCAAAGTTGGATTAAAAGTCCTTTAAAAGTGACATTTTTTACTGAATGACTTTCATGACAACAGCTAGTTTGTGTCATTTTTTACTGAATGACTTTCATGACAACAGCTAGTTTGTTCCTAACAAGTTTATGACGCATCATGTCAGTTTTATGAACCCGTCAAATAAAATGTTACCCACATTTTTCAAGACTGCACTGCCAATATACCATCACAGGATTGTACAAATTCACAAATGTGAATGTAAACTGCGAATACATCCACAGTTTACAGACAACATGCTGATGAGAATGAGCACAATAAAACAATAGGTAGACCTTGGACGAAATGTGTGTGAAAAATATGACGCAGTATTGTTTTAATTTAATGTCAGGTTTCCAGTATTGCTGCAGACAAACTGACATTTCTCCTTCCTCAGATCAGTGAGGATCAAAACATCCCATTCACTGCATCACGTTACAGAAACCTGCAAAAACAACAATACAGCAATTAAACAGAGAAAGCTCTTGTATTTTAAAGAGGACAGAAAAAAGAAAAAAGTAAGACTTACAATTGTAAGACGTTGTGAACTCGCTGTGTGTGACGTCTGGGACCGGAAGCCTGGAAAAACAGATCTGGGTGATTTCTTTACCTGTTTATGTTAGAAATAGAGAAAATAGTCAGAAATATCACAGAATCAGCTGATGGTGCCATTAACTATGAAGCTGCTTTAGGGAGACAAACTACCTTATAATCTCTCCATCTATGACCTGAACGGTTGTCGTCTAACTTGGACTAGGACGATACAAGCTTGAATTTACCAAAACCACTAACTATTATCAGGCTCTCTCTACTTTTAATTCAATATTACGCGAGTAACAATGTCGAATCTGACTAGCGTCTGTTATCTTCTCCTGCTTCGTGGCTTTTCTTCTTTTCATGGCGCTTTTCAAACACACTGGAAGTGCGTAATACCGCCACCACCTGGTCTGGAGGGAGAACTGGCGCTAATGTCGTTTATTAACAGATCTTCCATCATACATCTGAAAATGGACTGGGTAAAGACAGCTTCCATGCTTTAGTTAAAAAACTGAAAACAACAGATCATATTCAGAGATGTAAAACTGAACATACCTGCTGCATT
Organism: Phalloptychus januarius; assembly: GCA_902982915.1. NCBI lineage: Eukaryota > Metazoa > Chordata > Actinopteri > Cyprinodontiformes > Poeciliidae > Phalloptychus > Phalloptychus januarius. The sequence continues at coordinate 729,887 of CADWAE010000388.1, forward strand.
CAGTGTTAAGGACAAATATTGTTCTTAATGTGGAACCTCAGACACTAAACTGTCAATGTTTGATATTTGAAGGCATGAACACATTATTTACTTTGTTAAACAACGTTATGTAGCGGTTTAATGTAAACAAGTTTCTAAAAAAAAGCATTTAAAAACTGGTGAAGAGACACAGATGACGGAAAATGTGGTACAAATATAACAAAACACTCCTGTAAGGATCTACAGTCCAGTTTGTGTTTGTTTGGTATGGAAAGTAGCATAACGGGATAAAATAAAAAGTTCTGAAGTGCATTAAAAACATTAATAGTAATAATATTTCCAGCATGTTTCCTCCTCTAACAATGTTTCCTTCTGCATCATTTCCTGTCAGAAATAAACTTTTAGATTCAATGAAAATAATGTAAAATCAAAATCTTTTAGGGGTATGAATAATTTTGGCTTCTTGAGAAAATATGCAGTTTTAAAGTTTTCTAGGGAAACATATGTATGAACAGAGCTTTCATATGTTTATGAATGAATTCAGTTGCAGCAGATAAAACCCCAGAGATTTTAACACCAGAGAAGAAGAAAAGCTGTCAGGACTTTTTTCCAGTCCAGGTTTCAAATCTTCTTCTGTTCGACTTCATCTTTTTGAAAAAGTGTTTCATCATTTAGAGTTAAAATAAAAGCTTCAGCATCGGCTCTCTGTTAAACTTGCTAACATGCATTAGCATCAGTTTCAGTTCCTGTTTCTGCCGGTGTTCCTCAGGGCTCAGTGCTCAGTCTCATTATGTTTGGTCACATTCTCCAGGAAACCATCAATCATTTCTGCCGTTAAAACAATTAACAAATTTCCTTCTGAAAACTTTTACAAATGAAAAACTAATTTATTTTCTTCATGACTGGCATGCAGCTTTAAATCTCACCTTCACCTTCAAATAAATGCATGATTATGATTAAAACTATTCCTTTCATCTCTTAAAGTGGTTCTGATTTCCTCAGATATTTTTCTTGGTTCTAATTGTTGAAAAAAAAAACAGGAAACAATTTCCCATAATACTTTATAAAAAGTGCAGTTTATATTAATTCCCTGTATTTAAAGGTTATAAACAGATCAAATATTGGGGAGAAAATCCTGTAAATTTGAGCATAAAAAATGCAGGATGTTGCGATGGGAACTGCGAGTTATAATAGATTTTTCATAACACGTTAGTTTTATTTTGTGTCACTTTTTTTCTAATTCAGTCACTTTTAGTCTTTAGGATGTGTTTGTTAGGTTTATTAGTTATTATTTAACTATTGGCAATAAATACACAACAGAATATACCGTTTTCAAATAATCGATTCAGTTATTGTCGAACAGCCAAAAGTTTCTCCCAACTTTTGCTGTCGCCATTTTGCAGATTAGCGAACTGGAGGAATAATGGAGAGCTGTGGTTAGCACAGCTGACGTAAACTGCTTCAGCAGCTAAAAAGCTGAAAAATAAATTTATGATCACAAAAATGTAGAATATTACAGCTGTAATTTCAGTATGTTTTAGTTAGTTTTATAAATGCTAACTGATGGGTATTTTTGAACCTTCATAAAAGAACCACAGACAAACATAATAAGTTTTGTGGCCGAGCTTTTGCTCTAGGAGAAAGCATAGCAAAAAGGATCCTCCAATCCTCTTCACCAAGCGTTTCCCCCTCAAAAGGAGAAACCATTGCAAGGAGGATCCTCCGATCCTCCTCACAAAGCCCTTCTCCATCCCCTCAGCTCGGGCAAGACTTTTATTTAGGAAAAGGGAGATTGTGAAAAAAGAGAAACAAAGCAACTTTTATCTGCACAGAGGTCATCTGGCTCTAGAGGAGGAATAATCAGTTCTTAAAACACAGACACTTGGTGCCAAAAAGCGCCACACAAGGTTATGATATATGTAGAAATGATAATAACCTAAAAATCCCTAAAACTAACTAGTTATAATTTTTCCACTTTAATTTCCGTTTTTATTTATTCAGTTAACAAAAATGTTGTCTCAGTTTCATTTTCGTTAGTTTTATTTAACTATGATAACATGGTGGATGAGTTTTCACCTGAATGTCCGGAGAGAAAACAAACTGAAGCTGCTGCCTTCATACGCCAGAGGGCGCTGTTCGCTGTCATGTATAAATCCCTCTTTGGGGTAAAATTACAGCATCTAATAAAACTTTAGATTTGGAGCATGAAAATTGCAATAAATTAATTATTTCATTTTACTCCAGATAGAATAGATAATACTTTATTGATTTCAAATTGCTTATTTGTTGACAAGCTACACCATCCAACATGTTAAATATTAGTAAATACAAATAAAACCACATAAGCAGCATAAAATGTATTTAAAAAGATACGTACACAAGTGTGATATTGTAAGTGATTTAAATATAAAATAATGAATAAAATACTAACAAGCATTCACATAGAAATATGTTAATGTAGAAATAAATGATTTATTGTTACTGATCATTTATTTATCAATCGTCGATCTATAAATAAATTTAGAGATCTATAAATGAGTCCAGAGAAAACGAAGCTTTAAGACACTTTGATCAGGATCAGGAGCGTCTGGGATGAAGTTCTGAAGAACGAAACAACTTTATTGTCTCTGACCCGTTTCCTGACCTGGTTCCTGACCCGGTTCCTGACCCGGTTCCTGACCTGGTTCCTGTGGGTTCTCTCTGCAGCGTGCATCGGGACGCCGACCGGGTCCCGGCTGAGATCAGCATGGCGCGCTGCCTCTGCTGCATCATCAACCTGCGCGAGGATCTGAGCTACAACTCGGTGACGGTTTGCGCCCAGACGATGGTGCTGAGGAGGAAGCTGTGTCCCAGCGACCCAAACAAATTCATGGTCCAGAAGGAGCTGATGCCGGTTCCGGTGGGCTGCACCTGCGTCAGGCCCAGTTACTCCTAGTAACCGCCATGTGGACCCGCTGCAGGTCCATAAACACCCGGCAGAACCGGCCCGACGCTGGGCAGCGGCAGCTGAACCTCTGAACATTTAGCTCTGATTTTTATCAAACTTTCTTCACTCAGGATTCCTGCTGGATTCAGTTTCAGCCAGAAACCGTAGAAACGCTGTGAACCGGTCCAGACGAGCCGGTTCTGAGACCCAGTTAATGTCAATTACTGATGCACTAGAACCAGTTCAGACTGGAACCAGTTGAAACCAGTATAAATCATCTTGCAGCTGATCTGAAGTGCAGTTGGAGAGTTTTCTGGTTGTCGTCCTTCTTCTACGTTTTCTTTACCCCTGGCAGCTGAACAGCCCCACAGCATGATGCTGCCTCCACCATAGTGTTGGAATCCTCTCCTGTCGCAGCCGGTTCCGTCCAGTCCAGTCGGGTGAACATAAATACCTCGTTTTCATTTAGAATGATTTTGAATCCAAACGCTGTGAAACAGACCAGGGGGCTCCTGTATGAAACACGGCGCAGTTTTCACACTAAAACCTGATGGACGGACAAATCAAAAAAATGCAGCGCAAAGAAATCCGCTGTATGAAGCCGTTCTAGGCTCACAGCTGCTCAGCTGTCCTTCAGTGAGAAACAAAGCAGCTGCTGCTCCGCCTGGCGCCTCCATGAATACATATTAATGTAACTTAGTAGAAATACCAGGAAGTCTGTTGCCGCATGAAGCAGCAACCATGGCAACGGCTTGTTTGTAGCAGCATAGTAGTTATAACAGTTATTATGTATTTTAGTTAAAGGTGCTTCCCTGGGCCGCTGCTGTTGGATCCACCTGCTGTTGGATCCGCCTGCTGACTGTTGGATCCGCCTGCTGGCTGTTGGATCCACCTGCTGTTGGATCCGCCTGCTGGCTGTTGGATCCACCTGCTGGCTGTTGGATCCGCCTGCTGTTGGACTCAGATGAGTTTCATGTTGATGAGACAAACATGATGGTTTCCACTGGACTGAGGTTTTACCAGCCTTCAGTTTAGCTTATTATTCAGGTTATTGTCTGAGGATCAATGCGGTTTCGATCAAATATTAAAATCTTGATAATCATCAGATTTCAGTGGATTTATTTGAGTTTTATAGCAGCAGCCACAGATAAAGTTTCAGTGGCTGCTGCACATTTTCATGCCACGTTCATTTCTCTGCGCCGCTCCGTACACGAGGCCCGATTCCTGAGCAGAATATGTTGAACAGTATTGGGCTGAATCTGATCAGACTTGTTTCTGCCGGTGAGTTGTGCTATTTTCAGTAATTAGCCTATGCTAACGATGCTATCGCTAACAACGAGCCGCTCCGATCTACAGAAACCCCACTTCCTGTCAGACCGGAAGCCTGAGGGGGAAAGTCCCAGCTCTCTGTGGCTGCAGGTTACATTTACTTTATTTAGCTTCTTTTAGCATGAAAGTCCCACTGAATAAACGTTATGTTTTCTGTCCTGACTGGCACTGAGCTAGCTGCTAACAACATTAGCCAGGCTGCGGCGTAAAGATAATATATCTTCCATGTGACCTTCGAAACACGGAAACAACGTTCATCTTTCTCTGTGAGCAGGTGGAACAGCCTACAGGACTCAGACTGCAGACATTTTGATGCTGGATCAACAGAAATAAATGGCTGCATTTACTTCCGGCCCTTCGTCTGCATTGGAGACGTCAGTGCTACGTCATCTGAAACCCAGAGATTGGAGCATCAGCACTACGGCAAGCAGTTTGCCATATCAGCAGACCACTGAAGAATATCGACAGTCTATTCCAGGGGTGGGCAATCCTGGTCCTCGAGGGCCGGCGTCCTGCAGCTCTTCGATGTCTCCCTGGTCCAACACGCTTGAACCCAACAGCTGAATCACCTCCTAAGTGCAGTCAGGTTCTCCAGAGTCCTGCTAATGACCTCATTATTTGACTCAGGTGTGTTGAAGTAGAGATGCATCTAAAAGTTGCAGGAGACCGGCCCTCGAGGCCTGGAGTTGCCCACCCCTGGTCTATTCCGAGAGCCAGAACAGTTTGAGGAAAAAATCACATCAGTTCTAAAGGCCAATAAATAAAAATAATAAGCATGAAAACAAAGGATATATCAATAATTTCAGTTTGTTTTAGTTTTACAAATGCACAATTGAGTTCCAGTTAGTTGCTGTTTTCTCCATTAATTACTGTTCTTATTTGTTTCAGTTTGTAGTATTTATTTTTAGTGAACTCCTCAGACCTGTGAAGATTTTCAGCTGAGCTGTTCATGTGGCTGGCCAGACAGGACGTTACCTCATGGGCTCAGGCAGAACCCGGGTTCTCCGAACATCTGGGTTCCCAGTATCAGCCAGGAGGAAAAGCTCTGACCCGGTCGCTTTAAAATGAGGAAGACGAGGTTTTCCTCATTTCTGTTTTCCATTTTAAACCTGGATCTGGAACCACGGAGAACAAGCTTGGCAGGTTTCTTCTGTGAACTGGAAGAAGTGAAACTCAGACAATAAAAATACAAACTGATTTTCATTCACAAGCTCAGGAATTATCATTTATTCCCAATTAAAGACTAAAATCTTATTAAAGCAACAAACTTTGACTGTATAAAAGAGTTGATAGTGCTGAAGAATGAAAAATAAAACATTTATTTACTCTGATTCCTGTGTGTTCAGTTGGCATGAAGCTTTTCTCTGGGTTTTTCTGAACAAAATCTGTAAATTCTTTCATATTTAACGACGAATCAGTAGATTAATTCTTTCTCTGAAAAGCCGTTTCACTTCCTGCAGTTCAGGTCCAGGTCACTGGAAGAAGTGAAAGTTGGACTGAAATTGTCCATATTTATGAATTAAACACCAACATCCAAATGTTTCCGCAAGTGTTTGAGTTTCATGTTGAATGAAGAGAAATCTTCACTATTTATTCTACAGGGTTTTTTGATAGAGATATAAGAGAAATACAGTTTGTAAAAGTATTTGCACCTCATTAACTTTTGCATAGTCTGCCACATTACAACCACAAACATGAAATCAAGTTCCAAACATGAAATCCCATTGAATGATATTTTTGCTTGTGGTTGTAATGTTCAGCGTATGAATCACTGTGTTCTCCGCCTGCCAGGAGGCCTTTGGTTTAAACGACAAGATCAACACAATAAATGATGAAACATCTGTCAGGCAGACTGCCAGGGGTCAAATGTCGTTAGAAATATAACACATTACTTTTTAAAAAGAGTTTTCTCATAGGACATAACTGACTTTAAAATATCCACTTCAAAGCTTAAGACGTCACTAGAGATGAACCAGAAATGTGCTCCTTTTTAAATATTTTATTGTTTTTGATTCAGAAGTCTTAGTCACATTATTATTATTTTGTTCATTTTATTATATTTTTTTCTGAACTTTCTACTTAAACTGTTAATGGTCTTTGGAGGGTTTAGCTATAAATATGCAGCCAACGGTTCTTTGTTTCTACTGATCAAAAAACAATAAAATAAACATAAAACATACAAATAAATAAGCATGTGGTTTCCGGATGATGTTGGCCGAACACTTGCTAGATGTTTGTAGCCAACATTCTTCGGACTTTTAATGATGTTTCATTTTGATATTCAGTTATGTCTGCCACTGGGAGACGGTGAAAACATTTCCCACAGAAAACCCTTTCCAGAAACAATCAGAAGTCCGAAACGACATGGCGCCACTTCCGCTTTGTGAGCGCCGGGAGCGACGCGGCTTTTTACGCTCTACCATTCGCTTTATGACAATATGATACAAATAAACAATAACTAACCAAACAAGGTGGGACCCATCAGTTTCACATGAAATACATTAGCGTTGTTTCTCTTGTACAGTGAAGCTGCTAACGATAAATAAAAGTACTTCTTGGACTTTTATTTAAGAAATATCCCCCTTCAAGATACGTTTACCTAACGCTAGAATAAATGCAATGCACATTATGCAGAAAAGAGAATTAGAAAATCGGACATAAAAGCATAATTTGAATGGAGAAGGGAAAGGCGCCGTCTAGTGCCCACCTGCGGTATTGAAGTTTTACATAAACGTCCCACACAGACAGATGTTCAGACAGCTTGAATACAACATTCAGAGATACTTTTCATAAAAAGACAAAAAAACAAAACAAAACACTGCCACAGTTGTTTAATAGATTTTAACACCGATTTAATTCTAGTAAAAAATCCACCATGTTGGCAGTGAACGTTCAGAATGTTTGGTGAGCGTCGGGTCGGATCCTTCATCGGCCCGCTGGAGTTTGCAGACTTAGAGGAAAAAGTTTTCTATGAAAGTTTCTGGAACAGTTTCAGGGATCGGTCTTCTGAGAAGATTTTCATTTCTCTCTGCAGTGAAAAAGGATTTTAAAGGTATTTGTGTGTTTTGGTGGTGAAATGTGTCTTTCAGCACTTTTCCTTTCCAGTTTCACTTCCTCGCAGCTGTTCTGTGAATCTCTACTTGGTATCCGACCGGGAATCCAGAGGAGGAAGAGCAGCCGCTGCTTTCTGAGAACTGCTGCTGCTGGACATATAAACGGAGCCGGCCGGACCGGTCCGGCTCACTTCCAGAACCTCTGGAACCATGAAGATCCAGCTCAGCCTCTGCCTCCTGGCTCTCCTCTGCTCCCTGCGGTCCAGCTGTGCAGGTCAGAAATTTTCTCCTACTACTCTCCACTGAAGGAGAATCTCCTCCTTCTATTCTCTGTCTCTCTGCTTTAGTTGTGAATCTGTTGTTGGTTCTGAAGTTCTGGTTCTGTTCGCAGCTCCAGTCGGTCTAGGCATAACACTTGATGCCTGTTGCCTAGGCTACGGCCAGATCCAGATTCCCAGAGGGAAAGTGAAGGAGGTGAAGAACTCTCCGATTCACTGCAAAGTCAAATCTGTCATGTGAGTTCACCAATCAATTACTGAAAATCACTGGAAACAGAATAAATATAATAAATTATCATCAAAACGAAAATTCTGGGCTTCACAGACCAGACTGCTGCTGGACCCACATGACTAATGAAACCAAGCCAGCTTTTCAAAATAAAGCTCCTATGTGATCAGATTAGAACAAATCTGCATTATTATTATTATTATCATTATTATTATTATTATTAGACCAAAACCAGGATGGAAGCAATGATTCTGTTGGCTTTTAAAGATGCATAAATACCAAAGTATGAACTTTGTTCTGGTGCTGGGCGGTCAGCCGGCCCGGTTCTGACCCAGAAGCTGTGTGTTCTGCCAGCCGGCCTGGTTCTGACCCTCCTGCTTGTTTTGTCCTGCAGAGTCACCACTGAGAGAAACAGGAAGTTCCCGATCTGGACCCAGATCCTGCAGAAAGAGTTTGGGAAAGACAAACGTCTCCACTGAGATCTGGATCTGGGTCGGAACCGAGTCTGCTGGAGCGGGAAGAACCGTTTTGATGCATTAATGACTCACTGGCCGTGTCGCTGATAGTTCTCAATTTTTACTGCTAATTTATGATTTGCTGATCTTTGGCTTCTTGTTGCTTTTTTATTCGTCTGCTGTTAAACATGCTGCATATTTATTTTGAAACTAAATAGTTACCTTAATAACAAAATATATTTTCTGTTATGTCAGGCTAATAACCCAAATTAATGCTGTGTTACTTCTCAACTGTAACTCATAATTTATGGTTTTAGAGAAACTTTGGCTTCTTTTTGCTTCTTGTTTCAGTTTCAGCTGAAAACTCTCCTCATGTTCAACTGTTTTCACTCATTTCACAATAAAAGCTTTACTTTTCTACGTATTGTTCTGTGCTCTTTACCTTAGTCAGTCACGACTCCGAAGGTTTTCTGTTTGATTCTTTTTTCTAGAGGTAAAAATAAAAACTTGTTCATCCGTCTCTAAGCAAATTATTTATAAGCCTTTAAAGCTTCAGTGACTCATGAACCCAAACTAAAAGTTAGCGAGCTGATTATCAGGCTTGAAGCCAAATATTTTAGTAAACAATGTAACCATTTAGTTATCAAGCTATAGCTAGTTAGAAAGTTAAATATTTGACTTCAAATTAAATATTCAGTCAATTTTATTTAGCAAGTTAAAGCAAACTAAATATTCAGCTTCAATCTAAACGCTTTGCTAGCAAGCTAAGCGTTTAGATTAGCTTGCTAGCTAATATAAATATAATGCTAATTATATTTAACATCACTAGTTAAATATAATTAGTGATGAATATAAGGTAGCAAGCCATTTTTTAAGCAAGCAAAATATTTGCTAAATAAAAAAGATCAATAAAAGTTCAATAGAAAATCTGAAGCTTCATATCTTAGTTGTCAAGATATCTAGTTAGAAATACATATGAAGCCCAGGCGTAAATTCAACCTGTGAGACTCTTCAGCCTTCCGGCATCATCAATTACCTCACCTCAGCCTCAGCCAACCAGGAACGGATCACCGCACCGCGCCAGCCAATCACAATGCAAGAGCTCCTTCAACTACAGATCCACCAGCTTCAGCCGCTCTTCGACCCGCCTCCTCCCCACTCCACCCTCATCCTCGCAGGCATCTTCCAGGCTCCTCCCTCCTCTCCAGGCTCCTCCTTCCTCTCCAGGCTCCTCCCTCCTCTCTCACTTTTGTCTCAATAAAATAACTTTTTCCAGTAATTTTAAGATGTTTTTGTTTATTCTGCTGACATTCTGCTGACATTCTTGTAGTTAAACACAAATTCTCATATTCTGACCCAAACGCTGTCATACAACTCATGACTGAAATAAAACCACTTTTTGAAAATAAGTGGCTAAGTGAGAAGGAAAAGAAAAACTGATTTAAATCAGAAATGAGGTCTCTCTGATTCGTTCTTCAGAAATTCTCACAGAGGCAGGAGACGGGTTTCCCCCAGAAACATGCTAACCTTGGCAGTACAGGCGCTACGGCCGTTCAAAACTGTGAAAAGTTACAAACATTATGAGGTACTTCTTGAGTAGACCTCATAATGTGGATATGATAGCATGAGCTAACCAGGGAGGTGCAGGGACGCATCATTTCATCAGCTTTAAACCTAGCTTACTGGTGTATAAAAAACGGATTTAAAATAAATAAACCATGATGAGGCAAGATGAGCCTGGTAAGCCGCCAGGCTTATAAAACACTGGGAGAACAAAAGGTGAACTTAGACAAGTCTCATCTAAATCTAGCATTTTGGAAAATACCCCTGTAGGAAGATATTTAAACTGAGAAGAGATGAGGAAGGTTTGCTGAATAAGCGCGATGCCTGGAGCGGTTTCTGAGTTCCTCCCGACTAACTCATGTTGAGAAACTCTCTGGAGTGTGGACCTTCATGTGCTGCAGCAGGTAGCTGCTCCTATTGAAGCCCCGCCCACACAGCGCACATGTGTACATCCTGTGGCCCGTGTGTGTGACCGAGTGCTGCTTGAGCGAGGACTTGTCTGTGAATCTCTTCCCACAGGCAGCACAGGCATACGGTCTCTCCCCTGTGTGGCTGCGGCAGTGAACCATCAGGCTGCTGCGGTGCTTGAAGAGCTTGCCGCAGGTCTGGCAGGAGAACGGCGCCTCGTTGGTGTGCGTGCGCAGGTGGACCCGCAGGTTGGACTTGAAGGTGAAGGCTTTCTGACAGGTGGGGCAGCAGAACGGTTTCTCCCCTGTGTGGATGCGGTAATGCGCGCGCAGCTCCGACGCTTTGTTGAACGCTTTGCCACAAACGTCACACTTCTGAGTCCAGCTGCCGCGCTCAGCCCTGCTGTGGTTCTGATCCGGTTCGAAGCGTTTGGGCCGGTCACGGCTCTCAGCCGGTGGAAAGCGGTCCCGGGCCGGTGCCGGTTCAGTTCCGGCTCCTTCGTAAACTAAAGCCGCAGTGAGCGTGTCGGCCTCCTGCTTCAGAACCGGCTGTTCTTCCTCCGGGCTGATGCGTAGCTCCTCATCTTCCTCTTTGACCTGTAGAGGTTCTGGTTCCTCCAGGTCCAGGCTGCAGCTCTGGAGCTGGAGGTTCTGCTCGTCCATGTAGGGAAATGGCTGCAGCGGTGGTTCTGGAGAGAGAAGACGAGGCGGGTCAGATCAGTGTTCACACACTGACCGCTCAACCGGGTCGGAACCAAAACCTTCCTGATGTTTGACTATTACCTCAAAGAAAAGAGGAAATATCACACATATGCAGACCTGCCACAATAACAAATGATCCTGGACGATAAATTGCCCAGAAGTTATCCCGATAAACAATAATATTCAGATCATTTTAAAGTAATATAACGGTAATAACAAAACTAGAAAATTCATGAAGAAATTTAACCGGGGCCTGTCAAAGTGTGCCTGTCGGTTTGGACCCAGCGTTCTGATGCTAAAAATTAGCATCAATGCTAAGCTTAGCTAAAAAATTACAGAGTAGCATGTGGAAAAGCAAAAGCTTGCTGACAAACATGGACTTGCAACATTCAGTATGTTAATATTAATGCACTAGCTAAAATTAGCCAATATGCTAATGTTAGCCTAAATGCTTCCACTGGCATGTGTGGTATCACTAGCATGATGTCTCTATTTGACTTACTCAATTCAGTATACTAAACATGCCTAATAAGCAAGAAAAACAGGTAGAAGCTTTTTTAGGGAAAATGCTAATGCTAATGCCTGAGATAACCTGAGATAAAAAGATAGTAAAGGCTGATATTACTTACTATTACTAATCTCAGAGAAATATTCAGGCTTTTATTTTGAAATTTTCAATGAGCTTTATTTTAAATGACCACACTAATTCAATGTGTAACAGTGGTTTGGTTAATCCAGCTATATAATGGCCAAAAGAGCAAGTAATTCTAAATGCCAGCTCATCCCTCTTCTGTAGTAACTGACAGTTCCGCCATGTTGTAGTTCTAACCTGTTTAAAGCAGTTAGTTTTTCTAACTGCTTCACACTAACCTGAGAGAAAAAGATAATAAAGGCCCGAGAGGAATATTCAAGCTTTTATTTTAATAACATTTTGTTATAAATGGCTACACTAATCTTATGAGTAACTCTGGTTGGGTTAAAACACTTATATGGTGCCCAAAACATTCTAGTTGCAACATTGTGATCAGCTGAGCTGTGTAGTAAGAGACAGTTCTGACATTCTGCTCAGAACTAAAGTGATGACGTTTCTGTAGCTCAAATCAGCTGCTCTGCCTGCCTCTGTGTTCCGTTGCTATGGTGATTAGTCCTCTGTCAACTGACAGAGAGAAAGTGGAGAAAATTCTATCAACCTGAGCTTTGATGAAAAAATCAGCACAAACAGATGCTTGCAATTCAGGATCCGTGATGTCGATCCGAAAACCGTTTGAAGCGTATCAGAGATCAATTTCTGTTCTCCGATACTACCGCGATTCATATCTGTTGCACAAACACAGAAATTACAGCGACGAGAGAAAAATGGCTGCGCTGACCTCTGAAACTTTTCAGAAAAGTCTCAAAATGAATGGCTCAGAGCCTGAGTAAACCTGTCACTTGTTTTGGCTCTGAAGCACCTTGACGGAAAACCGTAAGACCTAGAAAATTTTTGAAGACATTTTAATTGTCCAACAACAAATAAAATGAATTATTACATTTCTAAACAAAACTGTCCTTCAGAAAAGGGAACAAAACACCAAAAAGTCTGGAGGTTCATCCAGTCTCTGGTAGAAAGAGAGAAAAACAATCAATCATGCAAATGGACATTATTGAGCCTGTTTTAATTGATCATGTGAACCTTTTATTTTCAATTGGTATGAAATTATGAATTTATTTTATTGTATTTAAATATTGGTATAGTTTTTGAATAAGAGTTGATATTTTAGTAGTGAACATTGTTTTTTGGTTCAGATGTTTCCGTGTAAGACAGGGGTGGGCAACTCCAGGCCTCGAGGGCCGGTCTCCTGCAACTTTTAGATGCATCTCTACTTCAACACACCTGAGTCAAATAATGAGGTCATTAGCAGGACTCTGGAGAACCTGACTGCACTTAGGAGGTGATTCAGCTGTTGGGTTCAAGTGTGTTGGACCAGGGAGACATCGAAGAGCTGCAGGACGCCGGCCCTCGAGGACCAGGATTGCCCACCCCTGGTGTAAGAGCTTGGTTTGCTTTTGTGGGTGTTTGTTACAGCGAAACTCAGTTTAGTTCCAATGGAGCCATCAGTGATGGTGGTTAGGGAGGCGGAGGGGCTACATCTCTATACAGATCTACATCTATATATAGAAATGATGGGTGTGGAATCCATCCATCCATTTCTAACACCCTTGTCCCTTGGCTGGAGGTGCTGGTGCCTCTCCAGCCTCTCCAGCCAACGCTCCGGGCGGGAGGCGGGGTCAGCTGGTCACCAGTCTGTTTCTTCAGAATCATTTTAGCTAAAAAATGAACCGGGTCACCGTGTCCTCCTCGGTCAAGATCCGCATCATTTCTCAGCCCGTGAAGACAGAACCTCCCTGCTGTCTCAGATCAGTGGGTGGAGATAACTGGTCACACTGGGATCTAAAACAGTTAAACCAGCTAAACTGGCCTCTATCGACAAAATGGTGAAAAAGAGGCAATTATTCTTGTATTATTGAGATTTGGATTCAAATCTTACTTTTTGAATTACGTGTACTTATTTATGATGGGCACTGCATATTTTTTATTTAGATTTAAATCGGAGTTCTAAGCCACCATAGGATTTGTTTTCTACTGCGGTCGGATTCTCCACCGGCTCACTGAAAAGGAGCGGGTCCGCAGCTTCACTCCGATCTTTCGGTTCTGCAGGTCCAATGAACATCAGAGGCGGACTAAAGTCAGAACCTCCAGAAAGCGGAGTTCTGCCTGGACACAGCCTGGGTCAGAACCGAGCCCGGACCCTGCAGCCCGCAGGCTCTCCGCGGCCCTCCTGACCTGCTCTCTGGAAGCCGCTGTCCGGTCTCCAGCCGCCGTCCAGCAGTCTGCGCTGCCGGTCCAGCTCTTCCTCGTACTGGGCGATGGTTCTCTGGAAGACCGAGAAGATTTCCTCCGCGGCGGCAGTCAGCCGCTCGCTGATGAACTCTCTGAGATGCTGGACTGAAGACAAGCCGGACATGTTCCCAGCTAGCACTCACACTGCTACAATGGAAGCTAACTGCTAGCTGTTGACATCAGGTGACCACATAGCGTCTTACGCACGCGGTCATCGCCCCCTGCTGTCTGGGAAATGAACTGCTGAGGTTTTCGGTTTTCTGCACCGTTATTTGACTGGAACTGAAGAGGACTGCGGCCAAAATTGGAAACAAACATTGAAATAGACAAATAGCTTGATGATTTAAGTATCGTGTCACATATTGTTCCAAATAATAAAAATTAAGAGTTTTCACAACTTATTATGAAGCAATAAATTATTACAGTGTAACATGAGTTAATGTTGATCATTTTCAGCTGGATTAACAGAATCACAAAGGTAATTTCCCATTTTATTCTCTTATTCATGTCTCTTCATTTCCCAGCACCCAGAGTTGGGATCTTGAAGTTGAATAATAGAACAGAAGCTGATTCTGAATCTCCAAAACAAACGAGAACAAGCTATACAAATGGAAAAGAGGAAATATTATAAAATAAATCAATGTATAATAATAAAGGCAGTACACTTAAAAGTAAAATACTGAATGAATACAGAATATGAAAAAATGCAAATCAAAAATGATGTTGAATAAGGAGTTTTAAACCAATAACTTCCCATTTTTTTTTAATCATTTCAAAGGTAGAAAAACAATGAAGCGCGTCTTTGATAATAAGAACATCCATCATGTTGGCAGAGAAAATCCTTTATTTTTTTTAAAGGTTTTATTGGCTCTGGTGGCCTTTATTTAACAGTTAATGGACAGGAAAGAGGGAAATGAGAGAGGGGGAAGACATGCGGCAAAGGTCGACAGGACGGGAATCGAACCTGGGACGGCCGCGTCGAGGACTAAGGCCTCCATATGTGGGTGTGCTAAACCACTGCGCCACCACAGCACCCCGTTAGCAGAGAAAATCCTGACTTTCACAATAAAATGTCTCTGAAACCCTTAGTTTTAGTCCAGCATGTGGACTGGAGGAGCTTCCAGGTCCGCAGCTCCCTCCCTGGAACTTCCAGGTCCTCAGCCAGAACAGGAGCTGATCACCGTTTGGTTCCTTCCTTCAGATGCTTTGGAGCCATGTGAGTCTTCGAGTGGCGCTTGAGTTGAGAGGTTTTTATGAATCGTTTTCCACACGTGTTGCATGCGTGAGGCCTGGCACACGTGTGGATCAGCATGTGTTTGGACAGCGCCGAGCCCAGGGAGAACGTCTTACCGCAGGTTCTGCAGAAGTGCGGCCTGTCTTCAGAGTGCTTCCTCATGTGTCGGGTCAGGTTGCTGCTGCGCATGAAGCGCAAGCCGCATGTGGTGCAGGCGAACGGTCTCTCACCTGTGTGGCTCATCATGTGCCTGCGGAAATGGCTGCTGCAGCCGTAGCCTTTCCCGCAGGTTTGACATTGGTACGGCCGGTCGGCAGAGTGAACCTGCATGTGGCGCACCAGGTGGCTGCGGCTACTGAAGCCTCTCTCGCAGGTTCTACAGGAATGCGGTTTCTCGCCGGTGTGGATCATCATGTGCTTCTTGAGTGATTGCAGTTCGGGAAACATTTTTCCACAGGTCTGGCAGAAGTACGGCCTCTCCCCTGTGTGGGTCCTCATGTGGACCATGAAGCTGCTTCTGAAGCGAAAACTTCGGCCGCAGGTTTTACAGGAAAACGGTTTCTCGTCTGTGTGCGTCCTCATGTGGCTCAGCATGTTATACTTGTCTCGGAATGTTTTCTTGCAGACTTTACAGGAATATGGTTTCTCTCCACTGTGGACTCTGGAATGAGAACGTAAATTGGAAGCTCTCGAGAATAATTTTCCACAAACATCACATTTCAGAGACAACTTCTCGTCAGCTGGGCTCTGATTAGTTTTCAGTGTCAGCTCTGCATTTCCAGATGATCCAGAGCCTTAGTCCAGTTTTCATTCTGATCTTGTCTTTCTGGTTTGCTGTCAGACTGAAACTGGGCCTGGACTGGTTCTGTTTCAGTGTTCAAACCTTCTTCATGAGAGGAACCCGCCATCGGCATCAGAACCAGGTTCTCTTCCTCCAGATTGGCACACAGCTCTTCATGCTCCTTTTTAACTTGTGGAGCTTCTGGTTCGTTTTGTTCTTCTTTCATCTGGAAGGTTTCCGCTGCTTCCCGGTTCTCTTTAGCCTCCGAGCCTTCTGGTTCCTTTTGGGCCACGTTGGGATCCATCTTCTGGTTCCTGGTCTGCAGCTCAGCAGGAATCTCCTCTTGCTTTTGGAGGAAATACTGAGAAAGGTCTGCAGGAGAAATGGACGGGATCATTACTGCTAACATTCATGTAGACACTGAGGGCGACAGCCTAACGTGGCCTTTAATGGCTTCCCTGAAGGAATTCACAGCCCGGCCAGAACTTGGTGTCGCACTTCAGACTTTGTGCTGACATCAGCGAAGAAATTACAGTCCCTCCCCAAAACCCTGAGCTTTCTGATCATTTTTAATAATATTTTGAGTTGACTTATTCCAACTGTGAGAGAAAATGTCCAAATAGAATATCTTCATCGTCATCGTTGTAAAATCTTGTTTCCATGTTTACTTTCTTCCAAATCTCAAACAATAAGAAGGCAGAGATTAAATCTTGTTCTTAGTTACAGAGTTTCTTCCTCGTTACGAGTGACGATAAACCAAGAGAGAAAATCCTATCATTATTGGATGTGAGCAAGGAAACAAGGACATTTCTTAAGTGTAATTTCGGGGGATCAGAAAAGTTTCAGTGAAATGTGACGTGGTTTAAAAAGTTTTTAATGTGTTCAAGCTGCAGGACCAAACATGACTAGTAAATGGTGACAAACAGCAAAAGACCTGTTGAAACCCACAGAAGTCAAACCTGAGGTTCTCTGTGACACACTGCAGGACCACCGATCACTGCAATCTTAGAACTCAGAACGTTCTAAGATTGTCAATTGGGGCAAAAAATGTAAAATTGTGCCTGTCTGGCGGTTCGGACGCTGCAACGGCCAAGCCTTGGCTGGTGAGAAAAAGGTTGGGGTCCAAACGAGGCCAGGTTTACGAGCCGACTTGAACGCACCGTGGGTTTAAATGCCACCGGAAACCAGGTACAGGGTTCCCACTGGTACTTAGAAAATATATTCCATGATTTTTCCAAGACTCTCCATGACCTCCAGTATAATTTTCCATGACCCACATACAGCAGGTTCATAAAGAAAAGTATAATCCCACCAAGTTGAACCATAGCGAACATGTAAAGGTGCAGGCAGATGGGGAGGAAATATAAATGAGAATAGGCCTCATGATAAATCAATTAATGGATGATTAAAAAAAAGCTATCGAGTAAGTTTAATTTATCGTCATTATCGTTTCTCCCTGCATTTTCCATGACACTGGATGAGATCAACTCCTGCTCTCCACTGACCCTCCCTTCATCATTTCTTTAGCCTAATGCCCAGATCACACTACATGATCTCAGAACTGTCGGCTGATTGTCGGCCATTTTCAAAACCTGACAGACCAACACCAGCCGACAGAAATCCTACGGGCCCAAAGTAATGGCTAAAGTCCAGTTAACTGATTTTAAAACCAGCATTAATCAACGTTTTACTCCAATCTACCTGCAGTGCATGTGGCTGGTGTCAGTAAAGTCCTGACTGAATGAATATCATTAGAACCTGTTTATGTCACGCTGGAAAGTTACCGGGTTTATCACCTGCAGTAGCAGTTTGGCTGCAGCTCCTCTCCTGGTCGTTTCTGTGGAGATTCTTGGCACCAAATGTTGAATAAACATTAATGTTGTTTCCACATATCATCTCCATGTCCGCTGCTCTCCAGCGCCGCCAGCTGGTTGGGATTCCCCTCCTGCTTTCTGAGGGGAATCCTGGCTTTCTGATTGGCTGCCTGTCACATTCAGCAGGCTGCGTTCTGATTGGCTGCCTGTCACATTCAGCAGGCTGCGTTCTGATTGGCTGCCTGTCACATTCAGCAGGCTGCGTTCGGATTGGCTACCTGTCACATTCAGCAGGCTGCGTTCTGATTGGCTACCTGTCACATTCAGCAGGCTGCGTTCTGATTGGCTACCTGTCACATTCAGCAGGCTGCGTTCTGATTGGCTACCTGTCACATTCAGCAGGCTGCGTTCTGATTGGCTACCTGTCACATTCAGCAGGCTGCGTTCTGATTGGCTACCTGTCACATTCAGCAGGCTGCGTTCTGATTGGCTGCCTGTCACATTCAGCAGGCTGCGTTCTGATTGGCTACCTGTCACATTCAGCAGGCTGCGTTCTGATTGGCTACCTGTCACATTCAGCAGGCTGCGTTCTGATTGGCTACCTGTCACATTCAGCAGGCTGCGTTCTGATTGGCTACCTGTCACATTCAGCAGGCTGCGTTCTGATTGGCTACCTGTCACATTCAGCAGGCTGCGTTCTGATTGGCTACCTGTCACATTCAGCAGGCTGCGTTCTGATTGGCTACCTGTCACATTCAGCAGGCTGCGTTCTGATTGGCTACCTGTCACATTCAGCAGGCTGCATTCTGATTGGCTACCTGTCACATTCAGCAGGCTGCGTTCTGATTGGCTGCTGTCACATTCAGCAGGCTGCGTTCTGATTGGCTACCTGTCACATTCAGCAGGCTGCGTTCTGATTGGCTCCTGTCACATTCAGCAGGCTGCGTTCTGATTGGCTACCTGTCACATTCAGCAGGCTGCGTTCTGATTGGCTACCTGTCACATTCAGCAGGCTGCGTTCTGATTGGCTACCTGTCACATTCAGCAGGCTGCGTTCTGATTGGCTGCCTGTCACATTCAGCAGGCTGCGTTCTGATTGGCTACCTGTCACATTCAGCAGGCTGCGTTCTGATTGGCTACCTGTCACATTCAGCAGGCTGTTTCTCGCTCCCTGCGGGGAAACCCCGTAGATCATTCGTAACACACCACCCCCTACAGGACGATTGGCGAAATCGCAGCGAAAATGTTAGAAGGTTGTAAGATGGTCATAAATCATGTTGTGTGAACTGGGCTTAAGGGAGGAGGGAACTATTGCATCAGGTGGTCGATATGCCATCTTCTCTATTTAAATCAAATAATTATTGGAGGGCAATGTAGTATACAGACTTCATAATCTACACTCTGGTTAATGTAGTTTTTATTTCCACTTTGGTTTTATGTTGTTTAGTTTTATTCAAGTGCATTGTTAACATAGACTGAGAGTTCATTTTATTTTAGTTTTTGGTTCTTTGTTTACCTGTTCCAGCATTAAATGTCCTTTTGAAAATAACACGTATCTATTTTTGGCAGGATGTGGCTGCATTATTATGTCATTTCCATTAAATCAGTGTAAAAAGGTCTTCAGGCAACATTATCGTTTATCGCAATAATTTTTTGAGACAATTAATCGCTCAGCAAAATTTGTTATCATGACAGGCCTAAATGAGAGAAATGTGGAAATGAAGTCTTTTATGATTATGACTATAACAATCGTTCAGCTTCATGTTAGACCAGCATGGAGGCTGTTTCTGAGACTTGATATAGTTTCTCCATAAACTGGTTTGAGTTGAGCTCAGCAAACTGAGCTGAGACAAACTACCTAAGTCCTGATGACGTCACATACAGCGAGTTCACAACGTCTTAAAATTGTAAGTCTTACTTTTTTCTTTTTTCTGTCCTCTTTAAAATACAAGAGCTTTCTCTGTTTAATTGCTGTATTGTTGTTTTTGCAGGTTTCTGCATTAATTATCGTATTAATATAAGAAGGAATGCATTTTAATTTGTGAGTCTGCTAATATCTGCATCCTCTGTTCATTGTCATATTGATGTGATCATATGATAATGGGCCTGTTTTCTCATGGTGTTAAAGGGAAAACCATCAGCGCAGAGCATGTTCATCAGACTGTAAAATGTTCGACTCAAGTGTCAAAGCCGTATTTATTTCACTTCATCTGCGATATAAAACCCGCCGTTTAAAGGCTTACATGGTTAAGAAACATGATAAAGTGACGAATAACTTTAAAAGTTTCCTCTTCGGTTATATTTCAGTCCGTTTTCTCATCAACCGGCGGAGTTTAGGGCGATGCGCGCTGCCGCGACAGGACAGGCGATTCTCGGCTTAACGCCTATCCAGAACCCCCTCACCTGTCCGGTCCAGCCGGACCTCCGGTCTCCAGCCGCCGTCCAGCAGTCTGCACTGCCGGTCCAGCTCTTCCTCGTACTGGGCGATGGTTCTCTGGAAGACCGAGAAGATTTCCTCCGCGGCGGCAGTCAGCCGCTCGCTGATGAACTCTCTGAGATGCTGGACTGAAGACAAGCCGGACATGTTCCCAGCTAGCACTCACACCGCAGCGCAACAATGGCGCCGCTGGCTTCTTCTTGAACAGTTTGAATTATTCGGCTACAACACCGCCCCCTCCTGGTGGAGCAGACAACTGCTGCTCTGAAACATTCCAGCTGAAAACGTCGCGAAGTTCATGAAGCCAAACATCTCCTTTCTTTTTCAGCTAGAATTTTAACATTTTCTTATTAATTAAGAATGAGAAGGTCATTAGATGTAATAGTTTCTGCATAGATAAAAAGATTAAAAGTTTATTTTAGATTTAATTGGGAAATTTACTGTGAATTAGTGCAAAAACAATCTCAGTTTTCATAGGTGTATAGTTTAATTTTTGTTCACAAATAACAACCAACTACACAATCCAGCTTTATTTATAAAGAATATAGCAACAACTACAGTGGACCAGAGCGCTGTACAGAGAAATAAAAACAAAAGAAAAGAAAAAAATACTAGATTTCATCAGAAACATAAACCAGCTGTGATTCATCCATGTTTGCCTTGTTTTGCCTGCTAAGCTTGGCTTCCGCTCACAAATCAAACCAATGTGGAGAAGCAGCGTTCAGCTTCTATGCACCACAAACCTGGAAGAAACTTCCAGAAAACTGTAGAACAGCCGAAACACTTGAGATTCTTCACATGCCCAGTCCTGCTGCAACAGACCCGTTGGTTTGGGCGGTTTGCCCTCTTATGAAATCGTTTGATCAGAAACATTAATTCACAGCTGAAGGAAAACCTCCCACACTTTGAATGGCAGCATTTACTATTTCACCTTTTTCTACTTCCACAGGAGTTTACAGACATGCCGGCTGAACTGCAGGGGTCAGAGTTCAAATAAACCCCATGAACCTCAGGTTTGGGTTCATCTGAGTTCCTGTTGGTGTTTTTATGGTTATGTTCAGGGTAACAGGAGACGGAAAACACCGATGATCTAAGCAGAGTGTCCAAACCGTTTGTCAAAAGTCAGGCAAATAAAAAAAAAACAGATTTTTTTTTTCAAAATGGATATTTATTGTCGTTCCAAAACCTGAATGTGATTTTTATAAGATAATACAAAAAGTCAATTTCCACCAAAAAACTCAAAAGTTTCAAAAGTCGAAAATGTGAAACTCAGGGATTTCCAGGTTTACTGTACAAAATGTTTTAGTTTTATTCGAAATTTGCTATGTTTTTTATTTTCTATTTAAAATGGTCAAAATACGCCTTTGTAAATTTTGCACTTTTTTAAAAGGATCCAGTTTTCAGTTTCTTTTTGGCTTTATTGTCAATAATAGAATCACTTTGTTTCAAAACATTTGCTACATTTAGTGAAGTTTGGTCTCAGTTGCCATCACTTCTTCTTCCTCTGTCTCTCTGTCGCAGCAGAAGGCGGGGAAAGCTTAACTCCTGAATGAACGGCGAGAACATGCAAACTCCCTGCAGGAAGACCCCAGGCTGGGATTCAAACCCACAACCTTCTTGCTGCAAGGCCATCCTTCAATTAGTCTGGATATTTAAAAGCATCCAATAGGTGGCGCTTTAATCTTTAATTAAAGCTCTGAGTTGATGCTAGGAATCCTCAGAAAGAATCAAGTCCCTGGAAATGTTTAGCAGAATACATAAATATAACAATTATATTAATAAAGTCATAGAATATTAATAGAACAAGTCACAAATTTAGCAAAATCACAACAAGCTCTTTGGACTGTAGTAAATACCAGCTAATTCTAAGGAAAATATTTAGTGATGTTTGTTTCCTGCAGGTCAAAACTGCAAGAGTTTCAAACACTAAAGCACACATAAAACTGAACAAGGCAAAGAAAAATAATCTAAACTACATGAACCATCCCGTTAGAATTCTGACAATAATCATTTTTAAACAAAGTAACTTTTCAGGATGATCATTTCTTCAGTCAGAGGCTTCTTCAGATTCAGTGCACCACAGACTGCTGCAGGATATCTTTCCTGCCAACAGCAATAACTGCTTTAAGAATCTAAATCAATGAGTTACAACATTTCATGTCCCTTTGGGATTAATAAAGTATTTTTTAATTTCAATTTCCTCACTGAGGTCTAGAAGAAGATGTTATCCTGCAAAACCAGGTTCTAAAACCACCAGAATCCTCTGATCAGAAAGTCCGTTCCTGATTGGACGAGCCAGTCCAATTAGCTCCAGCAGTCTGTGGCGGGTGGGACCCAGTGGAGCGGAGGCACCTCAGGTCCACCACCTGCTGCGGTCTCTGGGCTTCATCCCACTGAAAGTATTCCCCGCTCAGAGCTTCGCTGTTCCTCTTCCAGGTGAAGCCGCTGCTGCCACCCGGTGGCTTCTTCAGGAAAAACATCCACAACCCAAATCAGACCACACCTTCACATCCACCTTAATATGCATTATTACACACTTTGGAATAGGGCTGCTGTAAACGAATATTTTACTAATCGAGTAATCTCATAGAAAAAAGATCAAATAAAACACTGGTAAATTGTTTAGAAAATTAACTTGTAACAATAAAAGCTCATTTTCTAAGTTAACGTGAATAAAAGTTATACAAGAATCTCAAATTATATTCAAGTTAATAATAAAGAGGCAGGATCACAAATTCGCTCATAAAAAATGTCTAAACTCCAGCTTTTGGTTTTCATATTCAATCAGTTTAACAGATGAACTCTGACCTTCCCAGACATTTATAGCTTTGTGTTCATGTTAGCAACGGGATTTGGTTCCTTCATTCGTCACAGAAACATCTACCGAGTCTGTGATGTCACGATGCTCCTTCACTTAGCTTCCGTCGCGTTATGCCTTTAACACTTAGCTTCCGTTACATTATGCCGCTAACACTTAGCTTCCGTCGCATTATGCCGCTAACACTTAGCTTCCGTCGCATTATGCCGCTAACACTTAGCTTCCATCGCGTTATGCCTGCTAACACTTAGCTTCCGTCGCATTATGCCGCTAACACTTAGCTTCCGTCAACAACCCAGGCGGAAGTGAGAGCGCTGCGTAATGCAAGTAACGACCCAGCCGGAACACTGTGTGCTAAATAATGAAACATAACTTAAGGAAGTTCGAGGCAGATAAATTTTCCTCAAGGAATTTTAATAATGGAGGTACTCAAATCACTCGAGGAATCGCTTCATCCCTACTTTGGAAGCCATCTTAGCTCTACCACAGAAGCTAACATTCACGATCTTCTTGTAGGGGATCAGCCAATCAGATTCAAGCCAAGGTCATCCGATGTCCAACGGTCTCCAGGAGGTCAAGGCACTGAACGGGAAATATTTCAATTTCGGCATTAGAGCAACGCACAGGGAGCTCAGAAAGCTGACTTACAGGTTCTGATGGTTCAGTCCTGACTCACCTTTAGTCCTCCAGATGTTTGATCTGAGTAGAACTCACTGAGACCGGCGCCGGTCTGCCCGAGCCGGCACCATCACGCCGTTCATCCTTTCAGACAACACAACGTGAAAACCTCACCATGGTGATGTAGAAAACGCCTGAAGCTTAGAGGTTTACCAGCCAACAGGCCTTTCCATCTCCATCGCCTTATAAGTCGCTCAGATCACTGATTCATACAGAAGAAACCCAAACCAGACGATTCAACGGTTCTGTCGCTACGCTGACGATATTTTACTATCCTTAAACGATCCCAAATCTTCCCTCCAGAAGATCAAAATCAGCCTGACCTGTGGACTAATTATCCTCACAATCATTCAGATTCCACCAGGAAGTTAAAGCTCTTCATCTCTGCTCACAGTGAACCGGACTTTCAGCAATAAAACAGGTTCTTGGTCCAACCAGCTCAGATGAACTGAGCTGTGGGATTTCTCACCACGGCCCAGGTTTATTTTATTAACATCCTTTAAAAACATCCCACTAAGACATATTTGGTTTTCTTTAGCTTATTATATTACCTTAGCAAACAACTGAGAGGAATCATTACGGCTAAGAGGCTACTGCTAACCAGTCTGACGATGATGATGATGACGATTACATTGTAGATGACCACAAAACTAAAGCATTTGCAACATTGTTCGGGTCAGACTAAAAGAAAGTTTTTTTTAATAACGAGAACAAATTCACAAAATTCTGGTTTTATTACAACTTTAACGTGGTAAAATACAACATTAGGACTTTATTTTGTATTCTTACAACTTTATTCTGGTATTACTACCACTTTGTTCTCGTAATTTTGTGAATTTATTCTCATAATTCATTTTTGTTTGGAGCCTGGCCCCAACGCTCTGCTGCTGGCTGGGGCAGGAGTTCGTCCTGTAACTGTTGGTTGCTGGTTCAAACCCCGCTCTGTCTCGTTTGGGCCTGCTGGGCAGCCTTACCCTGTGTCAGTCTGTAACCATCAGTGGTGAATCTCTGAATGTCCTCCCGAATCCTCAGACTTGAAAAAGCATCATACAAATTGCAATATACAAATATTATTCATATTTTTCTGATATTATGTGTGATGTTGGTGCTGACAGTGAGGAGAACCAGAATTTGTGTCGCCGGTTTTTCTTGTTCTGAACATGTTTTGCTTCATTTGCAGCTCGACAGAAAATCCACAAATCATTACAGTTTTTCTCCCAGAGATGATAAAGTTCAGTTATGAAAAGAGAAGATGTCAAAAAATTATGAACAAATGAAGAAAAACTGGAATAGGAACATTTAAATCATGTGAGCGGACTAACCGGCCAGCTCTCGTCCTGACATGATGCTTTCAGGGCTTTCAGGACTACACAGCCCCGTCTGTGTGGATCTTCATGTGCTTCAGCAGCGTGCATTTGTGACTGAAACATCTGCCGCAGAGCTCGCAGGAGTACGGCTTCTCGCCCGAATGGCTCCTCATGTGTTTGAGCAGCGTGCAGCTGTGGCTGTAGCTCTTGTCGCAGATGCCACAGGGGTACGGTCGCTCGCCCGTGTGGGTGCGGATGTGCTGAAGCTTTTTGCCACAGATCTCGCAGGAGTACGGCTTCTCGCCCGTGTGAGTCCTCATGTGTCGCAGCGTTGCGTGTCGGAGAAGGTTCTGCCGCAGGTTTTACAGAAGTACGGCCTCTCGTCCGTGTGCGTTCGCATGTGGACCATGAGGTGGACACTGTACCTGAAGGCTTTGTTGCAGGTTTTGCAGACGTAGGGCCTCTCGCCCGTGTGGATGGTCATGTGGCGTTTAAAGCCAGACTGGTCAGAGAACCTCTTTCCGCAGGTCTTGCAGAGATATGGCTTCTCGCCTGTGTGCGTCCTCATGTGGACGTTCAGATTGACCTTCTGGCTGAAGCCTTTACCGCAGATTTCACAGGAAAATGGTTTCTCCCCAGTGTGTGTTCTCATGTGGATTAGCAGCTTGATGTTGTATTTGAAAGCTTTTCCACACACATTGCAGGAAAATGGCT
This sequence comes from Phalloptychus januarius, assembly GCA_902982915.1. Classification (NCBI taxonomy): domain Eukaryota; kingdom Metazoa; phylum Chordata; class Actinopteri; order Cyprinodontiformes; family Poeciliidae; genus Phalloptychus; species Phalloptychus januarius. The sequence continues at coordinate 755,472 of CADWAE010000388.1, forward strand.
TCTCCACCACATGGACTTTAAAATGTTCCTCTAATTCTGCGTCGCTGGCAAAGTTTTTCCCACAGAGCTGACATTCTGAGGGTCCGTCGCTGGTCCCGCCGTTATTCGGACTCTCAGTGCTGATGTAACTCATGAGTTTAGGACGTGGCATCGGGTCGGCGCTGCTTGCTGATCCGGACTCTCGCTCCCAGCTTCCCTCCCGGAGGCTGAGGAAAATGTTCTGCTCGGCGTTTCCTTCAGCTTCACATTCGTCGCTTTCCTCATAAGCCGACGTCACGGTGAAGGAGTCAATCTCCTCCTTCAGCACCAGTTGATCATCCTGCTCCTCTTTAATCTGTGGAGGTTCTGCTTCCTGCCGCTCCTTCCGGTCTGCAGGAGGCTCCGCCTCCAGGGAAACACAACTCTGTGGAGCATCTGCAGAGAGAAAAAGAAACTGATTAAGAGTCTGGCTTCTCTATTAACTCTTCATAGTTTTTTCCAGCGCTGCTCTGAGCAGCAGCTTCTATAATGAGCTCAGCAGTTCCACCAGGCGTTTGCTAATTGCTGCTGGCTAGTCTGAAGGAGCTGAGTTGGGAGGAGCTGCACCTCGAAAGGGGGGCTCGGTCCCCCCCAGGAGTTTTGCAGCTGAATGGTTGCCATGGAGATTAAAGGATTTCTCAAACATGAAAGGATCAAAGCAACACTGCAGGTTTGTTTTTAACGAGGGAAAAACTTTATAACATGATGGAAAGATCAAAGACATTGATTTTATGTGCTACCGGCCCTTCAAGCAGTTCTGCAAACATGAGCAGAACGTTTGAGCTCCACCTGCAGTTCACCTGTAGAAAACCTGCAGGTTGGCTGTTGTTGGTGCAGGAAGTGGCAGAGATCCTGACCTCTGATCTGCTGAACCTGACTGAGCGTTTTGAAGCTGCCGGCTCCCCCGACCTGTCATCCTCCTCACCTGCAGGTGAACCTTCCCACAGATTGAAGCTTCTCACCTGTTTCTGCGTTCTGCTGGAAGGTTTGTTCTGATTTCTGGGTTTGATTTCGGTTCTCTGCGGTGGAGCCGCTCTCTCTGCTGCTGGTCGGGTTTCTGGTTCTGGTCTGCCCTCTTCCTTCTGGAGGAAACTTGTGTTTCGGTTCCGGCGCCCTGCGGCGTCCGTCTGGGTGAGTCGCTATGAAGGCGTCCGCCTCCTGCTTCAGAACCAGCTGCTCCTCCAGGCTCCTCCGTTCAGCTTTGATAAGAAAACCCTCTGCTCTCTCATGTCCTTTAAGCTCCGGAGGTTCTGGCTGCTGCAGCGCCAACGCCCCCTGCTGGTGCAAAAGCCGTGGTGCTGCAGGAATCTCCAGCTTCTTGCACAGGTAGTGTCGCAGGAGGTCTGATGGAAGAAAGAAGCTTTTAAAACATGAATAATTACCGTGGCAACACTCCGTTTTGGTCCACAGCGTAACTGGAACTCAAATTATTTAACACATTTTGCTTTTTCCCAATTAAAAAAATGTCATATTATGTTGAATAATTTTAACCCTTAATATAGTTTTGGCTAGGGGTGCTTTGGTGGCGCAGTGGTTTAGCACACCCACATACGGAGGCCTTAGTCCTCGACGCGGCCGTCCCAGGTTTGATTCCCGGCCTGGTGACCTTTGCCGCATGTCTTCCCCCTCATTCCTGTCCACTAACTGTTAAATAAAGGCCACTAGAGCCAATAAAACCTTAAAAAATATATATATATATATATATATATATAGTTTTGGCTAAAAGCTCTGGAGTCTTAACAGGTGTAAACATTTGACAGAATGTAATAAAATAAGTTACAGTTAATAGTTATTATTTTGGGGGGTAAATTTGGACCTTTTGATGCTCCTGCTTAACTTTGACTTTATTTTGTAATATTTAGGTATAAAATTGTTATTTTATTATGTTATTATTTTTATGAAACTAATTTTTCATCACTCAAATCATAAAGACACAAATGAACTAATAAATGGCTCCATAAACAACTGGGATCCGGCTGAATCTGAACCGATATCAATGAGCTGATTGATTTTCCAGGAATGTGATCAGACCTGCTGACCTGCAGACCTGCTGACCTGACCTGCTGCAGACTTTCAGGACTATTGATCCGGATCATGTTACAAAATCTGAGGAAAATCTGGATCATTGGAAGAAAACCAGACTGGAGAGTTTCAGACATCGTATAAAAAAAATTATGTAATTATTATCAAATTAGACAAAACTGTTTTTACTTTATTGTGATTTTCTTGCTTCACAATGAAACCAAAATATTGTTTATTCTTATTTATTTATTTTTATTACGAGAATTAAATCATAATATTACAAGAATGAAATTGTACTAATATGTAAATAAAGCACTAATATTACCAAAATAAAATCATAATGCAAAAATAAAGCATTAATATTACCAGAATATATTTGTAATAAAACGAGAATAAAGAATTATGATCACAATTTTACAAGAATAATATTATTAATAATAATAAAGTAATCATTTTATGATAACTGCAACAGGAAAAATAAAAAGGTTAAATGAGAAAGTTAATCGTTGGTATCGATTTTACAACAAAAAAAAATATTTCATTCATAATTTTAGGACGTTTTCAGGTAAAATTGTGTCTTTATTCTGCTGATATTATGACTGTATTGTTGTAATAAAACAAATACTCATAGCCTGTCCTACTTCATTGTTCAACTCACAGAAGAATGACTGAAATAAAAAGCCAATTTTTTAAATTATTTTTTGTCATCTAATTTATAGTTTTTAGAAAATAAATCAAATAAAATCAGATCTGGTATGAAATGAATAGTACATTTTATTTAAAGCCATAAAGAATAAGTCGGCTCTGGTTGTCCCAGTAGAGCCGGGATGTCCCGCCAGCAGCTGTCCTCCAGGCCACCCGGGGACCGACTGAGGGGAGCTGGTGTTGTGGATCAGCTGGTGACCCCCTGAATCTGCGGTCAGAGTAAAGATGGAGGCCGGATTCAGGCCTGCTGTTCTGACGCAGAGGACCAACCTCCCCGTTAGCCTCATAGACGGACCATGAAGCTCAGATCCGACCCTCTTGGACCGGGTCGGATCCAGCTGCGCGGCCCTCCTGACCTGCTCTCTGGAAGCCGCTGTCCGGTCTCCAGCCGCCGTCCAGCAGTCTGCGCTGCCGGTCCAGCTCTTCCTCGTACTGGGCGATGGTTCTCTGGAAGACCGAGAAGATTTCCTCCGCGGCGGCAGTCAGCCGCTCGCTGATGAACTCTCTGAGATGCTGGACTGAAGACAAGCCGGACATGTTCCCAGCTAGCACTCACACCGCAGCACGAAGCAGCGGGCTGCTGTTTACATCCGCCTGGGTGTCACATGAGGGCGGGGCTGCCAACACCGCCCCCTACCGGCGGGATGGAGGACGTACATGTTTAGAACTTCCAACACAAAATGTTATCTCATCAATAAATGAAAATATCACCAAAAAAATGCGGCGCAGATAAATAGCATGTTAATTTTATGGCCAATAATAATCACTGGGAAGAAAAGTCTACACAAACAACAGTTAAGTACATTTACTGGAGTACATTAATGAAAAGCAAACACTTTTAACCAAAAATTTACCAGACAGACACACTGCAGTTTTTGTTAAAGTTTCATAAGTTTTATATTGAAAGAAACTGATTTGGAAAGGGATTTTATTTTTGGCTACTTAAAAGAATTAATGTCATTTTCCCCTCTTAAAATATCAAAATTTCCACTTTACTTTAAATTTCATTCATCTCATTATGTCATTTTTAAATATTAAATGATTGATCATTTGATCAGTTATTCTTTAGTAGACTTTTTACCAAATACGTTTTCACTTTTACTTAAGTTAAAATATGTTGAAGTTGTTCTACTCTTAGTTGAATGTACACTGCTCAAAAAAATAAAGGGAACAGAGTGTTCCCTTTATTTTTTTTGAGCAGTGTACATTTTTGGGAGTTCTGCTCACCTCTGCTTCCACTTATTTTTACTCAATTAGAAAATATTCAACCAAGAAATTAATAAAATAAAACCAAAAAAAAGTATTTTATTAGATGTGCCACTCAGGTTATAACATCGGATTTAATATCCTGACCTCCCTAAAACAATGGCGGCATAAATCGTTTTTTTGCCCAAACTTATGGCAAAAAATTATCTAGGCCATTATTTTAGGGAGGTCAGGATACTGGTATTTCAAATTAAAAGAAAAAAACACAAATAGATATAAAATAGCAAATTCTAAGACTATTCTCTTAACATTGCAACTTTATTTTTATGTCATTACTTTATTCAGGTAATTTGCGATTATTTTCACAACATTCTAACTTCATTCTCATGATTTTCTTTCCTCCGCTAACCTGGCTGGTTTTTACAGGAGTAAATAATGAAATGTGCCTGAACCTTTATAATTAACAACAAAAAAGTGATTAACTTTGTTCAAATTTTTAATGTGTTAAAATTGATGTAATTAACTAATCAAAATAAACTTGTTAAGCTCAATCAATAAAACTCAGATTCTTTTTCTCAGAATAGCTGAAATTATTTCTGTTTAGTAAACAGAAATAATTCTGAAACAAGACAAAAGATAAAAATGGTGGATGTGGTTTTTTTATTGGCTATATGTAAACTTCTGGTCTCGGCTGTGAAATCCAGCAGAACCAGAAAGATTCGTTCGATCGCTTCTTCAACAAAAACATGAGAAAAACAAATCAAAGTTCTGGACCAGTAACTGGACCCGGACCGGACCTTCTGACTGCGTCAGGCCTGCACCTGCGGCCGTCCCCCAGGTGGGCGGGGCCTCAGGTGGGCGGAGCCTCTGCGCCGTGCACCCTGACGTGCCGCCACATGTGGCTGCTGCGGCTGAAGCGCTTTCCGCAGACGGCGCAGGAATATGGCCTCTCTCCGGTGTGAACGTTGGTGTGCTTCCGGAGCGATGAGTGATCCGAGAAGCGTTTCTCGCAGAACTGGCAGGCGTACGGTTTCTCTCCCGTGTGCGTCCGCATGTGGACGGACAGGTTGACCTTGAAGCTGAACGCCCTATGACAGACGTCGCAGGAGAACGGTTTCTCGCCCGTGTGAACACGCAAATGGACCCGCATCTCCGAGTTGCACCGGAAGGCTTTCCCACAGACGTCGCAGGAAACGGGCCGCAGCCCCAGTCCACCCGGAACCAGGCCAGAACCGCTGCTCCTCTTCCTGACCCGTCTCCTCTTCGGCTCTAGCTCCTTCTTGATCCAGCTTCCGTCCTGACCTATGACCCCAGGGGCAGCAGCGCCGAGCAGGCCGCTGTTTCGAGTCAGAGTGTCTGGTTCCTGACCTTCCTGCTGGCTGCTCCAGAACCTGGTCCGATCTCTTTCCGAGTCCGAGTCGTCGCTCCAACTTCCCGCCGGGTCTCGGGTCTCCGACTCGGACACGCTCCGGTCCCTGCTGGGTTCTGCCTCGCTATTAGCACACGTTGCCATGGTGATATCATCGCCCGGCTTCGGAACAGGCGGCTCTTCAAAGCAGAGATCATCCTCTTCCTCTTTGACCCGGGAAGGTTCTGGTTCCTCCCGGTCCGGACTGGACTTCCAGAGCTGCTGGTCAGCAGGAACTTCCTCTTTCCTCAGGAACTGGACAGGAAGTTCTGTAGGGACAAACAAATTAAAGACAGCTAAAAATAAAAATGCTTAAATTTTACCTGGAAAATAAAAACTCTTCCAAGTTATTTCAAGTTTCTGTCCATTTTTGACTTGGACTTCATCCAAGTTGCAAAAACAAATTAAAACGTTTTGAATTTTTAGAAACTGAATGTTTCACAGGCGTCATTGAGAGGATGAGCAGAGTGGTTCAGTAAGCAGGTCCACTCAGAGGCATGAAATTAGACCGATTTTGGTTTTATCCAACGGTGGAGGAACAACCTCATCATTGGGGGGGACGTCCCCTTCAGCCCCCCGGTTCCTACGCCTATGGCTCCATCTTAACTGTTTATATTTACTTCTAAGACTAGTTTTACAAGACCTACTTTTCAGTTTTGACTGATATTTTATGCATCATCTCAAAGATAATGTTGTTTTCATCTTTGTAAAAACACACGGCCTGTTTGTGACGCATCTGTGGAGGCTTCATGCTGACGGTGCAGAAAACTGGCTTTTCAGAAAAGGGGTCGAGGATATAAGATGTTATTTTCTTCAAACTACTCCTTCAGGAGATGTTGACATAACACAAAAAAATACTTTCATCACTTGTCTGAGAAGACATAAACACGGCCAGAGAGGCACAGAATAAATAGCATGATGATGAGTGTCGGACTGCAGGGGGGTTTCACTCGAACAGCAGGTCCTCATCCGTCTCCTCCGTCAGCATGTTGGCGGAGGAGATGTTGACATAAAACCTTTGTTTATGTCAACATGTTCATTTTAAACTGTAAATGAATTAAAGGAACAAATAAATAAAAGATGACCAGTGGGCCGTAGCCCCTCTGGCCCCCCCTTAAGGACACCATGAAGAAATCTCTCAATATTAAATCAGATAGTCCGCGCAGTTACCTGTTATTTTATTAGCTTTTCTTTTTACGGAATAGCTTTTCACTCTTTCTGCAGAATAAATATGTTAAAGTAGAATTATTGTTACTTGAGTCCTGCAGAGTCCTGCAGAGTCCTGCAGAGTCCTTCTCTGTCTCCCTGGTCCAACACGCTTCAATCCAACAGCTCAATCACCTCCTACGTGCATTCAGGTTCTCCAGAGTAAAGGCCTCATTACTTCATTCAGGTGTGTTGGAAGTAGAGACACGACTAAAATTTGCAGGACTCCGGCTCTCGAGGCCTGGAGTTGCCCACCCTGGTCTAGTCAAATCTTTGCTGCTTCATCCACCTCTGGTTTTATCTCTCAGATTCATATGAACAAGCAGGACATGACCGAACCCCACCTGGCTCTGGTTCTGCTCTGGAACATCTTAAAACGGGTCTAAGCCACAGGTTCGTCCTCACCTGTCCGGTCCAGCCGGACCTCCGGTCTCCAGCCGCCGTCCAGCAGTCTGCGCTGCCGGTCCAGCTCTTCCTCGTACTGGGCGATGGTTCTCTGGAAGACCGAGAAGATTTCCTCCGCGGCGGCAGTCAGCCGCTCGCTGATGAACTCTCTGAGATGCTGGACTGAAGACAAGCCGGACATGTTCACAGCTAACTAGCGATAGCGCCTTGCTCTAGCTCTGGGTCAACTTCCGGTGCCCAGACTTACTGCGGCGCCCTCTAGCGGAAACTCCAAGTCTGACAGCTCAGTGAGGTCATTATTTTTCTCTTATGTCAGACAAAATATCCTAAACTATTGCCGTTCATTTTTCACTGTGTAATTTTGCAATGGTGTTGCCAATCTGGACGCCTCCGTCATCCACTGGAGGAGGTCGCTGATATTCTGCAGAGTTCTAGTCTTACATTACATGCAGGAAAGACGGTTGCTTTTTTTTCCCCAAACAGGTGAAAAAGAATTTTAAAAAATCATATAAATGTGAAGAAAATTCACATTTTTTTCACATTTGTCTTTGTCTTTGCAGGACAAATGCAGGCGTGACTTTGATCCAAATTTAACTTTTAGAATTATATGAAGAAGCTCAGAAAGTCTTTAAAATTTAGATTAGCACATTGGCACTTATGTGGATCTCTGAGGCTTCAGTTTTATGCATCTAAACTCTTTTGCACCTTTTTTATACTGTGTGACTCAAACTGGTCTAAATTATGCAAAACAATATATTCAAGTGCCTTAAAAATGACTAATTCTCAATCTATGTTAAATTATACTGACCATCAACCTGTCCAGGAAACGGCATTAACATTGTTAATGAATGTTGAATCAGGAGTACCAACATGAAGACAAAAGCTTCATGTCACTGATTCTTTAGCTTGGTAGCTAAATATTTAGTTTGAAGCCTCAAACTATTTAGTTAAACTAAATATTCAGCTCAGAGGTAAATATTAACTTAATCAACTATTTATTTGGTTTGAAGCCAAATATTTACTTAGAAATTGACATTTATAAATGACTGAACCAGATGGTGAAAATTGCTATTAATTTTTAACTATGTAACTTTAAAAACCCAGGAGGACGGGTGACAGGTTCTAACGTTTTGATATTCCAGAGAAAAACAATTTTTATTTGGAGTCTTTTGCATCGGTTCCACTGAGGGTCATATAATCATAAAATAATCAGGTATTTATTGAGTATAAAACCCGGCGGTCAGGAAGAGGATCATTTGGCGGAAGACAGACAAACTTCAGCAGATTCCAGAGTTAAGTTTGTTTTTTGGATTTTATTTTCATCCGCTCTCATCAGTACCAGCAGCTCAGGAAGAGCTTTATGTAAAACTCATCACAGCCGACCAACAGCCTGAAACAGAAGCGAACATCAGCCATAAAGTTTATAACAAAGAATTTATAAATAAAGACATACAAGCTGCTATTGTACATACATAACACAAACTGATACAGGTTAGATAACCAACTAAACAAACAGTTTCAGTTTGATTTGACTTTTTTTTAGCAGTAATTGAGATTGAAACACTTTCAGAAATGAGACAACAGCTTTTGTGTTTCATGCCAATAAAAACATATTTACTTCTTTTTCCTTAAAAACTTCATGATTTCTGATGGACTTGAAAGTCTTTTTGTTGTTTTCTGTTATGTTGTCAGAAATTACCAGCTCACACTAAACAACCAAAACTACTGAAGCTATAAAAAAACCAGAGTTCTGGTTGTAAAGGTTTTAATTGGCTGTGTCAGAATGAACGTCTTCAATCGGACCGTGCAGCGCTAGCTCTGAGCGACCGGCGCGCCGCCGTCCTCCAGGACTATTTCTACCTCCGGACTGCGACCCCTCCTGTGAGTCTTCATGTGTCGCGACAGGTGAGTGCTGCTTTTGAAGCGCTTGCTGCAGGTCTGGCAGGAGTAGGGCCGCTCGCCAGTGTGCGTCCTCATGTGGCGTACCAGGTTGCTACCATGGCTGAAGCGCTTGCTGCACATAGTGCAGGAGTACAGCTTCTCCCGGGTGTGGGTGGTCATGTGGACACTCAGGTGGCTGCTGCTGTTGAAACACTTCCCACAGGTGGCGCAGGAGTATGGGCGCTCCCCAGTGTGGCTGCGGGTGTGGCGCAGCAGCGTGGTGCTGTGGCTGAAGCAGCGGCCGCATGTCGTGCACTGGTACGACTTCTCTCCAGTGTGGATCCTCATGTGAGCCGACAAGCTACTGCTGTACCGTAGGATTTTCCCACAAATATGGCAGGAAAAAGGTTTTTCTCCAGTGTGGGTGAGCATGTGGTTTCTGAGCGCCGATGCTTCGGCAAACCTCCTCCCGCAAGTGCTGCAGGGGTGCGGCTTCTCCCCCGTGTGGGTTCTCTTGTGGGAACTCAAATGGCTGTTCTGACTGAAGCTTTTCCCACAGGTTTCACATGAATATGGCTTCTCCCCAGTGTGAGTTCTCATGTGGACCGACAGGTACTTGCTCTCCCGGAAAGCCTTCCTGCATATCTTACAGGAATATGGTTTCTCTCCCGTGTGGATTCTATAATGTTTCCGCATTTTGAAGTTGCTGCTGAAGGTTTTCCCACAGACAGAACATTTTGTCAATTTATTACCAGAGTCAGAATTACAGACACTATCGAATGGAGGGAGATTGTCTGCTGCGTTTCTTTGAGTCGTCCGTTTCTGGCTGGATACCGAGGCTTTGTCCCAGTTTCCTTCCTGATCCTGCCTTTCAGCTTCATGGGAGGCGTTCTGGTTTGGTTCTGACTCACTGTGGTCAGTTTCCTCATAATCAGAGGTCACTAGGAAGCTATCGACCTCCTGCTTCACCACCAGCTCATCTTCATCACGAACGCAGACGTCTTCTTGCTCCTCTTTAATCTCAGGAGCTTCTGGTTGCTCCTGGTCCAAATTGGAGTTCCCCGCCTGGCCAATGGGAATATTCGCCTCCTTCCAGAGAAAATGCTTTGGAAAGTCTGGAGGAGAAACAAAACATTCAGTTCAAGGATAATTCTGCTGCTATGCACACATTTTTATACCATTAAGGTTTGCAGTTGACAGATGCAATGTAGTTACATAAAAGTATTTAATGATGAAAATGTACATATAGTGTCCCCTTCAATCCTTTGGCACATATGCAAACTTAGAGAACATGTATTCTCACAGCTAAGAAGTCAAAAACCTCTGAATGTTTAAAGGATGAAGAACAGTTGACTGCTCATCTAATGGCAACAGAAACAACAAGGAGCTCACAGTCATTGTTTGTGAGCATGAAGTTCTTCAGGTAAGAAGCCGTTTTTGGTTTCTGTCCTCTTATTAAAACAGTCTCTTGACCTCCAGAGATGGTTTAATCATAAATTAACCTCTCCAAAATTATCTTCCTTCATGTTTAGCCATGCTAACCGGCTTGTTTTTTCCCAGTGTCTGAGTCAAAGGGGAAACAGTGTTGGATTGCACCTGCAGATTGATTATATCAGGAATTTCACTTTCATCCACTTCAATTTATCAGAATAGTTTTTCTTTAATACCAATTCACAACATGCAGTCTCAAAGCACTTTACAGAAAAAAATATTCTAATTTATCAGTTCCAGCTGATCCTGGTTATCAAACAGTGCATTAAGTTCACTTTATTATTTAAATTATAAGGAAACACGGCAGGTAAGAAGTCATTGACTTCAATTCTCCTGAACCAGCAGGGGGCGACAGTGGACAAGAGCCTGAAGTGTGTCAATGACTTCGCAACAATCCCTCGTACAGAGCAAGAACGTAGCGTTTGTAAAGTTACACAGTTAAACATCAACAGCAAAAAAATATTTACTTTAGAACTACATATTTAGCTAGCAAAGGTCTGAAAAGCTGCTAAATATGCCAACAAAGCCATCAAATTGGCAACAGTTCTATCTCTTGTCCTGACCAAAACCCCAGTTATTTCCCTCTGCCACATTCATGCCACACTTTGCTCCGCCCACCAGTGTATTTGCTCCGCCCACTTTGGAGGAATTCTTCCTAATTTCTCCAGGGCGGTGTTACGCTTTTTCAGGGGGATGTTAGTTACACTTTATTTATTTTTTTGCAATGTGAGATCACAAGGTCCAATTTGTCTATAAACAGATTTGTTCTTTAAAACAATAAAAATACAAAAGCTGCATCCCTGTATGACAACTCGGTCTGTCTCCCCTACAGACACAATAAAGATATGATTGGCTAAAAACTTATAACAAGTTTATTTCAAATATTACAGCATAAAATAAAATATGTTTTTAAGGCAACTAGAATGGCTACCCAACAATTTAAGTAGCAGAAAACTTCTGCCAAAAGCAGTCTGCATATCCACAACAATCATACTGGCTTTGGGAAACTTTCGAAAGAGCGGTCAGGTGTTCCTCAGGCAATAAACAACAAAAGTGCCAAAACTTCTGCAACAAGCAGTTTGCCCTTCCTGAACTAGCCTGCAGGCCCATGTGAAACGCTGCAAAGCAGTTGCGTTCACTCTGCAAGCAGAGGAACACTTTGCATTTAATGCACCGCACCCAGGATTTCCCAGAGCAGACCCAGCCTCTGTAGCGCATGAAATTCTTCAGGTCCATCACCTCTGGGAGATGAGCAGCAGAACAAGTTCGTACAGAGACGTGTGGGACAGGGGTGACCCGCTTTCTTTTCCTGGACTGTGGAAGATGTGCATTCTGTCCCTCCTCATATGAATCGTGAGCCTCCAGGATGTCGTGCTTGCCAAGGAATTCCTGAGCCACCACCGTGCGAAACTCCAGAAACTTCATGTTAGCCTTTGTTGGGTTCTTGCTTTCCTGGATGTCTTGGCGGTACAGCAGCCAGCTGTTAAGAAGAGCCAGATCAGTGAAGTGCATCAGCATGCAGATCGTCCACTTCTTAGTGCGGACGCTCATTCTGTAGCGGCTCATCATCCTGTCCGATAGTTCAACTCCACCCATACTGGAATTGTACTCTCGTGCAATGGTTGGCCGAATAACAGTCACATATTTTCTGTCCTTCTTTGACTAATGCTGGCAGGTGTCTTTAGGCTCTTCTGCATGAGCAGCAGAGAGCAGGACAACTGGCTTATCGTCATACCACTTGACAACACAAAGCTCCCCATCTGTCCTTGTAACGGTTGCTGAAGCACCTCCTCCTTACTGTTTAAGGGTTCGGTCACTCGGAAGCTTCCTCATTGCTTTGGGGACCTGGTTCTTCATCACTGTGCCAGTTAGGTACACTTGCTTCCGCAGCATGTGATCCACAGCTGGTATGCTCATAAAGAATCGATCACAATACAGTTTAGTACCAGAAGGCAACGTTTGATCACCAAAGTTCCTAATCCCGAACCTGCAGAGTCCTCAACTTGTGAGCTCAGCATCTCCGCACCTTGGTAGACTTCAAAGTCCAGGACGATTCCATATCCCGATGCCAGAACAAAGTTCTTCATGCCAACTGGATTGTCCTTTTGTGGCACATATTGTCGGAATGGGCAGGCTCCGGTGAACGGAATCATCTGCTCTTTTACTGAGACACACTCTGGTCGAGCCTGAAGGCAGCAACCTTTAAGTATGCGGTTCAGGAAAGGTCTAACCTTCCACAACTTGTCAATTTGTCTCTCATCTCTTGGAACGTTATCGTCAACAACAACTTTGAGATTGCTGCTCAGTTTGAAGAACTGATCACGTGACATTACATCACTGATGGCAGGGATTCCCAAAGCATTTGACCAGACTGTCCGTGTTTTTGGATAATGAACGCAAGACATCAAAATAGCTGCCCCAAAAAAGTGATAGATCTCATCAACAGAAGTATTGAGAGAGCTTCCTGTCTTGGCTAGTGATGTGGCATCCGTGCAGTCGGAGAGAAGTCTCATCAGATCAGCGTCTATGTACTGCTCCACGTATTCCTGTGGCTGCCAATCGGCTCGCACGTCTTTCAGGTTGTCATCATCACCCTGAAACTGCATTAAGTTCGGGATGAAAAGAGCAAACTCCCAGCGATCTCCATGTCCAGCAGGTTCTCTGCTGCGTTTGGGTTCTAGCTCCCCACACTCTACTTTACGTCTGCGTTTGCTTGCTTGTGGATGTCGCAGTTCACTCCTGTTCTCACCATCTTCACTGCCGTAGTGAATGTCGTCTTCTGCATCAGGCAGTGACTCATCATCTGAATCCTCTTCTGGTGAACAATCATCTTCGGAATCATCAGACAGTTGTTTGACAGGTTTTCAATATTGAAATGTTCAATATTAAGAACATTTTTATCAACAACTGGATCGTTGTCTTCTCCATCTGATAAATCTTCAACCTCAGAGTTGTCTACCATGGCCATTAGCAGTTGCTCTGCTTTTGACAATGTAAGTTTCTCTGAAACGATAAGATCAACCCCAAATTCATATCAAAATCTATACCACAGAAAAGTGGCTAATAAATGGCGTAGCTTGTTAGATGATTAGTGGGTTAGGCAAACATACCACCTGAAGAACTATTTATGACATATGGTGGGTATCAACATGACTGAATGTAGCGCTTTAGCATTAGCTTTTGGTAGATACTTTGTTGATATAGTTTTTTAAAATGAACAAATCTAATGTTTATTAGTGCTTTAGCGTTAGCAGGACTAATGTTTTAGTTAGCGGTGGCCACCACTCTTGTAAGTATTTCCATGTTTATGGCATAATAAATAATGAAATACAGTCTTGATGTCCTCAAATGAGTAAATCATCTTCATCAACATTGTACTTTGCTTCTAATGCAAAAGATTGTTGAATTTGAAGCCTTATGAAGCTAAAGCTGGAACCACACCAGGTTCACTTATAAACCTGGTGTGGTTCAGTGTGTTTGTGCCCATTATTTTGATCAAGTTGCTATAGAAGCTTTTTAACCTTGTTTTCACTTACATGAGTGCAAACTGTAATGAAACCACTAGATTAGTGACTATTCATGAGGCCAGTGTGTCAAAGTCACACACAGAAAGTATCATGGTGCAGAGAGGCACAAATTAAATGTCCTTGTGAAACTCGCATCCTTAATAATGTAATATAATGAAACTAGCTACAGGCGACGCGACTACAGAACAGAACCGCTGTACAAATGTCTCCAAATTAGGTCAGAAATTTTCCCCAGATGTATCAAAATGGGAAAAATACTGAACTACCTTCATCTGACCAGCAGGTGGCAATAACTCCGAGATAAACATCAGAAATTAAAAGTTCCAGTTTTGAATCCAACAAGAAATGTAGAAATTTGAAAATGATCCCAGCTTTCCTCGGCATTTCTCTGGTTTTTATTCAACTAAAAAATCTGCATCAAAGGGCAGGAAGTTGGTTGATGTGTTCAGTATCGTGGGAGTTCTCAGTTTTGACACATTTCATGAATTTGAAGCTTCATATTTTGCAGGATTTGATCAGTAATTAGAGATAATCGATTCAGGTTCTCACCTGTGTGGATTCTGTAGCGAGTCGTGCTTCCTGAGTTCTCCGAAGTTTTTCCATCTCTTCTGTCTCTCTTACTCTCCAACCGGGGACAGTTGTCCCTCACGGTTCTGTCCCGGCTGTCCTTCAGCTCCGTGTCTCTGTCCAGCCTGGATTTGTCGGTCCAGCCTCTGTCCCGATCCGGTCTGTCCTGTCGGATCCGGTCCGATTCCGGTTCGGTGAAGTTTCCCTCCTGGAGCGACGGCGCCACCATCAGGACGTCGGCCTCCTGCTTTAGGACCACCTGCCCGTCCCCTGCAGCGCTCCACACGTCCTCGTGCTCCTCTTTGATCTCTGGATGGTCCAAGTCCTGCTGGTTCTGGAGCTGCAGCTCAGCAGGGATCTGCTTCTTCCTGACAGAACACTGAGGGAAACCTGGAAAAGACAAGAAAACATTCAGTCTGGCGAAAGAGAAGCTGGCTCCACCCATCCATCATTCAGATGGAGACTAAGGACCACAAACAGCTCATAATCTAACGATTATCTTATTATTCTATTATTTTGACAATCAGATAAAGAAAATTGGCACACTCTGCAGATTTTTTTATTTATTGCGACTTTTACTTTGATGTTTTGATACGAAGAAGTGAGTGATTTACACATTTTGAAAAATTAATAGGAACTGATGATAACCTCAGAAAACAAGCCTGGGAAAAAATGTATGGTACTTGTAATGTCAGTTTTAGAAATATATAAATAACAGGCTGGGTCTATGTATTTGTGTTGTCTTTTTCTAAGCTCAGATGTTTATTTATGCAGTAGTTTGCCTGCCTGCCAGTCCACGGTAGGTGGTTCTGTGTTGGTGTGTCATATAAAGCGGTGAAGCGGAACCGGCCCTCCTGACCTGCTCTCTGGAAGCCGCTGTCCGGTCTCCAGCCGCCGTCCAGCAGTCTGCGCTGCCGGTCCAGCTCTTCCTCGTACTGGGCGATGGTTCTCTGGAAGACCGAGAAGATTTCCTCCGCGGCGGCAGTCAGCCGCTCGCTGATGAACTCTCTGAGATGCTGGACTGAAGACAAGCCGGACATGTTCCCAGCTAGCACTCACACTGCTACAAAAGGACGGCTCACTTCCTGTTTCAGACGGTTTACCGTTACCGCCACCTGCCGGCGCCACAGGCTTACTGCAGTTCACAGCTGTAAACACAGAGCGCCCTCTAGAGGTCAAAGCTCTGCTAGACAGTTTTAAAGATCTGACGTCATTACGATTGAATGTAGACGATTCAGGCATAACATTATGACCTCTAAGATGTGAGGTGAAGGACACTGGTCATCTCTACTTCCACAGGTTTAAAACTGGCTATCCTGAGCTACCTCTAGAGGTATGCTGCTTTCTCCTACTACTCTCCAATTTCACAGTATTTTCTGTTATTTCAGCTTTTAACTTTAGGTTCCCTCAGTTTTTTACTCTGCATAACAGACGAATTGGTCTGTTATGTTTTGCTGTGACAACTTCCTGTAATTAACTTCCTGTGTCTCTTTTGTAGCCTTTGAAATGATCCGTTTCTCTCCCAGATTAAACCACTAACTCCTCCGTTTTATCAAACTTTAAGTTTCAGTCTTTCAAGTTTAAGAAACAGAGCAGAGACACACAAAAAACAGATCAACTGAACCAGGAGTACTGTCTATGTTAGAGAACAAGTAGAGAGTTGATCCTTTAGTGGCTTTAATTTTTATGCTAACCCAGCTTGCCATAGAGGATGCATACTTCAACAGATCAATTCTGCAGTATTTTAATAGTTTTTTTATTTTGTTGCTTTGGGAAACTCGCTGCCGCCAATGAAAACAATAAATATGGATACAATGCAAAACATTTTCCTAATGAAGCATTTTACACAATGTACAATCTTTACCCAGATATTCTGTACACACTTCCAAGGAGCTCTGTGGGAGGAAACCAGAATTAATGCACTTTCTGTGGATTTCCATGATAAAAACTAATAAACCACAGAGAGAAATGAAGGTTGTGCCGATATTAGAGAAATAAAACGGATGAGTTTGCGGCTGCGTGGAAGCATCAGTAGTCCGTGTCCGAGCCCTCGGCGTTGTCCACGTTGCGGGAGAGCATGTAGTTGTCCATGTCGATGGAGCGGCAGTTGTTGATGGCGTAGCGCAGCCGCTCGGCCATGACGGCCTGGCTGGAGTACGGCGGCAGGCGCAGCTGGAAGAAGCAGGTCTGGGAGGTGGGGAGGCTGTCGTACGGCTGAGGAGGAACAGAGAGCGTCAGCAGAGAGGAGGACGGGCGGAGCGGAGCGACAGCGCGCGGATACAACTGTCCCAATGAAGTCCCATTCAAATGAATTAGAAAAATAAAATTTAAAAATTTGCAAAAATATTATTTTAATCACATTTTAAAATCTACCTATAATTAAAAAAAATGTAATCAGTTTTTATGATCTATTGAAGGCCAGTGAAGCTCATGGAAAGACAAACATTTTTGACTTTTCAGAAATTTCCAAGATTTTTCTAAAATTTTGGTGGAAATTCACAACATCCCCGGTACGCTTACACTTTTTCAGTTCTGTGATTGTAGAACATGATTTTTAAATTTTCAACTTTTGGAAATTTTCTGACTCTGAAAAATCAAAAACTTTGCAAGAGGAAGGAAAAAAAAAACTCCAAACCACAACTTTTCCATTCTCATCTTCCTGATTGGTTGCCAATCAATCACAGCATTTGACTGATTAATGTTTTAATCCATCGACAGCATTAATATTTTGTGCAGTTTGGGTTTAATTGCTGCTCTGACTTGTTTCTCTCTGGTCCAGCTGATGATTAATCTGATTAATCGATGACTAAACGAGTTGACGCGTATTTACTAATCGATTAATCGTTTCAGTTTTCTAGCATCGCTAAGTGGCCAGAAGCTGATCCTGCTTGTTTCCTGAGCAGAACCGGGCCGACCACAGTGAGGAACCTGGAAAGTCGTCTGTGTCTGTTTGGGTCGGTCCTGGTCCTGGTCCTGACTAGTTAGTCTCCGAGTCAGTCCCGGTCGGTCCTAGTCAGTCCCGGTCGGTCCCAGTCAGTCCTAGTCGGTCCCAGTCCGTCCTAGTCGGTCCTAGTCGGTCCCGGTGGTTCCTGGTCAGTCCACTCACCCGGTCCACCTTCATGATCTGGAACCGCTGTGAGATGTCGGCGGTGTTGGCGGGCAGCCGGGAGCGCCCAGAGACGAAGCGCATGAAGAGGACGCGCTCGTCGTTGGAGAACTCCTCCAGCGTCTGCCAGAACCACTGGACCAGCGCGTGCTGCTCGTCCACCTCCCGGTACCGGACCACCTTCTTCAGAACCTCGCAGCAGATCTCCGGCATGCCGCACACCATCTGCTCCAGCTGCCGCGCCGTCAGCAGCGACAGCAGCGGCACCGGCACGATCCACGACATGCCCTCACGCACCGCCGCCACCTGGAGGACAGACGGCTTAGTGAGCCGTTCTGGTTCCGGTTCCGGTCCCGCCGGACTCCGTTTACCTGTCGGTCGATCTCGTGCAGCCGGTACTCGATGGCCCGCTCCACGTACTCCTTCCTGTTGGAGAAGGAGAGCGGGATGCTGCCTCCGCCGGGAATTATGGGAACCATCTTCCCGTCCGCGCTCTGACCCACGAATGAGTCCAGAGGTATCATCTGGAACAGAGCAGAACCGGGCTTAACAGAACCAGCAGAACCAACATGACAGACCAAACAGCAGCAGCTGGAGCGCCCCCAACAGGCCGGTTCTGGTGTTTACTACCCAAGTTCCCACAGATCCAGGTGGTCCGGTTTTCACCTGGTGTTTCAGGATCACATCGGGGATCCAGATCACTTTGAGCCAAACGACGCCACAAAACTCCCAAACATACATCAATAGATGCAATTCTGTAAAATCCTGTAACCATTAACAGTTGACCCGGTTCCGGCCCGTCTGAGTCCCGGTCTCCACCTCGTGGAAGCAGTTCTCCGATCAGAGAACCGGGTGTCCCACCTCGTGGAAGCTGTCCTCGGTGATGCCGCTGTCCTCGATGTGCAGGATGCTCTTCAGCGTCTGGACGTACAGCAGGTCCACCTCCTCCAGGTCCTCCAGCTGCAGCGGGATGCAGCACAGCTGTTTCCATACCAACGGCGCCAGGTGCAGGTCCAGCGGCTTCTTGGTGCGCACCGCCACGCCCATCAGAATGCCCAGGAACTTGAACTGGATCATGTGTTCGTCCAGGCAGGCGGACGGGTTGAGCAGGAACCTGGAGGGAAGCGGACAGTTAGCAAGAGATGCAGCTCTAATAGATTATTCATCTTCTGACTGAACTTTTGCAGAAACATTATTTTCTTTTTACAGAAGAGGAAACAAGTCTCTGAATCTGTCGTGAAACAATGTCCCCGTGTCGGTTTTGGGAGCAATCAGGCCGTAAATCTTTAATATTATTGATCCTAGTTTTTTTACTCATGAATTAAACTAAATTCACAGGATTTTTATCAAGTAAACCTGAACTGAACACAACGGAACAAAATGTCAAATTAATTCCTCGTCAGGTGATGTTTGTTACTTCCTAGTGGCTTTCCATCTTTTACAACCATGAGGTGAGTTCACTGACGGTGGGATTTTACAGCTTTCATGCTGCTCACCTGTCTCTATTGTAGCCGACCTCTGCGGTGGCGTTAGGGGAGGGGATCAGCAGGTCCACCACACCTGTCTCCAGCTCCTGCAAAACATTCCCATCAGTCCCCTGGAAACCCCTGGAAGCCCCTGGAAACCCCTGGAAACCTCTGGCGTCGGTGAGGGAAGCTCAGAGCTGGGAATACCTGGCACATCTCGGTGATGGTGTCATCAAACACACCGCCCGCGTCGTCCGCCCCCTCGCCCACCAGCTTGACCTTCCAGGCGCGGGACGGCAGCCGCAGGTCGGAGGCGTTCAGCTTCACCACCTGCCGGGCGATCTGGACGAAGATCGGTTTACACTTGCGGCCGCTGGGGAGCCGAGGCGAAGAGAAGACCCGGAGCGTCAGTCGGGTTCTGGACTCTATAGCGGGTTACGAAGCGGGCGGGTCACTGACCGGGTGGAGATCCGCTTGACGGTGATCTGCGGGCCGTAGTTCTTCCCCTGAACCATGGTCTTCCCGATGGAGCGCACCATGGGCAGCGTGTAGACCCGGGGGGCCAGCAGGGGGCGCAGCTGGCCCTGGACGATGCCCCAGGTCCCGGCGTTGTAGTGGGAGGTGCAGCTCTGCGGAGAAACAGGCAGTGAGGACGGCCGGCCGGGTTCTGGAGGTTCTGCTGCGGTTCTGACCTCACCTGGTTGTTGGGGCTGAGGTTCAGCAGCCGCCACGACGAGTACATGAGGTCAGAGAAATGGTAGAGGAGGCGGAGCCGCGCCCTCACTGCCTCCATGCTGACCTCCTTCAGGCCGCTGTACTGAGGCGGAACCGCCAGCGGGAGGCCCAGCTGGAGCGGAACCGACGAGCCTGAAGGCGACGGAGAGGAGAAAAGATGGAGGCAGTTTAACAGCAGAAGGCTGAGGAGAGTCTGCATCGAAGTTTAATTCATCGCCGCCAGGCAGACGACGACATCCCACATCTACAGTCTGCAGATTCGGCCCGTAAGCAAAGCTTTGGGCCGAATCTGGCCTGACCAGAACCACATGCCTTATTTTAAAGTCCAATAACTCATCACTTAATTAGGACTGAACTGAGGAGCAAGAACCAGACCGGCGGTTCTGAACTGGACCCACCTGGCGCGCGCGGTGGGACGCAGGGCGCCGTCCAGGCGGCGCTGTGGCAGCGTCCAGCGGAGATCTGGTTGATGTTCTTGCCCTGCAGCGCCGTCACCAGCGTGGGCTCTCTGACGTGGTTGGTGTGGCCCAGACCCAGCTGCGGGATCGGATCCACAGAGCGGGTCAGGACCGGACCTGTGGACCCGGTCGGATCGGTCAGCCGCGGGTTACCTGTCCCTCCGAGTTGCTGCCCCAGGCGTAGACGTCTCCGGTGGAGGACAGAACCAGCGTGTGCTCGGCGCCAACCGCCACGTCCTGGATGTGGATCCCGGACAGCGCCGGAACCTGCTGGGGCCGGTTGTGGTTCCGAGCTCGGCCTTCTGGGAGTCCGATCAGCCGGTCTGTAACGGGATGCAAGAAAACATCTCTAAGCGATGATGAGTGCAAGTGCAACAAAGACCAACTCAGCAGGTTGAAGACGTTTAGGTTTGATGCTCCGACGTCTGATTGTAGCCGACAGGCTGCTTTCCCCTCAGAGTTATGCTACTGGGTTTGACTCAGGGTGAGAACAGAACCACTAGTCTCAGAGCAGACAGGTCATGAACACTGAGGTAACCTTGGCCGAACGTGTAAACTTTGCCGTCTTTGGTTAAAGCCACGGAGAACTGCGTCCCACAGGCCACCTTCTGGATCCCCGTCCCACACAGGACGTCCACCTTCTGCAGAGTGAGAGACAGCATCAGAGTTACACAGCAAACAGCTCAGCCAGCTCTTCCTCTTCAGCCCAATCCTACCTGGGGAGAAGACTTGGCCGTCGAGTTCCCGAGTCCCAGTTTCCCATAGTCTCCGTCACCGAAGGCCCAAACCATGCTTCCGTCCGCAGAGACGACCAGCGTGTGGTTCAGGCCGCAGGCCACCTGAGGAGAACCGACAGCATGAGCCACTAACGTCCTGAGTCCATCAGACCCGGGCGGCTTGGGGATCGCTCACCTGTCCCACTTGGTAACCCTCCAGAGCCGTAACCTTCTCCGGAAGCTTCTTGTTGGACGTGTTTCCCAGCCCCAGTCGGCCGTAATCTCCGTTCCCGAAGGTGAAAAGTTTTCCATCGGCCGTCACCACCGCAGAGTGTTTGAATCCACACGACATCTGCAGGGCGGGCAGCGTGAGGACCAAGAGCCAAGAACCTGCGGTTTAAATGCAGCGGCTCCTGCAGACGGACCCACCTGCACCACCTCCTCTCCCTGCAGCGCTTCGATCTGCCGCGGCCGGCGCTGCCGGTCGCTGTTGCCGTGGCCCAGCTTGCCATAGTCGCCGTCCCCCCAGCTGAAGACCTCGCCGCTCTCCGTCAGAGCCATGGAGTGGCCGTCGCTGCCGCACGACGTCACCAGCTGGGTCACCACGAATCCTGGGGGCGGAAAGCCAAACCTCTGGTGTTCTGGAAGGTTCTAGGGTCCAAACCGGCTCTGGTCCCTGGGGGACGGCTCACCTTGCAGAGCGGAGATGATGGTGAGGACGTGCAGGTCGTCGGAGTTACCCTGACCCAGGCGGCCGTAGCTGCCCTCTCCACAGGCCAACACCGACCCGTTGGGCTGGATCACAAAGGTGCAGTTCTGACCACAAACCACCTGCAGAGACCAACACCTGATCAGGTTCATGCTAATCCAGCGGCAGACACACCTCTGCTAATGTGCTAACAGTGGAGCTTATTTTCTGTTAACCTGGAAAACATTTAGCAGATTCAACGACACCTAAAGACGTTTTCCAGATAAATTCTAATTATTTGGCTTCTGTTCTGCCGTTGCCTCATGTTCTCTCATTTTTAGATATCGCTGCATAGCATGTTGGTGTAGCACTCAATATTAGCTGCCGCTAAATACTGTGTTGGTGTAGCGATGTAGCGTTAGCTGCAGGCACATACGGTGTGATGTAGGAATAGCACTAGCTACTGCTACTGTGATGGTGCAACACTTTAGCATTAGCTTAACCCTAAAGCACTGATTCTGATTAATGCTTTAGGGTTAGCGCAGCTAGCATGTGAGTTAGCGGTTGCTGGTGTGTCATCAGAACCTGCTGGGCCTGTGAGAAGGACGGGGCGGTGGTCGGAACCAGGATGTTCCTGCCGGCCTCGGCCAGCTGGCCGTGCCGACCTGCTCCCCACAAGAAGACGTCACACTTCCCCCCCAGGTGCCAGTCCTGGAAACAAACACACACAGGTGAGGCAGGCCGGACCCTCAGATGACGCCAGCAGGCGGGTCTGGATCTACCTCCGGCCTGGACGTGGCCCAGGACATGATCTGTTCATCCATCCCGGCCGCCCACTTCCCGTTGTCCTGGAAACAGACAGAGTGTTGGTGTGAACCGCGGAGCCGGTTAGCCGCCGTCGGTCGGTCGGCCGCCGCCTCTCACCAGCACCAGAGCCATCTCCTCCTTGGGCACTGGCTCCAGGTCAGGGACGCAGAAGGAGTCCGGGAACGCGGCGCCGCGGGCGAGGGCCTCGGCCGCCTTGACGGTGGTGGAGAAGCAGTCAAGCCACGCCCACTCGCTGGCACTCCAGACGGCGGTGCCGGACTCAGGAGGACAGCGGCGGAGGTGGGGCGGGGCGGGGGGGCGGCACAGGAGCTGGTCCAGGTGGAGGCCGACCGCCAGCGACGCCAGGCACTGCATGTAGGGGCTGTGGACCAGCTGCTCGCCACAAACCACGTGAGGCTGCAGGAAAACCAGACCAGACGGCATCAGCGACGGACCCGGGGGTTTGGGCCGACCCGCTAGGCTTCAGAACCGCCTCAGAGGGCCGGACAATAAATAAATAAAAACGTCCGATACATATTCACTGAACTCCGATCCAGAACCAAATGGCATTCTGGGAGATGTAGGCAGACGAAGGCGTTAGCCGCGCAACATCTCACTGCTAGCTGAGCTAGCGGGGTAGCATCAGCTCACTCGCTCTCTGGTTGCCTAGCAGCACGTTATAGAGTAACCACCTTCAGTTTGTAACTTTTATTAAATATGTTTTTGCTCTGCATGTTGCAGCAGTTTGGTGGTTTTGCTGGGCAGCGGCTCAGGCAGACATCGATCTGCTCACAGGTCAAACTGTCACAGCGGGATTACAGTTTGAACTGATGCGTAAAAAACTCCTTTTAATAACAGTCATGTACTGCAGCTTTAAGGTTTTGAGTCATAACTGCTTAAAACAATAACAACAAATAAAAAACAATAATCCAATCAATAAGCAATGATACTGCCTGCTGAGTGGTTTCCATGGTGACGCGTCTCTCAGCCTACCTTCTCGTAAGCGTACTGCTCCTGTAGCATCACCGGCAGCCGCTCCAGAAACGCCCTCATGCAGGGCGCCGCGTTGAGGCCGACCACGCCCTGACGCTTCAGCGCCGAGCGGCACGTCGCCAGCACGTGGTTGGACGCCATGAACTCTTTGGAGCAGTTCACGACCAGAACGTCCTGCAGATGGGGCGGAGACTCAGAGAAAGGCGCTGGAGATAAGGAGGAACAGAAAGAGTCCGATGTCTAACCTTTGACCTGTTGGAGCAGACGGCCACGCCCACATCTGGGATCCAGACAATGTTCTGGATGGCTCCGGATCCGGCGACGACGGTCTGCAGGACGGATCCGTCCTGTGGGACAGGAAGCAAACGGTGAGTCCAGGAGGAAGGAAGTCCGGTTGGTCCAGATGTTGGCCTCTTACCCGCAGAGACCAGATGTTCATGAGGCCGCCGACGCCGCCGGAGGCCAGCGCCAGGCCGTCGGGGCTGAAGGCCAGCGTCCGGACCGGCGTGATGTGTCCCTTCAGCTGCAGGACGCACACGGCGCCGTCCTCGGCCCAACGCGGCAGCTGCAACAAAACCATCCAAACGGTCTCATTTGATCTGAAGCTGATGGGGACACGACCACAAACATCTGGACTCATCAGCCGTTACAGTGAAACACAGGATTTTAGACAGAAAAACGTCCTGATCGAGTCTGATGAAGAAACAGAAATTCAAATCCAGAATTTACTGCATGCTTTGCTTTTAAAACATTCTGGATCTACAAGGACTTACAGATTACTTCTTTACAAAAACTTGACTTCTTTCAATAAAAGGTTGCAGGCTTATTTTAAGCTCAACAGCAAAACGAAACAAAATGTCCCTTTTTTGTAGTTTTTGTAAAATACTGCAGGTATTTGGACAGAACTAGTTTAAACTTTTAACTTTAACTTTTCAGTCCCTCCAGTTTCACACTAAATCATTTGCTTTTTTTCTTGCTTGTGCTAATACGGAGAGGTGATTTTTTTCAGCGAAAATGGGCAAAAACTTTGGGTTAAGAAATGCCACCTTCCACCTGCAGGGGGCAGTCTTTCTTACTTCTTCTACTCTGATCACTATGGAAGGAAACTAAAAGTCACATTTATTGTCACAAATATCTTAACATTTCTTGTACATATTTCTAAAAGAGTATAAAAAGAAAATCTGTAATTTTGATTGCTAAAAAGAAATTACAAAAACAACCGATAAATTATTTTCTGCTCTTGTTTTCTTTGTTTTCTATCTGAATTGTATGAAACAGAAGTTTCATGAGGGGAAATCTTTGTGTTTAGCTCTGGCGAATCTTGCGTTACCAGTAGTTTGGGTTTGGCGTCGCTGTCCCACAGCGTCTCTGAGTCGCACCCGGAGGATTCTGGGAAGTGGCAGATTTCCAGAGGAACGGTCCAGACCGACACCAGACCGTTCTGGCAGCATCTGGAAGACAAGCCGTTAGCCGTTCAGGAGGAGAACCGGATCCGCGCGGGTCGGCCCGGCTGTAGCTGAGCACCTACATGGCGAGCATGCTGAGCGGTCTGGGTCCGCGGCCCGGCAGGCCGCACCACGCCACGCCGTTCACCAGGGAGGCGTGGCGCAGGCTTTGCAGGCAGCGCCAGCCTGAACCCGGACCCGAGTCCCGGTCCGGGGCGGCCCACAGCTTCACCGTCTCCTCCTTGGCGCAGGTCAGCAGGATCTGGCCATTGGGGCTCCACTTCATGCTGATGATGGACTCCTGAGGGACAGACCGCCATGAGCGCCGGCAGCAGGAAAGGTTCTGGTCGGGTCCGGACGGCCCAGTTACCTTGTGAGCGTCGATCACAACCACGGCTCCCTTCTCCAGCGGCTCCTTGGATCCGATCAGCAGCTTTCCGTCGGCGTATCCCACGGCGAACGGCCGGTCGTCGCTGTACCAGGCGATGTGCATCACGGCCACTGGGGGGCGACACGCGCATGTTCACGTTGCTTCACAACCTAAAGGTTTCCTGCAGGCCCAGCAGAGGGCGCAGCAACAGCCCAGCTCCTGAGCATGCTCAGTGGGAGTAAACATGGAGGCTAATGGTGGAGCATATCTCGTCCACCATGTTGCTGATTTTGTTGTTGAAGTGACGTCTGTCGAGAATCAGATTCAGGTCACATGGGAAAAAATCTGATAATTATCAGAGTCAGAACAAGATTAGGAGAGTTTTTAATTATAGAGTTCTAGTTAGTTTCAGTTTTTCCCATTAAGTACCGTTTATCTCAGTTTTTGTTTTGTTTTATAAAACTTTTGTAACCTTTCCAGATATAACTGGCCTGCCATCATTCATGAAATCTGATCTGTCGTTCAGACTGTCATGGAAATATCCGGTTCTGGTTGCATCGTCCCTACCGTCTTTCCTGTAGCAGTGCTCCAGCTCGCTGCGGTGCATGTCGCTGGCGTCCAGAACCTCGATGAGGCCCAGCGACCCGTCCATCCGGCCCACCAGCAGCATGTCTTTGGGCTCGCCGCACCACAGAGACTCCGCCTCCTCCTCTGGCCACGCCAATGCCGACACCCAGTGGGGCTGCACGTCCAGCAGGCCTTTACCGCCTGCAGAGTAAAGGTGGTAAGAGCTTTTACTCTTACCGTTCAGAGCTGGTTCAGCCAGCTCTGAACCAGCTTTCACACATAAACCTGCATCTGCATGTCTCCCCCCACAGGATGGGAGGGGAACAGCAGCAGGAAACAGGAGCTTTACCGTTAACTTGCCAGATGTTGACCATTTTCTCCATGGCCGATGCCAGATATTTTCCAGTCACACTCCATGCGAGAGGAGACAGGCCAGGGTCGCTGGGAGAGCCCAGAGCGGGCATCCCGTCCTCCGACGAGCCATCACTGGAGGACAGACAGAGACACACAGTCATGGATCCTCCGCTGCCATGACTGACTGCTGAGTAAAACTGAATAAATTATTTCTGAAGCCCAGAGTTCTGCACTAGACCATAGATTCCAAACTGCAAAAATACAAAATCTTACCGAGTGTTTTCTCTCATTTCCAAATATCTCGGTACACATGAAAAAACTAACTTACAAGGAACTTCTTGGAATATTATCAGCGGTTACATTAAGTCAATAGTTCTTGAATACCGATAAAAACGACCAACTCCACCGGCATGTTGGAAGGTCAACATGGTGAAATTTAGTGCATTAATGCTATAGCATTAGCTTCTGCTAGATACTATGTTGGAATAACGTTTTAGCATTAATATTTACGATTAACACTCTAGGATTAGTGACACTAACTAGTCAGTGGTGTCCACCTCTAAACCTCATGCTAACGCTATGCTAACACTATGCTAACCATGAACCCTTTGCTTCCACTTGCTGCTGTGCTACGTTCATGCCAATGCTATGCTAACGTATGCTAACGCTATCCAGGGCAGTTTTGTGGGAAGAGGCGACAGAGGAACTCACTCCTTGTTGAAGACGCAGGTCTGCTGCAGCGTGTACTGGCTCTTCGTCACGTTCCACACCCGGACCGTCCCGTCGCTGCCGCTGGTGGCCAGCAGGCCTTTCTTACTGCACCAGCCACAGGTGATGACCTGAGGGAGGACGCGAGGTCAGGAGAAAAAAGTGCAACCCGGCGCCGCCACAGGAGAAGAAGAAGCCACCGACCCTGCTCTGGTGCGCCTCCAGCTTGATGAAGGAACACTTCCGCAGATCCCCCGCCATGTCGGCGAAGGTTTGCGGCCGGCTCTGGCTGTTGTCGCGGTCGTGGGCGGCCAGCGTGCGGACCAGCTGCTGCGCGGCCCACTGGCGATGCTGGGAGGAGAGTCTGGAGGACAGGCAGCAGGCCGCCAGAGCGTTGGCCAGGTCCAGGGGGCCTACAGCGGAGGGATTATGGGAAGGATGGGCATATAAATGCCCGGTTAGACCTGCTCGACATGGAAAAGAAGACGAAGAACACCCGGTGAGTCAGGGAGGGACAACAAAGACCACGGAGCTTTCTGAGCCACAACCAGGAGGTTTCCATCAGATTCTGGTCGGACCAGAACCAGAGAAACGGACCTGCTGGGGCCCGGACTACAAACCTCTCTTCTCCAGGTCGGCCTTGTCGTAGACGGGCCGCAGCCGGGCGCCCTTATCCGCCAGCAGTGCCACCAGCGCCTGCGTCACCACGAAGTTTGGGGAGGTGATGAGCTTGTTCTCCTCGGCCACGCCGCGCAGGAAGCTGGGCAGGAACTTCCTCTGGATGGGGTCGTCCACTGTGGTCAGGTTCATGCCTATGGCCGCAGAGATCAGGTTCTGGAACACAAACAGCACCATGAACCCTGGATGAGTCCTGGTTGAACAGATTCACAGAAAAGCTTCATTTTTCATCTTAAATACAAAATGCACATATTCTGTGTTGGTCTGTCCATAGGCGTAGGAATGGGGGGGTGAGGGGGGACATGTCCCACCCAATAATTTCACAGCAGTTGCAAAAAATATTTGATTTTGAAATCTTCCATTCGAGTGCTTTTATTTTGAAGGCGCAGCACAGCACGTCCAGAGACTCTCTCCGTCTGTGCTGTCAGCTGCTGTGTCTCATTGACCTTTGACCTGTATCTCCCCTGACTTCCTGTGACTTTCTGGTACCTGTGTGCAGAGCTGCACCAGCAGCTTGGCGGCGTTGGGGCTGTTGGAGGCCAGGCAGCCCACCGCGGTGCTCAGGTAGGCCAGGCAGGAAATGGGCTTGCTGGTCTTGGCGGCGCCGCGGGGCCGCTCCGAGGGGCCCGCCCCCGCAGCGGGGCCAGTGGAGAGGCCGGCCCGGCCCGCCGCTGCCAGGCACATGAGGCGGACCAGCGTCCTGATGTCAGTCAGGCCCAGAGACTCCAGGCCCGCCGCCAGGCTGCAGCTGGAGCCGCTGGAAGAGAGGAAGACAGAACCTGAGCTACAGAACCCGACCTCTGGTGACCCCTGCCAACCCCCGACTCACCTGACGGACAGCAGCGACAGCGCCCTCATCACCATGGTGCGGGCCAGCAGCACCTGCGCTGCGGCCGTCACCCTCCTGAGCGCCATGACCCGGTCGTGGGGGTTCTGCAGGGCGGCTGCCTGTTCGCCCAGCGTCATGCGGCCCGACGAGCTTTTATCCACCGACGCCTGGCAGCCTGCAGACGAAAACACGCTGAGATGGCGGAACCCGCTGAGACGGAAACCCGCCCACGGACGTTACCTATCTGCAGCAGCGTCTCCTCCATGCTGTTGGTGGCCGTCACCATGGCGACCGAGGCTCCCAGCGGGTCGCTGTCGGGGAACTGGACGGGTTCGGGGACGACGCGGCGCTCGCTCAGACCCAGCGGGCCAGACAGCAGCTCAAACTCCTCCTCCCCCGTCAGCTTCTCGTCTTCGTCCACATCCAGCATGTCCCAGTCCTCTGCAGCAGGACAGAACCAGAACCGGGTCAGACCGCCACTGGACTCACCAGGCCGGACGCCTCGCTGAGCCTCACCTTCGTAGACGCTGTCCTGCTTCCCCAGCAGGTCCGGCGCCTGGCCTTTGTACCTGGACGCAGAAACACCGACGTCAACGTCCAGAAACGGGAATAACACTTCTGCTGAGGTTAATCCGGACCCGACCGGACCGGACAGGACAGGACTGGACCGGACCCCAACCTACAGGACCGGACCGGACCCGACTGGACCGAACCGGACCCAACCGGGCCTGACAGGACTGGACCGGACCCCCAACCCGACCTGACCCGACAGGACCGGACTGGACCGGGTCTCTGATTCTGCAGAAAAAGTTCCTGAAGGTGTTTAAAACTGAGGCAACAATGAGGATAAAACTCTGGATGTTGCATCGTATAAAAGATGAGAAAAGAAAAGACGGAGAAGAGCCAAAAAAAAGAGACTAAAAGCTAGACAGAAGGAAAGACAGACAAGAGACAAAGACAAGGACAGGTAGAGGACAGATAGAGGACAGGTAGAGGATAGGTAGAGGACAGGCCCCGCCCACAGGAAGCTGACCTCTCTGCAGGGGGGACTCTGGCTTTGCTCTTGATGGCCAGGTATTTGTCCCTGCAGCCGCCACACAGCAGGTAGTACGGGTTCCCGCTGCCGCACTCCCCGCCGAACCAGCCGTCCACGTAGGAGCCGTTGCTACGGTAACCCTGTCGGTTGGCGCTGCGCCCGCAGCCGGGGTGGCTCTTCTTCATGTGCTGGTTGAAGTTGGCCACGTTGGTCTCGCACAGCTCACACACCACCACCTCGTCTCGGTCGTCCGCCTCACACACGTGCTGCAAGGACGAAACCAAACGTCAAAGCACACACACACAGAGACACACAGACACACACACAGAGACACACACACAAGAGACACACACAGACACACACAGAGAACACACACACAGACACACACACACAGAGACACACAGAGACACACACAGAGACACACACACACAGACACACACACACACACGGCGGGTCTCAGACAGAAATGGCCGCTCATGCAGATTGGGTCAGTGGATGCCAGGCAGCAGCCAATCAGCAGCGAGTGTTCTGGGGGTTCAGCGTGCATGTGTGAGTTCAGGGGGGGGGAAGCAGCTCATTGGCTGGAGCAGAAAGTCACACACACCCATGTTGGCCAGTCCAGTACCTCCGGGATCCACATTCCCAGAATGTCGGTGTCGGTGGCCAGGTCCTGGCCGAACATGGCCTCCATGGTCTCCTCGTCCAGGTCCATCTCCAGCTCCTCGTCCAGGTTGAAGTCGTACAGCGCGCCCGAGTCCTGCTGCTGCGGTGCCGCCGCGTCCCGCCGGGCCTGGCTGTGGTGGGCCTGGACCGAGCGGTACAGCCCAGCTGGGAGGAAGGCGGGACACAGGAGGGACAGGTGAGTCGCTGGGCGACGGCGTGAGGCGTGTTTGATGTTCTCACCGGCGCGCGCCAGCAGCGTGCGTGCTGCCAGGTCGAAGCGGTGCTTCCTGCCGGCGGCGGAGCGTCCTCTGAGGGACGTGCAGCTGGAGGCCGCGCCGCTGTCCTGCTCCAGACCTTCAGGGCTGCAGAATGACGGTAAGTTCAGGTCAAAGGTCAAACATCAGCCTCCCCCTCTGAAAACGCCGCTACCTGTCACTGAAGCCCTCCTCCAGCTCCGAGGCGTTGGTCACGTCTCCCGGGCAGCAGAGGTACGGGCTCCGATCCAGGGACTTGCCCCCCGAGGACGCCATCGCCCCCGGACAGAGGGCGGAGTCAGGGGCGTCGACAGCTAGCGCGCCGCTCCTGGGGTGAGGCTCGTCGCGCTCGTCCTCTGTGCCGGGATGTTCGATCATCCACATGGCGAGAACCGTGATGTTCTGGGCGTCGGCTTCTCCCCGAGCGCCTGCGGTCAGAGCGGAGAGAGGTCAGAGGTCAGCGGTGAGTGCCACCGGCCTTCACGCTACGGCAGCATTCTGCTAAAACACTGAACGCTCTGCTGTTCCGGCTGCGCATTGTTACACAGGGGAGGAAAAAACTCCAATTTAAGACAAGATCAGCTTCACGTCGGCCAATCACGGATCTCCAAAGTTAAGGAAATTGGTTGGCTGATGAATTTTTGCACCCCTCAAAAGAAGTGTTGTCAAAAAGATGTCAGAGAACATTAGATCAGTAGAATCATTCATAGAAACGTATTTCGGGCTTTGACTGACCCGTTGCTTCCAGGGCTTTGGAGATCTGGCGCAGCGTGAAGCCCATCTCCAGCAGCGGCACGGCGATGGCCGGCGGCGGCGGCGACGTGGACAGCCTGCTGCTGGGGTCCGACAGAGCTGAGGGGAGACAACATGGCCGTCATTTCCTCTTCTGCGCGCAGGCGGCGCCTGTCCTCGGGTCCACTCACATGTCCCGGCCCGGTTCTGCAGCCTGCAGGGCTGGGAGTCTGGCGAGGTGAGGCTCTGCCTGCGGCCCACCTCGTCTGACGGGGACGTCGGCAGGGACGACACCGGCGGCGTCTGGGCCCGGCGGGTCGGAACTAGGGTGGTGGTGGGGTAGCTGGAGAACATCTGCCTGTTGGGACAGCAGGAGGTCAAAGGTCATCACACCTGAGAGACGAGGGTTGTTGGCAGCCGACCCGCTCTGGTCCCGACTGATGGACGACTTCCATGATGAAACTTCCCACCTGAGCAGGCTGAGCGGCATGACGCCCGGGGACTCGGAGGCGGGGACGGTCTCGGTGTCGGTGACGGGCGTGGTGGCGGTGGTGGTGTCCTCCAGGGAGGAGCTCATGAAGGAGGTGGTGCTGGAGGCCGAGGGGCTGGTGGTGATGGGCGTCTGAGCCAGCTGTTCGCCCTCGGCGCCCTCGCCTTCCCCTTCAGGCTCGCTCCTCACACCTGAGTCACACAAACTGACTCAGAATCTGTGCAGGAAGCTAAAGACCGGCAGGTAAAACCTGTTCGATCTGGATTAGTTTCTAACAACAGAACCGAGCCGGGCAGCTTCCTTTGCCTCAACCTTTGGATGAATATTTAGTATGAAAGAACAGACATTGAAGGAAATCTGGACCCGGCCTGGTTCTGATGAGGTTCTGCTCTCACCGGGCCTGGCCTTCCCGCCGCTGGGCTCGTCCAGCAGCCCGTTCACCACCAGCTTGTAGATCATGGCCTGCGCCCTCTCCAGGTCCGCCAGGCCCAGCGCGCGTTTGATCGGGGAGCGCATCACGGCGCGCTTCACCATGTGGCGCATGAGGAACTGCAGCGCCGTCCGCATCTCCACCTCCTCCTGGAAGACGGGCGAGGGCGGGGCCGCGCCGCCGGCGTTCAGGTCGGCGTTGTGGCCGCTCGGCGCCGCCTCCGGGACCACCTGGATGTTTGAGAGAGTCGCTGGGTTCAGCCGCTACACTGACCAGCCGTCTAATCTTGCTCCGCCCCCATCTTCATCCCTGATGTGACTCCGCCCTCTAGCCCCGCCCTCTGCCTGCGTGCTGCTAGCATTAGCGTTAGCATGTGTACCTTGGGGATGAGCAGCAGCTCGGCGTACTTGCTGCAGCTCAGCAGGGCGCTCAGGGTCTTCATGGCGCCCAGGTAGAGGTAGGACAGCTGTACGGCGTGGATCTCTGACTGCGTGCTGATGGGCGGAGCCTCGTGGCGCCCGCCGTGCTCATGGCCTTTCTTCCTGCCCGCCTCTGTGGCGCTGTTGGTCGCCGGGCTGAACAAAGCTTCGTTTCCGCCGGTGACAGATGAGATCTCGCTCTCAGACTTGGAGTTGGGCGCCAGGTGAGCCTTGACCTCCTCCAGGCTGTGGGACACCCTCAGCTCGGAGGCGGCGGCGTCCTTCTGGCCGTCTGGCCTGTCGTCAGCGCAGCTCGGCTCATGGCCAACGGAGGCGGCGTTGCGGTGCTTCCTGTCGTGGCGGCGCCCGCCCAGCTTGGCGGCGGTCTCTTCGTGGATGCTGGTCAGGTAGGTGAGGTCCAGCAGCAGCGACGAGGTCAGGCCCCGAAACCGGCCCACGTCGAACGGCAGCGGCTCGCACGGCTCCAGATTGTACAGCGGCGTATCACTAGGCGACCAGAAAGTTGGGAAGCTTTAATGGGAGGAAGTGGAGAGGGAAACGGAGTGAAACGGAGGAAAACGGGAAAACGGATGGAAATGGAGGGAAATGGTTGATGGAGAGGAGGAGACCAACGAACCGGTACCAGAACCGACCGGGTTCCTGAATCACAGATTTATGAGGAGAAACGTTCCAGAACAGAAAACATGGAGAGACGAGGAAAATGCCCAACAAGCCGAGGTTAGAACGATGATGATGACCAAAGTTAAAATGTTAAACATGAGCAACGATGCGAGGCTCCAGAATGAACGACTGAATGTTTGGATCAGAACCCGGTTGGGTTCTTGTGTTATTCGGCGGTTCCGGTACCTGATGGTGATCTCGGCCTCGTCCCACTGGACCTTGGCCGAGCTGCTGCCCTCCTTGGCCACGCCCAGCAGCGTGGCGTGGCGTCCCGTCTGCTTGTGGACGCAGCGGCCGCCGACGCGCAGCCCGCCGTCCGCCCCCCCGATCACAGCCAGAACCGGCCACACGTCGCAGCAGAGGCTGCGCAGGTGCGGCTCGGCCAGGTCCGCCAGGCCGTGCTGCCGGCTGTGCCGTCCCCGGTCCTCGTCCGCCCTGGGCGGAGCGTCGGGGCCGTCCCTCTGGGCGTCGTGCTCCTCGCGGCTCTGCACTGAGCGGCTCTTCTTCAGCCGCTGGCCGCCGCCCGGGCCGCCCATGGCGGCGTCCCGGAAGCAGGGCTTGATCTTCTGCAGCCGCTGGATGATGGCGCTGTTGATGCGCGGCGTCCAGCGGTCGGTGCGGTGCAGGATGCGGACCAGCTGGGCCGTGGCCTCCACCAGGACCGTGGGGGTGGGGCTGCAGACGGGGTCACCGGGCAGGAGGTCGCGCGGCGTCCCTCTCATCTGCATGTCGCAGATCTTCACCTGCAGTGGAAACAGGAAGTGTGAGGGAGCCACTTCCTGCTGAATGCTGGGACTGCGGCGGCAGCGGTTACCTTCTCTCCCGGGTTACTGCTGTAGAACATGACACAGGGAAACAACTCGGCCGCGTCGACGTCCTCAAACGCCAACTTCGGCTCCTGGGGTGAAAGAAGGTGAGAAGAAAGATACGACAGAGGAAGGAAGAAAAACGCAAAGCAGGAGAAAAGGTGATAATGAGAGACTCAAAGAAAGAAATGCAGGAAAAGGAAAGAACGAGTCGAATAAGAAGTTAGAAAAAACACAGAAAAGAGGATAAAGCAGAAGTAGGGAATCAGACTGGAACGATGCAAACATCAACATTCAGAACGGAGCCAACGCATCCAACAGCAGCCCTGTGGGAAAGTCAGGTGGAAGGAAGAAAGTAGCCGTGCTGACCTCTCCGTTCTTGCTGAAGGAGACGGTTCTGGCCTCCATGTCGAGGACGCAGGTGATGAAGTCTCCCTGCGTGAAGCTGCTGAGCGTCAGCGTCTGCTCTCCGTTGTGGTACAGGTTCCCGCTGTAGGCGCGGTACAGCCACATGTCCGACGTGGTGCGATGGTTGAAGTCGTGGACGGGCCAGCGGGACACGCCCACGCACGTCCCCTCGTTGCCGCGGTTTTCCTTCACGATGTAGAACTGCAGCAGGGAAAAGCAGCGGTTAGCGGGGCTTTCCAGATGATTTCCAGGTGTTTTCCAGGTGATCACCTTCCACTGGTAGCATCCGGAGGAGATGCCGGTGGACGCCAGGCCGTAACCTTTGCCCCCACTGCCATGAGTCAGGCCTTGACCGTTCTCCACCACGCAGCACTGCGTCTTCTCCGGGTCGAAGGACACTTCCTGGATGGGAAGGTTCTCGTCTTCCTCCTCCGCTTCGCCCTGCCGACCAAACAGACATCAGCGTCCCGCGTCCACGGGGGTTCAGGGTCGCCATGACGACGCCTCACCTGCAGCTTCAGCTCCTGGACTTTCTCCTTGATCTGGATGGAGTGTTTGGCCTGAGCCACCGGAGCTTCCCACATGCAGTCAGACAGCAGAGAGAAGAGACGGTCCACGACCTGGAGGACAGGCAGAGACATCAGGACAGAGAGACATCAAGACAGAGAGAGAGACAAGGACAGACAGAGAGACATCGGACAGAGAGAAACAGTCAAAGACAAAAGAAAAGCAGAGAAAAAAGACAGAAAGCAAATGAAAGGAAAACAAAAGAGCAATGACACAAACAGGCAGAACTGTGAAGCCTGTCTCTTAGGAAGTGCGGCTCCGCAGCGCCCCCTACCTGGGTCAGCTGGTCGTCCTCCATGTTGGCCTCACAGGCCGGCAGCACGGCCTCCAGCACATGCAGAGCCAGCAGGCGGGTTCTCATGTTCCCCACCAGAGGAACTCCTGCAACATTTAGCATCTGTTAATGTTCCACCTGACCCTTCGACCACCTGCTACCTGCAGAGGGCGCACCTGAGCAGCACTTCTGAGCGGCGATGTTCAGCAGAACCTCGGTCCATTTGGGGGACGCCATCTTGGACTGGATGGCCTTGGAGGAGACCACCCTGCGGAGGAAGACGAGGAAGTCCCCGAGGTGGAGCTCTGCGGTGTGCTGCTTCCGGATTAAAGCTGAACAATGAAAACGTTGAGCCATTACACGACCTAGAGGAACATGAGCGACCTGGAGATGATCTGCTCTCATCCGTCTGCAGGACGGTGATCAACGGGAACCAAAACTCTCCAGGTGACGGCCAACCTGAGCCCACACTCCAGTTTTTACCAAAACCTGTAGAGACCCTTCAGGTTCTGAGCTGCTGTTGGTTTCAGCATCTTCTACTAGCATGATTAGCCTTAGCCAATCATTTTTATCGCCCAATAAAAGTTCAGAAGAATCAGCTGATTTGAGTCTCCTTCATCAAAAAAATGCAGGGTTTTGACCTTTTAAAACCCACTGGCCCTTTAAGTGTCACGCTTAAAGGGCCAGTGTCACGCAAGACCGACTGGTCTGAGCTTTCCATCATGTTATCATGTTTCTCCCTCATCAAAAACAAACCTGGAGTGTTGCTTCCATTGTTTCCTGTTTGAAAGAACGAAAGCTGAATGGCAACCATTCAGGCGTGGAAAATGTCTGGGTGGACATAGCCCCGCCTTTGCGGCGCAGTTCCTCCCACTCAGCTCCTTCAGACTAGCCAGCAGCAATTAGCAAACACCTGGTGGTGTTTGCTTCTACTACTTGCAGCTACTTCTCAGAGCTGGTAAAAGGGCTGATAGTGGAGCCATGTTGGATAACTTCCTGAAGGCGGAGCTTCAGAAAGAGCAGGAGCTTCTTAAAGACACAGAGGCCCAATTTCAAGGGGTTAATTGCAAAGTCGAGTTTCTTTTAAGACATATTTCTTATAAAAGTCATTTTCACAGCAACTGAAGGTAATAAAGTGACTTGACTGCTATAAAATTTGTGCAGAGAAAATACATGATGCTGTTCCTTTAAGGGAGATTGGAGTTATATGCTAAAGCTAACCTCTGAAGTCCTTCTTGTCAGCGTCGGGGCAGTCGTCCATCTTGGAGTCGTCTGGCTCTGTCCCGGCCAGCCGGCTGCCTCCTGCCTGGGCCAGCAGGTTCTTCAGCTGGCTGCACAGCAGGTCCAGCAGCGCCTGCACCACCTTGGGACTCAGCTTGTCGGCATACGTCCTGCAGGGACAGACAGGTGGCTGGGTCAGAGGCGCTCTGGGTCCCGGAGGCTCTGCGTCGCCGTGGCGTTACCCGGTGCTAATGGCCAGGATCTGCAGCAGGCGGGTGGACGCCACCTTCAGGGCGGTGCTAAGCTGCGACACGCCCGGCTTCTGCAGCAGCTGCAGCGGCTGGCCCAACATCGTCTCGGTGCCGCAGAGCTGCGACAGCACGTTGAGGAGGCCGCTGGAGATGGCCAGGGACACGTCCACGGGCTGGTAGCGCACGCTGAGAGCAAACACCGTCACCAGCAAGAGGCGCTGCTGCGCTTCTGCAGAGGAGGAGGGAGCAGAGGGTCAAACTGAGGCCTGGTCCACAGGAAGTTGGGGCTTTTTAAAATAAATTGGTCTCATCCACACCTTTAAGGAAAGTGTTCATACACCTCTGAACTGTGTTAAACATGCCAAGCCCATAGGGGGCAGTGCAACGCTAAGATCCATCATCTAATCGCAAGCCTTCAAGCCTAACAGGAAGTGGTTAGGAACTTCCTGTTAGGAACCAAGCATGGAGCCAGGAGGTTGAGAAGCTGAACGACTTTTAAATACCTTAGAAAATAAAGTTCAGAAAACGTGAAACAATGTCGACTGGGAACCAGGTTATATTGTTAAACATCCAGAGGTAGGATGTTTACAGCGTTGTTTAGAGAAACACTGAGTGGATGAAAATCTGTTGGGTTCATCAGATATCCGTGTGGATAAATCCGGTTCAGTGTGGAGAAGCAGGAGAGCGTCGGTACCGATGTGGTGCTTGTTGGCCTGCAGGGCGCGCTCCAGTGTCACCGACAGCTGCTGGTAGATCTTATGGACGGCCGTCTGGATCTCCATCTGCAGGCTCCGCTTGGCTGCTTTGATCCCATCCTGCAGCACAAATGTTCCAGTCAGAACCGGGCCACAGAACCAGACCAGAGCTCTTCCTCCTCCTCTTCCTCACCTGGTAGTGGTGCAGCTGCACGCTCTCCCTCTTCAGGCCGCCGCTGCCCACGGTGCCGAGGCCGAAGCATCCGGCCAGGAACTGCAGCCGGACCGAGGTGAGCAGGAAGGAGGAATGGAAGGCGCCACCCGGCCTCTCGGCGCCGCCCTGCTGGCTGCCCTTCTCTTCCATGCCGGAGATCAGCACCACAATCTGGTGCAGCGCCTCCAACCGCAGCTGCAACCAGAGTCACACGATGAAGGAAGAAACAGGCGCGTTCAGATCATCTTCACTTCATCAGATGATGTTAAAGAACCAAACAGTAAAACCTTAAATATGAAATATAATATATTGTTTTCTGCTTTGATGCGTTTCAGACAAAGAAAGGATCTGAATCGTCTTAATATTATAGGAACTGATAATTAAATTAATAAAATAAAAACGGATTTTGAAATGGAGACAAAGTAAAAAGTTAATAAAATAAAAATGAAACTTTAAAATGTAACATTTTAAAATGGAATCAAAATAAAGTGTGAACTAATATTTTTATTTTGTCCTCTTTTTTTGAAATAGTCAATAAATGCATAAGTTGTAATTTTGAAAAGCCTTTATAATTATATATGCACTTTCATTCTGTTTTATTCAATAAAACTTTTTTAATTCAATATTTTACTAAATTTTTTAATAAAAGGGCTTAAATGTTCAGGACAGTTCGGCTGTGCTGGTTTGAACCGTTTCGCTTTAATCGTGCTGTTTGTTCGGTGCTTTACGGATAAAGTTGCGTTGAGGATGAACGCGCCGCCTCACCTCCGCCCTGCTCTGCTGCTGCTCCATGGCCAAGATGGCGGCCTGCGGGTTGGTGCACATGCCCTCCTCGGGCTCCTTGAAGGCGGGCGCCAGGCCCACGTCGCCGCTGATGAAGCTCACCATGTTGTCGATGAGGGCGTGGACGCCCAGCGAGCCGCTCAGGTCCAGGTCCGACTCCCCGTAGGACTGGGCCGAGCCGAAGCTGCGCTGCCGGCTGAGCTTGGACCGGAACCAGGACTCCGCCAGCGAGTCGGGGGAGCTGTGGAGCATTCCTGGGAGGAAGAGGAGGAGACGATGAAGAACCACAGCATCACTCCACTGATGGGACAGGGGGACCGAAGGACAGGGGGGGGACAGATGAACCATGACAACAACCAGCAGCCTGTCCTCCTCATCAGTACCTCTTTTCTTCTGGGTGGAGGCCAGGTCCAGATCCATGTTCCTCCGTCCGCTCTGCAGCAGAAAACACACACAGCATCAGCCCAGGGGACGCTAGGGGCCCAGAGGACGCCAGGGGACGCCAGGGGATGATAGGGGGCCCAGAGGACGCCAGGGACGCTAGGGGGCCCAGTGGACGCCAGGGCCCAGGGCAGCGTGGGGGCGGAGCTTCTTACCAGGCCGTAGCTCTCCTCGTCAGACTCGGGCTGGGACAGGTCCGACTCGCTGCGGGACTTGATGAGCCGGTAGCTGGGGCTGCTCTGCACCGAGCGGCTCTCTGCACTCAGACTCTCACTCCTGGAGACAGAATTATTTCCACTCATGAAAAATAAATGTGTCATATAGTTTTTGGTCCAACTACATCTTAATTATATCTTCTGTTCTGAAAGTAAATTTGCAACCTTGTCCACTTGTTGCCATGTTTGGTGTCCTCAGCCTGACTTTGGCGCCAAGTTCTGCTCAAATGGAAATTGTTGCTTTTACATCTTTATTTGCTGGACGTACTGCTGTTACACTGGAAGTCTGATAAATGTCCCTCTATGTCCCTCTGAGTTAAAGACATGATGGTTTTTTGAAGCTTGAGAAAATCAAATACACATCATCCCCTGCCCACCTGTACCTGGTCATGAAGTTCAGACAGTCCTGGGTTCCGGTGGCCGACTGGGCCGGGCCGTCCTCCTGGTTCTGCCTGCCCATCTCTCCCAGAACCGGGCTGACCCCCAGCAGCAGCAAGGCGCAGCGGTGGATGACTGAGTTGCAGGCGGCCGTGTACAGGTCCTGGCCCTCCGGGAGCCCGGCGCTGCCCCGCCGCTCCTCCTGCGACTGCACCGCCTCTTCCTCCCCAGATCCTGATGCTGCCGCCGCGCTGCGGAACGCCGACCCAGAGTCCGGGCCCGTCCCGCTGCTGGCCCGCTCCCGCTCCCGGCTCCGAGCCAC
Source organism: Phalloptychus januarius (assembly GCA_902982915.1). Taxonomy (NCBI): domain Eukaryota; kingdom Metazoa; phylum Chordata; class Actinopteri; order Cyprinodontiformes; family Poeciliidae; genus Phalloptychus; species Phalloptychus januarius. The sequence goes on from CADWAE010000388.1 coordinate 795,108, forward strand.
CTCCCGCGCTGAGAGGAAACATTGAAAGATTTCTGCGTTGTGCATCAAGCACAAACACACAAACACACACACACACACACGGATGCAGGGTTAGAGAGAGAGCAGCCAGGAGACTTCAGCAGTTAAAGCAAAAAGCTGCAGAGCATCTCCGAGCGCAGCCACAGCAGCCAGATCACTTTAATTGGGCGGCCGATCATCATTTTATTGCCAAAACATTTTTATACCTAGAGCGAAAAGTTAACAGCCATTCCAGGCGACCGGCAGAGATCGGCCTCATGGAAGGTCGGGATCGGCAGCACAGAACCTGACTGGAGCATCTCTGACTTAGAAACACTGAGACGTTTTGATCCAGACCTAAAATCTGATCACCTTCATCTCAACAGACAAATTCTACTTCCTGTTTGTTAAAAGTGAATTCTGGGAGCAGGAGAAGTGATGATGACCAGCATGTTGGACCAGATTAGGTCCAGATCTGGATCGGAACGTTTCTGGACAGGAAGTGGTCGCCTCTGGGGCTGAACTTACTTCCTGCGGTCATGACTTCGTGCTCGCGGTCCTCCTCCTCCTCGTCCTGATCCTGGTGTCCGTCTTCCCGCTCGCGGTCGGACCGCTCCTCGAGCTCCGCCTCTTCGTCGATGGTGCGGGTGAACGAGTTCTCCTGGGGGTCCATGTCCAGCGAGTCCTGGTTGTCCGAGATCTGCAACGTCAGACTCTGGTTTTATTTTGGAATCCATCATCGACTTCCTGTCAGACAGCGCCTCTTACCCCAGCTTTCCGAGAGCAGCGCCCCCTACAGGAGGAAGTCTGCTTCTGATCAGATTTTAATTCAAAGCTCCAGCAACTTGCAGTTATGATCAGAATTATGAAATCATCTGATATTTAATCGTTAAAGATCAGCAAAACTAACAGCTGATATCAAGAATAAATATGAGAACAAAACCATGATAATACAAAGATGAGAATAAGTCTGAATATTACGAGAACAAAGTGGTAATATAATGAAAATAAAGTTGAACTAATACAAGAATAAGTCAGACTTTTAGGAATTAATTCATGACAGCATAAGTTGAAATCATGCAAGAATAAATTTGTAATGTGAAAATAAAAATATATTACAACAAAACCTGAAGTAATGAGACAAAAGTTCTAATAACATGAGAATAAAGTATCAATAATAAGAGAATTTATAAAAATATGACGAGTCAAATGATGCAACAATAAAGTGGAGCTCTTAATAAATGAAACTTGTCATTTCTCAGTGAACTGGGACCGACCCGCCTCTCTCGGGATGAAGACCGGGTCTGGATGAAGTCCAGGTTCTTGCAGGCCAGCAGGCGGTTCCGGACCTTGTAGACACTGCGGTAGACTTCGGCCAGAGACTTGGACGGCTGGTACCTGCTGGGAAGGCAGAGTCAGCGGCGGAGGAGAGGAGGGCAGGGTGAAAGGTCAGGGGTTGGCTCACCTGCCCTCGCCACAGGCGGGGCCCAGCAGGCCGCTGTGCTTCAGCAGCGCAGCCAGGCAGAACCTGGACACGGTGTCCAGCAGGGACTCGTTGTTCAGAGACGCGTTGTCCCAGTCTGCAACAGGAGACACAGCAGTCAGGCCCGGTTCTGGTTCTGCTCTGGTTCTGGTTCTGGCTCAGACCTTTGCTGATGGCATAGTCCTGCATGTTGATCCAGAGGCTGTTGGCGGGTTCTTTGGAGGAGCCCAGCGCCAGGTCCAGCAGGACGCTGAGGTCCGGGCGCAGTGGCCGGTCCAGAGGCTTCTGCTCCTCGTTCCCGGACAGCGCCGCCTCCAGCAGCGAGCTGATGACCCAATCTGCAGGGGGAGCGCAGTCAGAACCACACAGAACCACACAGAACCGCGGGCGGGCGGGCAGGCGGGTACCGAGCTGCGGGATGTCCGTCTCCAGGCCGTTGCTGAACAGCGGCGTTTTCAGCCAGTAGGCGGCGTGATTCTCCTCCGGCGAGGCGGCGGCGCCCTGCAGCATCCCGCCCAGGCAGCGGCCCACCAGCAGCGCCGCGGTCCGCTCCAGGTCCACCAGCCACACCCAGCACAGCGCCGCCGCCGGCAGCGCCGGGCCCGAGGCCGGCTCGGCCAGGTCCGACGTGCCTGGAGGGAAGGGAAGGATCTGGTTACCGACCCCGGTCAGAACCACGAGGCTCTGGTTCTGAGCCGACGGGTCACAACAAAGAATCCACTGGCAGCCCGCAGCATGAAGCTGCTCCCACCGAGCTTCACGGCATTGACTGTCAACAATTCATCTCTGAATTTTGATTTACTTTTCAGAATGTGGACTCAGATTTCTTTTTTCATTTAGTATTATTCTTTAAATTCAGAGAAGGAATTCTACGACGGCGTGTTCACTTAACTTTCTGCCAAAAAATGTCCCACCGGCTAGCCCCAGCCCTCTGGCTAGCCCCAGCCCACCGGCTAGCCCCAGCCCACCGGCTAGCCCCAGCCCACCGGCTAGCCCCACCCACCGGCTAGCCCCAGCTCACCGGCTAGCACCCACCCACCGGCTAGCCCCAGCCCACCGGCTAGCACCCACCCACCGGCTAGCCCCAGCTCACCGGCTAGCACCCACCCACCGGCTAGCCCCAGCCCACCGGCTAGCACCCACCCACCGGCAGCCCCAGCCCACCGGCTAGCACCCACCCACCGGCTAGCCCGAGCTCACCGGCTAGCACCCACCCACCGGCTAGCCCCAGCTCACCGGCTAGCACCCACCCACCGGCGAGCCCCAGCCCTCTGGCTAGCACCCACCCACCGGCTAGCCGCCGCCCATGTCTGCATGTTACCAACTCAGCGACTTTCTTGCTGTATTTAGCAACATTTCAGACAAAAACAAAATTGGCAGGTTCCCTACTTTCAAGCCAGAATTCTCTTTTTGTTAGTATTTTCTCGATTTGCTGGAGGGCCACATTTCTTGAAGTGTGTTTTGTCCGGGGCACGGCCCGCGGCCCCCCCGGTGTGAGTGTTTCCTGTCAGCTGACCGTGCAGCGGCCACTGCAGCTCCTGGTCCTCCAGCGGTGCGGCGGCTGGCAGCAGCCTGTTGAGGCGGTCCAGAGGGGGCAGCATGTCCAGCAGGTGGCTCAGCAGCGGCCTCACCACCGCCACCGGCAGCAGCAGCAGCGAGTTGACGATCTGACACAGCATGCTGCCTGCCGCCGACACGTAGATCACATCTGGAGATAAGAGGGGGGGTCAGTGACATCTGGACGGAGGGACGGTCACAAGGGGCCTCAGGGGCTTCAGGGGGCCTCAGGGCTGGCGGCAGCACTCACCTTGCAGCTTCTCCCGAATGCTGCCGTTCCCGGAGCTGTCCTGGATCAGCGCGGCGGAGCGGGAGAAAATGTCGGTGGCGTGCGGCAGCAGCAGCTGCAGGTGCTTGTGGAGCAGCGCCACACTGCTGGAGTTCTGCAGGAGACACACAGCAGGTCAGACGGGTCTGGTTTATTGGGGCCCGGTCCCACTGGCGGCGCCGTTACCTCGGTGACGGCGTTGGTGTGGCAGTAGGCCAGCAACTGCTTCTGCAGGGAGCACAGCAGCTGGTGCAGGTGAGCCGGCTGGCTGCTGTCCGACGACGAGGCGCGCTGCTGCAGCTTGTCGCTGTTCTTCTCCAGTTCGCCCAGCGCCTGGTCCTGCAGAGAACGGAGAACAGAACCGCTGTGACCCAGCAGCCTGGACGCCTGCTAGAGCTCAATGCAACGTTCTCCAGGGACGGAGAGACTCCACTTTGGAACAAGGAAACACTCCGGCTCAGGATTTTAGAACTCTAAGCGTACCGGGTCGCCACTTTTAGAGCCTAATAATGTACCAGACCAGCTTTGGATCCACAAACGGACAGAACCTGGATCTCTGCACACAGAACATGTGAACAAGCATCACATCTCATCCACTGCAGACATTCACAGATTTCTCTGTACATTTCTGCAGTTCACCTTCAGAATCACCTCTAGCTATCAGAAGCAGAAAAAAGTATTTTATCTGCTTTGTGAATTTATCACCACTTGAAGCTTCTAAATGTCTTTTTGCTGCTCCTCAAAAGGAAACAACCCGTTTGCAAAGATACAGTTCAGTTCCGTCACTAAGGACAGAAGTGAGCAGGAAGCTGAGATCTGATGGATGTTCTGCTAAAAAACCACTAAATATTTACATTTTCTCTTTCCCATTCAAACAGAAAATTAAAAACTGACATGTAGGAAAGTATCCACAGTTCAGAGCTGAATAATCTCCCAGTTCAATCAGTGAAATGTTAGCGACAGACGGAAACAGGAAGCGACTGGCTCCACCAGGAACCACGAGAGGAGCTGCTGGTTTACGGCTCTCTGCAGGAGGAGCTCACCGTGTAAAAGCCCAGGTTCCTGAGCAGCGTCTTCATCAGGATCTCAGCTAAGTGCGTGTCAGGGTGTGAGCCAGCGGCGCCGTAGCCGGGGTCCAGAGCGAAGGCGGGGCCAGGCGGCGGAGCGTCGGGGCCGTCGGCCGGAGCGCTGTAGCCCAGCAGCGAGGCCACATGGGTGTGATCCTGCAGGCTGGTCAGGATGATGTCCAGCTGCATCCTCTGAGGAAAAAAAACAGATGTATAAACATCAACCCAACGTGGGAGGAGGCTGCATTAGCAGCGTCTCTTCAACATCACAGCAGCCGGTGGGGGAGGGGCGTACCTGTCCTTTGGAGAGACTCTCCCATCTGTCAGGTCCCTGAGGCAGCAGGGAGTGGAGCAGCTCCATCCTCTCCCTCAGCGGAGGCAGCAGCATGGTGGCGCCCACCGACAGAGTCTCGATCACCGCCTGGCAGGAAACAGGCCAGATTAACATGGACCGGGTCAGATTAACATGAAGCAGGTCAGATTAACATGGACCGGGTCAGATTAACATGGACCGGGTCAGATTAACATGGACCGGGTCAGATTAACGTCCACCAGGTCAGATTAATATGAACCAGCCAGTTTACTTTAGACTAGTTAAAGCTAGTCAAGTTAAACTAAGTGGCAGATTAAGAAATAACTCCATATTTTCTGGTCCTACTTTGAGGCTCCCGCTCAGTGTTTCTGTGAGGTCAAACCGTCTCCATGGTTACCACTGACCTCCTGGATCTCGTCCGGCACCGAGGCGTCCATCAGCCTGAACAGCAGGTTCCTGAGCGGCCTGGCCTGCCGACCCAGAATGCTGGTGGCCACGCCCCCGGCCAAGGCCAGAGCCAGGTGATTGGATAGGAGGCGAAGGCACAGCTTCAGGAAGTTATGGTGCTCCCTGCAAACACGGAGAAACGGTCACTCTGCTTCTGCCGCGGCGTCCGGAGCCGAGCGGTGCGAGCGGCTCACCTGGACGAGGGGAAGGGCAGCGGAGGAATGTCGCTGTTGATGCCGTCGCAGTATCGCTCCAGGAAGGAGCGCAGGTGGGAGAAGGTGCTTTCCTCCAGGTCGACGCAGTACGGCCGGTGCCAGGCCACCACCTGCCTGCAGAGACACGGAGAGGAAGCAGCAGGTCAGCTGAGCCGTCGTCTGTTAGCCTAGCCTAGCCTAGCCCAGACACTGGGCCACTGTCTGGGATGATCCTCTGCTCCAACATGGACATCAGTGGCTCTGACTACCACAGTAACGAGGCTGCTCAGCCATTGGTCAGTGTGCTGTGACATCATGGCTCACCTGTCTCTGGGCAAAGCGGTCCAGGCCAGGCTGTGGGACGTCCCGGCTGAGATCTGCTGGATGGCGACCCCGTCCAGACCAACCACCTTCTTGGGTTTGGTGATGGGGCCGGTGGAGTTGCCCTGGCCGCATTGCCCCATGGAGTTGTTGCCCCAGGCATACACCTCGTTGTCTAGGCAACCACCAGGTGAGAGTAAAACGGGCGGAAACGTGAAGTCAGGATTCAGAGTTCAATTTGTTGTTGGATCAGACCTCAAACAGAGTCAACAACAGGACCTGAACAGCACCGACCCAGTCCCGGTCCCAACAGGTCCGAACCAGTCCCACCCAGCCCCACCAGGACCGACCAGGCCCACCCCGTCCGAACCGGTCCCACCTGCAGAGAGCAGAGATAAGCGGCGTACCGTGGGACAGGGCCAGGCAGTGGCTGTCCCCGATGGAGACGTCCACTACTCTGGTGGTGGCCAGCTCCTCGATCAGTTTGGGCCGCAGCGCCGTGGCCTCAGAGGAGCCGCAGCCCAGGCAGGCGCCGCAGCCCCAGGCGAACACCTGGAAAAACACAGCAGGTTAGAAACGGGTCAGAACCGCCCGGAAACCAAAGGCCCAACGGACCTGAAAGGATTCATCAAACACTGATTTCTGCTTCAGCTTGAAACTCTCCGCTGTTTCTGTCCAGTCAGATTTCCAATAAACTTGCTTCACTTCAAAATCTGATTTCTAACAAGAAGCAAGAGTCAGGAAATGATGTAGAACGTCTGAAAAACCAGAATCAGGAGCAAAAACCAGGAAAGGCTCAAAATAAAACTAGTCCACTATAAAGACACAGCAGAGGTCAAAGGTCAAACACTCATTCTGGTTGCATTTTTTGTGCAGCTCCAGATCACGTCTGATTGGCTGAGAGTTCGGCCTGCGTAACTTCAGGGTCATGTAAAGAGTGGGACGTTTGAGCGTTAAGGCAGTGTCTCCTGACGTCCTGTCCAGACGTCCTACCTGTCCAGTGGAGGTGAGAGCCAGAGACGACTGGCTGCCTGCACACACTTTCCTGATGAACATGCCCTGCAGCGCCTCCACCACTTTGGGCTTGTAGACTCTGTTGGTGTCGCCGTGCCCCAGTTTTCCTGCAGGAAGACAAACAGAAAAGAAGCTCAGCACCAAAACCAGCCAGAGAAACCTGACTGCTGTTTGAGCTTCTGGTTCTCACCGTTGTCTCCTCCTCCGAAGGACCAGACGGTGCGGCCATCTTTGGACAGGGCGATGGTGTGGGAGCTGCCGCAGGAAACCTCGCCAACGTTGCTGATGTCTTTCACCAGGGTGGGAATGTTGCGGCTGTTGCTGTCCCCGTGTCCTGCATGAAGACGGGACGTCGGACCGAACACAAGAAGGAAAGGAAACGCTTTGCTCCTCCAAACCAATAAACTGACAAAACCTGATTTTTATCTGTTATGTTTATTTCAGCAGTTGAACATGTGACCCACTTATAGCCAGATTAGCAACAAAACCAGCAAAACACGGCCACCACAATACCAACAATGATGATAAAAAATGTATATTTTTGGACTTTCATTACAAACAGATCAAAGCCAGATGAGATACTGGAATATCAACTCACCTAATCTCCCAAAATCTCCTTCTCCCCAGGTATAGAGCTCTCCGTCCTCACTGACGGCAGCGCTGTGTCTGTATCCGGCAGACACACAGACGACCACCTGACACACACGCACACACACCCCCGCATGCACCCCCACACACGCACATTCCAGGTTGTTAGCAAAAACTGCTAACTTTGAAAATGTTTACAACAATTACCTCCCCATAAATTAATTTATCCAGATAAATTTTAAAGTGCTAATTTACTTGAACATAAAACATGGACGCTGCAAACCTAAATCTGTCTTCATATCTCCTCTGAAAAATAAATAATCCATGGAGCTTCGTACATCTAAAGGATGTTGCACATACAGAAGCAAAGAGAAAGTTTCTCAATTATAAAAACATCGAGGACAAATTTTTCTAAATTTCGCAAATAACCTTAAATAGTCAAAACTAGTTTTAAAAAATCTGAGTTTAAAATGAGAACGAAATCAATATAATTATATCATCGTAATATAATGGGCTTTCTCAATAAAAATGTTAATATAAAAAAAAGCTGAGTTTTTGTTTTTTAAAGGTAAAAATAAAGCAAAGTTAGAAAATCTTAAAATAAATAAGTAAGGTGGGTAATGAAATATTTCTCGTGGGAATGCGCTAATAAACTGTCTAATCAGTTCAGATACCCTAAAATATCAAAATGTATTTGAGCTTTTTGTCAACATATGAAATCATAGCAGCAGTTTGTGCTCAACGCGCCTCCACAGGATCAGCTGATAGCCGCTAGAGGGCGCACTTCCACAAATCCCAACAACAGAGCTAATTATTCGGTTAGCATTTTAGCACCTTTGCTATCTTTGAAAATATACTTTGATTCATGATTTATCTGTAAAATTCATTTCTAGAGATAAATTAAAACTCTAATTTGCTTGTCTGCTTCATAAACTTTCAGCTGAATAAACGTCAACGTCTGTGTTGACGTTCCGGTTATCAGCCGTTTCCTTCCTGTACTTTATATTCATGCTCTTATTTTGAAGGGGCGAAGTCTGTTTACACAGCAATTTTGTTTCCAACAAGTTTGATGTTTTTTGTTAGTTTTTCTTGTTTTTTGTTTAGAACTAAGAGCTGATGAAAATGTTTGGAATCAGGGTGGAAAATAAAGCGAGGAGGTTTGTAAACTTTGGCTCTGATCTGGAACGACGGACGGTTTGTTTGTGATGGAGAACATGTTTGAGGTGGCGGGTTGAAGCCCACCTTCCCCTGCAGCGGCCCCTGGATGAGTTTGGGGTATTTCTGGGTGGAGCTGTTGCCGTGTCCCAGCTTGCCATAGTCGCCATCGCCCCAGCTGAAGACCTCGCCCTCCGTGGTGAAGGCCAGCGTGTGGCCGTCCGAGCCCTTCGACGATGACACCTTCTTGATGGCTCGGTGGGGTTCAAAGGTCAGCTTCTTTAGCGTGGATTGGTTGTTGGAGTCCCCCAGGCCCAGCCGGCCGTAGCTGCCCTTCCCGCAGGCCCGGACCGAGCCGTCGGACGAAATGACGAAGGTGCAGTACTGACCTGCCTCGATCTGCAGGGAGACGCAGGAAACGATCGGAGGTCCAGAAAAACAAGCCAGAGTTCTCACAACTACTGAAAAACACTGAAAATCAGCAGGAAAACAAGGAGGACACGTCTTCCATGCTTAAACACAGAACCTGGACAGGAAGAAACGGGCGGAGAGACAGGAAGGAAGAACAAGAAGAAGGAGGGAATCTTTTTCAGTATTGTAGCTGATGTAGTGAGGAACACGGGTTAGAAATCCTGCATTTGTTTTCTTTTCTTATTCAGATCTGGGAAACATTGGAATGAATCTCCAGATCTTTCCGGACCATCATGGCCGATGTCCACAGTTCCTTCCCTCGCAGTCGGTTTAATCTGCATCAACGTGTTTACTCAATTCCTGCTTATAACGGAAACTAAATGTTATTTTCTCTAGTTTAATGTTTCCAACTATTTTTATTACATTTGCATAATTTGAACGTTTTTTGGTGAATATTTCTGCATCATAAAAATGGTGAAATGACTTCGGGTCATTTCACCGGACCTCCACAGAGCCGACAGAGGCGTCTGTGTCGACGCTTCCTGTAGGATGTTGCCATGACAACCATCAGCCACAATCGCGATCGACGTCTCCAAACGTCTTTTTACTTTTTTTAAGTCCAGAAAAAGTAGCATCTTTTTCTCCATACCCCCCTCCATGCCTCCTCCATGTCTCCCTCCATGCCTCCCTCCATGCCCCCCTCCATGCCTCCCTCCATGCCCCCCTCCATGCCTCCCTCCATGCCTCCCTCCATGCCTCCTCCATGCCTCCCTCCATGCCTCCCTCCATGACCCCCCTCCATGCCTCCTCCCCCTCCTCCTCACCGTCTGGGCGTCGGCAAAGCTGGCAGCCAGTTTGGGCTGCAGGATCTTCTCCTGGGTTCCCTCCACCAACTGGTGGCTGCTGTTGCTGCCCCACACGTACACCTCGCAGGTCTCAGAGACGACCGGCGCCTCGCCCGTCTGGATGCTGTCGGGGCTGACGCAGGTGCGGGAGTAGTCCGACGCCATGCGGCACACCTGTAGCACAAAGAGACATGCGGACGGGAAGCATTTAAATGTTTTAAAATGTCGGATGAAGGTGAGCAGAGTGGCGGAGCGCTGGAGCTCTCACCTCCTCGAACAGGCAGAGCGCCGCCTCGTACAGCGAGCAAAGGCCGTCCGGGGCCCGGGCGGGCTCCCTCCACTGGCTGCGGTCTGCTGTGGAGCCCTGACACCAACAAACACACCCGTCACCATGGAAACCACGTCAAACTGCCCCATAACTGAGAAATCTGATTAAAACCGTCACATTTCTTGTTAGAGTTTCAGAAAATCTCTGGGAGTTTGTTAAACAACCCAACTGCTTCAATAAGGCCTCCGTTAGTTATTATATGCAGGAATAACTAAATATCTAATAAACGGTATTTCTAATGATTCCACTAAATAAAAAGTATGTAAAGCACTTTATCGTTAGCTTCTGGTAAATATTATGTCGGTTTAGCGCTTTGCAGTTAGTGGAACTGGACTTTATGCTTGTAGAGACTGACTGTGAATAAAAGTGAACATAACAATAAAACCAGACAATAATCCTCTGATTGTTTTCTGACTGAGCCGGTGAAGCCCGGTGGTCGTTACCAAGGAGCGCCTCATCTGCATCAGGATGTTCATGAAGCAGTCGTATCCCATCAGCCCCTCCTGCTGCGCCGCGTTCTTCTCCATGGCGCTGACCACGGCCGACGCTGCCAGCGCCATCTCGATCCACTCCAGCAGGTATCGCAGCGAGCCCCTCTGGGACGCCAGCCCCAGCAGCAGCTCCGACGCCAGCCGCCGGCCTAAGATGTCCGCCCCGGAGTTGGGCATGGTGACGCCCTTCAGGAAGGTGGTGACCTGTGCCAGGCAGTCCAGGCCCATCGGCGGGATCTTGCTCTCGTTGGCCAGGGACAGCGGCGGCAGCGAGCTCACCACGTCGATGGCCGTGTGGATCACATCATTGCATAAGTTGATCCTGCCGCCCGGCGCCTCGCCGGGGCCGGGCGGCGGAGGCATCATCCAGCTCTGGCGCAGCAGGGCGAACAGCAGGCTGAGGCCGGTGCGGACGCCCATCTCGATGAGGGCGTCGGTGCTTGAGCGCGGCCGCTCGCTGACGGCGTGCGGGTCGGCGGCGCCGGCGCTGCTCTCCGGGGAGTGCTGCTGCTGCTTCACCTTGCCCTTGTCGTGGTATTTGTTGGAGAGTGCGTAGAAGACGCGCTGCAGCACCAGAATGCGCTTCCGCAGCGCGGCGGCGAAGGGCGAGTCAGAGCACACCATCTTGGCCAGGGCCAGCTGGCTGCCCAGCAGCGCGTCCAGGTAATGCTCCTGCTCATCGCTGGACAGCGACTCGCGCTCAAAGTCCGGCAGCTGCGGGCCCTTGAGGCACAGCACCTGCTGCGGCAGCAACACCGCCTCCTTGTTGGCCAGCAGCTTGGCGTAGAGCGCCGACACGCCGTCCCGCGTGGCGATGGACTCGCTGTCCTCCGTGATCCACGAGCTGTTCAGGTGCTCCAGCCATTTGAGTTTCACCGGGGGGATCATCAGCGCCATGGCTGCTCACTCTGGAGCCATCAGACCTGCAGCAACGAGCAACGCGATCAATGCAGCCAGGAAACCGATCAAACGGCCGAACGTTTATCACACAACTTTGGAACTGGAGTAACAAAACTGACGAACCAGTAATTACTGCTGACTGCATGGCTGACAGAAACATTCCCGTTTGTAATACGTCAGTCAGTTATTAGTGTCACTAAACAGTAAATTCATTTCATCAGTTGTTTGTATGTAATGATATTCTCCTTAATAAACTGAGAAATTACTGAAACTAAACCTCAACACTAACTGTATTTCCAAACCTCTCATTATTCTGTGTTCCTATTGAGTAAGAAACGGTTAAAAGTGAAAAGTTTGTTCACATGATAAATTATTAAAATCCTGCTGCTGCTTCCTGCCGTCGTCTTTGCTGTTGTTTCCATGCAGCTTTGGGAAATAAAATTATTTTGATACAAACAAAATAAACTGAAAAACTTGATTTTTTTCAAAGTTGGTGTTAATCCACCAATAAATCCAGCAAATTAATTTGCTCATTTCTACGGTCAGTGGAAATACAGCCACGGTGGGCAGCTTTTTTTAAACACAATTTATCACAGTGAATGATAAACGATTACAGAAACACGTTTTCATCGTTTCCTGATCAAACAATGAAAGTTTCTGTTTACACTGTAAACACAAAACCTTTTTTTTAGGTTTGTCAACAGAAAACTTTCATTCTCAGCAGCTTTACTCAGAGTCCGGCTCAGTGCTGCAGGGCAAAGGTTTCTGTCCAAAGAGGTCAAAGGTCAGGTAGCGCCGGACAGTGAGACAGACGAAAACAGCATTTAAATAAATCCGCCTTCTGCAGCAGAAACTGCACTGAAAAAAATCAACCTGAAATTTATTCAGAAAGAAACTAAAAATCAGGACTGGAAAGATTAATCATGATTGATTATTAAAGTAACAGTCAACTAATTTAGTCATTGATTAATTGTTAACTGGAGTATAAATAAAGTCCATTTAATCCAAAACATAAAAAAAATATAAACATTTTACGTTTAAGATGATAAATAAACCTTTGTGTGTAAATCTCTTGAAGCCTCGGCTCCAGTGGCAGATTGAGCTTCACATTGAGATTCGTCATCTTCTCTATCCAATTATTAACATTATAAAGATGTTATTGTCATTTAGTTTGGTTACTAAAACATGAATTATTTGTATTTTATGAGAGAAGATTAAGTGGTTAAATGAAAAATCTGTAAAATGTTAAAAAAAATGTATCCAATTAATCGATGAATTGTCTGAATAATAATGAGAAAAGGAGTGTGAATGTTGCACCAAAGCATTAGTGAAGGACATTTAAGACCTTTATTGATATTTAACTAAATAATTCACCCTCCTGCTAAGAGAAAATGGCTCCAGAGCAATGTGAGGAGCCCAGTGTGAGGTGTTGGATCTTCATCCAGTCGTCCTGCATTTATTTGTTAAGGTTTTTCTTAAAGCAGCCGAGGAAGGAACGCTGGCAGGGAGCTAGATCCGAGTACCTTCTGCTCCTGGTGCACCTTCTTCTGTCTACCGGTAACATCCGTCGGTTCTCCCGCATTTCTCATTTTCCCGCAGGTTTAGTTGCGACATCTACTTTCACATTTCCGCAGTTGTGCGCCTGTTTTGCAGCTACTCCCCAACAAACTGAAAATCCCCCATAAACACAGATAAACATCCATGTCTAACAGCAATTCATCTGCATCTCGGTTCTGGTTCAGATAGGAACCCTTGACCCGGCTGAGCAGCGTCCAGAACCCGGGTTCCTCGGACTAGCATAACTAACAGTTGCACAAATCTGACAGCTCCAAGCCAGCCTGGTTCCCAGAACAGACCCGCTGTCTGCCCACTGGCGCTAGCAGCCTCTCTGGAGTCTGTTGAGAACCAGAACGGTACCAGTTTGTTGACAGTTTGGTTTTTAACGGAACCAAGCGGAAGAGTTTTAACCAACCGCCGCTGCAGCTGCTGCTAACGGTAGCTAGCTGCTTCACATTAAAACAGGCGGAACACAGAAAGAAAACAGCCAAACAGAAAGGTGACACCTTTCAGTGGAGCTCAAATAAAATGATTTAAAATACGTTACCAGCATGCAGACCGGTCCAAAGTGTCCCACCTTATGAAAGCAGACCTTTTTGGGTCAGAGCTAGCCTGGTTATCTGCTGCATCACAGCAGCGCTGAGCCGAGCTAGCAGCGGCTGCTAACGGCTTACAGCTGAGGCTGAAGTTGGCTTCCGACTGCGAATAAAGGGCCACGCCGCTTTTTAAAATTTATTTATTAATTTTTTTTACATACACATACATATTAAAAACTAAATCTATCTGTTTGTCGGGGAAAGGTTGTCAAAATACCTCTAAAATTCTTCTTTCTTACAGTTTCACAAATAAAGCAAACCTTTCCAGATCACAGACTGCTGCATCCCAAGTGTATAAAGAAGCATCACCGCAGATTTTTCTTCCCAGCAGCAACAACAGCAGCAACAGTTGCAGCAACAGCAGCAGCAGCTTCAGCAGCAGCAACAACAGCAGCAACAGTTGCAGCAACAGCAGCAGCAGCAGCAGCAGCCAGCAGCAACGGCCCAGCAACAGCAGTAGATGCAGCAGCAACAGCAGCAAACTCACTGAGTCCTAGAAACAGCGGAGCAGCCCTTTACTGCAGCGCCGAATCGGAAGCCAACTTCCGACACGAAAGCTCACTCACCGTTGGGGTAAAAGGCCTCCTCTTCTCCTCCTCCTCTTCTTCTTCCCCTCCTCTTCTCCTCCTCCTCTTCTTCTTCCCCTCCTCTTCTCCTCCTCCTCTTCTTCGTCCTCTCTGGGTTAAGCTTACACAACAAACCGGCTTAGCTTCATCTCACAGCGACAGCGGGGTCTCCGGTAAGGTCCGGGTAATGTCCCGGTAAGGTCCCGGTAAGACCCAAGTAAGGCCCCGGTAAGGCCCCTGTGTGGCCCCGGTAAGGCCCCGGTAGGCCCCGGTAAGGCCCCTGTGGGCCCCGGTAAGGCCCCTGTGTGGCCCCGGTAAGGCCCTGTGTGGCCCCGGTAAGGTCCCTGTGTGGCCCCGGTAAGGTCTCCGCCTCCCAGAGCTTCCTCTGCCTTGAGCCACTCAGAGCCCTGCAGCCGCAGTTTCATTTCAGAATTATGTTAATAAATGTAAAATGTCGATTCATCTTCTTCAATGGAACAATAAAAGTAAAAGCCATTAATTAAATGAATAAAATCATCAGATTATTTTTCGCTGTGTGAATGGACCAGGCTTAGGAAACGTTCTGGTGTTGCCACAGCTTGTGGCCCCATTTAGCTCCAAAGCTCAGTATTTATTTCTATTCCTCACATTAGAAACTGAACAATGAAATATGATGCGTTATTCTGACAGCAAACACTACTTATCTTCTGTCTTAAAAAAACTATTGTTTAATGCAGTAAACTTCCCATAAATTACTATAATAAATTATAATATTATTTTCACATTGTTTTCAAGTCATATATTGTTAATAATGCAATTTTGCCCTCTCAAAGACTAATAAACTGTTATTTTGTAAAGAACAACTCAGACTGGAACTGGAAGATCTTATAAATATCCAAAAATAAAATAGAAAAACCAAGAACAATAAATAAAATGGAAATAAAAACCACAGACAACCAAAACTGTTTAATAATATTAGCAGAATGGAAACTATTGAAACTATTATCACCTGATTGATTAATTGCTGATTGCAACAGATTTAATTTACTCGGATTTAAACCATCCCATAATCCCTCAGCATAATGCTGCCACCACCACATGTTGTGTTCAGACTTTTCTTTGTATTTCTGAAGCAACCCAAACAGGTCGAGTCCCGGCTGATGCAAAGAGGAGACGCTCCAGTGGTTATCAGGCTGGCCCAGACTCAGAGGAGCCCGGCCTCAGAAACGTTTCCTACCGTATCTCTGCAGCTCATCTTGCTATTTTTAGGGTTTCATTTTCTCCAACTGACTGGAAAACAGCGCAACTGTTTCTGTTTCCGTCTGCTGCTGCTGCAGGAGCTTCTGCACCCAATCGGACCTCCAGAATAGAGGAACAACACGGCTCATTGAAGCCTGCCAGCAGCATTGCTAAGTTTAAACTCTGTTATTCTGCAGCTGTTTTAGTTAAGGTCACGACCTTAGGATGCTTCTTCAGCTGCAGTAATGGATTAAGTCAGGATTATGGAGGTTTCAGCTGACAGAGTGATGGTTAGCATTAGCTGACGGACTGATTGTTAGCATTAGCATAATGGCTACATGCTCCTGGATTCTGAGCTTAAGGAACCTCCACCACTCTGTCAGCTAATGCAATCAGTTCCTCCTGTTCATTAAAGGAGACAGAAGCTCCTGTTGACATTTGAACATGTTTTTCCTGCAGTAACTGATGGAAACCGCAAAGTTCTCCTTCTGCTGAACACTTTAACTAGACCATAGCATTTCCTACTGCGTTCCTGGGAATGAGCCTAGCCAACAGTCTGCTATCCTGTTTGGATCTGTGGTTCTGATTCCCAGAGGTTCTGAGGAAGGCCCAGCGGGCTGCAGCCTCTTAGTGAGGTCATTAGTGAAAGTAGAGGCGAGGCAGGATCAGAAGTGCTGCAGTGATGGACGGGAGTCTGCAGAGCAGCAAGACTGTGAAGATGTCACAACCTCAGGCCGAAGTGCATCACATCATCAGAGGTCCTGCAGAAGGTTCCACCCGAAATCAGACCCAACTTCACACAGTTCTGGATCCCGGAGTCCAATATACAATAAAAAATAATAAGGATGGAAGAAAAGAAAGAGCGGAGGACTCTGGACCCAACCTCCTCCCAGACCCGTGTTTTTAGCGCTGCTGTCCGGTCTCGGTGAGGTCCAGGTTGATTCTGGACAGCAGTTCTCCTCCACAGGAGCGGCTGAGCAGCTCCTTGAGAGCTTCATTCACGTCGTTGTTGAAGACGGTGGTGAAGCTGCAGTTGGGATAGCCTCCACCTCCTCCGTCCAATGGGAGGGAGCCCACCGCCTCCTGCACCCACTTCAGCTCGTTGGTGAGTTCCAGTTGCAGGGCGTCAAAGTGGCCCTGCCTCTCCTGGAAGCGCTCGCTGACGGCGGCCAGGCCGATGCTGAAGGCCTGCATGTCGTCCTGCAGGCTCCTCTTGGACGCCTCCACCTTCCGGAACTCGTAGCGGATCTGGGAGAGCTCGTGCCGCACGGCCTCGCTCTCCTCCTTGTACCAGGCCTCCTTCTCGTTGTATATGGAGACCAAGGCGTCGATGTCCTCCTGCAGGGAGTCGTGGGCCGCCGCCAGGCTGAAGAACGAGCCCTCCATCTGGTCGATGTCCTCCACCACCTGAGCAAAGCGCTCAAAGTTCACATAGGTGTTGTTGGGTGGCATGCTGGAGTGGCACTTGATGGTGTATTCCCTCAGGCGTTTGGTCTTCAGCTGGCGGCGTTCCTGTTGCTTCGACTCCTGGGTTTTATTCTCCTCTCTGAGCTCGTTGGACTGAAACACCAAAAGGAGAGTTGAGAGAACAAAGGAGAGTTTTCAGTCTTCATTCTGGTCTCCAAGGATCTGTAATCGGGAATGAACAAGGATCTCTTATCCTAAACATGCTGTCCTGGATCCATTGAATGTCCTGTTCTAATACCTCGCGCCATCAAGTCAAAATGCCAAAACGCTTCACATTCATTCATTCACACCCTGATGGTGCCAGGCTGCCGGATTACCTTAATCCACGGGTGGTTGAGAGCATCCTGAATTGTTAACCTCTTCCTTGGAGACAAACACAGAATAATGAGCTCCTGAAATCATGAGCGCCACCTTCCTGTGGGGAGTATATTGCAGCTCATTCGTTACCTTTTGTCTTTCTCCAGCAGCTGGCTGATGAACTTCTTGGCCAGGTTGCTGGTGTGGCTGAAGAACTCCTCGTCGAACTCGTAGTTCACAGCGGAGATGTTCCCCAGCGTGTCCTGCTTGGTCTCCCCCAGGAACGGAGACGCCCCGCTCAGCCTGGAACGAAACAAACATCACTGCCCGGCTCGCCCCATATGGGTCTGGAGCCGGTTCTGCTCAGGACGGTCCGGTTCACTTGCAGGATGTAGGTGATCACTCCGACGCTCCACATGTCGGCCTCCAGCCCCAGCGGCTCGTAGTTCACGATCTCTGGAGCTGAAACAGAAAACCAGACCGAGTACAAGCCAACTGAAATCCCTTTTCTAGATCAGAATGTCATAAACTTCACTCCTGAAGTTCATAAGTACTAATACCCAGAATCAAAGCCTTCAGAAAGAGTAGCTGTGTCAGCAGGCTGGACACGGTAATATATTTTGTCCCACAACTTATTATGGATAGAAGATCATATTGTTGTATTAAGACCATTGGTATCAATGCCATTATATATATAATGGTATCGATACCAATGGTGTATATATATATTACCATTTTATAATGGTAATATAATTATTACATCTGATTCTTAAAGATCAACGAACTTTAAATTTAACACTGGACCTATTAGACATTTAAATATAAAAACTTAATATTCAGAATAACTGAAACAGCAAAATAAAATGAATTATGAAGTCTCTGGAAACAAAACTGTCCTTCACGAAATTGGCTGGTTGAGTCCAAAGCACCAAACTGAAGATTTTCATCATCCAGTTTTTGGTAGAAAGAAAAACAATAAATCATGCAAATGGAAATGAATGAGTTTGTTTTTGAGATTAACTGATTTATTACTAAAACCAGCCGAGGCGTTGGTTTTAGTTCGAAAAGCAAACCTGCCAGCTGAAAAATAGCATAAAGATGACGTTACCACAACTTATATTAACAGTCAACTGTTGAAAAATTGGCCAAACTTTGAAAAAGCATGAAGGAAGTATCAGCAGGTAATCTGAAGAAACATGAACTCAGTCTGAGGTCTGACAGGACGGTCCAATCGGACCGAGCCTCACCTACGAACTCCGGCGTTCCCAGGATGTTCTTGAACTCGACCCCGGCTTCGATGGTGTGGGCGAGGCCGAAGTCAATGAGCTTGATCCTGGGCAGCGCCACGTTCTTCTCCAGCAGCATAATGTTTTCTGGCTGCAGACAGCAGGATTATTCCAGATCAGACTGCAGGGCAAGGTCTGCACACGACCCGGAAAACACAAATAAAACGGACAAAGAAACGCAACGTTCTGCTGACCAAACGATTCCGTCCATCATCCATCCGTCCGTCCATCCATCCACCACCCATCCATCCACCCATCCATCCACCCATCCATCCACCCATCCATCCACCCATCCATCCACCCATCCATCCACCCATCCATCCACCCACCCATCCACCCATCCATCCACCGACCCATCCACCGACCCATCCACCGACCCATCCATCCACCCATCCATCCACCCATCCATCTGTTCATCATCCATCCTCTTCATGTGACCACACCTCCCAGGTCGGGTTGGGTCGGCCTGGGACCAACCTTTAGGTCAAAGTGTGCGATCTTCCTTGTGTGGAGGTAATTCACTCCTTCCAGGATCTGCTGGATGAACTGAGTGGCCTCCTCCTCAACCAGAGACTCCTTCTGGGCCAGGAAGTCAAAGAGCTCACCGCCAGAGACCCTGAAACAAGAAGCAGAACCTGAACACGGCTTCAACGGGACCGGAACCAGGATCTGAACATGGCTTTAACAGGACCGGAACCACAACTTGAACACGGCTTCAACAGGACCGAAACCAGCTGCAGAACCTTTCCTCTAATCATGTAAACTGTTCACGTTGTGATCAACAGCATCTTTCCTGCAGCTAAGTTCCGCCCCCTGGTGGCGCTTTGTAGCGTTGCATTTTAGTGAAATAAGAAAAATCCTAGTCCCGTTTGGACTCTGCATCTCTGACTTCCTTGGTGGGAGATCACCATGCAGGATTCAATGAAAAACAGGAGGATTGTGTTTATTATGTTTTTACAGGATTATGTGAATACTTCCTGCATTGCATGTCCACAGAAAGAAATTAGGGCTGAAATGATTAATCAGATTAATTTATTATTGAAATAATTTTTAGCTGGTTTAGTTGTCTATTAATTGCTAATTGGAGCATCGGACTCTGAAAAGACCATTTACTTAAATAACAGCATAGTCAGAGCTATAATACACCCAAAACTGTTTTTGACTATTGAGTTAAATGTAAACATGTTCCACCCAGAGCTCCTCAAGTGAAATAGTTCTGGTTTCACCTGCTTCAGATTCTGTAAAAACATAAGTTAGAAGTTTTTTTTGCTGCAGATGATTAAGCGTTCACCAGAACCAGTCTGTCAAATAAGCAGAAGTGGTAATCAATTTATTGACAAAAATAGTCAACTTATCATTAAAATAGTAAATTAATCATCAGATCATTAGAATAATAGCCAGAATAAATTATTACTAAAATAATCTGTAGTCGTCGCAGCCCTTAAATAAATCCTAACCAAAGTTCAGGAATGTGCATGAAGTTCCCCCGTCAGCCACACGGTGGCGGTGTGCTGGCACTCACAGCTCCAGTATGAGCACCACGTCGGTGCGGTTCTCGTAGACGTCGTGCAGAGTGACGATGTTGGGGTGCTGGACCTGCTGCAGGATGGCCACCTCCCGCTCGATGTCCTCCCGCCGGACTCCGCGGGAGCTCGCCATGCTCTGCCGCTTCTTGATGAACTTGGCGGCGTAGTCCAGACCCGAGCTTCTCTCTCTGCATTGCTTCACGATGGCAAACTGGCCGCTGAAACACAGACACGATGTGAGGGCTGAGGTAGACTGAGGGGAGCTGCAGTTGGGATCCGACATCAGGAAAGAAACCTGAACGTTTGAAAACAGAAAACAAATGCTGCAAGTAGGAAAAACAACTGTCATGAAGTGGTGGTATGGTGACGGTGAGAAAACGCAGGCTGACACGGGAATGAGGAATGAAAAAGGATTTAATGAAGAAAATCACGATGAGACGGGGTAACACGACGAGGATCCGACAAGAGACAAAGACAACAGGTGGACTTAAATACACAGGGAGGGCAATCAGGGAATGAGACACAGCTGGGATAAATCAAGGGGAGCAGACAGGACAACACAGGGACTCACAGATCTCACACACAGAAAACCTAAAATAAATACACAGAGAACTCAAATCGTAACAACAACGACTAATCTGAAATAATCGTCAACTAATTCAGTAGTCGATTAATCGTTAACTGGAGTATGCAGACTAAAAAAGTAATTTACTGAAAAAAGCAACAT
Organism: Phalloptychus januarius; assembly: GCA_902982915.1. Classification (NCBI taxonomy): domain Eukaryota; kingdom Metazoa; phylum Chordata; class Actinopteri; order Cyprinodontiformes; family Poeciliidae; genus Phalloptychus; species Phalloptychus januarius. Next base: position 815,727 of record CADWAE010000388.1, read on the forward strand.
AAGAGTAAATATATGCACATTTTACATTTAACATAAATGTTGGAGACAGTTGGAGTCTAATTGTGTCCAAAGTTCCAAAACCAAACTCTTTCCAAAAAACAAGTGTTTTTTTTTCTTGAACACAATTCCGACTTGATTGTTTGAAATATGCATAAGGTCAGTTTCTAGTAAAAACATGCATTGTTTATTTAAAATAGTTAACATTGTTAAATAAAAAATCTGCAGAAAGCCAGATCTCTCCGAGGTGCTAACATCTAACAGTCGTATAGAGTTAACCGCTTGGAGCTTTTCTGATTTATAAAGCAGCCTGCAGCCACGTTGTTGTATAGATTAAATAGATATTATTAGGGCTTAATTAGTAAAATGGCAACAAATTTGCTTATTTCATAACTTCATAACCAGGAAACTTCTCTCCTCTGTCTGTTTTCCAGCAACAGTGTCAGGTCAGCTCAGGCCTCCAGGACTGTCAGCAGCAGAAACAGCAACATTAAACCTGTTGGGGAAAATATACATTTGCTTTGCATTGTCCTGCATGATGGCAAAGATATAGTAGGATCCAATTAAATTAAATTCTTGATTAATATGGGTTGTTGCTGTGTTGTTGTGTTTTAAGATCTTGTTCAATGGGCCCTTTTTTAACTTTGAGCCCCCACCCTTCCAAAGGTCTCTGCACGGCCCTGTTTTCTGCCTGTTTTCGGTCTCACTTCTATTTTTAGTGCTGCACATTCTGCAGAAAGATGCTTCAGCCTGACACGTGTGGCCAAAAACACAAAAAACATACAGAAACACGCAGAAAACATAAAAACACGGCACTACTGCTAACCCGGCTCTACGGCTGCTTCCTCTGCTGAACAGTTTGTAACCAAACACCGAGACGTGCCGCCGCTCAGGCAGAAAACTGCTGCTAAAGATAGAAGAGGCCTTTAAAAAGCAGTTTGATCAGACCAGCAGCTGCTCTGACGGAGAGCCGCGGCTCACCTGAAAACTCAAGCATCAGCTTAATGGTTCTCAGATTAACATTTGGTTCTGGTCAGACTGGCAGCTGTTCTGACTTTACAAAATGTACATTTAACTCCATTTATGTTTTAAATGAATTCATTTTATTGTTGCTGTTTCATACTTTACACACAGCCTCTTTTGTAAAACTGTAAATATTTATATTCAATAAATTAGTAAGTGGAAAATCATCATTATTAGCAGAAATAACGACTGGAAAACATCAGTCTGTGTTTTATTTAACAAATTAAGTTACTGAAATAAATTAACTTTTCAATCATATTCTAATCTCTGTATGTAATGAAGGAAAATGAGAATTTCATCATGACAAAAATATTTTTTTATATTAGCTGCTATTATCATGGCAGTGAAAATTTATGGGTTATTTTAAAAAAGTGTCAATAATTTATTTCCAGTTGATTTCAGACTTTTAGTACATTTAGAAACTCCTGAATATCCATGAAAGTCTGAATATTTTCATAGCAAACAAGAAAAACATTATAAACAGATGAAAGAGAAAAGTTTGGAGGAAATGTCCATAAAGAACATAAAACCACTCAAGGAATCTGGACTTTTTTCAAGGATTCCTCAGAAATGTCTGCATCCTGAATTCCTAAAGATATCAGAGTAAACATGATGTCCTCCAAACAGGAACCGGTTAAATCGGTGAAAAAATGGGAATGCCACAAGAAGAAAACACCCTGTTGTCCCACAGACAGAGATTAAACTGTGACTGGCATGTTGGTTAGATTTATAATCATCTATTTTAATCAAATAGGCATTAATTATCAGTTATTTCTTCATGCAGCCGACAACTGTTGAATATTGCATGAATACCTGCCCAGTTCGTCTCCAATCTCATAGAAATCCTCCACATTCTGCTGCTTGAATAACTCCATGGCTGCAACTGTAAGCAACTGGAAATAATCTGAAGACTAAAATCACAAGTTGAGACTGGCAGCTGGATTACTAGAAACAAACCTTTATAAAATAAAACCACTTCACGTGTTCATCGTGGTCCAGAATGTCCCCTGATCTGTCTGCTCTGCTCCAAACACGAAGACTGAAGTCGCCTGCGAACTCCGTACGAGACTCCTAACTGAAAGCTGCCAATTAAATGCGGCGCTGTTCTGCAACAGTGAACGTCTGCTAGCAAAAATAAAAGACAAATACCTGTAAAAATAAAGATTTCAGAGCTGGAAATTTCAAGCCGAATTAATTAACCATCGAACAGTATTCTGAAGATTACTGCATGAAAAAATATCCCACACTAATGTTTGTAGAAATTGAAGTAAAATTGAATTAGCTTTACTTTGAATGAGGTTTGGCGGCTCTTTCCGTGCGCGCTCAGCTCCCGCATTCACTCAAACGAAAAGCAACAGTTGGTGGAAACTGTCTGGACAAGAAAAAGAAAAAAATGTAAGTAAACTTTTATATGAATTTATACATTTATTGTGTTCAAAGAAAACGAGAATTTCAGAGACTGGTGGGTGCATGTTATTACCCATGTTGGGTATCAACACGGTTAAATTTAGTGCTCTACCGCAAATACCATGTTGTTGTAGCGCTTTAGCGTTAGCTTCTGCTACTGTTTGGTCTATTGCTTTAGCATTAGCTTCCAATAAATAATTTGTTGATACTTTAGCATTAGCTTTCGTTAAATACTATGTTGTTGTAGCGCTTTAGCGTTAGCTTCTGCTAGATATGTTGGTAAATTACTTTAGCGTTAGCATTTGCCAGATAAATGTTGGCATAGTACAATAATGATCGCTTCTGTTAGTGTATTGCTTTAGTGTTAGTGGAATTAATATTTACAATTAGTGCTTTAGGGACAGGTTAGCGGAAGTGATAATTATTACATGAAATTATAAAAAATAATATATGCAACAAAGATTTTACAAGTTTATAGCCAAGCAGTTAAAGATCAATCTGGGACGAGGAACAGAGATATTAAAATGAAACAGGCGACGGGATGAGAGGTGGAGAGCTCAGTAGATAAGCTGGAACAATACCACCTTTCATGTGGGACTGACATCCAACTGTAACAGTCAAATGATCCGTCTCTGCTTCCTTTGGACACTCATATGGTGACTACAGATGATCACGGCGCTGCTCGGTCAGCTCCTGACGGACGGCCCAGGATGGCGAAGCAGTCGATGGCGGACCTGCAAGCGTTGGCGGCAGAAGGAGGCCTGAAGGAGCTGGTGCTGAGGTGGTTCACCGACACGCAGGCGCCGCTCATCCTGCAGAACGGGAACTTCCCCGACTGGTTCCAGGGCCTCGCTGCCAGAAAGTAAGCTCTGCACTACTGCAATAAAGGTTCATCTGATTTGATCCTGTGACCTGCTGCTGCAGCTGCTAAAATGTTGAAGCTTGTTGATCTGAAGGTTTCTTAGTTTTGAGTTTTTAGCATTTCAGTCACTTGTTCAGTTCTCTTTCTGTCTATCTAGCAGAATGCTAACATTAGCGTTAAGGCAGAGCTGAACAGAGCACCCAAAAACTATACTCAAGTAAAAATACCTCAACATATTTTTATTGGAGTAAAAGTAAAAAGTAGCGGTCCAAAAAATTACTCAAGAGTAAAAAGTATTAGTCATCTCATGTACTGAGTAACTGATCAAATTATCAGTCATTTAATATTTAAAAAATACATCATCAGATGGACCATCGGGTCTTGTTATTTAAGGACCAAAGTGACAATAATTCATATAAGTAATAAAAAAATAAAATCAGGCTGAAGAAATATTTTACAAATCAGTTTCTTTCAATCAATTGAAGGTGTGTGTCTGGGGAGCTTTTGGTTAAAACATGTTTGTTTTTCATTCAGTGGGTAGAAAATCCATCAACAAGTAAAAGCAGAGAAACTTCAGAACAGAAAACGGCTCAGTCTTGATTTCCTTGCTCTGCATTTTAGTTAAAGCTGCTGAAAGTTTCTTTTTTTTAAATCTCCATTTACTTGTATCCATCCATCCATCGCTATCCAGGTCGCCAGTCTGTCGCAGGGCAACACAGAGACAAACAGGACAGACAACCATCCACACACACACTCACACCTAGGGACAATTTAGAGGCCAATTAACCTGACAGTCATGTTTTTGGACTGTGAGAGGAAGCCAGAGTACCCGGAGAGAACCCACCATGCACAGGGAGAAACTCCATGCAGAAAGACCGGGAATCGAACCCAGAACCTTCTTGCTGCAAGACAACAGCTCTACCAGCTGCGCCACTGGGCAGCCCACATTTACTTGTACAATAAATTAAATTCAAAGCAAAAACCTGGATAAATACTTTATGTTTCATCAGTGAAAACTTCACCCAACATTGTTTTTAAATCTGCATCAACTTCTTGAACTGTGATTAACGGCCGCATAGATTTGTTCTGTGGGCGGCAAAAGGCCCCGGAGCCGCACCTTGAACACCCCTGGCACATGGAAACTTTTTGTTTTCCTTCGTATGAAATTTTCAATGACAAATTTATATCTGAAATAAAAAATCTTAGGTACAAAACCAATGCTTTTCTTTTATTAGGTATGTTTTTGTCATAGTAAGTAGGGCCACAAATCTCCAGCAACTTTTTATTCACAAAAACAGACTTAAGTCAAAATAATCAAAATGTTGAGTCTCATTTTTAATGATGACTGACAAATTATGAAACTGCACCACTTTGAGACTCTTTTTCTGACCTTTTTAATTAAAATACTTAATTTGTTGCTTAGCAAGCAAAAGGAAAAGAATTGAAAATGAAGCCATTTCTTATTTTTAACTGAAAATAAAAAAATAAATAAATTGTGGCCTCTGAGTTCTTTCAACTTGTTCAGTTGAACTTTCAACAATGTGAGAAACAAAATGTTTCTCACATTGTTGTGGATAAATTCTGACCAACCCGCTTCCTAAGTACGGTCTCACCACAGCATTTAACTCAGGTTGAGATCCACGCTTTGACTAGGCCATTGCTACACATTCATTCTTTTCCGTTTCAGCCATTGGGATTTGTTTGGACTCATGTCTGATGCTAGAATATCTCGTACATGGAGCAGGTCAGGTCCAGTTAGGAGGCGTTGGTGATGAGATGTTTGGTTTTCTCCAGACATGATGCTGGTCAAACATCTGTTTTGGTCTCGTTGTCCAGAAAACATGGTTCCAGATGTTTTCGTCTGATTCAGGCGCAGGTTTGCAAACCTGTGTGGTGGGCTTCTCTTCCTCTCATGTAACCGCTGCCTCTGACAGAACGAACGGCCGCTGCCTGTGCGCTGCAGTTCCCTGACGCAGCTGGGATATTTTTGAATCTAATTTGCCTGCAGTTCTGTTTAATTGCGTTTCTCCCACTTCACTGCAGGGAAGCAGAAGATGTGCTGAGAGATAAAGCTCTGGGCTGCTTCCTCATCCGCCTCAGTGATAAAGCCATCGGCTACATCCTGTCCTACAAGTGAGGCAAATAAGGTTTCCTAGTAAATCATTGAATGATTCGTCACAACTCTCTGATTGAATGACTATCTGCCCTTCAGAGGTCAAGACAGGTGTCGCCATTTTGTCATTTCCCAAAATCCTGAAGGGCAGTTTGTGATAGCAGGAGACTGTGAGCTGTTTGGCAGTCTGACCGAGCTGATCGAGCATTACAAGGTCCGGCCCATCCAGCCGTTTGGGGAGTTCCTCACCTCCAGCTGCTGCCAGGTGAGACACAAAGTCCCGTTTTACAAATATTTCAACTGAGCTCTTCCTCTGTTTTTCCTCAGAGTTTCAATTTGAGATGGAATTGACTGAATATTGTAAACCAACCAAGTGTTTTGCACCAAACTCACTACTTAGTCAAATATTTAGCTCCAAACTAAATATTTAGTTTCAAGTTATGTTTTTAGCTTTCTAATTAAACGTCAAGCTCAATGATTAGCTTAGTTTGAAGCCAGGTATGTATTTAGCTTGCGTTTGCAAAGCGCTCCTGGATCGGCTGCTTTGCAAACGTACAAAAATAAATACAAATAATAGCAAACTCAATATATATTATTTAGGCCTATGTAAATTAACATTTTCATTGCTAATAAGAAAATGCTAGCATGCTAATGTGCTAAATAAGAGAAAACTCTGTAGTAGTAGCACTTTTGTGTTCACTTTTTATAAACCTCTAAAATATGAAATACATTGAATTTGTGACTTTGTTAATATGCAAATGTTAGCACAATACCAAACTATTTGAGTGCCATATGTCTAACGCCTTTAACAATAATTAGGAAAATATTAGCATGCTGCTATGCTAAGCAGTTTGAAATCCACTAGCATCGTATATTTTGCCTTCAAAATCTGATGTGTTTTTACTAAATGTCTCTGTAAGCCTGAGAAAATCCTAACTAGTTTGTTTCTTGCTAGTTAGCAAATGTTAGTATGTTTATAAGCTAATTTGTGCTACTGGAGTAGAGTACGGTTGTGGTTAAGTTTGACCAGTATGACCTTAATCTGAGCACCATTGGTTAGATTGGACTCAGACCTGTGTCATATGTTTGAACCGCTGCACTGCGGACCATAAACACTCACAAACTCTGGCTGTTACTCTTTAGGACGATGCTGATGATCTGTATGATGTGGTCAATGCCAAGAAGAGTTCAGGTGTCAGTGTTCAAGCTCTGCGGTCCATCTGGGACCAAGTCGAACCTGACAAGAAAAAAAAGGCTCAGCAGCATCAAAATGAATCTCGTCCAGCAGCAGCGCCTTCTCTCCCTCCCAAGTCCAGAAACAGGAAGCTGACGGGAACCGTATCCGTGGACGCATCGTCTCTTTCACAGGTAGGATGGAAAACGAAGTCTTACTGAAAAGCTGATCACTCATTCTGGTTCCTCTTCACCTGCAGGTCAGCCTGGTTAGAAAGAGCAAGTCAAATAAATGTATTATTTACAGTCCATTTAAATGAGTTGCTTTGCCTACAGTGGCCATTTGCATGTTTTTGAATTTATGTCAGCTCTTAAAGAGTTTTTCTGGTCTTTACAACTATTTCTCAATCCAGAATATATTAGAGCATGAACTGGTTTAAATATAGAATTTTTGTACATCCAGTACACCACTGGATGCAGTGTACTGGATGTAATATGCATGCACTTTGTACCTGCATATTACAGATAACTCCAGGCCACCAGCATTAGTGCATTAAGTTGATCATGAAACATAACAAAGTAGTAAATCTGGTCTGATCCAGTCCGTTTGCATCATGGCAACGCAGTGTGATGTCATGTTCATGTGTCATGTTCTCTATTCCTTCCATCTGTTAGCTAACTAGCTCATGGCTAACAGTTGCTACATGCAGAATTAGCAATACTCAATAACTATAAAACTGAAACTGAGTGATATAAACATGTATTTCTTGACAAATGGGGTGCATCAACATTGCTGTTGTTAGTGCTTTAGCATTAGCTTCCTCTAATTATATGTTGCTGTAGCACTCTACTGTTAGCAGAACTAATTTTATTGATTCGTGCTTCAGGATTAGCACCGCTAACTTTATAGTTAGCGGTGCCCATCACTGTTGCTTTGGCTTGAATGGCCCATCCTCTGAAGAAGAAGAATACCTTTATTAGGTAAAAAATTCACATTTTAGACCAAAAGAACAAAAATAAATAACATAAGACATGGGTAGACAGGTGCTGCATGGTTTATGATTTCTCCAAATAAAGTTTTTCAATTGTTTTGCTTTATTTTCAGGCCCTTCCTCCGGTTCCAAAAAGAGGAATGCCTTTGGGTTTTTCCCTGAGTGGATCTCTACCAAACACAATGTCCCATCCCAGAGAAATGCAAACCAACACAAGCAGAGGAAGGACAACTCTGCTGTTGCCTGCTAGCAGAGACTCGTTCCACCCAACAGACTCAAACAAGTCAAGTGATTTTTACAAAGAACTGGTTCCAGGTGCTGACCTGAGCCAGGTGGAGAACCGGAGCCAATCCCTGCCGTACCTGGGCAACAACAGCGACGAGGAGGAGGAGGAAGAGGAGGAGGAGGAGGAGGAGGAGGAGGAAGAGAAATACTCCAACAAGTTTAACAGCCTCTCTGTCACAGCGTCCGCTCCGCCAAAGAAGGTCACCTGCCTCACGTACTCCTTCCACGCTCCAGGTGTGACTCAGAGCAGCTCCGGGTCAGAACCAGAGAAGTTCAGCCAGGACCAGCTCAGACCCAACCCTCTGTACCAATCCTCCGAGGCTGCCGCAGGAAGTCCAGCCCAGCAGGCAGACAGCATGTACGCCGAGGTTCCTGGGGGCCCGATGCGGGCCGCCGACGACACGTACGAGCGGATCCCCGGAGACGGCGCCGGCCACAGCAACACGTACGAGTCGGTGGACAACGTGAAAAACAAAAAACCCAAAAGCACCTGGGGGAAAAATGTAAGAATGGAAATAACAGGTAGCTTGTTTCCACTGAGCCGGTGCGGTTCGGTCCGCCATTTTATCTGTTTTACTGTAAAGCCCAAACAATCGATGATGCCGCATCAGTCCTGGGTCTGCAGCAGCTGCAGGTCCAGATGGTACCATTCGGTTAGGATCCACCGTTCACCGGCTGGGGACAGAAAGACGGGCCACTGCTTGCTTCACGTTTCGGTCGCACTAAGACGATTTGACCTGTTTGGGTGAAACGGCGCTCGACTGGAGCGACGGAGTATTAATGTAGGGAGAGACGATGTGGAGGAGAACATTTTAGCAAATAAACTCACAAGTTTTCAAGAAAAAACTTGGAAATTTCAGTTTCACAAGTTCAACATTTTCAACTTTTGAGGCTCTTTTGAGACTTTTTCTTAACATTTCTGAGATTAAAATAAAAATTTCTCAGATTTTCTCTAGCAAATCTTTGACTTGCCAGAGAATCTTTGACATTCTAGAAAATGTCTGAAATGAATCTCAAAATGTCTGAATTTTGGAGTAAATTTGCTCCTCTTCTGTCTGTGGCGTGGTAAACTGGCGGTGGGAATGCTCTCCTGGGTCCGCCGGCCCATAAAACCCAGAGCAGAACCCAGAACCGCACCGCCCTGAGTCGTAGTGCTCAGTGGAAACCAGGCGTAAATATGCTGCTGATGTTCTTAACGGTAAATATGCAAAAAATCTTTCCTAATTTTGTGTTGCAGAACATTAACTGGAAGAAAAAATTTTTCCCTGATAACAAGAAGAAATGAATGACGCGTCCCTGAAGTTCCTTTCAGAACGCTGCGGATCTTCTGCTTCTCTGCCTCTGGTGCCTCGACTCTGTTTGGGTTTCGGGTTTCCTGGTTAACATAGTTCCCATTTCCTCACTTCGACTTCAGGAGCTGCATTTCCATTGATTGTTTAATTGCACAATTTGACATTTTGAAGAAAAATTTGCTCAATGGAAAAACCTTGTTTTTGATAAAACAATTTGGCGCCAGGATGAAGTGTTTTTTTGGCTGCAGCAGAAGGAAGCACGTTTTGTCCATCACATGATCAACAACCAGATGTTGCCACTGAGGGAAACCTCAAAGAAGAAGACCGGAAGTAGATGAAGGATGAGTTAATGACTTAAACTTAATCACGTCTGCTATTGCAAATTGTGATTTTTTTTTCCTTAGATACTATATTGACAACATTTTGCGAAACGTTTTGTAATGGAAACACAGATGGTGACCCGGCTTCCCACCCGGCTCCTAATCAGCAGTAACTCAGTAACTTCCTCTTCTCATCCTGTATTTTTGTGTTTTCCTCCTGGTGATAGTTTAGGATTCACTCCTGGACTTTACTGTTTGGACTTTCTTATTTTAAATTGTAAATTTATTGTAAACCACTGAGTTTCATCTGTCTTGCTTGCTGTTTCACTGCATTCCACTATTTTATGAGAAAATATTTCCATTCTAAGTCAGAGAGGACAAAAATAAAGGTTCTAGTTGACGGTCTGGATTATATGAACATTAAACTGAATGTAAAGAGAATCCAGTTGTAGTTATGAAATGACTCTGATGAATCATAAAGCACAACAACTAGCAAAGATTGGATTTATCTGTAAATGTAGAAATGGGAATCAGTAACTTAGAGTGAACCTGGATGTTTTTTTGTCATAAAACCAGATTTAGTGAAGCAGATTACATAAACGGATGGATTAAATGTCATCCTTTTCAGTAGAAAAGTTACTGGTTCAATCTTTGTTCCATTGATTTATTTTGCATTTTTCAAATGTTCTGTCTCTGTTTATAAATTTATTTCTAGTTGATGATTGCTTGTTAAATTTTTCTGTGTGGGAATTTAACTATCAGAGACTCAAATTCCAAGAATTTCTGTTATGTTCTGTTGTTTCCCTCAACTTGACAATAAATTTTATTTAAAAATTACGCCTTTTAATGAATGTTAAATATTTGTATGTATCTGTCATTATTTTGTAGAAAGGAGTGTTTCGTTTAAAGCAAAGCATCTGACTTAGCATTCTCCTAAAGAAAAGTTATCTTTGGTTTTGTCAGATGTTGGCAGCAGAATTAATGGTTCTGGGCTCCCGCACATGCAGCTTCCTCTTCTGACCACCAGGGGGCCGGACTGTTCAACCGCCTGGATTGTAGCGAAGAAGAAGACAGGAGGGACGTCCAGATTCCAAACAGATTCCCGTTGGAGAGTCAGAAAGATTCCTGATATTTAGTTTTTAATTAATCAAATATCGGACTAACTTGTTCTTCTTGACGCGATGGGCACCAGAGACGATGAGTACGACTATCTATTCAAAGGTAGGTCGTGTTCCCGTCGCTGTTATCTCCCAGGCTAACTCGCAGCTAACGGAACCAGCCTTTTCTTTTGTGTTCGGTTTGACTCTCGGACCCCCAGCGGGCTCTCTGGACCGGGTCAGAACAGTTGATCAGCGGGTTAACCCGAACGGCTCCGGTGTGATCCGGACACAACAAAGCCGTTCTTTTCTGAGCCGGTGGTTCTAGGCTTGTGTTAGCGGCTAGCTCGGGCTAGCCGGCTGGCTGTGGGACACACCTTGAACCGTTATCATCCTGCGGAGGTCCGGACCGGGCATCCGGCGGGTCTTTTAACTGGGCCCGGGTCCAGAACCGGAGCTGAGAGGAGAACCTGGGCCCAGAACGCGTCGGTTCTGTTCGGGTGGAAAAGGTTCTGGGAGGGTCCAACTGGGATTCATTTAAAAACACTATTAACTGCTACTAACATTGACATTCATGTGTTTATTTACAGGACATAGCAAAAGTATTCACACCCTTTAAACGTTGCCCGTTTTGTTACAATCCGATTTTATGGGGTTTATTTTTCTTTTAACAAATAAAAATCTGAAAAGTGTGGCATGCATGTATATTTTGTCCCTCAATGAAAATAGAGGCAGCAGAAGACCTGAGACAGGGAAGGAGGTTCACCTCAGCAAATCACAGACACTCTTGTGGCCTAGTCAAAGTACAAACCTAAATCAAACTAAGAATCATTGGAAAGACTTATAAACTGCTGTTCTCCATACTGTCTGCCTGAACTGGAGAGTTTTTTTTGTGCATTCATTCAGCGCTGGTGGAGAGAAACCCCAGATGAGGTTCTGCAGAGCTGAATATAAATGCATGCCACACTTTCCAGATAACACTTTCAGGATCAATTTCAATTTTGCTGTTGGTTTGTCACTTAAAATCCCCAAAACACCTGGAAGTTTGAGGTTGTGCGGAACAGAATGTGGAATAGCTCCAGGGATGGACAGGCTGCACGTTTTCAGGCAGCAGCACTGAAAATAAATGAATACTAGAAATAAAATGAATTATATAACCAGTGTGAGATGAGGTGATTAAAAGTTTTGATCGGTTAATTTCTATCAGCTGAGTATTGTATTTGTTTTGTTTCATGTTTTATTTCATATTTCCATGCAAACGGCCAAAAGAGAAGCATTCGGAGATCTTCTTTTTGCAAGACAAGAAAACCTGAAACTCAGGAAACTTTGGTGGTTTAAGTTTTGTTAGTTTGTCAACTGACTCCTTAAAACAGTATTACTGTGCTCTTTACTTCTGCTGGGAGGCTCAAAGCAGAAAGTTGTGAAGGTTTAGGGTTGTTTGTGCAGCCACATTTCCAGCTGGTTTTATTGTAGCATAATAATTTTTAAAAGTGAAATGAAACAAAATCTCCAGTCAGTTTGTTGGAAAAGATGCAATGGCTTCATAGAATTAAATTCTTGTCACAAATGTAAACATTGTTAATCATGAATAGAGTAAAATAAACCGAAAACATGAAATCTTATCCATAAACGGATCATAATCTCAGCATCAGAGTTGAGTCATAAAATCACAGAGGAAAGTTTGGATGTTTGTTGGCTTTTCATTTCACGATGTTGGAAATTCAGACACCAGAGGGATGTTTGTCCCTCCTGGGCCTCCGTCCTCTGCAGGTCAGTGTGTAACCAGTCTGTCCTCTGGGACGCAGTTAGGAGCTGGGTCGTAATCACAAAAATCAAAGTCATAATTACAAGAAAAAAATTGTAATTATCAGTTTTCAAGTCATAATTTCAAGTTTTAGCTAGTTTTAAAGTCAAAATTATGGAAGACAGGCAGATTTTGTGATTTTTAAGGTCATAACTTCTAAAGCTGATCTTATTATGAGCTTTATTCTTGTAATTACCACTTCCTGTTGAAGGTTTCTTAATGATAGAAATGAGCTGGTACACTTTCACCAGTTTGGATCATTTAAGTTATTTTCAGGGAAAATAAATGTTCACAGAGAAAAGATGGCCTCTTTTCTCCTTCAGGAAAAGAGGCCATCCCATAATATTAGTTTAGCGGAAACGGAACCGGCCTGTAACTATGCTCTGTGCGCCTCAGTGGTCCTCATCGGAGACTCGGGCGTCGGGAAGAGCAACCTGCTGTCCCGCTTCACCCGGAACGAGTTCAACCTGGAGAGTAAGAGCACCATCGGCGTGGAGTTCGCCACGCGCAGCATCCAGGTGGACGGCAAGACGGTGAAGGCCCAGATCTGGGACACAGCAGGCCAGGAGCGCTACCGGGCCATCACGTCAGCGTGAGTCCAGTGAGGCATGCTGGGAGCTGCTTCAGCTGTTCAGAAAGGCTTTACGCTTTTATTAATAACAGCTTTATGTTCTTGCAGCAAAGCTCTGATAGTGAATAGTTCAGCAAACTCAACTTGACTCGGATGACCGTAAAGGAAAATGTATTTTTGCACAAAGTTTTCCAGTATTTATCTCAGATCGATACTTCTGGTGTGACTGTGACATCGTACCTGGTTGGACTCATAGCAATTGTAATTACATATTAACATTTCTTTATTTTTCAAGATGGCTACCGCTGTTGTCATGGAAAATTAATGGAAAATATATGTTTGCACTAGTTATTAATCACAGCTAACCACTAAGTTCACCGCTAATTAACTCAACGAGAATCTTAATTCTGCTAATGCTAAACATAAGAAATTAGCAGAAGCTGTACAGGTTATTATAGTTCTGTTGAATTTATCAATAGAAAAAGTTTGAACAAAAAAAGTTTTGCAGAATCTAAGGCTTCTGCAAAACTTAGCTTCAGCAGCAGTGTTAGCTGCCACCAGTGTAGATCAGTGCTAACGCTAATCATATAAAAAAAGCAGAAGCTAATGCTAGACTGCTAAACACATTAGGAAATTAGCAGAAACTATCACAACATGCATAAAAATGAGTGTAAGCCAGTGCTGAACCTCTAAGCATATAAACATTTGAACAGGAGCTAACGCTAACCAGGACGCCTCTTGGGCTCACACTGCTGCTGAGAAACGAGTTCCTGACTGGGCTCCATGTTATAAGAGACCAAACACATAAAGAGGAACATTTTATTTCAATAATCACTTTTAAAAGGCTCAAACGCATCGGGACAAGTGGCTGATGGGAAATATGAAAAACATGTTTATGTTTGTATCCACAGTTGAGGGATTTCTCTGGTAACAGTCTCACTGTGTGGGGATGATGATGGTGATGGTGATTGTGGGTCTTCGTCGTGATGCTGCAGGTATTACCGCGGCGCCGTGGGGGCGCTGCTGGTCTACGACATCGCCAAGCACCTGACCTACGAGAACGTGGAGCGCTGGCTGAAGGAGCTGCGCGATCACGCCGACAGCAACATCGTCATCATGCTGGTGGGCAACAAGAGCGACCTGCGCCACCTGCGCGCCGTGCCCACCGACGAGGCCCGCGCCTTCGCCGGTCAGTCCAGATTCAGCCTCAGGATGGAAACGGAGACGACATGTCGATGTCTCACAGACGTCTTTCGCTTTCCTCCACAGAGAAAAACGGTTTGTCCTTTCTGGAGACGTCGGCGCTGGACTCCACCAACGTGGAGACGGCCTTCCAGACCATCCTGACAGGTGAGCTCTGACTTTATGGGCAGTCTTTGTCCCTGTCAGCGGAACGCGTCCCCCGCTGTCCGGGACGGGCGTGTCCGCTGTCCTTATCAGAGCTTTATGAGGCTGTTAGCTGCAGCTAACGCGGAGCAGCTAGTTTATCTCTGAGGATCGGCTCAGCAGTATAACAGCAGGGAGAGGCGGAGCGTCTGATTGGTCCAGCAGGCTGGAACATCGCAGCGTCTGATTGGACGTTCCGATGTTAAACCTGCAGCTGTTTACCTTCCAGAGGAACAGCTGACCGTCTGGATTTACAGCTTCAGGATGAGACTGAGAGGCAATAACACGTCACATTAAATATGACGGGAAGTTGGATTTATGGATCCAAACAACCAGTTATTGACTGAAATAAAGGCGATTGATCTCATTGGTTTTATTAAAACCCACTTGTCTCTTTGTATCAATGGCGATCGTCTTTCTTAGCATAATGGTTCATTTTTTCACAAGAGGATGAATTTTATTTAAAAAGTGATTAAATTTTAGCAATATTTTGTCAGCTGTATTAAATACTGACTGAATAAACTAAATATATTTACTAAATAATCTAGGAATTCATTAGGTTGCTGAAAAAGATGAGAATAAAATTGTTGAAATAATTAACAGATATTTATGTATCAGTACCAGCTGAGTGATATTTAAGGAATGTTAAAAGTTTGAAAATGTAATTATAAACTTTAATTATTGTCTTCATGATTTGTTTCTCTTACTATTTTTCTGTTACTTCTTTTCTGTCAGCGAAGTGTTGATAAGCTAACATGATATTCATATTTCTAAAAAGAAACGCATAAAGTGGATTTATCATCCCACACCGGACTTTGTTTGGACCATTTTTCTTTCCGGTTTTGTTATGGCTCCACCATGTTTGTTTCTGTATCAATTGGCTCTGCTTCAGGATTACCAGCGGCGCCCTCTGCTGGATGAAGGCCAAACTGCATCATAGGCTGATGTTATCAGTTAATCAAACAAATTTTAATTGAATAAACAATCAACAGTCTTAAGTCGATTAATTGTTTGGACCACTGATCTAAAGTTCAGTCCTGGTTTTGTGCGTTTAGCTCTCATGTTTGGTCAGCAGTCGTCTCCATGACGATGAAGGTGTGTTTATTGGCCGTCATCGTCAGGATGAGCAGCAGTAAATGTTAACGTGTCGTTTAGTGATCCGTTTCCTCGCCCTGCAGAGATCTACCGGATCGTCTCCCAGAAGCAAATGTCGGAGCGCCAGGAGAGCGACATGTCACCTAGCAACAACGTGGTCAACATCCAGGTGCAGCCCACTGAGAACAAACCAAAGATGCAGTGCTGTCAGAACATCTAGCCCGGCCGTGGACCCGCTGCTGCCCCCACCCCATGACCTGTTGACCCCTGACCCCCGTCCCAAACAGACTGCCTGATCAAGACGCAGATTTAATCCTGCGACCTGAACTCTTCCTGACCCCATCCTGACCCCACCGCCCCACCAGTACATAATGTGGGGCCCCTCCCTCCCCCCCCGTAGGCTTCTGCAGGACGGCAGGCGCATTTCATATCACGTTAGACTTCATTACTGTAGATGCGCTGACATGTCACTGAAATGTCTTAAAATATGAATGTGATTCTTTTTCTCGTCTCCTTCGTTCATGTAATCACCGTAAAGCACATCGTATCTCAGCTTTTAAGCCCCGCCCCTTCCTCTTCTTAGTGCAATGTACTGTGGAGGCGGCGCCGCGCGGTCCGCATCGCCAGGCTCCACCTGGATCACTAGAATTAATCCGTCATGTTTTTCCGACTATGCAGAGCCGAGCGCTTCTGGAGAAATGAAGGACTGAAACGCTAATCTTTTTCCCAAATGACATTCCTGTGCAGCTCTGTGTGGCGTTTTCCCAGAATCCATGGCAGCAGGAGAGAGAGGAGCCGGGCGATCACTGATTCCTAACACACTCTTCTAGCTGAAGTTTGATTTTCTGCACGTCCAGAACTAGAACCACATGAGGCGGGCGGATCCATGCAGCTGGGCCGCCCCCCCCCTCGTGGCCCCGCCCTCCTCGTGGCCCCGCCCCCGCCCGGTCACATGACGCCTACGTTACACCGAGCTGCCTCTGATTCGACACGATGCATGGCTTTCTGTCGTTCGCCTTACATAGCCGACATTCTCATTCCTCCTGCTGGAAGAAGGTTCTGGTGGGCAGCGTGGCACGCTGACGGGGTCGGCCCGGTCCGGTCCGGTCCGGTCCAGCTCAAACCCTGAGTGTGTGTTGTGCTTGCAGTTTGAACCCAGGAGTGTGTGTGTGTTTGGTGGTAGAGGGCAGCTCTGGACAAACTGATTTCTTTTCTCTGAGTTCTGGTCCAGATCGTGTTTCACATTGGTTCTGTTGTTGTTGTTGTTTTTTTAAAACCTGTGTTGACTCTTTTTTTTAACTATTTGAATCCTGTAACTGACTGTAATTTCAGTGAAAACACCAGAATGAAATGATGTCGTGACGGCGAAGCGTGGGCTCGACTCGAATGGTTTTATGTTTTGTACAGACCAATGAATTGTACAATTGTGTCTATATAAGTTATCAGTTTATCTTAATAAAGCGCACCAGTCATAAACCTGCCGATGAACTCGATTATTTATTCACTCTGTGTCTCAGTGCTTTTGCATCATGGAGTCTCAGGAACCTAACGCGCAGAGGGCCTCTGACCTCTGACCTCTGCATATTTTAAAATGTACTTTTAACTTTGTAAATACAAATTTTACCTTCAAATTCATAGATTTTTTTGTGTTTCAGTTCGGAGCTATGACGTCACAGCGTCATAACCGCCAGACGTTAAGTCATGCGCAAAGCCGTTACCATGGAAACAGATTTATATCCACAACCATTCAGGTCCTGCCACCTAAAGTCTCTCCTCTAAGACCCACACAGCTCCTGCGGCATGATGTGTAAATGGAGACGTAACTGCAAAAACATGTCCGACCGACGCCAACAGGTCGTAGCAAAAGCTCAGAAGCGGAAGTTCCTTCTAGACAAGCTACATAACTGATGATGACGACACTGAGTCAGGCTGACTTTATTCAGGTAAGGAACTGGGGAAACAAAGCATCAGTACATCTGAACAGGAGCAGGAAATTATTTAACAAAATTAGCAGTTTCACATCTGATTGTCATGTTCTGTTATTGCCGCGGCTGAAATTAAGACATGTAAACTTTCCACCGATAAACTGATGATTAGTTTTGGGATGCCTCCAGGCTGAGTCCTCAGGTTCCTTCTTTTTGCTCTTAACCACATTTTTTGGTCTCTTATTGACAGACGTTACAATCAACAGACTTGCTGCTGAGCTAGCTAGAGATAAAAATCGATCATGGTGGTTTGGAAAACATTTGACAGTAAAAAGATCCAATCTGTTCACTGGTTAGATAAAAAGCGTTTTAACAAACCAGCCTGATTTTAGGCTGACCTGCAGGGTCAAAGGTTTCCTCACTGCATGTCTGCAGAAAGTGTTGTACCAGAGGTTTCAGGAGATTCATAAGATTTCAGCTAAATGTTTGATATAAATCATAAGTTGTAAGTATGGAAACCTGTCTATGTTTTCTATGCATGAGGAAATGTTCACCCTGTTAAATACGCAGTAAAAACAAAGTGTTCACAGGGAGAAGACAGGAGATCTTACCTCAAAAAAACCAAACAGCCATGACAGGGAAACGGGAAGAAATGGTTTTCCATTTGTCCAGGATGTGACAGAGAGAGAAAGTTCATGTGGAAAAACTCATGTCAGGTGGATTCATGTTTTCATTTTTCCATCTCTTAACGTCTCATAACCAGAAGTGAGTCCAGACGGAGCATCAACTCTTCCTCCATCCGACCAGATCAACGACCTCGCGGTCAGAATCAAAAATTAACTGCAATAATTTGGGTTATTTAGCTGGAAATAAAAGAAAAATGGTGGCTCATCATGTTATACATTCATTTATAAGTATCACAGCTAGCTAAATACTTAGCTTCAATTTAAATATTTAGCTTCCAACTATATATTTAGGTAGCATGTTTAGTTGTTTAGTTAACTTTAAGCTAAATAATAGTTAAATACAGTTAGCAAGCTAAAAATGTTGGTCCAAACTAAATATCTCTTTAGGAAGCTAAATCTTTAGCTTCTAATTAAATATGTAGGTTGTGAGCTAAGTATTAAGTTTGGAAGCTAAGTCCTTAATTTTAAATTAAATAATTTGAAACTGCTTTGAAATTAATAAACAAATTTTCTGAAAACACATTTTAAAAAATGACCCACATTTTTTGCTGTCAGGCTGAATCATCCAAATTATTGCTGTTCAGTTTTGTCTAAATTTACCTGCGGATCTGTTCCACCCTCCTGACCTGAAGGAACTTTCCATGTTTCAAGTTTGAACCTTGACCTTTTAAACCTCTGTCAAGGTTCCAGTTTGAACCTTGACCTTTGTTCCAGGTGCTACAGACCTGGAGCTTTTGGTTGGGATCTCAGCAAATTCTGCAACATTTGCAGAATTCTGATCTCAAGCCGTTAACAGCAGGTCAGATCCAGGTGTGTGTGGCTGTGACCTGATGGTGGCGCCAGAGGGCCGGAGCTGGATCTGTTCCATCAGTCTGAAAAGAGAGTGAAGCGTTTTCTGGAAACGACTCTTAGCTTCGCTTCTGTCAACTTCTGAAGGAGAGAAACTGGAGGGATTTTCTGTGCAGCACCTCCTTCAGGTCGGAGGTGTTTTTACACACATGGTGATTATTAACCCAAACATCAGTAAAAAGACTACCCGGCTTTTCTCGCTACTTTTCTATCTTTCTTTGGCATGCAGGAGAATGAAGCTCAACACAATAAGGGAAAAGCACAACAATATCCAGGAGTCCACATCTAGAACATAGAAAAGAGAAACTCTGATTCCTGCTGGATCTCTGACTGTGAGCAGGAAATAAGAAACTGTAAAAATAGCAGAAATGTTCCCAAAGAGCGGAGATTCCTGTCTGGAGAAAAGACTCAGACGATTCAGGAACTTTCAGTTCTTCAGTTCCTTTGAACAACAAATCCATGTTCTGGACGGATCCGACACTTCTTCCCTCTGCAGGAAGTTCTGTTCATCAGTTCAGACGCTGCGACGCTCAAACACAGTGACAAAGAAAAAGCCGGTGGAACCGGGAGCGTCCCAGAGAGGGCGCTGGGCTCAGAGCAGCGAGCTGGTGGGGCTGCCGGGCAGCGGCGGGGTGATGCTGCGGGTCGGGCTGGGCCGGACCGGCAGCAGGTCGTAGTGGCTCGGGATGTGGCTGTTCCTGGGCAGGTCGTACGGGTTCTGAGGGTAACCGGGCAGCAGCGCGGCGCCGGTCGGCTCTATGGACCGAGAGAGAAAGAAGAACTGATTCAGCCGTTACTTAGTTCAGTTGAACTTTGACCTGACACCGTAACAAATGGAGATAAATGATAAAATTGTTGTTTTGAGACCATTTTCCAGGAATATGATACTGGAGACATAATAATAAGACTTTCTGAAAAAGTGAGAGCAGGGGGGGAAACAGGGGGGGGGCCAAGGGGGGGGAGGGAATAGCTCCCCTCTTAACTAAATGATTTTAGCTAACGGAGAGCAAATATAATTTCTGTTTGTTAATATTTGAACATGATAAAGAGGAGAGAGAAGTGACATGTAGATGTTTCAGTTATGAGTGAAACAGTCTTAAAATGTAAAATTATAAAAGCTTTTACCGTTTTATGGATGCAAGTTATGTGATATTCATGTATGTGGACTGAATATCTTTCATTATTGTAGAATAATAGAAGCCATGGTTTTGTGAACTCGTGTTTCATTTTGTTTCTGTTATGTAATGTCACAAATTTACCAAAATTACTTTAGTTATATTTGCACACATTTTTTCTGGGTGTTTTTGAAGATAATTTCTGCCACAACAAAACATTTGATGAATCTGTTTAAGTTTGAAGCTGTTGAGTTTTTCACTCATTTCATCAAAATCATATTTTTTACATTCTGAATATTTTTATCCAGGTTTTGAATATTTCATAGCACTGTTGTGAAAGCGTGGTGGTGATTCTGACGGCGCCGCCCTCTCTGTACCGATGTCGTAGACGTTCCTGGCGGGCGGCACGCCGCCACTGATGACGCCGCAGCGCGTCGCCAGCTCATGATGCACCGGCGACTTCATCTCCACGTAGCTGCTCTCGGCGTGCTTGCAGAGCGCCGGCTGGTCATTGATGGTGGCGTACGGATTCTCGCTGTTCAGGGAGCAGGTGCTGGACAGAGAGCCCTTCATGTAGTCTGGAAAATACACAGGAAGGTAGAAACACGGCGTCAGGAAAGGGGGTGGGGCGCGACGGCTGCAGAGGAGCTTCAAGATTAAACATTTAAACCTTTAAAATGCAAATTAAAGAAACAAAACTCCTGAAAGCCACAAGTTCAGCTTAAAAAATACAAACAGTGAAAAAGTTTGAAGTTCAAAAAGTGAAACTCAATCAGATTCAGAAGCACAGAAAAAACACGGGGAAACACAGAGAAACAAGGAGGAAACACAGAGGAAACAAGGAGGAAACACAGAGGAAACATGGAGGAAACACAGAGAAAACAAGGAGGAAAACACAGAGGAAACACAAAGAAAACAGGAAACTTGGAGGAAACTTGGAGGAAACATGGCAGTGCTGGAACAGTTTTTTTCCTGGAGGAATGAAGAAGAAGAGCAGATAAAAGAGAGAGGGAAGATTCTTCCTGTGGAGACAGTTAAGTTCAGGAAACCAGGTGTGAATCAGCAGCATTCAGGTGCAGCAGGTCACCACAACATGCAGGAAATTATTAAACACAAGGAGCCGGAGGTCAGAGGTCAGAGGTCAGGAGGTAGGTGCCCGCCACGCAGTACCTCTGCAGGGCGGCTCCAGGTGGTAACTGAGGCGCCGGTCGATGCAGTAAACTCCTGAGGAGAGACGTGGCAGAAAACCAGAGATAAATGTCCTGGGGAGATTTACCAAGACGTCCAGTAGGGCGGCGCTCCAGAGACGGTGAGGCTGACCGGATTCAACCTTTGCATATACAAACGTCCATTCTGAAAGTCTCTCCACGTTCTCCTCGAGACATGTTGAGTTTCAACATGGCCTAATTTAGCGCTTTAGCATTAGCTTCCACAAAATGTAGGTAAAGTGCTTTAGCATTAGCATTAGCTTCCTCTAATTACAGGGATGGTTTAGAACTTCCCGTTAGCAGAACTAACCTCCACTTATATTCATAATTAGCATTTCTGGAAAACTGTTTCTAAAGGAATGTTTTTTCCAAAAGGAATAAAATAAGTGATGGAACCTCTGACTTTGTTCTGGACTTGTTCTTTCCAGATTTCTTCATTTTTTTACTGAATGAAAAAAGCTAAAATCCTTTGACTGTCAAATAAAGCTTCAGCGAGGGGAGACGTTTATGCTGCTGGATCGTTTGGCATTCCTAACTTTCCTGGACTCCAGGTTGTGTTTATGTCCGGATCTATAGGCTGGAGAACCAACTGACCCAGATCAGAGAGGTTGCAGTAGGCGCCCCACTCCGGAGCGCTGTTCCTGAATCTCTTCTTCGGCTTCATCTGGAAGGAAACCGACGACACGTTAGCAAACGCAGAGGAAGCAGTGGAGCAGAGAAAACTGAAATAATCAATAATCTGTTGAACGGATCATAAGAGAAGCTGAAGACTTGAGCTAAATTAGTGCCATGGAGTTTGTTCAAAAGAAAAAAAAAAAAAAAATTGAAAAAAGGTTTGAAGCTTGAAAAATAAATTTTACTGAAAAGAAACATTTGAAACTGAAAGAAAAATGTGAAACACAAATATATTTCAAATGTACTTTGGAAATTTTATTTAAATTCAATTCAGTTTTTTCATTTTGAATTAATTTTTCTTATGAACAAACTTTATGGCCCTAATTTAGCTAAAGACTCTGTGGAGTCGTTTGTGTTGAGCGTTTTGTCTTCCACCCACCTGGGCGGCGCTCTTCTTGTCCGGCGTGGCGTAGTGCGCGGCGTAGCCGCACGGCCCCAGCGTGTGGTAGCTGGGGTTGGAGAAGCAGCCGGCGGTGGAGCTGCTGCTGGGAGACGAGTCTGCAGAGGAGAGCAGGCCTGCACACTGCAGCCCTGCTGCCACTGCACATTAACATCCCACATCTGGAGCTGCTGCACCTGACGCTCAGACTCCTGATCCAACCTCACGCTGCGTTTCACCTCCAAACAATCCCATAAAAACTTGGAGCCAACAGAATTATCCACTGAGTTTATGATCTAGAAGCATTTTTCTTTTTCCTCTAATGATACAAGAATGGAGTTTCATTTAAATTTAAATAAATACTGTTATTAATAAAGGATGAATAAATATTCCATTAAATAAAAAATGTCCCCATTACATGAAAGCAAATATAAAAAAGATACTTTAAATACTTTAAATATTTTAATTTACTCCGACCCACAGAGAAGACCCCACCCCCACAGGTAAGACTCCGCCTCCACAGGTAAGACTCCGCCCCCTCATCTGAATATAAGTGCCTGAAATTTAGACTGAGTTAAAAAGTTAAAGTTAAGCTACTTTATTTTGTAAAGGACCCTTCAAAATAATAGTGTCACAAAATAAAGCATAATTTTAAAATACCTAACCAAATAAATAAATGTTCAAATAATGCAAATAATAATACATCTTTAAATAAATATGATGCTACTACTACTAATAACTTTGACTATTATTAAACCAGGTCTTCCCATTTTACAGAGACCTGGCCAAGACTGGCAGCGTAGAGAAAGATGAGAAAACAAACAAACAAGCAAATCATAAAATAAAACAATGAAATATTTAAATAAATAAATCTAGAAATAAATAAACTGTAGTAAAGTAAATGACCCTTTAAGAACATATATTTAAAATGTATTATTTTATTTCATGGGGACATTTATTTATTTTATTAAATATTTATTAACAGAAGTATGTATAAAATTTTTTTTTGGTTTTATTGGCTCTAGTGGCCTTTATTTAACAGTTAATGGACAGGAATGAGGGGGAAGACATGCAGCAAAGGTCACCAGGCCGGGAATCGAACCTGGGACGGCCGCATCGAGGACTAGGGCCTCCGTATGTGGGGGTGCTAAACCCCTGTGCCACCACAGCACCCCACGTATTAAATTTTGAATGAAATGTCCATATTAAAGCTTGTGGTACTGGAGTAAAATGGACCCATTAGAACGTCTCCAGAACCTCCAGGTTCTGGACGGATTCCAGGAAGGAAAACAAGAAATGAGATCCGGATCAGGAGGTTTGGTCACCAATAATCTCAACCAGAAAACAAACGTAAATAACCTTTAACCTTCAGACACCAGAGAAATCACCGGGACGACACGTCACTTGGTTCTGTTTGGCTCTGGCCTGGTGTGAGCCCCAGCCCGGTTCTGATCCGTCGTACCTGACAGCGAGTAGTCGGTGGAGCCGATGTGCAGGGCGGGGGTGTAGCTGACGCTGGGCGCCTGCTGGCCTTTCTCCCGCTGCCGGTACCGGAACCAGACCACCAGAACCAGCATGGCCATGATGAGCAGCAGCAGGAAGACGATGCCCAGCACGGCGCCGGCCGACTGCCGCTCCGACGCCAGCGCCGGGCTGATCTTGGTGTACGGGTTCAGCTCCTCCATCATCAGGGCGGCTGAGGACACAGGAAGCTGTCAAGGTTCCACGCTTTTATTCTGAAGGAACATTTCCTGTCTGATCTGCTGTCTTATTTACTTTTGGCTACAGCTTGTCCTCATTCCTCCACAGACAGAGTATTATGGGATGGAGGGTTTTTATTTAGAGGAAGTGAATCAAACTTCAAATCAAATCTTATTGTTTTTAGCTGTCAAGTTGTCAACAAAGCACTGGATGCAAAGAATAACATGAAGGACATGTGTCCCCCATCATAGTATTTATTAACTATAACATGATGAAAATATGTATTTTTCTGTGGTTTCTCCTTTGGACTGAGCTGCTGATCTTTAGTTTTTAAAAATGCCTCACCCTGGTCGCAGCGGATGCCCTTAAAGCCGACGCTGCAGTAGCAGGTTCCCGTCACGTAGTCGCAGGTGGCGTTGTTCATGCACTCGCAGAGCTGCTGGCAGCCGTAGCCAAATGTCCCTGATGGACATTCTGGAAGACAGGAGTCCATGTCTCACACGCGTCCAGTAACGTTGAGGACGACGCCGGGCGGCGGAGACTCACTGAGCTCACAGCTGGACCCGATGAAGCCCGTCCTGCAGGAGCAATGGCCGCTGATGTGGTCGCAGTCGGCGCCGTTCTGGCAGCGGCAAACCTCCAAACACTGAGCGCCGTAGAAACCCGACGGGCAGCCTGCGAGGAGACAAAGCATGCCACACTTTTCAGATTCCTTAAGAATACTGAAAGCCACATTGTCCTTCCACTTCAGAGTTATGAAGTTTTGTGTTAAATTATTGTGTTGAACGACATAACATGGGGGAAAAGTTTAAGGAGTATGAATACTTTTAGAAGCAGCAACATCTTTCCAAAAAGTTTTTAAAGTCTGGATAATTTATTCTTAAACTCCGTAAAGTAGAACATCAGTAGCTTTTCTATGATCATTGTTGCAGTTTAATAATCTGCCACTAGATGGTGATGTTGCTCCAGCCAGCTGTGCAGAGATGTTGTGCTCAATCAGTGTGTGTGTGTGTGTGTGTGGATATGTGCGTGTGTGTGCGTCGTACGCTGCGTGCAGTAGAGTCCGGTCCACCCGGGGCTGCAGGAACACTCTCCGTCCGCGGCGCTGCACTCGGCTCCATTGTGACAGTTGCACAGGTGGAGGCAGTTTGGACCCCAGGACCCTGCAGGACACGCTGCCAGAGAAACCGCAGAGGCTGAGGGAGCGTTCACACCAGCCATCCTTAATCTGCTTTAACATCACTCCAATCTGTTTGTCCAGAAACTCCAGTTCGGTTGGTGAGGTGTGAATACTAATCGACCTCTGACCTCTGGTCCACCTGACCTCAGTCTGGGTTCAGTTGAAGTGAATTCTGGTTTGGTTTGAATGCATACGTGAAAACCAATCGGACCGGACACCACTTCAAAAGCAGGAAGTGGACTACAGCATGGCATTCTGGGTAAATGCAACCACAGCTAACGTGTTAGCCTAGCATTAGCAATAGAAATGACTCCTGGTCTTTAGCCTAAAGAAAAACCCTCCAACTGCTAAAATCTGACACCTCCATCTTGTTTCATCTGGTGAAGAAGGAAGTTGCTCTCAGCGTCTTCAGAGGTTTTCATGTCGTTTCCTTCAGTGGTTCTTGGTGCAGCGCCCCCACAGGCCAGGAGGGGAACCATTGGTAAAGAAAACAGCAGCTAAAAATGGAAGAAATGTTGCTGTTTTGGTCTAAAATGGAACCAAATCTACCGAATGATCAAAGGTGTAGTTCATTTGTCAACGTTTGGATGGTGTCTAACTCTGACCTGTGAATCAGTCCGGCACAAAGCGACTCTGAAACCCAAGAGCTGCTAAAACAATGTCAGAGAACAAGAACCTGGGTATAACACCTGCTAGTCTGCGTTTGTCTCTGGGACTTTGACTACACCAATGGGACCCGGAGTGGTCTTACGTTTGGAGCAGTCGTCTCCAATCCAGCCGGGGTAGCACTGGCAGGAGCCGTCCAGCGGGTTGCAGGTGCCGTTGCTGGTGCAGGCGCAGGCCTCGGCGCAGGCCTTGCCGAACTTCCCACTGGGACACACTGGAGACACGGCAGAGCAAAACCTCTGAGCTCGACGCAGAACTGATGCTCTAAATGAAGAGACACTTTGGAACAAATCGGGCTGCAGCGGTTAGTGCCGACGCCTTGCTGCAAGAGGGCTTTGACTGGTCCCTCTAAACTGCCTCAAAGTGCTTTTCCTTTCACATTTTAGGGCCCGTATTCATTATTTGATCCACATAATGAACAACATCCACAGATGTTGCATTTAAAAACATTAAAAAAAACATTTAAAATAACATTAAAAAAAAAAGTTAAAAAGTCTTAATGTGAATTAAAGGGAACCATTTTCAAGCTTTTACTTTTACACCAATTAGTCTGTAAAAGTAACTTTTATGTGTTGTCGCATTTTAATTGGTTGACTTTGTGTTCCAAAAGGTCTCCAGTTATTATTATAATTATATTTTCAATGGTTTATTCTGCATTTTTAAAGATTTTATCCTGAAAACTTTAAGATCCAGGTGGGAATCTTTATTAGCTCTTTCTGAATCATTTAAAATGAAAAGTTTTACATCATAAATCATTGAGATATATGTTCTCAATCATCTAAGTTTCACACTTTAAACTCTATTCATGATTATTAACATATTCATTTCATTTCATATCAATTTTCTCCACATTTCTCAGCAGAAAGTATAAAGCAGGGGTGTCCAAAGTGTGGCCCGGGGCCATTTGTGGCCCTGGAAGTGATTTTTTGTGGCCGTCGCCTGCAACTAAAATTAATATAAGCAAAAAGAAAACAGCATAATAATGAATGTGTCTATTTTTTGCTTCACTGACTATAAAAGTGAACTTGGCTAAAGGAAGCAAGAGCTTTTATCCCGTCCTTGTTGCTGAGAATAAACAGTTTTAAAATCACAGTTTGCTGGTTTTAAACCCAGGCAGACCTGTGGCCGTCTCCACATCCAACATACACAAACCAGACTTTATTAAAATATCAGGTTTTGTTTATGGTTATGCTGGTAAAAAGAAAAAGAAACTTGAATATAAAAAAACCTGATTTACTTTCAAATTCTCGGCCAGAGAGGAATAAAGGATGTAAACCTGAGCCCAGTGCAGAGCCCTGAGGGACTCCTAAACCCCTTCAGGAATCTGGATTTATCATTTCACTTCAACCAAACCTCCGATCTGTGTTTCCTCAGCGATCAGCTGGAAACTCGTGTGGGAATAAAGCCGATCCTGGTTCAATAACAGGAAGGAGACGGTCGGTATCAAACCGCCGGACTCATCACCAGGTACAGGTGGGTCAGGTTCCGCCTTTCCTCCAGCAGCTGCGGCGAGCGGCTGGCCGAGAATGAAAGTGGCAGCTGAAACTTCCAGCTGCTAGTTTCAGCGGCTCAGAACCTCAGCCTGGTTCCTCTGGATGGGCTTCCTGTGCAGAACCTCTGGGTCTGGCGGTGATGCAAACCCAGTTCACTCTGAGCTAGCGGAGCCGCTGGAGAGCGGCGCCGCTCCGGTTAATTACAGCCTCCTGATCACACACGGAAATCATTAGCTGCTGATGACATCCTAACCGCCGCTTACGCTTCCTGTTCACTGGCAGAACCAGAACCAGAGCGCCGGAAACCGTCCGGTCTGCAGCCGCTGGCAGCAGAGCAAAGGTTAAAGGTCACACTCAAACAGGCCTACATTCGGGTTCAGGAACAACAGTTCGGATTACCCACCCTTTTTGGAGTCCTTGGAGGGGGTACTGGAGAGTGCCCCTCCTGGGGACTCCCTCGTTCTATTGGGGGACTTCAACGCTCATGTGGGCAATGACAGTGAGACCTGGAGGGGCGTGGTTGGGAGGAACGGCCCCCCTGATCTGAATCCGAGTGGTGTTATGTTGTTGGACTTCTGTGCTCGTCACGGATTGTCCATAACGAACACCATGTTCGGGCATAAGAGTGTCCATGTGTGCACTTGGCACCAGGACACCCTAGGCCGCAGTTCGATGATCGACTTTGTCATCGTTTCATCTGATCTGCGGCTGTATGTCTTGGACACTCGGGTGAAGAGAGGTGCGGAGCTCTCCACTGACCACTACCTGGTGGTGAGTTGGCTCCGGTGGTGGGGGAGGATGCCGGTCAGACCTGGCAGGCCCAAACGTGTTGTGAGGGTCTGCTGGGAACGCCTGGCGGAATCCCCTGTGAGGCGGAGCTTTAACTCCCATCTCCGGCAGAACTTTGAACACGTTCCGGGGGAGGTGGGGGACATTGAGTCTGAGTGGACCATGTTCCGTGCCTCCATTGTCGAGGCGGCATACCGGAGCTGTGGCCGTAAGGTTGTCGGTGCCTGTCGCGGTGGCAACCCTCGAACCCGTTGGTGGACCCCTTCGGTGAGGGATGCCGTCAAGCTGAAGAACTACCGGGCCTTTTTGGCCTGTGGGACTCCGGAAGCAGCTGACGGGTACCGGCGGGCGAAGCGGCATGCGGCTCGGGTGGTTGCTGAGGCAAAAACTCGGGCGTGGGAGGAGTTCGGAGAGGCCATGGAGAAAGACTTCCGCACGGCTTCGAGGCGATTCTGGTCCACCATTCGGCGTCTCAGGAGGGGGAAGCAGTGCAACACCAACACTGTGTATAGTGGGGATGGTGTGCTGCTGACCTCGACTCGGGACGTTGTGGGCCGGTGGGCAGAGTACTTCGAAGACCTCCTCAATCCCACCAACATGCCTTCCATTGAGGAAGCTGAGCCTGGGGACTCTGGGTCAGGCTCTCCAATCTCTGGGGTCACCGAGGTGGTTAAAAAGCTCCTCAGGGCCCCGGGGGTGGATGAGATCCGGCCGGAGTTCCTTAAGGCTCTGGATGTTGTAGGGTTGTGTTGGCTGACGCGACTCTGCAGCATTGCATGGACATCGGGGGCAGTTCCCCTGGATTGGCAGACTGGGGTGGTGGTCCCCCTGTTCAAAAAGGGGGACCGGAGGGTGTGCTCCAATTACAGGGGGGTCACGCTCTTAAGCCTCCCTGGCAAGGTCTATTCGGGGGTCCTGGAGAGGAGGGTCCGTCGGATAGTGGAACCTCGGATTCAGGAGGAACAGTGTGGTTTTCGTCCTGGCCGTGGAACGCTGGACCAACTCTACACCCTCAGCAGGGTCCTGGAGGGTGCGTGGGAGTTCGCCCAACCGGTCTACATGTGTTTTGTGGACTTGGAGAAGGCGTTCGACCGCGTCCCTCTGGGAGTCCTGTGGGGGGTTCTCCGGGAGTATGGGGTACCGGGCCCTTTGATACGGGCTGTCAGGTCCCTGTACGACCGGTGCCAGAGTCTGGTCCGCATTGCCGGCAGTAAGTCGGGCTCGTTCCCGGTGAGAGTTGGACTCCGCCAGGGCTGCCCTTTGTCACCGATTCTGTTCATTACGTTTATGGACAGAATTTCTAGGCGCAGCCGGGGTGTTGAGGGGATCCGTTTTGGTGGTCTTAGGATCGCATCTCTGCTTTTTGTGGATGATGTGGTCCTATTGGCTTCATCAGAGCGTGATCTGCAGCTCTCACTGGAGCGGTTCGCAGCTGAGTGTGAAGCGGCCGGGATGGGAATCAGTGCCTCCAAGTCCGAGGCCATGGTCTTGAGCCGGAAAAGGGTGGAGTGCCTATTCCGGGTCGGGGGGGGTGTTCTGTCTCAAGTGGAGGAGTTTAAGTATCTTGGGATCTTGTTCACGAATGAGGGAAGAAGGGAGCGGGAGATCGACAGGCGGATTGGTGCAGCGTCTGCAGTGAAGCGGGCGCTGTACTGGTCCGTCGTGGTGAAGAGAGAGCTGAGCCAAAAAGCGAAGCTCTCGATTTACCGGCCGATCTACGTTCCTACCCTCATCTATGGTCATGAGTTTGGGTCTGAAAGAACCAGGTCCCGGATACAAGCGGCCGAAATGGGTTTTCTCCGCAGGGTGGCTGGGCTCTCCCTTAGAGATAGGGTGAGAAGCTCGGCCATCCGGGAGGGACTCAGAGTAGAGCTGCTGCTCCTCCGCATCGAGAGGAGCCAGTTGAGGCTCGGGCATCTGGTCAGGATGCCTCCTGGACGCCTCCCTGGTGAGGTGTTCCGGGCACGTCCCACCGGGAGGGGGGCCAGGACACGCTGGAGGGACTATGTCTCTCGGCTGGCCTGGGAACGCCTCGGGATTCCCCCGGAGGAGCTGGCCCAAGTGGCTGGGGAGAGGGAAGTCTGGGCCTCCCTCCTTAAGCTGCTACCCCCGCGACCCGACCCCGGATAAGCGGTAGAAGATGGATGGATGGATGGATGGATGGATGGATTATAATAATCCAAAACACATTCTGAAAGATCAACAACCTTTAAGTTATAATCAACTGTTACCTCTGGAAAACATTTGATCAAAAAAACCAACAGCAGAAAAACCTACAAATGAATCATGATTCTCTAGTCGAGAAAAACTGAAGAATGTATTAGTCTGGCAGTGACTGAGTGGACCACAATGTGGGTCCAAACCGGGTCAGCACCGTCCAGAACCAGCTACAGGATCATCTGGACAGATCAATATGGGGCGCCAAGACTTTCTCCAGCTGAGCAGAAACTGACATGATTATAGAGCTATAGACCTGGAGTTACAGACCTAGAGCTATAGACCTGGAGTTACAGACCTAGAGCTATAGACCTGGAGTTACAGACCTAGAGCTATAGACCTGGAGTTACAGACCTAGAGCTATAGACCTGGAGTTACAGATCTAGAGCTATAGACCTGGAGTTATAGACCTAGAGCTATAGACCTGGAGTCATAGACCTAGAGCTATAGACCTGGAACTATAGATCTAGAGTCAGGGCAGCTTCAGGTCTTGCAGATGGAAACCAGAATCAGGATGAGCTCTGGGTTTGGACCTTCAGAGCCAGATAAAACGGTTACAAAGTCGACCTTCCATCAGCTGAGAACATTTCCAGCAAACATTAAAGATCTGCTGCTGTTGGATCAGCCATCCAGACCTCCCAGGTCTTCTGGTTCTGGTTCTGGTCTGCATCAACAGAACCAGACATGCAGAAGCTGCTCCTCTCAATCAAAGCTTTTGAATGAATGGATATTGACCAACATTTTGATGATGGCAAAATGTTTGTTTCTGGTGTTCATAACTGACGTGTTTATGATGTTTTCACGTTGCTGAACGAAAATAAACTTGTAGAAATGTATTTCTCTATAACTGCTGATGTTGAACATCTGCTCTGCAGCGGCGAGGATGAGGAGCTGGTCTTCGTCCTGCTTCCTTTAATAAGCCGGCAGACTGCAGCCGCTGCTGCGAGCTGCTCATGTTAATTGGCAATAATCAAAAAAAGGCCCAGAGCGCATGAATTTATCATCAGGCTCGTCAGACTCCACAGTATCTGTGTCTCAATATTTTATTAGAGTAACTGAATATAAAAGAGGAATATTACGTCCTGGAGCATCGGGAAGTTCATTTCTACCAAACAAGCTGTCGAACAGATTTTCTGCTTTCTGGAGAAATAAAAATACATTTTCCACCTGAACTTTCTGCCCTTTTGTCTCCAAAACACAAAAACTCAGATTAAAAACATAAATCAAAAACTGGCTGCTTTTTATGGGACTTTCATGATTTTCTTGTAAAAGTTTAAAAACCTGCTTTACTTTCTCTCCTCAGGAATCTCCTGCAGACTGACTGTAAATTCAGCTGATCTGAATGTGTTTTATTCAGTTAGAGGAGGTCAGAGTTCATCCTGAACCCGAATGAATGAAATTAGATTTTAAATAAATACGAATCAAGTCTGAAAGGAAGGACTCCAGATTCCAGGAGAGCCGAACCGGAGAGACAGGAGAGGAACTTTCTGGAAGCATTTCAGAACACGGTGGTGGCAGTGTTATGATCTGGATTATTTTACCTGAATAAACGATCTGAAAGTCACAGAAGAAAACATGGATCCAACATGAAGGACAAATGATCTAAGAAATTAGAATCATCTTAAACTGAAAACATCCAGCAACAAGAAAACATCAAATAAAAATCGTTTTTCAAAGATTCATGATCTTTTCTGCTGCGGAGGAGAAAACTGCCAACAACATAAAACATTCCACCTTAAAACAAGGAACAGTCGGAGCTTTTCATCCGTTCATCCAGCCTGTCACAATAAGCAATAAATCAATTCATCAAATCCAAAAACCTTCAATCTGCTGCATTTCTCTCAGCTGTTTGAAACTTTATTTTATTTGTTGTTTTTGTCGTTTTGTTTGTTTTGGATATTTAAAAAGTGTTAAATGTTAAAAGTTTATTGATCTTGAGGTTTTTACATTATTGTGCTACTATCACTGCTTTACCTGTAAATCAAAATGATTATTGTTCATCACATTGACGTCCATCAGGACCGACTCCAGCGCTCAGACTTTCACTCGTTGATTCTTTAGAGATGATCGCTAAGGAAACGCAGCTACTGCATTTTAAGCAACAAAATGTTGATTTTATTTAAAAACAAAGTGAATAATTTCTTTATTGGTATTTTTTGCAAAGTTGAAGTGATGCAATAAAAAAGAACGTGGTCATCAGACCAACTGATTAATCATGAGATGTAGTTTCGGGTTTCTCTCTGGAGCGGTGAGCCCGGGTCGCGGGACGAAGCGCAGGACTGACCTTGGCTGCAGAGGGAGCCGAAGAATCCGCTGAGGCAGTCGCAGCGTCCGGTGACGTGGTGGCAGGGCGCGTCGCTGTGGACGCACTGAGGACACGGCTGGCTGCAGCGCAGGCCGTAGGACCCTGGGGAGCAGGCTGCCGAGGAAGCACAGAACAGATGATCTGACCGGATCGACGTCCTGCTGCCGGAGGGTCTCGGGTTCTGGTTCAAGTACTGACCCAGACTCATTCATCAAGCTTTTAATTTGCTTTAATTGATGTTGGTCTAAGTGGCAGGCTGCTCTCCTGCCTCCTTCATGCTTCTGCTTCTTGCTAATTAAGATAATTACTTCAACTGTGAACTGAGGAGCCTTAAATCTCACACTGTGATCCACAGAGAGGCGAGGAAACCAAAGAGATCCAGCTCCACCAGAACCGTTCTGCAGCCTGGAGTTAACAGGAAGGAGCTGAACATCTGGACCAGACAGCAAGCTAACAGGAAGGAGCTGAACATCTGGACCAGACAAAAAGGAAGCTAGGCAGGAAGGAGCTGAACGTTTGGACCAGACAGCAAGCTAACAGGAAGGAGCTGAACATCTGGACCAGACAGCAAGCTAACAAGATAGAAACTTCTTTTGGATGAAATCCGGATCAATTTGGATCTAGACCATCTCCCTGCTCTTTTCTAGGAAAGATTTTGCTGAAATGTAGGATTTAGATAGAAACATCTTTAAGAAAGTTCATATTCAATAACAAAAAGTAAAATATATAAAAAATGAGATGAAAAAAAAAAAAAAAAAAAAAAAAAAAAAATAAATATAGGTTTGAAAATAACATTTAAAATAAAAGAAATAAGGTTAAAAATGTAAAAATAAGAGGAAAAAATATAAATATAAAATAAGTAAAAAAAAAAAGAGTAACAATAAAATAATAAATAAAAATAAGGTAAAAATGAATAACAAATAAAAACAAGTGAAATAAAATGAAAGAGAATAAATAAAGCTTTAGCATGTGTTCAGGTGTTTACTTCTCCTGCAGTTGGTGCCGCGGTATCCTGCAGCGCACATGCAGCTGCCGTCCTGCGGCGCGCAGGAGCCTCCGTTCTCACAGGTGCAGCTGGAGGAGCAGTTTGGCCCCCAGAGGCCCTCAGAGCACACGCTGTCACAGTGGACGCCTGCAGGAGTAGAAACATGTCAAGAGGTTCTGGTTCTGATCAGTGTCAAACTGTGGCGGCTCGGCCCGGTTCTGACCCACTGCAGGATTCCTTCTGTTGCTCAGGAGCCATTAAAGGACTCAGGACCGTTGATGAAAAGTCCACTGAGTCACACGGAGCCGATGCAACGATTCGGCTCCTTAATGGGAGGAATGGGAATCATTTTTTAATGGGGAACAGAAATACGGTAAAAGGAGCGGCTCATTTTTAACGGCGCGCCTTTAAAGGCTGCAGGACCAGAGAAACCACGGCGGCCATTTTTCATCTGGATTTATCGCAGCTTAGTTCAGTTCACCGAAGGAAGGAGAACAACGTTCTGAATCTCTAATGGGAAAAATAGAAAACAGAGTCACAGGCTGTAAAAGTGACTCTGCCCTCTTTAGCTGGAGCTTCTCAGAACCGGTCCGATAAATTCTCCTTCAGGAATCAAAACGTCTGCAGAGGAATCAGAACCTAATCAATACAACGATTCCCCAAAGCGCTTTTAATTAACGACATCTGGACCAACAGCCTCAACATCTGCAGCTTTTCATCTCTGTGGCTTCCCAACGTTTTCACACCTGAAACGTTTTCCTGGGATTTTATGCGACAAACCAGAACCTCCTGGTCAACTCTGACCCGTTTCCTGTTCCTGCTGCAGAAACGTTTCCCCACGAAGCTGATGAAACTCCAGAGCTTCAGCCTCCGGGAGAAAAACCTTTGGACTCATTTCGTTTTTGATCTAATTCTCAGGAAAACCAAACTACGTTTCCACTGAAGATACCTGCAAAATGAAATGACCAAAATAAATCTGCTTGTGTGACTTTAAGTTTGTTTTTTGTTTAATGGAAAACTGCAATCGCAAAATTAAAAGTTTTGTGCACATTTGAGATGGAAATGCAGCTTGTGAAACGGATTCAGGAATCTAATCGTGGCTTCATATTTAAAAAGAGTGGAAAAGACCAAAACATCTGGACAGAATCGGACCTGTGAAGCACGGTGGTGGAGGTATGATGGCTTGGGCTGCCGGATAGGAAAGTTCACTGAACTATAATTAAATAAATGAAATATTTCCCAGAGTGAGTCAATCTTCTTTTGTTTGACTGGGTGAAAATGATCCAGATCTAAATATTTAGCAGTAACTTTGGGTTTGCCTTCATCCTCCCTGCAGTGTCTCCGTCTTTCATCAGCCTTACATCGACTTTGCCGCGTTTCTCCGCGCCCCTGAGGCAGAAACAAAGGCCGGTTCTGCAGGACAGATCAGCGCCACTGCTCACCGGGGGATGGCGCCCAGGAGACTCCGCCCACATCCGGCCAGATGGCTCAGCAGAACGGCGGCGGCGCTCACTACAGAACCCCGGGACCGAAGCCCGTCTGCTTCCTCATGTGTTCAAACATCAGGGCAGAGAAATATTCCTCAGTGAAAGTTTTCCAGAACATGCACCAGGAAAGCAGAGCTGCCTCTTCTGACCCCGTTCGGGTCAGAAGAGGCAGCAGAACCTGCAGAAAGATCTTCAGTTTCTCATCATTTATTATTATTTGTTACTCTTCCTGAATTTGTCTCCAGTTCATTCTAAACATCTCACTGAGCAGCTAAAAGAGACAAATAACCTCTGAGTCCTGAAAACTGGGGTCAAATCCGGGGTCAACGACCTGTACGACCCCAAGAGCCGTTTTACCTCCGAACAAACTAAACTAAATCTGTTCAGACAGAAGCAGCATCATAGTTTGTGTTTATTGATACCAAACCTTAAGAATTTGCTTGGATTTTAAACTTTAAGGTTTTTTTGACTTTAAGAAGAGAGTAAAGGTTGTGTTTGTTTTTAGCTCTGCAAACTGGGGTTAAGGGTCACGTTTCAGAAAACAAACACTTTGTTCTGAATGTAAAGACATTTTCAATAAAATAGATTATGTGTAAAAAAATAACACAATTAATCTAATTTTCTTCTTTCTATGAAAACTGGAACCTTTGTATCTGTGTGTTTCTGGTACAGCCGTTAATCTGACGCACAGCAGCTGACAGTAACAGATGATCTGATTGACATTGTTCGCTGTGCCAAAAGCAGTTAGCCTATTGGTGAAGCTACGCTAACCTAAAATAGCATTTCAGTTAGCAGTCACACAGATGCTATTGCTAATGCTAGCGTCCAAATTCACATCTCTAAAAGAGGATTAATTTTTGTTTTAAGATTATAAAACTATAAATATCTTAATTTAGCAGCAAAAAGGCTTTAGAAATGAAAATGTTGCTTATTTTGCTGATGGTTTTTGATTAAAAGGAGATTAATTAATTACAGACCCCGCATTTAACTTGATTAATACTTTAATCAAAACTTTTCACTAAAGTATATAAAACTGGATTTATTGATGTTTTAAGATGCAGAAGCAACAGAAAGCTAGCATTAGCCTTTTTCCTCTGAAATACACTAAAACGAAGCAGAACC
This sequence comes from Phalloptychus januarius, assembly GCA_902982915.1. Classification (NCBI taxonomy): domain Eukaryota; kingdom Metazoa; phylum Chordata; class Actinopteri; order Cyprinodontiformes; family Poeciliidae; genus Phalloptychus; species Phalloptychus januarius. The sequence goes on from CADWAE010000388.1 coordinate 851,926, forward strand.
TGAAGGATTCTCCTCACAGCTGAAAGTTCGAATGTGTTTTTATCTATGAGAACTTCAACATGTTTAAAACATAAAACTGTCTGATTCTGCAGGATTTACCTTCAGCCAACAACTCTGAGCAGCTTCCCACAGCATGATGCTGCCGCCACCATTTGGGACGGTTGTCTACTGAAGAGTCTGATGACAGCACTCCACAAAATGTTTTTATGACTTTTTATTTCTGTGTTTTTATGATGTAAAACACTTTGAACTGCCTTACTGCTGAAATGTACCATAGAAATAAGCTTGATTGATTGATTGATTGATTGATTGATTGATTGATTGATTGATTGACGGTAACTCAATACCGTCATGGGGATTCAGACTCATTCCAGCCTGAATCCCCATCAGGTTTTGAATGATTGGTTTTGAATGTTCGTGTGTCGCATCGATCTGTTGTCTCCTCTCTCCAACGTTCCTCTCCCTGCTGGGATGAATTTTCCTCCACATCAGCAAGAAAAACATTATCCAAGAAAATAAATGGTGAGACAATTATCCGATGAAATCATCCGTTTCCTCCAGATTCTGCAGCGTCCGACGAGCAAAACGATGCGACTCGTCCTTTACCGACTCGGGTCGACGGAAGAGCTGCTTGTTGTTTATTTACACAGAGCATCGCTTTCATAATGTGATCCAACTGATCACATCTGATCACACTGACACGTTCAGGACCAGACAGGAAGAAGAAAACATAGCATAAAAGATTCATTTTGATTCAAATGCAGAACTTTTTATTTCTATTGAGCGCACCTGAATAAAAGCCACAGTTTGAAGACAAGAAGGAACATTTCATTCAGGCTGCAGGTTTTTCTGTTTTGAGTTTCTTTATTAAAGAAATGTTACTGTAAGAATTTGACTTTTTATTTTTGCCTCATTTATTATTGACATTGATGTGGAATCTCTTTTTTATGTTCTTTAGTGTTCGAACTAAAGACGATACAGCGCGATACAAACGTTTCATATCAGTCGACTCAGATGATAATTGATTCATTTTGTTTTAAATATCTGAAATATTGCCAAACTGGAGTTTAGTTTTTCCTGTTTAATCCAAAATTTCATTCCCTGCTGTTTTTGTTTTTAAGCAGTTATGAGACGCGGTGGGGAAACTTGAAACTGCTGCGCCGGTTACTCAACACGTTGTTGCTAGGCAACCAACGAGCGAGTGAGCTGATGTCACCAACCGAGCTTAGGTGGTAATGAGCGGCTAAAGCTTTTCCTCTGCCTACATCTCCCAGGATGCTGTGCGGTTCTGGGTCAGAGTTCAGTGGATATTCTATATGTTGAATATTCCATCAGATGTAACATTTATTGATATTGGTCACGTTTTTATCGTGAATTGTTTATTGTACAGAATAAACAATTCGTCCTGAATTTAAATCTGAGAACAAATTTAATTGGTTTGTTTAGTTTTGTTTACGTGGCGGCTACATGTGACTGGGCGCTAAAGCTAGCTAAAAATGAGACACGGATTTTTGAACAGTTCAATTTCAATCGAATCGTTTGCTAAAAGTCTGACTTCCTGCCAGAACTCACCGGTCCAACCTGCGAGGCAGCGGCAGGTTCCTGTCAGCGGGTCGCAGCCGTCGGCATGGAGACAGTCGCAACTCTCCCGGCAGTCCAACCCGTAGGACCCGTCCTGCGAGCAGAACCAGGACGACACGATGAAAAAGGTCCAGAGCCAACCAGAACCTGCTCATTCATTCATTCATTCAGACCCAAACTCTTCAGGTTTTTATATCTTTAAAATTCAAACACAAATAAGTCTGAACCAGAAGTGAACCGCGCCGCTGAGGCGCCATCTTGGTAGGCAAATGCAGCCCCAAGCATGGATGAACCACAGAACAAAAGAACGAACGTTAAAACTCCAGATCGACGTGACAGAGAAAGATCAACATTGTTACTATCAGCCTGTAGCTTGTCTATTGTTGTCATGGCAACTCCCTAACAACTGTTACAACAGTTAATTACAGCTACCTACCAAGATGGCTGTCAGCTCGTCACATGAGAACGATTTTTAGACTTACGGGACAGAGGACGTCGCAGTATTCGCCCCTCCAGCCAGGTGAGCAGGTGCAGGAGCCGTTGACGGGGTCGCAGGCCGCCTCGTTGGCGCATTGACACGTCTGGTTGCAGCTGGAGCCCCAGGAGCCGCTGGAGCAGGGGATGGAGCAGTCCACACCCTGCCAGCCTGCGGAGCAGAGACAGCGGCGCCCGTCAGGGAACAGATACCTGACCACTGCTCCAGAATCTACTGGAACGATAGCTCCCTTAGCTTAGCCTCCAACTTTTGTCTTGTTTTTTGTTTTTCTTATTTTGTTCCAGCTTTCTGTGGGAAAGTTAAAAATAAATAGAAATATAAATCCTTCTAATATTAATGGGATTAACTCCAGTCCTCAGGGGGGCGCTGTCCTGCAGTTTTTATATATGCCACAGGGACAAAACACTGAAATCCAATGGCTCAATCGCCTCCTTATCGTGTATTGTCCTCCAGAATCCTGCTAACGACTTAATGATTCTATTCAGGTGCAGCAGCGGACAGCGCCCCCTCCAGGACTGGAGTTTCACATCTGCGCTGCAGTTCAACAAATCCTCGTTATTTCTGACTTGGTTTTGCGTCAGTTCAGCTCTTTGACTTGTGGCCTAGTCAAAGCATGAACCTAAGCACGCTGTTCTTGCTGGAAAGCCCTCCAGTGTGTTTAATTTAAATAATCTCAGCACAGCGGGGTCAAAGTTCATCCCCAGATGTTAGCAGTGGCCAGCAGGTGATTTCTGTCTGAGCTTTTGTTGGTTCTGGTTTGTAACTGTTTATAGCTTTTCTCTCTTTGTTTACATTCAGCACCAGAATCTAGATTTATTTATTATTCATAAATGTATCAAGCTGGTTGGTGATCACTGATGTTTTCTTCTCTGTTTTCTGCAAAACTTTTGCAGTGAGATGTAACTGGACCAAAAGCAGGCCAGAACCAGCACCCCTTTAATTACCTTTGTTCCCCACGCAGAATCTGAGCCACGTTAATATTTAAACAGCCAGATATTAAAAGACAGAAACACAGAACTTAATGAAAAGTTCTGGACAACATTAGAGCTGGAACGTGGTGCAGCATGCCGCATTATTACTGCAGAAACACGTTAGCCTGAAGCACCCGGCCGTTTGGGCTCGGAACCAGAACCTGGAGGAGAACCCGAGCCCAACCTTCTCTGCAGACGCAGGAGCCGTCCACATGCGAGCAGGAGGCCTCGTTGTGGCAGGAGCATGCGGCGGAGCAGTTGGTGCCGTGCAGACCCGGAGGACAGCTGATGGAGCAGTCGTCTCCCTGACAACGACAGCAACAAGAAGTTTACGTCATAAAAACGTCACACAGTCAATAGTTAGGAAATAAAGATTACATTTTGACAAATGAATCATTAAAATCATCAGATATGGTCAATGATCTACTAGCTGCGCTTCCGTTAACAGAACCGCGGAAATTTAAATTACGAAATAAATTCACTCATGGAAACAATTTAAAGAACTCGACGTTTCCTGTTTCACGTCACATGATCAGCAGCAGGCTGCTACTGCAGCTGGAAACCACGAAGGAGACAACAGGAAGTGTTCTTCTTCGTGGTTTGTAGTTTTTCTGACCATGTGCATCTGGCTCCACCAGGTTGTCACAAATCATTCCAACCTGTTGGATCCAGAACTGTTCTGTGAAATGGCCGTTTACAAAGCCGCTCCCAAGTGGGCGGGGCTTGTTGCGTCTCCTGTGATTGGCTGGCAGATGATGAGCTGTCTGGATCCTCTTCAGTTTTGATTCTGCTCACCTGGAGAAAGTTTTGGCACCAAACACATTGATTTGCTCATCTGTTCAGTGATTGGTTGGTTCAGAGCCACCTGGTGACATCATAAAGTGCAGCTGTGTCTCATCTGTAGTTACAGACAGTTCGGGATGGAAACTACTTCCTGTTTTAGTTCAAGGTGTGCAAATTGTGGCTCGGGGGTCATTTGTGGCCCTCTGAGCGATTCTGGGCGGCCCTTGGTCATAATTTAAACGGCTGTCAGATACAGACTTTAAAAACGTTTTTTAGTGATGCAAAGTTTTTCAAAAAAGACACAACTGAAATCTAAAATCTAGAAAAGAATCTAGAAAATATAAGGAGCAGCATAAAATATTCATTTATATTTTTGCTTTTGGTTTAATTTAACTCATCGCACCAAAAAAATGATCCAGTCAGTGACTTTTACTAAAGTGAAGACTTGGGCACCACCAGAAAAATCCTGCTGCTGTTTCTAAAAATATCTAGAAAAATATGATCACATTTTTCTAGACTTTAGGATTCGACTTCCTGTCTTTTTAAATCTGGAAAAAGACAGTTTTCTGTTTCAAATCTACAATGATCAGTAAAATATTGTGTTTAGTTTGCTGTTTGTTTAGGGAAACAAAAATAGACCAGTTTTTGCATTTCTAATTTAAGAAACAATAAAGGTTTTGTGGCCTCCATGCAGTTTGGACAGAGTTTAGATTAACTGGTGAGGCGTTTCCCCCACCGTCCCAGTTAAAACCCGTCCTGCTGCTGGGAGCGTTTAGTTTGTTGGCTGTGATGTAATAAGCAGCTGATGGCGCCTGATGGCAGCTGATGGCGCCTGATGGCAGCTGATGGAGGCTGATGGCGGCTGATGGAGGCTGATGGCGCCTGATGGCAGCTGATGGCGCCTGATGGCAGCTGATGGCGCCCTGCAGAGCGGCGCGATGCGGCCGCAGCATCAGCCTGATTCTGCTACATTGATCAGCACCTTCACCACATAAACTCTGTTAATTAAAGCTGCCCGTTTCCAACCTGCTGCCTTTAAATGACTATTAATCTAATATTCACAAAGCCGCAGAGAGGACTTATTAAAAGTTGGTGAATTAAGGACTTTATAAAAACTTTGGTTATAAATAACCTGCATGGGCTCAATAATTAAAGCCATCAGGGACGACAGGTGACCTCTGCTGCAATAATTACAGACGGATCAATACATCCTGATATTTATCATCCAATCAGGACTTTTCACTGTTTCACCAGGAAACAAATTAGAGCCACAGATTTCTGGGTAATAAATAAGTTAATATTTTAACGCTGTTTATCTTTTAATTAAAGAGCAGCAGTGAAAACGCGTCCAGCTCGTCTGTCTGCAGCTTGTTGTGTCTCGCTGATGGATGTCCACCTGCACAGGCTGCAGGATGTTTCTGAAAGGTGCGGCGGGTTAATGAGGACGTCTGTCTGTTTACCTGAAAATCTGAGGAAAACGTCACTAAATTAAACACCAGACAGAGATGAACGGCGGAGCGTCAGGGCCAGACTGAGAGGAGTTTGTTTCATAGGAAAGCAGAAGAATGAAGTCTTAATATTAGCAGAACAAAGACACTTTGACCAGAAGACAGTCAGAAAATTACTTTAAAAAGTCTTTTAATGAGAGCTAATGTTCAACGTGTTAAAAGATAAAATATTTCCTTATTTTTTAAATTGGCACCAAAAATAATAACTTCACAAAATGCTCAATGTTCCACATTTTAAATTAGTTTTTTATGCAGCTGTTCTCATTCCTGCCTCATTCTACTGATATTATGACTTTATTCTGGTAATATGAGTTGATTCTTTTAGTATTATAATATTTTTCTTGAGTTAGCATGAAGTTGTGCCAGCATGCTAATGTTAGCATAGCATTTCCAGAAGCTGCTCTGAATGAGACACTGTAACAGAAAAATGAACTTTGTTGACTTCTATATCTGTTTAGCCACAAAAACAATAAAATTAATTATTGTTTAATTTGATTAAATCCACTTTAATGTAGAATCAGCCTCATTTTTAGCTTCTTATTCTGTCTTAAATAACTCGGATCGGCACCAGGACCGAAACATCCACAAATCACAGTGGCTTTTTTATTTATTTTTTTGCAGCACATAAATCACAAAAAAAGCAAGAACAGGATGTAAATCTTGTCAGTTTTAATTAAATTTAGTGTTTTTTCTCTGACTTTAAACTCCTGGAAAATAAATGCTGAAAATATTTGCTTCCACTTAAAAACGAATCAATTGGCAAATTAAATTCATGCGAAGGTTGGAGGGAAGCCGACCTTCCGGAGGGATCAAAGTTCCTGCGATTCGTTAAAGGCGAGACGTTTAGACGAAGCTTTGCTCCACTTCAGAGGAACTAACAAGGCGTCTTCTGCTGGAGGAACGCAGTTAGACCTGAGGTCGGAGCGGCCATGTTTACGGGTATCGACCCGACCGTCCGAACTGGTGACAATACTCCAAATAAATCCTCTTTAGAGCCGGTTCCTCAGCCACTGCGCTCCATCAATTCTCTGAGAATCAATAACTCTGATAAACCAAACACACATTCATCTGCAGCCATCCGCTTTCATCTGCTGAGGTCTCTGATGTTCTCGGCCCAATTAGAAAAGCTGCGGCGGCGGCGCAGGCAGCCGGGGGCCCCGGAGGGCCACACACACTCAAACCAACCTGCAATCACTTGAAGCTTTTCACTGAACATCCGGTCAGAAACGCAAAATAAAAAGCTCAGTGTGATTTAATACAAATAAACTTCAGTGTTTTATTAGGATTTTACAGAAACGTGAAAATAGTGTTTAACTGAAAACGATTTGTAGTTTTAATATTTAAAAAAGGGACAATGTGTAAGAATGAAAATGTTCATTTGTATGTAAATAATCATTTATTATTAATATATGTATTATTTTTAGTCTGTTCTTCAACCATCAGACCGGAGCAAAGTGTTTTTCTATCCTGTTCTTTACAAACATGGATGCTAACATTAGCATTAGCTGCAACATGTTTAGCAATGAGATGCTATTTCAAGCTGGGCTAACTCCTTTTAGCACACATCAAACCCAATAGCAGTGCTTTCCAGTCCAATCAGGTTGTTTAGAAGCAGAAATGAACCTGCAGCTGTTAGCGGATGTAGCTGTGCGTCAGATTTAATTGTGTACCAGAAACACGGGACTTAAAAGGTTCCTGCAAGAAGTTCCTTTTTTTATTAAATGTGATTAATTGTGTTAAAATGTTTAAAACATTAAAATCTATAAAACTTATTCATCAAAATCAATTCATTAAAGGCTAATAGAATACATTTACATTTGAAATATTTTTACATTCAGAAGTTTTATTCTCTTATTTAAAATCTGAACTACTTCATAGTTTGGCATCATAAACACAAAGCATCATGTTCATGTTGTAGCTCTAAGCAGATTTCATTCATTCGGACCGAAAGTCGTTGACTGGATTTGATCACGGTTTGAGTTTTCTGGACCATCTGATCTGGTCGTATTAAAATCTTTGTAATTAAGAGTTTCGGCTGCAGTGAAAACTGATCTCATCGAGTCGATGACGTTACAGAAACTCTCCTCCTGAATCAGGCAGGAGCCGTGCTTCTTCTGCATGAAACTAAATAAAATTACTAAGATGGATTTCATATTTTAAATCAAATCCATATTCTCTGTCCTGTGAGGGAGATTTAAAGCTGAACATGTTTTCTGGAAGCTTCCAGGTTGTTTTTTCGCCCCTCGTTTCTCTGACCTACATCCCAGCTGCACACCTGCAGCTCCAACCCTGCTGAGTCAGCAGGTCTGCTGCTGCACGCATTCCCTGCACCTGCATGCACACAGGCAGCAGCGCTCCGTTCTTCACAGCAGAGACGCAGCTCCCGTGTTTCTGAGGAAATCCCTTTGATTTGTTGCAGCTGTTTGCTGCGATCGGACCAGCAGCTGATGCAACGCGGCGAGACGGGCGCGTCTGACAGCCGTTCATTAGGCCGGGTCGAGTCAACAGCAGTGCATCAAAGACGGCCGCTTCCTCAGAGAAGAAAGAAAACGTTTCCTCCCCTCATTATTTATCGCCTCATCAACTAATGACGGCTGAAGTTAAGAGCAGAATTTGGTAAATTACAGAGTTAAAAGTTGATCTGTTGCATTATGGGTAAGCAATAAAAAGCTTTTCTGAACGTCTAAATATGCAGGAAATAAAACAAATGAAACTTTGTTGGTTTTCAAGATCAAACAAACCACAAATATCTTCACAATAATGCATAAAACACCAGGAGAAATTATTAAGAAGCAGAAGATAAAAATATGTTTTAAACTCCATATCAACCCTTTAATCTCAGGACCTGCTCGGTTTATTTTAAATGTTCTGGATCAGAATAAAACTAAGACACTACTGAGTTGATGTGGCTCAACCCGAAGATAAAACATTCAATTTCCGCCTTTAATGCCCTGATGATGGGAATGTTTCAGTTTCAATCCGGAGCTTCTAGAAGAGCCCAGATCAGATTCTGACCGATTCCTGGACTGAGACAATGAGACACCTGGAGAGGCCTGGAGGAGCCTGGAGAGGCCTTGAGAGGCGTTACCAAGGGAGCCTGATTTAACTAAGTAAAGTCAACTTGAAAAGAATTTTGGTTTCAACTCAGAAATTTCATAAAGTTGATTTAACAACAAGATTCAAGGTACTGAAATTAGTTTTTTAAACCTCATTAATCTTCAATTTAACTTAATACTGTAATTAAAAAGCTAAATTAAAACGTAACAGTGATGAAATGACGAATCATTCTGGACTCATTCCTGCTGCCACTGATGAAATTAAAGGGTTGTGAATATTTATGAAATATTGTTCTGAGACCCTCAGCAGATGATGGCGTTGGTTTTTTTTTTTACTGCTCTCTGGTTTTATTTGTGATATTCGCTTCCGTCCAGCAGGTCGGCCATTTTGAACCGCGTCGTTTTGTTCACTCACGATGAACCCCGGCGCACAGATGCAGGCTCCGCTGACGCCGTCGCAGTCGGCTCCGTTGGTGCAGCTGCACGGCTCCTTGCAGCCGTCGCCGTAGTAACCAGCGGGGCAGGTCTCGTTGCAGTAAAGCCCCGCCCATCCGGCGGCACAGGCGCACTCCCCCGACAGCGGGTGGCAGCTGGGGGAAACGGGAAAGAGGCTCTAAGACCAGGGCTGCACAAAGTTTTCACATTAAGGGCGACAACAGTGGAGTTAAAATTATCTATGGGACACAAAAAGTTTGTATCTTTTGTTATGAAGATATCAAAGTTATTCCAGTTCAGCTCAGTTTATTTTGGTAAATTGTCAGCATTAAACACAGCAAACAAAAAACATAATTAACCAAGAAAGGGATAAACTGAAGCTAAAGTTACACTTGCCTTCCCTAGAAACAAATTAAATAAGGAATAATTTGATGAAACTAGCAGAAGTAATCAGTAAATAATTAAAGATGTTTGGCTAACGCTCCTTAGCGAAGCTAAAGAGTCGCTATGTTTGGTTTTAAAACCTTCTTATTCTTAGAAGTTACTAGATGCAACTAACAATTACTTTAGTTATCGATTAATCAATTTTTCTGACAATTAATTGATTAATCACATAAATAATTGGCACATGAAACAGATTTCTCATTTAACAACTTAATCTTTTGTATACAACATTAGAAAACATTAAAATATGTAAATATGCCTTTTATAAATAAGAAAATGAATCATTATTTTCCTAAAATGCATTAAAATCTGTATATTTTGTAGAGTTGGGTTTAATTACTGCTTTGAGGGTTTTTTTGAGTGTGTGCTCCAGTTAATTAATCGATTACTAAATTGATGGTTTAGCCGCACTATTAGATTAACATGAAAGCAAAACCATCATTGATAAACGACGAATAGTTTGTGTTGTTGCTAGGCCTGTCGCGATAAACGATAAATCAATTAATCGAGTAAGTTTAATTTTCCATGACACTGGATGAGATCAACTCCTGCTCTCCACTGACCCTCCCTTCATCATTTCTTTAGCCTAATGCCCAGATCACACTACATGATCTCAGAACTGTCGGCTGATTGTCGGCCATTTTCAAAACCTGACAGACCAACACCAGCCGACAGAAATCCTACGGGCCCAAAGTAATGGCTAAAGTCCAGTTAACTGATTTTAAAACCAGCATTAATCAACGTTTTACTCCAATCTACCTGCAGTGCATGTGGCTGGTGTCAGTAAAGTCCTGACTGAATGAATATCATTAGAACCTGTTTATGTCACGCTGGAAAGTTACCGGGTTTATCACCTGCAGTAGCAGTTTGGCTGCAGCTCCTCTCCTGGTCGTTTCTGTGGAGATTCTTTGCACCAAATGTTGAATAAACATTAATGTTGTTTCCACATATCATCTCCATGTCAGCTGCTCTCCAGCGCCGCCAGCTGGTTGGGATTCCCCTTCTGCTTTCTGAGGGGAATCCTGGCTTTCTGATTGGCTCCCTGTCACATTCAGCAGGCTGCGTTCTGATTGGCTGCCTGTCACATTCAGCAGGCTGCGTTCTGATTGGCTGCCTGCCACATTCAGCAGGCTGCTTCTCGCTCCCTGCGGGAAACCCCGTAGATCATTCGTAACACATCACCCCCTACAGGACGATTGGCGAAATCGCAGCGAAAATGTTAGAAGGTTGTAAGATGGTCATAAATCATGTTGTGTGAACTGGGCTTAAGGGAGGAGGGAACTATTGCATCAGGTGGTCGATATGCCATCTTCTCTATTTAAATCTAATAATTATTGGAGGGCAATGTAGTATACAGACTTCATAATCTACACTCTGGTTAATGTAGTTTTTATTTCCGCTTTGGTTTTATGTTGTTTAGTTTTATTCAAGTGCATTTTTTTTAACGTAGACCAGTGCTTCTCAATTCCAGTCCTCAGGCCCCCCTGCTCTGCACGTTTTAGATGTTCCTCTATTCCAGAACAGCTGATTCAAATGATTGCATGACCATCAAGTACTGCAGAAGCATGTTAATCTGCTACACACCTGGTTTGAATTAATATTCAATCCAGGTGTGTGGCAGCAGGGAAACACCTAAAACATGCAGGGCAGGGGGGCGTGAGGACTGGAATTGAGAAACACTGACATAGACTGAGAGTTTATTTTATTTTAGTTTTTGGTTCTTTGTTTACCAGTTCCAGCATTAAATGTCCTTTTGAAAATAACACGTATCTATTTTTGGCAGGATGTGGCTGCATTATTATGTCATTTCCATTAAATCAGTGTAAAAAGGTCTTCAGGCAACATTATCGTTTATCGCAATAATTTTTTCAGAGAATTAATCGCTCAGCAAAATTTGTTATCGTGACAGGCCTATTTGTTGCTTAAGTTTTCATTTTTCAGACTATTTCAATTTGCCTCCTTTCACTTTAATTTGTTTAAAGCTTCGCCAGCAGCAGCCGGTGAAATAAAGTTCTGCTTTTCTTGAACTGTGGACGAGGGCCACACAGAATCAGTCCAAGGGCCGCAAATGGCCCAAGAACCACACCTTGGACATCCCAGTCTCAGCTTAGTTCAGTGAAACCTCTGTTTCATCACAGAGGACGGTTTTCAGATCTGTCACTGTGGACGCATGCTAAGTGTGTTGTTTGCCCCACCTGAGCGTGTTGTTGCCCTTGCAGGGGCAGGTCTTGTCGCAGAGCAGTCCGTAGAGGCCGGCGGGGCAGAAGCGGTCCTGGCAGCTGGGGCCCTTGAAGCCCTCGTTGCAGAGACACGCCCCGTTGATGTGGTAGCACCTGGCCCGGTTCAGGCAGTCGCACTTATGGGCGCACTGCGGGCCATACGTCCCCACGGGACATTCCTCCTGGCACCTGGGCAGGAACAGGAAGTTACATCATCCTGCTGCCATGGTAACCAGACGACATTACGACTGGCCGGTTTCACAGCAGGTTTCATTTTTAATCCAATTTAAAAACTTTTTCTTCTTAATTTCTGTCTTAAATAATCAGGTTTGCAGAATTTATTTACATTTTTTTAATCTCAGTTTTATTAAATTCATTCATCTTAATTTATTCAGTTGAAAAAACAAAGGAAAAGAATAAAAATTTTATGAAAATATTAAAAATAAAATAAAAAATAAATGCAACAAAAAACTAAATTAAATAAAAAATAAAACAAAATTCTTAAAAAATAATCAAAAAAATAAAAAACAACATACAGCATAAGAAACTAAATAAAACATCAAATGTAATTAATTAAAATAAAATAAAAGGCATGAAAAATACACTAAAGGCTGACGCTCAAATAAAGTTTTAAAATATAAAGAACATTTATAATAGAAAAAAAACCTAAATATAAAAAGTTTCAAATGTTGAAAATCAAATAAAATGAGGAAAAAAAACTAAATAAAATAAAAGATAGAAAAATACGTAAAATATTAACAACAAAAATAAATGAAATTCAGCCATAACGAGAAAATAAATAAATAAAAACTCAAATATCAAAAGAAATAAAATAATATGAGAAATATAAAAAATAAAATGTATTAAAATCTTTAAAGTGAACCATGCCTTTGGATATTGAACAAACAAAAACCAGCTGCAGCCAGTGCAGGTCCAGTTTATGAGTGAGATTATAGTTGATTTATTTTGTTTTCTGGAAATTAAAGCAGCTGTTTGCCTCCAGATGTTTCAGATTCTGGCCTCTGCAGCCGGTCGCAGCCCGTCACCGACGGCAACATGTCTGACTTGCAGATGCCTCATTGGGAGCTTTATTAGACACGGCGTTATTAAATGAATGCAGCTGACAAGGCGGGCGGCGCCGTAAATCCTCCTTTATGAAGGCTTTTATTGGAAGAGTTGCCGAGCGGCGTAAATCCAGCTGCAGGATCAGCGACCAGGAAGCAGCCTGCGCTGCCGGGAAAACCTTTTGTTGTGTTTATTAGGCCGCACTCAGTGATATTAATGAGGTCCTGAAAGTAATGGAAGCACCTGTCAGAGGAACATGAGGGCAGAAAATCAGCTAATGTTTTAATTCAACATTTAATTCCTGATTCGGAAAAAACTGGAGAAATCCTCCTGCTTCCTTCCAGAGTTTCTGAGAAACTTTTAGGACTTCAACTGAAAAACCTTCGATGACGGATTTGGTTGTAGGGACAGGAGCGCCTCAAGGGTCGGGACTCAGACCTCAGACTTCCAGAGTCCAATCACCCACAGAAAGACTCGGACGACTCAGCAGTCGTCAGGCGGATCAGAGAAGGTCCAGAAGCTGAATCCAGAGAAACTCAGGGATTTCAGAGTCTTATCATCAACTGGTGGCAGCATCAGGACCAGAGACTCAGGCTGTTTCCTCCTGTTAGACCTGGTTCTGCTGGAACCAGAACATCTGCTCCACCTCCAGCTGCTCTGAACCAGCCTGTTCCCCTCCTGGCCTGTGGGGGCGCTGCACCAACAACCACTGAAGGAAACAACACAAAATCCTCTGAAGACGCTGAGAGCAACTTCCTGCTTCACCAGATGGAACAAGATGGAGGCGTCAGAGTTTAGCGGCTGGAGGATTTCTCTTTAGGCTAAAGACCAGGAGCCATTTCTGCTGCTAGCGCTAGGCTAACATGTTAGCTTTGGTTGGATTTACCCAGAATGCAAATCTGAAAATCTGAATATTTTAACAGATCCAACAATAAATGTTAGGAGTTCGGCTTTAAATGTAAAGAATTGTCCTTCAAACATTCATTTATTATTCAGAGACAGATTAATGAGGCTGCTGTGGAACAATAAAACCAGCACGGAGTCGCTCAGCTCGACTGCCTCTCAGCAGGTCAGAGGTCAACAGGCTCGGCGTTAAGCCCTCAACCCTGAAGGTGGCAGAGTTTCTGACAGAGAGGCAGCTGAGTCCGGCCCGCTGCATTCTTCACACGTCCAGAACCAGAAACCATTAAGAAACAGACAAATCACTCAATTAAAGCGGCGCGGCGAGGACTTCTGTTCGGCGTCACGTTTAAATCATGCCGACTCTTATCTGGGCTAATTCCATTAGAACGCCGACGAGAGGAAGGGAGGCAGCCTGGGAATTATTCCATGTAGGCTAATTCAGCTGTCTGGGGCCTGGATGGATGGAGGTAATTTGGCTTGAATGAGAATAATGACGGGCAGAGGGGATGGAGGCCACATAATGGAGGGGTCCAAACTGCGGGCCGGGGGCCATCTACAGCCCCCGGACTGACTTTATCCGTCCTGATGCAGACGGAGGCGTTTTATTTTTTATTATTACTGACATTTCAAACCACATAATATCTGATGACTTCCTTGGCAAAGCGGACTTTGGTGAAAATGGCTTCAGTGAAAAAGACTGAACCAATTCCAGGTTTTACTGCTGAGACAAACAAATTCAATCCAGTCCAAAAGAATTTACAAAATGGATTACCTTTTTTATTTAATGAGGCAAATGGGCACGGCCCTCGTTAAGCTGCGGATCGACACTGATTTACACGTTTCTTCCTACGTTATGTAACATGGAGGTGAAAAAATACTTACTGGCAGGAGGGGAGAATCCGCTAATCTGCTAATCTGTTAACAGCAGGGCTAATTTCCCTTTAGCAGCTTAGCTAACTTTGAAAATGTTTAGCAAACTTAATTTCCAATAATTTAGGCAAATTCTAAAATGAATAAATTCATAAATGAATTGCAGTCTTTCAAGCAGAGATGAAGTTAGCACTTTAGCATTAGCTTCCCCTACACACCATGTAGCGGTTTAGCATTAGCATCATCTAACCTTGTGGTTGGCGGCCCCCCTCTGCATACTGGATGCTCCTATTCGCGGTGCAGGAAAAGACATAATTCTTTTGCCCCGGTTGGGGCAGCAGTGAGCGCTGAGTGGAGCTACAGAGGAGTTAGCTCACCTTTCTCCGATGTAGCCGGCGGTGCACTGACACACGCCGCTGATGTGGTCACACAGGCCTCCGTTGCGACAGGTGCACTCCTCGGAACAGTTGATGCCGAACCAGCCGAAGGGGCAGGGCTGGGCGCACACCGGACCCTGGCGGAGGGAGGAGCGGGTCGGAACAAACCCACATATCACATGTTCTACTCCACAGTTAGTGGAAAATAAAGCATCTTATATGTTTCTACATGTATTCATAATTTGAGTCGAACCTCTGCTGACTGATGATATTTCACCAAAGTTACTAATTATTTGGCACAAGCCTAAATGATTTGTTTTGTGTAATTCATTGCTAAATGGATGGAGCTTCAGCTGCTGGACAGATGGATCCACATCTCACTCTAGAAAACTTTGAGAGGAGATCCTGGTCCAATCAGTGACTGCAAGGCTTCCAGGTTCCCAGACCATCATGCCTCCACCACCGTGCTTGGCACATGGTTGTAAAGCATCCAGATGCAGCTCTGGTAAGCTAACTCGTGCTAACCGCCATCTTGTTTCAGCCGTTCAAGCAGCCTTGCTGCTTCAGGTCAGGCACTGACTGAGCTGCTTCTTCTCTGCTGCTGCATTTTCACATTCTGGTGATCTTAGATCTACAGAACGGATGGTGTTTCAGCTGTGACACTAAAGGTGTCCCGTACTGCTTCGTGTTGCTCTGATTTCCTGTGTTTGGCGCAGTGAGAATGTGTCTGGTGGTTTGCAGCGAGGTGTTGGCCGTACCATCCAGCCGGGCGGGCAGCAGCACTCCCCGGTGACGTGATGGCAGGTTCCTCCGTTCTGACAGGAGCAGCGCTGTTCGCACATGGGGCCGTGTTGACCGGGAGGACAGGGATCCTCACAGCTGCAGACAAACAGAAACGTCTTCAGCTGCAGCAGCGCTGAAAGATGCTGACTTCATCCGCTCACACAAAAATCATTATTTGCATATTTCAGCAGCAAAAGACAGCAGGAGAAAAGTTTTCCCTACTGAACCTCACTGAGTTACGATCTGAAAATTAGCATAAACTCCTTCCCATGTCTTCATCATATATTGTATTCCTGTGGAAAAGTTGGATGAAGACATAAATTAATGTCTCAATGCAATTGAAAAATTTTTAAAAATCTAGAAAAAAGCTTCAGATTCACTTTCCTCACATTTGTGCAGTAATTTTGTGATCAAATCAAAATCTATTTGTATGGAACATTTCAAAAAGCGTTTTACATCATACAAGTTACCAACTGTGAAACATGAACAAACATGACATTTTATCATCAAAATGATCAAATATGTTGATAATCAGAGCAGTTGTGGGTTTTCAGCTCTGATTTAAAGGAACTCAGTCGCTGCGTTTCCATCACCAATGTCAATATGACAATCGTGTAAAAAAACAAACACAATTTTGCAATTGGTGTGTTTCCATTAGATAAAAGACACAAATAAAATGATACATGAATAAATTTGTTTGTGCTTTAATTCATTAGAAAACCACAGCATCATCATCCCCCAACTACTTCCTGTTGTCTTTGTCATTTCTGCCAGTAGCAACTTCCAGCTGCTGATCACATGACTGCAGAAACGCTGTTTCCACTGCAGTTTGGCAAAATAAGCAAATACAGTAAAAAATTATCTCAACGACGTCACATCCTGGGTTATGCTGAGTTGTTTTGTTGTTTTGATTCTAATTTCTTTATTATTCTGTGTTTCCGAGTCGCTTTCTTTTGAGATCAGCCTGACTCTGTTTTACCTTTGTGCAGTTCTTGCTCCTTGTGCTTTGCTGGTGTTTTTGTTCTCCTCTGGGTCCCTGAAGTCCCTGTGATTTTTAGTTTCATCATTAAAGGAGATTCAGCATGGCCCCGGCTCCCAGCTCACGCCTACATTTTGTCCATCTGCAAACTCAGACCCCTTGACAAGCGCAAAAAACTTTTTATCAAACAAAACAAGGGTTTATTTTTAATTGCTGTGCTTCCATTTAGCAAATTTATTTTTGTAATTCCAGTTGGGTCGTTATGTCGCCTGAAACGCAGCTGGTGTTTCGGCTGTTTTGCGGTTTTCTGGGAGTTTGTTCCAGATTTGTGGTGCATAGAAACTGAAAGCTGCCTGACTGAGCAGAACCAGAAAACCTGAGTGGAGAACTGATCCAGCAGCAGCAGATCTTTAACGTATTCCAGTGATTTATAAGCCAACAGACGTATTGATTTGGTGAATTATTGTGCCTTTTGTCCCAGTCTGGGTTGTTGTGGAGCCACTCACAAGCTGCCGGTGTACCCGGGTGCGCAGAGGCACTCCCCGCTCTGGTGGTGGCAGGTGGCGCCGTTGAGGCACTGGCACTCCTGCATGCAGTCTTTGCCGTAGAGGTTGCGGTGGCAGTGCTCCTCGCAGCGCCAGCCCTGGAAGCCGTCGGTGCAGACGCAGGCGCCCGTTATGGGGTTGCATTTGGCCCCGTTGCGGCACTGGCAGCGGTTGGTGCAGTGGGGGCCCCAGAAGTCGCTCTCACAGCCTGCAGAGACGCAGCAAGAGGTAAAAACTGGGACAGAAAAGATCACCGCAAAACACACGGAGAATTTGATTGTAAACCGTCAGATTGAACAGTTTTAGTTCAGAAAGTTAACATTGTTCACTTTTCAAATCAAACATGCAGCAGGATATTAAGAAATTCTGTATCTTTTATTGGCTCTAGTGGCCTTTATTTAATAGTTAGTGGACAGGAATGAGGGGGAAGACATGCGGCAAGGGTCACCAGGCCGGGATTCGAACCTGTGACGGCCGCGTTGAGGACTAAGGTATGTGGGTGTGCTAAACCCCTGCGCCACCACAGCACCCCGATTCTTTATCTTTGATTTAGTTTGTAACAGGAAGTTCAGCATTATTTCATCCATTCATAATGGAAAAGTCTTCAGAACAAAGTTTATAGTTTGAGAATAATAAATAATCTGTTTGAGTTTTGATCATATTTTGATATTTGGTCTGTAAGTATGAATCTTAAAGTTTCCTGTTACCTGGTGAAGTTGTTGGTTTTTAACTCGGCTTCTAATCAAGCTGAGCTGCGTTTAAATCCTCTGCACACATTTCCTTGCTCTTAATCAATATTTCATAAACGAATTTGGCTAATTATTACAGCTGGTGATTTCAGTGGAGACAAACTGTTTTCATGTCATGAGGCAGATTAAAATGAAGCGGCGCTGCTTCCACTTCCAGACGATCCGCTTCTCTGATAATTGGTTGTTTATGGATGTTTGCATCATAAGCAGCAGAAATATTTCCATGTGTGTCTGTCGGCGTCTCCTCTGACGTCCTTAAGTGTCCAAATGTCACCTGTTGGCTCCACTGAGAACCGGAACCGGCTCCAGAACCCGTCCGAGGTTCTGATCACGATTCACAACTAACTTCAATCAGAACAGTAACGGCTGCCTGGCAGCGGGGGCCAGTGACCCCCACTGACCTGATGACCAGATGACTGACCTCAGCAGCCCATGTGGCTCTGGGGGCCAGATTATCTTAGCGTTCCTATGAATGACTTCAGGGGTCATATTAGTGACCTTAACGGCCCCTGGGGGCCACATTCATGACCTCGGTGACCCTAAGCTATGACGGCCCTATCAGTGACTTTACAGTCCATTTTAATGGCTTCATCAGTAACGGATAGATTATAGATCAGAGAATGACTCGTTTCTTCTGATGTGTTGCAAAAATCATCAAAAACGAGAATCTGAATAAATTCAAAGTTTTCTTTCTGAACCTGAAAGCCCAGATTCAGATCCGCCTCAGAGTTTTGTGTCCAACATGACGACGGCTCTATGGACCTGCTTGAGCATTCGCTCCACATTTCCCTCAGATGTTAAAGAGGACAAACGTCTCGGCCGTCTGTGTTTAGCATTCAGGTTTGAATTAGCTGCAGACTGCAGGAACCATCTGGGAGAGTTAAATGTGACCTCTGCTGCCGACGAGGAACCGTCTCCTCCAAATCTCTGATTGATCCTTCATCCTGGGAGGAAATTCCTCCTCTTCCTCCGCAGCAGCAGGTTATTTCAGATTAAGCTGGAAGCAACAGGAGGTTTATTCTGCTGGCTGAAGCAGAGCTGAGTGGAAACAAACATGCAGCTGTGGTGCATCAGATCCTCCAGTCAGGACTCTGAGACTCTCACACATGAGGACAGAAGCAGATTTAGACTCTTATCGGCTTTTCACCCCCCCACCAACAGACTCCTCAGATTTGTTGAGAGAAAACGAATCGAGGAGAAGAAAGATGGAAACATGTTTCTGATCCGAGATCTGAGGGGCGGCGGCAGGAAGTGGCGGCTTCATTCATAAAACACTCGCGTTTCTCTGCTCTCAGTTTGGTGATGGGATGCTCTTTCCTCCAAGCTGCTTCCAATATTTACTTTACAGAAATCGTACAGTAAGGTGATGAATCGCGGAAATATTCCAGAACCTGATGGGAAGCTAATGGGACGGAAAAAACATATTATTGTGTTTTATCTGAGAAAGGCTCTTCCATGTTTGATGTATGATCATCGGCTGGGCGGAGGGACGCTGAGTGAGCGGCCATTTGTTAGAGGAAAACCCGGGAAACGTTGCGACCAGCAGGAGGATAAATGGAGGAGGCGAGGGTTTTTTCTGGAGTCCTGGGTGGCGCTTTCACAGATGCTCCAGCGCTAAATGTTTCATCAGGACTGGTGGACAGAGCAGACAACGCATTCATCACATCAACACTCTCCTCCTTTTCAATCTTTCCCTAATTTACTTCCTCCTGTCCCCCGTTTCCGTCCTCCCGTCTTTCTCCCTAAGACTCAGAGTTTCTGCTCACTTCCTCTAACTAGTGAGCCGGCACAGTCAAATCCTTTATCCTCACACCGCCTCAATTATTCAGCAGCAAAGAGTCCAAATCAAGTGACTAATGACTTTGATCAAGAGTAGCTCGCTGGCACTAAGGAGAACTTTCTGCACTAAATTAAAAGCAGCATAATATGGGCTGGCAAAGGCCAACTGCTGCAGGATCATTTGGAGGTTTGTCCACAGTGGCTCTCACCTCTCAGCGCCAATAATAAACCCACAAGCTGCTGATTCTCTCTGCTTTCTGAGAAAAACGCTGCAGCGACCAGAACGCGTCTCCGACTGAGGCATCAGAGTCAAATAACTACAGCAAAATAATCTACGGTAAAATAACTGGAGCGATGCACACAGACAGGAATCAGCTGGAATTCAAAAGTCTCATTTTTCTCTGGTCAGTGAACGCATCTTAGCCCATCAGGCTGGACATCAAAAACACGCCGCTAACGAGAGGAGTACAGGTTTCCTAGCATCAGTGAAGGATGGCCGTCTCACCTGAGAACCACTACAAACACACCGAATGGTTCAATCACCAAAAACCGAACGGAAAACGCTGCAAACATGCGTCACAAACTAGAAGTCCTCCTGACCACTAGGGGGAGTCGACCAGCAAGCCACTCAGTAAAGACGGGATGCCCAAAGAAAGTCATAAAATATATTGCAGCACATTTACATTGCTAATATTACAGACTCCCCCTAGTGGTCTGGAGGACTTACGTTTTAGTTCAGTGGTGGGAACATTTCAGCGCTAACAGCAGAGCTAATGTTTTGTTTCAGACTTTAGCATTTTTGCTAGCTATGAAAAAGCTTCAAGTTAGAACTTTAGCATTAGCTTATGCTAAATTCTGTTTGGTGTAACTGTAAAAAGTTAGCAGAGCTAATGTTTATGATTAGTGCTATACGGTTAGTGCAGCTAGCGTTTTAGCTATAGTGCTGACAATCAGCAGTGTTTAATTTTGCTGTTATTTTTCCTTTTTCTTCCATTTCCTTCAGTTGCAGCGTTTTTGTTTGTGATCATTTTTATGTTGGTTTTATGGAGTGTGAATCGTTCACGTGTTTTTGCTGCACATTTTGTCTTTAATCGACCTGAACGAGGCTGATGTCTACAACAGATGCAATGGCCTAGTCAAAGTGCAGAGGTCAGTTCCTGACTGAACAGAGCAGCGGCGGAAGTGGGAGTGAACCGAGGTTCCTCCCTGACGATGTGATAAACCAGACAGGAAGTGATAAACCGGACAGGAAGTGATAAACCGGACAGGAAGTGATAACTCAGCGTTATTGCTGCTGTTTCTGTAAACGCGTCAGACATTGTAACTCTTTACTCGATGGTTTCACTGCATGTTTGGAGGAAATAAAACGTGTTGAGGAAGCTTGTAATCATCAGCACTTCGGCCTGCTGGGCGGTCACCATCCCACGGATTTAAACCTTTAAACCAGGAGGAACGTTTTTCTTTACAAGCAGCGGACAGGAGGCGGAAACCGAGCAGCAATTACAGGTCATTACGGCTCTGACTCATCAACATCTGATGCACGGCAACGCAGAAAAATCTAAACCCAGAGGAAGAGAAGCATTGCTTTAAAACGGAGGAATGAAAGAAAGCAGCCATGAAGGTGAATAATCGACTCTGCAGGACGAACTGAAGACGGTTCACAGAAGGAGAAATGAGTCGGAGCTGCTTCCAGGTAAATCCAGGTTTAAAACGAGTCGCAGCGTTCTGCTTCTCCTGCAGGAAGGAGACTTTGGCAGCTTAGAGAGAAACGACTGGACGATACTTCAAGAAATTAAAACTGCCGCTCTGTTGTTTTTACAGAAACACACTGAAACTAATTCCTGCTTAAAGTCCCAGTCAGCAGGATTTAAGCGATGATCCTGTTGGTGCTGATCCATCCCATCATGGCTGCTGCTCTGAAGGCTGAATCTGGACTCGACGCAGTTTGATAAGGAGGAGCCCTGAGGAAGCTGCTGCTGCTCGGTCAGAAAACCACTGGAGAACAACCAGCATCACTCATTTCTACACTCAGCGCCTCAAAGCCACTTCACACGGCCTCGGCTCAGCGTCCAGCCTGACGACTCTTTAGCAAGCGCCAGGAGCCGGAATCAAACCCGCAGGCTTCAGGTCAGCAAGATGGAACAAATGCAAACAGCGGCGTTCAGGTTTCATTCTGCTTCCAATGCTAAATGGTGAGCTACGCAGCCTGTCCTATGGCGCACCACTAAATCTGAGGGTTTTCAAAGCGCCTGCAGCCTGAAAGCTCAGGTTGCATTTTATCCAACTTTTCAGTCCTGGTCCGACTCGACATCCAAACAGAACCGGGTCAGAACCGGGTCAGAAGCTGCAGCTTGCTGTTGGCTTTATCAGCTTCCATCTGCTGTTGCTCTGAAGAGCTGCACAGGCGGCGGCCATCTTTGCTGCCGTAAACAGAGCGCCACTGGAGGACGTTCTTCCTCTGGGGTCAGTTTGGGGTCGGAACCGTTCACACTGAAGTCTGACTGCGGTCGGGTCCAATTAGTAGGAGGAGCAAAGATGTAAAAAAAAATTAGATTTCAGCAAAAAGTTAGAATTTGAGCCTCAAGGAGAAAAAGCTATTTCTGCTTTTATTTTGAATTATGTCACTGTTGGCCCTCCATACAGAACCAGGATTAACTTAAATAAATTTAATTCAATTAAAAGCAGGTTTTTTAAGAGTGAAATTTTGGTGCATTTCTTGTTTCTTCCCTGATTAATGAGCATTTGGGGTGAAATCAACCTCATTTGTTCATTTTCAGCTTCATGTCAAAAACTGCAGCAGCTTTAGGTACAAAAACATATTAAAATTAAACATATATTGAATATAAATTTAGAGATTTATATGATTTGTTTCCTTCCAGTTTCAAGCTGAAGGATAAAAATGAAAATCTAACTTGCAAAAATCTGACAGTCAGTTAATTAACATCATTTTTAATATTTAGTGTATTTCTCTGTCTATTGTCGTTCAGAGTTAATGACATTTTAATTAGAAGCAGCGAGTATTTCCTGGTTCTTTACTCTTCATTCTTACCTGCAGCAGGTAAAAACCTTCCACAGCTGCTTGACGAGACATTTCATCTGCAGATGTTTAGTCACTTTTTCAGTCAACTCAGCAGAAAAATGATCTGAACAGTTTAGATGCAGGTGAGTTTCCGGTGATTTCCAGGTGAGTTTCCTGGTGAGTTTCCAGGTGAGTTTCCAGGTGATTTCCAGGTGAGTTTCCTGCTGCGCTGCGTAGTTTCTGGACGTCAACCGGCTTTCTGTGGTTTCATTCCTGCTCATGCTGACCTACTCACTGATTCTCCATGTGAATCTGCCTCATGTTCTGTTTCCTCCTCTTTGCTTCATTTGTCTGATCTGTTCAAGCAGAATAAGCTAAATAAAAGCAGCTCTTTGCTTATTCCACACAAACTCACTGAACACTTCAGAACAGGCAGAGCTTGGAGGAAAATACAGTTTTTCGCCAATTTGACATTTTTTTACTTCACTGAGTCACAATATCAGGTTTTTATTAAAGTTATTGCTCGTATTTTACTGGTTTGACTTGTTCCTGGTAATGTGCAGGGAGAATTGATGCCGTCGTTAAATCGCTGCTGCACCTGTTTAAACGGATTTCTCTCATCTTTCAGCCATGAAATAAAAGGAAATAAAAGGTTTCATTGGTTTTACTGGACGATCGTCCAGGAGCCAAAAATGGCCCCAAAACGTCTGGAGTTAAAAACAGAATAAATGTTTTATATTTTAAACTGAATATAAAATCAAAAGCTCCCGCTGTAAGATTTAATCCCAGAAGCAGGACTACTGGAACCTGCTGGGTTTGGATCATTTTAGAGTTAATTAAAAACTCTAAAATGAGTTTTTAATTTTTTATGTTTTATTTTTAATGGTCTGTTTGGTGGTGTAAGCAGCAGACAGAGGCCCACAGCACCACAGATCCTCCTCCTTACCTCACTGTTCCATAAACTCCAAGGTTAAGATAGACATTGTTTTTACCGAGATGACTCCCAAACAACCAGAAGGGGGTGCCGGGGTCTCATGGTTGCTATGGAGACCAGGTGACCCCCCTCTCTCTCACCTTTTCAGCAAATAAAGTGCTGAACCAACAAATTTTTTAAAACTATGACTGTAACAAAAGCAGTTTTAATGATTATTTTAGTTTTTTATATGGAATAAATCCTGCATAAAATTTTCACAACTGACTGGTAATTAGAAATAAATAGCTTTTATTTTTGTTTAATTAAATCATTTTCAAATCATTCAGTTTCCCATAACAGTTTATATTTTTTAAAATGTCAAAAAACAACAAAATCAGTCGTGAATCAGTCACATGTTTGGAGTGAATCGAGCAGCTGCAGTAAACAGGAAGTAAGCAGGAAGTAAGCAGGAAGTGGAGGATGCATGTCAGCACATATCAGGACTGCGTTTCATGCCTCTGGTAAGGCGCAGAGTAGATGGGACGGGCCGCTACATCAGAACTTATCCTACAAACGTGTTTCCATCTCCTCTTAGAGACAAAACCAAGAACCATGTCAAGCCAAACATTGAGGAACGCATTTTGAATTTTGTATAAAATGCGCTGCCTGAACCACGGCGGGAAAATGAACGATGATCAGGTTTTCCTGCAGAACTGCTAATGAAGTTTCCTAGATTTTATTAAAGTTTCCAGCCTCATTTCAGCGCTGATAGCCTCTCGCTGAAACGTCTGAATGAAGCATTAAGCAACATTAACGTCGGAACGTCTGTGGATGAATCGCCGCTGCTCCTGCTGCGTCATTGTTTTAAAACGGATTTAAAATCACCAACTGGAAGTTGGGCATTAGAGCTTTTGTTCCACCTGCATTTCGCTGCCATTGTTCAGGTTGTCCTCCTGCTCTTACATGCATGTCTTTTATTCCTGCACTTATTGATTCATTACGTGTCCCTTTAAGCTTCCTGTTTGGCTCCCTGCAGCACCATTAACGCTCCTCCGTCCCCGGCCTCTAAAAGGCCACGTCTCTGCACGTCTTTTATGTTCGCTCTTCTTCTATTATCAATATTCATGTGCAATGAAGACATTTTTTCCTTTTATGTTCCTCGGGTTGTTCGACCAACTCTGATGCAGCGGCTCTGTTTTAGGGACAGAATGAAACATCGGCTCTTTATTCGTGTTTAGCTTCAGTTTTACTTGCAGATGTGTGAACACATTAAACCATCCTGTAGATGCAGGGGAGGAAACATGATGGATTCACCTGTTAATGCAGCAAAGGAATCTAACGCCGACATCTGAGAGAGTTTAGAAACTTCCTGTCTGCACAAATGATGAAACACAAACCCTGTTAGTTTATTCTAAATGAAAATAAACTAACAGGAAGTGACAGAGTGAAATCTGACTTTTAAAGAATGAAATGGAGAAAATGTTTCTTTATTTCATCACTTCTTGTTTCTCCCTGATATTAATGAGCAGAGGAGCTGAAATCAAACTCATTTCTTCATTTTCGGTTTTATGCAGCAGCTTAAATTGCAAATACATAAAACAAATTAAAATAAAGATTCTCTTGGATATAAATCTAAAGATTTGATTTTCTCTTCCAGTTTGGAGCAAAAGGATAAAAAGAGAAAATTAAGCTGCAAAATTTCCAAGAAACTCAGTTAATTATCAAAGTTTAGTGATTTATTTGTTAATCGTTAGAATTTCATTAATTAGGACTAAAAAGTATTTAGTTAATTATCCATCCATCCATCCATCATCCATCCATCCATCCATCCATCCATCCATCCATCCATCCATCCATCCACCATCCATCCATCCATCCATCCATCCATCCATCATCCATCCATCCATCCATCCATCCATCCATCCATCCATCCATCCATCCATCCATCCATCCATCCATCCATCCATCCATCCATCCATCCATCCATCCATCCATCCATCCATCCATCCATCCATCCATCCATCCATCCTCTTGTCCCTTCCTGGTCCAGACGGTTCCTGTCCGTCTCCAAGTTCTGGGCGATTGACTCAAACATAACATTTTTTTAGAGGAGCTTCATTTTGCTGAGTTACAATCAGAATTGTCCTGTTGTTGTATTTCTCATGTTTTTTTTATTTCCAGCTCCACTTTACAGGAAGTCCTGCTGCGTCCGTTAGCCGGCCGCTGCTGACCAATGAGTCACCAATGAGAAGCAGCAGCAGGTGGGGGAGGGGCGCTGGTGGAAACCGTGTCAAGCGCAGCTGAGTTATGAGGAGACAGATGACCCACATGCAAACAAGCAGGCTGCTGTTTAATTCACAGCCATTGATTTCCTTTTTCCAATTAATAATTGTAATTAGAGGCAGCATATTTCAGCCGGACGGTCGATGGGCGCCGCGCCGCCGCCGGACAGCCGCGATGGATGACACACTTCCCCCGCTGCCAGGCCTGGAGTGAGGCGTCAGTTTACTGTGACACTGACGTGTGTGTGTGTTGGGGGGTAGGGGGGGTTCTCCTGCTAATGAGGCCATTTTCATGTCCAGATAATAAGCGGGGGAAGTGGCCGCACGTTAATCAATGCTCAGGTCTGCGGGCAGCCGCCGCTTCTGGACGCTGCGTGTTTTCTGGCGCTAAATAATTGCCGCCATTAGCGCTCGTCAACAACTTTGGTGTGGAATGATGCATGAGATGAGACAAGCTTTCACATCATCACTTAATGGTATCTGCGCGCGCCGGACGCATTCGGCCCGCGCTTTCTTCTTGGGTAATTACATTTTAATGATCTCTTTTTACGCAAACTTGGAGCATAAATCTGAGATCAGGTCTAATGGCTGCTGGCGTGCGGCTGTCCTCCCACCGACCCGCCCGGAGAGTCTGCAGAGGTGACGGCCTGATGGTGTCATCCAGCCGGGTCAGAGGAGGAGGAGGAGGAAGATGGGAAACTAAGAAGATTTAAGTTTCTGTTTCCACCATTTTCCTAAAAAACTTCTGGGTCATAAAATAATTTAAAAGCAGAACAAAGGGAATAAAAGGGAGAATCTCCAGACGAGAAAAAGTATTAAAATCACTGAACTAATTAAAACTAAGAAAGATTGAATGGCTTTCAGATCTCAGAGCTGAGCTAAAGAGCTGGACCGACCGAGAGAAAAACACCATCCAACACGGTGGAGGCAGCATCATGCTGAGGGATGGAGTCTGCCAGAGCTGATGGAACTGGAAGAAAACATGTCAGAGGCTTTTACTTTGAAAGAGCGCCTAGTACCTGTCAGCTCTCTTCCTCTTTTTAACAAGTTTGGCTTCTAATTACCAGAGAAAGGTAACTAGCAGGTTTTATGTCTCATTTGAAACATTTTAATGAAAAACTTTCTCATATTGATGAGTTTTGGATGTTTTACAAGGTTTTCTTGTTCCCGTTATCAGAAATATTCAGTTTTTACCACTTTTGCATTAATTTATAATGAGAAACTTTCTCTTTAAAAAGATTTATTCTGAATTTATTTCAGTGATCTGGCAGCTAAACTGTCCAGATGTCAGTAATCAAGTGAGCTTCAAGTTCAAGCAGATTGTTTTGGTGGCTGAAATAAAAGCTGCTGCAAATCTTTAGAAACAGCTAAAAGAACCTGCAGAATAAATCCATAAAGCAGCGAGCCGCTCTGCGCTCAGCTGCAGTTCTGATGAACTTTGCTTCCAGCTGAATCCAAAGGGAAGCTTTTGCTCTCATTCTGTTTCTGAGCGCGTCTCGTCCTGCAGGACAGCCGCTCCATAAAAGGGTCAGTCGAGTGTCATCCTAATTCCACGGCTGGAGAGGCTCTCCGTCCGGCTTCAGGGCATCGGCAGCAGACAACAGAGCGGCTCTCACATGCCGGCCCTTCGCCGAGGTCAAGACCGCTTCAAGTGTAAAACGACCGCAGGAGAAGAACGCGGCAAGAAAGGAAGAAAGAGACCGGCGTGGCGGCCATTTTATACGCTCTTCTTCTCCCAGCAAATGTAAAGTGGAGAAAAAAGGCTGATGAATAATTCCAGTCCATTTTCAAAGTCAAAGAGGAGAGGAAGAGGAGAGGAAGAGAGAGGAAGAGGAGAGGAAGAGGAGAGGAAGAGGAGAGGAAGAGGAGAGGAAGAGGAGAGGAAGAGGAGAGGAAGAGGAGAGGAAGAGGAGAGGAAGAGGAGAGGAAGAGAGAGGAAGAGGAGAGGAGAGGCAAGGCCTCTTCAGCTGAAAGGCCGTAAACAAGTCGCTCTGGAAATTAATCAGGAAGAAACGGAGAGGAAGAGGAGGAAGAGGAGCGAGCGCCGAGTGGTCGACTCGTTAGCTTTCTTAATGGCGTGTCCGTCATGAGTTTGGGCTCCCCAGCAGCAGGAGGAGGACGGGTAATGAAAAGGTTTCTGAGGTGACGAGGCGGCTCTTCCTCGCTCGTCTTCCTCTGAGACGCTGAAGATTGATGGAGGAAGAAGAGTTTGATAGGAAAACGGGGCCTGTTTGCAGAAACAAACTGAGCTGTGGGCAGAAATATCTGTGGCTTCGTAATCAAACTGCTGCAGAGCGACGAAACAGAAAACACGTCGGCTTCAGTCCCAAACATTTCTCTGATCCCCGCCATGTTTGGTCGCATTTTAATCAACAAAATATGAAACATTTTCAATTCAAAAACATTCTGGCAGCTAGATTCTTCTAAAGCTAAAACCATCAGAACGGAGAAACATCGTATTCTATCCATCATCTTCCCAGAGTTTCAGAAACTCCTGATTATTCACGGAGCATCTCTAGAAATGTGGACGCTGATGTTAGCGTTAGCTGCTACATGTCTAGCATCGAGATGCTAAACAGAGAGGCGTTTCCATAGCAACTTCATAGGTGCACCAGAAACACAGGAATACAACGGCTTCAGCCAGAAAAACCCAACAACCATCAGAAATGAGTAATGGTGTTAAATTGTGTTAATGTCCATGTAATGAACTAATCAACATGTGTTAACGTCTCGGCCCTGATTCAAGCAGAACCTGCCCGACAACATGAAGTAGGCCTAAAGAGGACAAAATGCAACACATCATCCACCAGCCGACTTTCTCCAACAAGCTGCTTCCTGCAGACTCCAGCCGTCAGTTTGGGACCTTCAGCTCAAGAGCAGCTCCAGCTGCGGTGCGGCCTAGTCAAAGTCTGGGCTTGGAAGTCTGAATCTAGCTTTAAACATGGAGTTCCTGCCAGAAAACCCTCCAATGTGTCTGAATTTAATACATTCAGTAATCAGAGGAGGTCAAAGTTCATCCATGAGAGGCAGACGCTTTCAGCTGCTGCTGAGGACGAACAAACATTTTAACACTGAACTGCAGCCTGACGGCTTCCACAGGAAAATCTAAAGGACAAATTTAACAATAAAGGTGTGAATGGACGCAGCCTGATGTGATGTCATCAGGGCTCGTGTTGATCATGGTCGCAGTTTGGCTGAATCCTGATTTGGTGCTTCGATGCAACAAGTTGCTGCCGGCGAGACGCCGAGGTGTGCTGCTGCTGGCTGACCTCTGATTAGCTCCTGCTGCTGAGGAGAGAGAGGTCAGAGGTCGCAGCTGAAGCCTCTAAAGGACTGGAACGGTTCTTTGACCTTTCTGAAGATTTCCGACTCCAGCAGAAATAAGAAGCTAGATGAAGTTCCTCTCAGCTTCAGTCTGAAATTTTCATCTAAATTGTCAGAAGAGATTCTGACATTTGGGCCAAAACGCTTCAGGAATCAGTTGCTCTGAAATCCAAAACCATTTCCGAAAGAGAAGCTGCAGAAACTCCTCCAAACACCCGCAGTGACATTTCAGGCTCTGTAATTCAGCCGACCGGCAGGAAACACTGAAGGTTCGTTTTTCTCCGGCCCAGCAGGAAGAACCGGGCCTCCCAGCGGCGGGCGGCCACCCGTCGCCACGGAAACAGAGCTAGTGTCTTTCGGAGACTGCAGTGAAATTTGATTAAAATGTTTTGTTGGTAAATTAATTTTGAACAAACAGAGGGGGGCTGAAGGGAGGGGGCATGCTGATGCAGCTGCAGGCAGTAATTGGACTTGGCAGCAGGGTGAACCCAGAGCAGGAGGTTCTGCAGGTTCTGGATGATCAGGGATGCTGAGTCCAGGTCAGTCTGGACAAACATCCGGAGACGCTGAGGTGACGCTGTTGACGTGACTCTGGTTCGGTTTGAATGTGAACACCAAGCAGACCAGAGACCGCTCCAAAAGCAGGAAGTGGACTACAACACAGGGCATTCTGGGTAAATACAACCAAAGCTAACGTGTTAGCCTAGCGCTAGCAGCAGAAATGGCTCCTGGTCTTTAGCCTAAAGAGAAATCCTCCAGCCGCTAAACTCTGTCACCTCCATCTTGTTTCATCTGGTGAAGAAGGAAGTTGCTCTCAGCGTCTTCAGAGGTTTTTGTGTCGTTTCCTTCAGTGGTTCTTGGTGCAGCGCCCCCACAGGCCAGGAGAGGAACAGCAGCTGAAGATGTTAAATGTTTTGGTCCTAATAGAACCGAGTGTACTGGACATTCAGGAGGGAAACATCATAAATGACTCTGCATGGCAGTGAAACTTCCAGTGTGTCATAAAAATGGGACAGAACCCAGCGGACGATCCGGATAATGGTGCCTGACCTCTCCGTTTCACCCGTCCAACAGGTCCTGTCTACATAATGACGTTTGTGTTAATGAGCAGCGATGAAGAGGCGGGGAGGAAGAGTCCAGCAAAAGCAGTGAGAGAAAAACATCTTTGGGTTCAGTTGATGTTGGACGGCGGAGCGTCTCACAGCGTCTTAACGAGACAATTAGAACTCGCTTCACAGAAGAAGACCTGGCCGCTCTGACGAGAGGATTTTCCAGTCGTCGCTGAAATTTTCATGTCCAGTGAGAGCAACAGAGTGGGAGGTGAAAAGGTTTCCACTGACTCTCATTAACCTCGCAGCCAGAACCGGGCCGGGCTGGGGGGGTTGGCACACGGCCTGCGAGGAATGCTGACTCCCTGATTTAAGACACAAGCAAACATCAGCAGCGACGATTTACAAACCGGGGAGCTGCAGGTAATAAAGGCTACGATAGCAGGGAGACGTAAACCAGAGTCGGGTCCAAGCGGACCGGAGTCAGGTCAAGCGGACCGGAGTCGGGTCGAAGCGGACCGGAGTCGGGTCAAGCGGACCGGAGTCGGGTCGAGGCGGACCGGAGTCGGGTCTGAAGCGGACCGGAGTTTTATGGCTGCAGATTTACTCTGACAGCGACAACGAGGCAAATCCCTGTAAAACAGCAGCAATCTGAGGAAGAGCCAGGCGGCCGCCGATGAAAACCACTGAGCGTTTTGGTCAGACTGGGCAGCAGAAAGGACTCATAACTCATCAGCTCCTGATCTTCAGCTCTGGACCTGAATATCCGCAGAGGAGACATGAAGACACGAGTATCAGGCGCTTTGTCTCCCCTCAGCTGCTAATTAACTCCATCAGTTTAACTTTCTGCTCTGACTTCACTGCAGGGGAAATGTAAAACACCGGCGCGTCCCGGGGGGCCCGGCGCTCCGGCTGAAGCCCTTGAACTCGGTGACCTCCCGGATAAAAACACTAACTAAGGAAGGCGAGCGAGCGCCGGCGTCTAATTGATACAGGAGGTAATCTTCATGAAGGGCCGCTGCTCCTTTTCAGGGGCTTACTTCATGCCTCCCAGAGTCAATTGCTTGCTGCAGGTGGAATTGGCTTCTTTTTGTCTCCCAGCGGAGGGATGACCTTCCCATCCCATTCAGACGCCGAGGCGCTGCCCCGCACCGCCGGGGATAGATGACTCAGGAATCCTGTCACGTACGTCTCCAACCTGTCGCCTCGCTTTACTCCAGGCTTCTTTAAAGTGTTTCACCTTCCAAAGCTGCAGCTTTTCCCTCCTGGAGCTTCTTTAGCTGCTGTGTTTCATGAACAAATGTTTGGTGATGCAGGAGGAACTGCTTTAATCTGGGAGGATGACAACGATTCAGCTGCCGCAAAGCACATTTCAGAGTTCATTAAGCAATCAGGAAATGACGCGTTGACTTTTAATATAAGGGGAAAACTGTTATTAACCATAACAAGTATTTAAAAACAACAAGCAAGCCGAAAGAGGCTTTTTAAAATTCAATGTAAACTTATTACAAAGAAAGGCTTTAGTTATTGTCCATTTATTTTTATAATTTGTTAGGATATATAATAAGCAAACAGCTATTTTTAGAATTTAATTATTTAGTAAATAGATAATATTACATATTTATATTTAGTTTTTCTAAATTTATAAACATAGACGAGCAACAACATGTAATATATATTAAATAATAAAATGTTCTGACTTATTTCTTATACATAACTTAATTTATTAATATAGTTACATAAACATATAATAAACATTATATAATTCATATATAATGATTGTTTTTATTTTACTCGAATTATTTTAATAATTACATTTTATAAATTCAATCATTTAGTATAAAATAGTTAAATATTTATTATTCTTTAACATAATGTACAATGTTCAGCAGCATATATTATTTCTTATAATGTGATTATGATTTAATATTTTTGAATTTGTTACATAAAATTATTATTATATGTTTATTAGTATCATAATTATTTACATTTTATTCTGTATTAATTAATTATTTTATCTTTTTATTTAATAAATTAAGTTTTTTATTAATAAAAGGTTAAAAATAGGGAGTTCTGTTTATGAGCTAGAATGATAAAATGATGAACTATCTACAGAACATGAACTGGTTCATGTTCAACAGTCATTTCAGGGATCAAGTCTTTTAAAACAGATCAGTAGAAAATGAGCAAAGATGTGTCGCCATGTTGCATTTCTGAAGATTTTCTGCATCAGTCTGCTTTCTGCTGCCGCTCCCACAAACATGGAAACGATTTTCATCTCCATCGCAGTCGAAGCAAAGCAAGTTGATGATGCAACTCAATAAAATCCTGCAGGGCCAGAGGTGGCGGCATGAAGCAGAAGTTAGGAGACTGAAACAAACTCTGGGCCGCTGGGAAAACGTTTCCTGCAGACTGATGTGTTCTCCTGCAGGAGGAAGTGACAGCATGAAGGAACACACACATGCCAGGAGAGATGAAGAGCTGCAGATCCATCACTCTGCAGCTCAGAGCTGCGCTGTGGCGCGGCGATAAGGAGAGAAGCGATCGACAGCCGGACCTTAACGGGATTTTCTCAACGCTTTGGAAGTAAACTGGAAAAGTCAGCCGAACAGAAACACCCATGCAGGATTTCAGATTCCTTCAGGGAATATTTTCTGTTTTTCCACCTGCATCAATCAGATGTAGAGGAAGCAGAGGGAGATGCTGCTGCTGCTTCCTCTTCTGTTTCCCTGCAGGTCCTGATGGCTGAACAAGTTCTGCCTCCTGTTGCTCTTTTTCAGGATGAATAATCACATTGTTCCTTTTTCCACCCCAGATTGTCAAGTTTCATCCATTAAAGGAAAAACAACCAAACAGAGCAGCCGATCAGTAAAAAGGCATGTTAGGGTAAACTGCTGAGACGTCTGTTTCCATGACAACAAATGGAAACCTGTGCAGACTTTGAAACTGTGCTAATAAAAGAGCAGCAGGACATTGAGAGCATCAAGCAGCTCTCAACCTTCTGACAGTTTAATGTCTGACAAACCATCAAGATTTCAGCTGCTGAGTTCTCGAGCTTCAGCAAACCTCCACAGAGCTCCAGTTAGAAGAACAAACTTCCCCAACCAACCACAGACCAAACAGAACCAAATCTCTGGTCCACGGTCCAAAACTGAGCCCAAACATCTCCGTCCGTCCAAAGACCAAACTTCTCCAAGTAGAGACCAAACCTCTCCATCAAAAGTTTTCTGGGCCTCAGTGAGTTAATAATCATGTTCATTGTTCCGTTTATAGTTTCCAAATTCGACATGCTTCCCTGTCAGGATGTCGAATGTGGTCATCAGCTTGGGCTTGGGTCATCAGCCTGCTTCCCTGCAGGCTGATGACCCAAGCCCACACCATGATGCAACCTCCCACCACCAGAGTCTGGCTGCTTGGACTGGTTGCACCAAACATCTGGAGGACTGACCTGTCCATGTTCCACTGGGCGACGGTCCTATGAGCCCAGAGAAGCTGCTTCCTACTCCGAGGAGGATAGCAAGCTAGCGATAGCCCTCATGCTAACATTAGCCTTGTAACTAACATAAGTATTTTAGCTCATTTTTGATATAGTACCTATGGTTAGCCGTCGTTGTCCGTCACACACATAACTACATATAAACAATCAAATTAAATAACATTTAACTGTATAATGATGACCTCTAATGCTGCCATGAACAGGTTGGGACAAACAGGCAGACAGGAATGTTTGTTTTCCTTCCTTCCAGGTGGTTTTATTTTAAAATTTTTAAGTTTAGGACTCCACAGTTTGATGGACAGGAAACGTAATTTTACCTCCTGTGATTCCTGTTAGCTGAAAACTTCGAAGGTCTCCCTGCCTCACAAGGCCAACTACTGGATCCAGAACGACAGACTGGGATTTCTGATGGTTTCTGTGGGCGATTTGTCAGGAAGTCTGCATGGCTCCAGATCCCAGCTGACCTCTGAAAAACTTACCAGAGTTAACTCGTAACCTTGAAAAACATCAAATAAAATCTAATGAAGTTTGTTCTGAAAACTTCTGCTCCACACTTAGAAAGTTCCACAGCTTTATTTTGTTTATAGAAACCGATGTTCATCAGATGTGATTAAAAAGCGCTGATCGATGAATCCCTGGCTGCTCCGCTAACTCATCACACCTGCTTCATGCTTCCAACCAGCCGGTCTGCAGTAGCGACACATTACGCCTTTATCACACATATTACAGCTAAATTTAAAAAATACAGCAAACATCATGAAGGAGGCGGCTCTCATCCTGAGTTAAAGCGGCAGTACAGACCAAACGTGACCACAGGAACCGTCTTCTAAAACATCTAAAAATCAGCTAAACTCGACGTCTGTGTCAGAGGGAAGATTCGCTCTCGCTGTGCAACTGAAGAGATTTTCCTGCAGGTGGAAAACAGATAAAAGTGTTTCCAACCTGCAGATTTACCTGAGGAACAGATGAAGGTGTTAAGATGAAATAAACAACCACAGATGGAGATGGAAACTTAAAGTCATCCTGATGTTTGGTTTCTTTTTCTTCTCTCTAACAGGGACTTTGTGGCCAATCAATACTTCATCGTTCGCCTCGGTGAGGATTTACCTTACCTCTGCTGCCGCCCAGCAGGGACAATAAAAACAGATAAACAAAGACAGGGAGCGGGCGCTGAAGGGGGCTCATTAAGAGCCGATGGACCCCAAGTCCCTCTTTAACAAACACACACACGTTCCCTTCAGTTTAGATACAGCATTTAAAACCCCAACCATTTCCAGTATAATTTTAACCAAAACACAACTTAGCTACCAGTTTGTAGTACAAAAATTCCATTACTAAGGATATAAACAATTAATTTACTTACGATTGTTGATAAATTTTTATTAGATTAAAATTATCCCAATAAATTAACTTATAACTTCCACTTTGATCTTCTTCTACTGTTGTAGTTTAGCCGCCATCCCACAGAGGGCGCCACTGGTCATCCATAATTACACCCAGCTGATACAGAAATTAATATGGCAGCCATATTAGAAAGGGCAAGAGAAACACAGTCTGGTGTGAGATGATAAATTCTCTTCATGAAGTCCTGATTAGAAATATAAACACTCGAACAACTCCAACAATGACTGATGTGTTCGAAGTTACGCTCTTCCGCACTGACAGAACGTCTGCATGAATATTCCTCTGTTCATGAGGAATAAGTGCTTCACATGTTTTATTTTTCTCATCTTTTATTTTTTAAATCAGCAACTGAGGAGGTTACTCTTTTATTATATTTTATATCTAAACTTGGTAAATTTAGATATAAGCTAGTGAATAGTTAACTAACTTCACTGGTCAGTTTATTAGTGAATAAGCTAACTAAGTTGTTAGTTTATTCAGTTAGTATTTAATAGACACAAAATAAAGATAATCCCTTCATGTTATGGAACTACAGTCGACCTTCTAATACAAGAAAAATGCTGTTTATCAATTAATCGGTGAGATCTATCACCTTCAGATTAACTCAATTGGTAACTTCTATCTCTATTTTGTATAGGGTTATATAATATAAATATAATGATAGGGTTTTTATTTTGAAGGCTACTTTTACTTTCTTAATAACATGATTGTTTATTTAGAAAGCAATAGACATCATTTGCTGAGACACATTTGCTGACATGCCTCAGCAAATGTGTTGAATGCCTTTCAAGAAGTTAGTTTAGCATTTAAATTTGTCTAATATTAAAAAAAGGAAAAAACTAATGCAGAATGCAGAGTCTTCTACAAGGCATAGATTTCTAAATGTTTCTCTGCTGAAATTGACCGTACAGCATTGCTTAGTGTGGAGAACATATAACGGTGTTTAAAGATTACAATTTCACCACGAGATGAAACATGAGAGAACTACAAGAATCTGACTGATGCAGAGCAGGATGAGCTTCAGAGGAAAGATAGTGAAACCAAGACAGCAACAACATTTTTAAAAAGCTCCACTCTTCCAGGGACGCAGCAGTCAGGACCAGCTTTGCTAAACCCCACAAAATTACAAGATATGGCAAGGTATACTCTGATGAGGAGTTTATTCTCTGTTTGGGGGAGTCTGTGGAGCTAAATTACCCTGAGAAAAAAGACAAGCAGGCCTGTCAAATATACAATAAATCAAATAATTGCATGATCAATTCAAATGAGCTCAATAATTTCCATTTGCATGATTTATTGTTTTTCTCTCTTTTCTTTCTATCAAAAACTGGATGACAAAAGTCTTCAACTAGCTTATTTTTTTAAAAATGGGGTTTGTTACTATTACTGTTACTATTATTAACTGGTGTTTGAAAACTAGTTAATAAAGTTATGAGGCTGTTTCATAAATACTGCAAAAAATGCACATTTTCTAAATTATTTGTAGAAAGTTAAGCAGTACAAAAGGTTTGTGCTTCACACTTGCTGGATGAACTGTTTGGTTGACAGTTTGACATGTTTGCCTTACTTTTAGAAATTGATTCTACGTTGTCAAATGACTAAACACTGGAAAAACTGAGATGTCTAAAAGGTACAAGACCATTTAGATAATAAAGGTCTTCTAAATAAAATGAAAACATAAGAACATGATTAAAATTTTTATATGGCCACTTTGGAAAAGTTATGATTTTGCTTTTGTCCTCATAAGATTCTTTGGTCCTCAGAAGGCACACGTACTGGACCAGGTCTCATAAAGTCACATAAACAAGCACAGACACTCACACATACAAGCACACGCACACACACACAGCTCATGTTTACACCGAAGCTGCAGAGGAAATCGGGAGACTAACAGGAAATGAGCCGAATCAGCCTTGATTCGGCTCCAAGATAACATCAATAGCAACATTTTGCCACAAAGTGGCCTAAACAAAACATTTTACAGAGCTGCTGATTGGTCCATTTCAGGGGTTAAAGGTGGTTTCAACTTCCACCCATCAAGGCCTGCGTATAAACCGCTTGATTCCTGTCTGAATCCTGCAGAGGGTTTTATCAGCACCAGACAGACATTTGAAACTAAAGCTGAATTTATCAAAATGTGTTCAAATAGAACAGAGCTGAGAGAAGCTGCAGAATATGAAATCAGCTGAGAGACCGTTAGGTTGATGTAGTGAGGTTAAAGGGATAGATTATTCAAAATTATTGAATAAATAAATACACATATGAGCTCAACAGAGATATTTATGGTTTTTAATCTGCTCTTCAACCATTAGATTGGAGCAGAGTGTTATTCTACCCATTCAGGTCTCCAGAGTTTCTCTCATCGTTCATGAAGCTTCTTTACAAATGTGGACTGTGGACTCCAACATTAGCATTAGCTGCTGCTACATGTTTAGCACTGAGATGCTACTTCATGCTTGAATTGCTTCACTGACAGGCTAACTGCTTCTAGCACAACTTGAACACAAGAACAGTCGTTTCCAGCGTCCAATCAGATCGCTTAGAAGCTTGGCCGTCCACAGCTGACCTTGGAGTTTGTGCCTCAGATTTACGGACGTACCAGAAACACATAAATACAAAAGTCCCGTCTCAGAACATTCACACGAAAACAAAATTTAATTTGTCAATTGTGTTCAAATTGTTGTAATTAATTAACAGAAATAAACATGCCAAGTCCCAACCCTGATATTAATATTCTAACTGTTAATGTTCTGGTCAACATCATATATTCAGAACAATCATTTATTACCAAAACCTTTCACTTCATTTTCTCAAAGCTGAATTTTGTTTGCTTGTTTCTGCACTTGCTGAAGTAAATACCAGACATTTCCTCCCCTGTTGCTGTTTATTTACTCTTCCTATTCTTTAATAAGACATATTTTAAATGCAAATCTGCTCTGAATATTCACACATCCAACATGGAATAAATTTAGGAGAAAGAGCAGGCGTCTCCAGTGCTGAGGCGTACTCACCGCTGGAGCAGTCCAGCCCCCCCCAGCCCGGCTCACACTGGCAGGTGTCCGGAGAAACACACCGGCCGTGGACACACTCCTCCGTACACAGCGCTGCGGAGAAACAGGACAATCCAGTTTAGCAATCTGGACCAGGAAAACCTCCCCGGGGAGTCGAAGCTCATCACGGCTCAGAGCACAAACAAACTTTTAAAGGAAGGTTTTGTTGTGACCTTTAATGAAAAACATTAGATTTTTTTGCCATTACTCAGACTTTTTGTCTGAATAAATCTGCACACTGGACGTTAAAACAAAGCCTCTGACCTCCTGATGCTGCATGACAACCGTCGCTATCGCTGTGATTTTCCTCACTGGCTCCAGTTTTACATAAAACATTAGAAAGGCAGGGATTCATCTATCAACAGCTTACATTCTGAATGTTCTCACTATTTATTTATTCACCAACCTACTCGAAAATCTCCCCAGTCCTGATAAGAAATGATATCTGCATTGTACAGCGGGCAGATAAGGAAACTCCGGCGCTCATTTCTCACCCTAAGATGGTTTCATATTTCATTATGACAGGACCTTACAGCTGAGAGCAATCAGACGCTTCAGAGCAAACAACGCCGCGCTCAGAAATAAAGCAGGACGTGGTTTTATGAGGCTGCGGCGCATCACTCTGCTGTTATCTCACAATAAGGCAGAAGACGTCGCCTGGAGAGGCATGAAGAAGAGAGGAGAGTAAAACTCCACAGAGGAGAAGAAGAACGGATTCATCCCCCAGACGGAAATCATCTGGAAAAACTTATTTTTACTTGAAATGAAATCCGTTCATGACCTTCAAACCGTTGAATTTATTTTTGGGCAAAGTGAAAATCCCTGTTATTCCAACACATTTTTTGTGGTTTGTCTCAATCCAAATAACTGGTTTTGTCGGATTAATTCAGAAAAATCTGAAAGGAATTTTACGATATTTCCACTTGTGTCTGACGGTAAATGCAACTTGTTACCGACATCAAGTAAAGCTCAGGCAGCAGTAAGAAATACCGCCACCTGCAGGTTGGAGTTAGTATCACTTAAACCCAATGGTTTGAACATGTCTGTGAAAAAATTGCATTAAATTCACGATTATGTCATAGTGAGAAAAATGCAGAGATCTGTTGATTTTGCTTAAATCACAAAATCCCAAAAATCTGAAGGGACTAAAATTAGTTTGATGTTTTAAATAGATTTTTAAGTTGCTGTTTTCCAACTTCCTGCTGGAGCTAGCTGTGCTACAGTGGCAATATGCCTTATTTTTTTCTCTAATATTGATTCTTCCTTCCAGGATTTTGCAATTATTTTTGTGATTTTTTTTCTTTTGCAAAGAAAATCACTGATTCCTTGGTGCTAATTTTTTACTTTTTAAACAAAAAATCTTCATACTGAAGAAAAAGATCCGAAAAAATAGCAAACAATTAAATTCTTTAAATAACTTAAAAAGAAAGAATGAATGGAACCAGGTTCATTCTGTGTAAAGCAGCTCAGATCTAAATGTGTAATAATTGATCGGACTCTCTGTGTTTCAGTCAGAAAAAGCTGTGGGAACTTTATTGGACGGCGTGGAAACTTTTCCAACTTTAATGATTTAAGAGAGTTTAGTGTTTTGCACTCAGGGTGGGAAAGAGCAGGAAAACTTTGAGCGACTCCTCCACAGCAGCCCAGAATTGACTAATTAACACGTTTTTTTCGGCGCGGCGGCGCTGAGGACAGCCGTTTCTCTGTTTGTCAGCTGGACTCGGCCGTTTTCAGGAATCTGCACCACTGGTGTCAACTGGAGAAAAGAAATCATAGATGCTGTCCTAAGCTTCCTCTCTGTTCCCACTCACTTTTTAATTAGTGTGCAGACAAACACACATGTAGCTGTTGACACAGGAGAAGCGAAGCTTTAACCTTTCTAAGACGAAGCTAAGTGGAGTTAGGAAGCAGAAGCAGCTTTGTCTTGGTTTCTCCTGCTCATGTGGAGAAGATGATCTAAATACTGCATCGTGTCACAGATCTTCACTCTGCTGTCGTCTTTCCTCAAACATAAACCAACAAGTTGACTAGACATGCAGGATCAGACGCTGTGAGCATGACAGCCTCATGAAAACTTGAATTATTTGGACGTGGCTCTGCCAGAAAGTGAGGAGTTCAGACGGAGGTAAAGATGGATTTCATGCAGCTTCAGCCACTCAGGTCATTTTTCTCAGCTTTTTTCCTCCCAGTCACACAGAATGGACTCACTTCTAAACATTTTATTGTGTTGCTGTGTGTGATGGATGTTGTCAGCGTGTTGTTTCGGCTCAGATTTCCATTCCTGCGGGTTTTTTCACATCATCCTTCAAACGGACAGCGAGCCGAATTCGCTGCTTCCAAAGTTATTTCTCTTCTCAGGCAGCGGCGCTCTGCACAAACATGTCCACGATCACATCTATGTTCCTGTGAAAGACGGAGGCTTTACTTCACGCTGAGCAGGCTCACAGACTTCTCTGTTCAAACTGAGTCTGTGAATAATGGAAAGTTTCTCATCAGCTCTAGGAATCGCATCCAGGAAAACCAGCATCCCAAACCGGCTGCATCTCATAAAGTCAGAATATTAGCAAAATAAAGACGGAAGTCATTTTAATTAGAGAAAGCTAAAGCTATGTGGCCCCATATAGTTACAACTTTATCCTCTTAGTAATGCGACTTTATTGTTGCAATTTCAAAAACCAAATTCTGTCCATCTGGTCCTAAGACTCGTCGTCCATTTCGCTGTAATTTGGCCAAATTTACAGGGAAAAATCTGCCTATAAAGGTTCAATTCTCTAAGATCAGAACCGTTTGTGACCCGTAGTGTGAAATGTTTCAATTCTCCTCTAAGCTGGAGGTTATTTTAATGTGAGAAAAACAACAACCACTTCAGAAGAACATCGCAGCAGGTCCAACCGTTTCCCTCTTTCAACGGAAACTGCCTGATTTATCGATGCAAATTCTAAAATCTGCAAACAAATTGTAAAATGACTTTCTTCTCCTTGTTTAAAATTCAGAACCGGAGATCCTGGTCGTCAAGAACAGCCTGACAGGAAACAGTTCTGGTCCAAAAATGCAAACATGTTTCTTTTTACAACATTTTAAAGATCAGTTTCAAAACTCATTTATGTAAATAATATTAAGAAATAATTGAATCTGAAACCATTAACTTCAAGAAAAGCCTTTTATCTTCCAGTAAATGAGCTAAAGGCTGAACATGGATAAACCAGGTCCTTTTTTTTCACAGCTAAAGTTCAGATCTTAATCAGCTGAAGATATGAATCCATGTCTGAGGCACTTCTGGATGCACATATCTGATGCTGAAGGTCCAGCAGGTTCTGCTTCCTCCACATTAAAACTTAACTGGAGCTTTGCTGTGTGTAAACTTCAGGCTGAATTTTCTGCTGCCCAGCATATTTTATGAGGCCGATAAAACGCCTTGCAGTGTCGCGCTCAGATTTTAATAAGAAAGGCAGGAGCTGTGGTCGTCCTGGAGGAGAGATGATTAATCTTTAAAGGGACGGTGATCCTTTCATCCCCAGCAGAAAGCGCTCCACGCAGGATTACATCAGCAACAAGATTAATAGATATCAAATGAAATAATCGCTGCTTAATTCCAGCCATTGTCTCAGCGTGCTGCAGCAGCCGCCGGCGCCCGTGAAGCCGCAGGATGCTGAGCGTCAGCGAGGACGCACCTGACGCTCTGCCACTTCCTTGGCTTTCAAATTAAAGCTCATTTTTAATCTGCTTTAAATTTGAAGTTTTAGAGCCGCTGAGTCAATCAGAGCCCGAGCCGCTACCGTTAGCGAGCCGCTAGCCGCTACCGTTAGCGAGCCGCTAGCCGCTACCGTTAGCGAGCCGCTAGCCGCTACCGTTAGCGAGCCGCTAGCTGCTGTGACCTCCTGCTCAGCCAATCAGAGCCAGAGGTCACAAACATAACAGCCAAAGGTTTTCCTCCAGCGTCTCCGGGGAGAATAAAGTCGTTGTTTACCAGAAGATGTTGAATAAAATGACACAATGTCGCCCTGCTGACCTGTGACCCCCAGGCGGCCGCGGCCTCTGTTCAGGGACAAAGCAGCTCTGAACCATAGAGTTTACCATGTAGAGTGGATAATTGATTTCTGCCGCTGGATGAAGACGAACTCTCTGGACGGATTTTTCTATCGTTTTTATTTCTCCTCCTGGTTTTTCTATAAATTTCACAATTATTTAGTTTTATTATGTAGAAAATGATTCTACATCCATCATTGAATTCAGTTTATGTAGTTTTAAATAAAAAAATAAAGGGAAAATGATTAAAAGGAAAATAATAACTTCCCTTTAATCAGTAATAATCAAGTTATGAAATCCTTTTATTTGGTGAATCTGAGATCTGCTTTTCCAAATGAAAGTCGCTCAGCGCTGCAAACGTCACGAAACAAATACCTGCTTTAGGAAGGAGCCCACGTTTCATTTCTATTGTCTCAATCAGTCAACTGGAAAGAGCATGCAGATATTTTTCTATTTTTAAGTATCGATTCCAACATCCTGACAAGAAAATCAGTAAAAACATGTAGCTGGTACTTTTACTGTCTTTCTTTGAGGATTCAGTTCAAATGTTGCAGGAAAATATTTGAAATCTGTATTTGTTATTTTTTCCCTGTTTCATTTGTTATTCGGAGCTCGATAAAAAGAAAGTGCACCCTCCTTCTGTCCTCTGGATGAACTGACCTGAGTGTTTGTGGTTTGAAACGTCGAGCTGCTTCCTGACTTTAACTCAAATGAATAAAAATCAGAAACGGATGGTTTTTATGTTTTTGTGATGTTTGTTTTTGCTGCGG
The DNA here is from genome assembly GCA_902982915.1 of Phalloptychus januarius. Taxonomy (NCBI): domain Eukaryota; kingdom Metazoa; phylum Chordata; class Actinopteri; order Cyprinodontiformes; family Poeciliidae; genus Phalloptychus; species Phalloptychus januarius. The sequence goes on from CADWAE010000388.1 coordinate 894,802, forward strand.
TGCGTCAAACATTAACTCATCATCCTGATCCACACAGTGGCTGCATAGTAAAAAAGCCCAGACCATGACTCCTCCGCCGCCGTGCCCCACATCTCCTCTCAGGCCGGCCGACGTCGCATAGAGATAAAGCCTCAGATCTTAATTGATTTATTTGTTTAAATGACAGAAATCATCTTCAAACAGTGGCTCTAATCTGAGATCTCTCTTCTTCGAGTTGTGTGACGGATTATTAGGAACCAGAAAAACAGCAGAACAAAGAATCATTTTACCAGAAGAAAGTCCGAAATGCTGAGAAAAATCTTTTCAGATTTCACCGCGGATGTTGAGGCGCCGTCTGTCTCAAACCAAACGAAGGCTGGAGCTAATCTCACCGCGCGCCGGGATTACGGCTGGACAGCAGCTGATAATCTGGAGAAAATCCCAGAAGCATCTGGTCCTGCATGCAGCGCGGCAGCTTCGGTTCAGCTCCAACCCAAACTACCTGCTGCCTGTTGCTTCTCCCAGACGCAGAATCCCGTCAGATTGTGGCAGCAGATAAACCGCCTGGCGAAAGTAAAAACGGAGCGACTGGACGGCATCAGCTGGGAAACAGCAGCAGGTTGAGCTCTGATGTTTTTACTCTTCATCTGCTTCTTCGCCTCATTTAACTAACACATTTCATCTGTTTATTCCTGGTTTTAGATTTTAGGTTTAAAACTCATCACTGTGTTTTTGTCCAGTTTCTACTGCAAATGTTTTAGTGCACATTAAATAAGACAAAACTAACCGAAAAGTAACTTTACTTTTAGTCAATAATCCCTTAATGTGGATGAAAAAGTTCTACTTTCACTGGCAGATTATTTCACTTATAACAAGACATTTTTCCCAATGTGATCAGTAAAATAATCTGGAATTATTGACCAAAACTTATAAGTTAGTTTGATTTTATTTAAAGGGAACTAAGATATTCACAGCAGAAACTAGATGAAAATACTTTTTCTTTTTTGTGGTTTTGCAGTGAAACAATCAGTAAGTCAGAATATTCAAACTGGTCTGCAGTTTGGCAGGAAGTGTCTGGGATTTTCACATTAAAAGTCTCTTTGCAGTAAACAGCAGCACATTGAGGATGGTGCGTTGTGTTTGAGTGCAGATCTTCTCTGATCGTAAATCTGACATAACGCCGACTTACGGACGCAGAGTTCTCCGGTCTCGTAGAATCCGGGGCAGCACTGCGAGCGTCTGCGGTACATCGTCCTCACGCCTCTCCTGTAGGCCGTCTTATAGCTGATCCTGCACACGCACACACACACACACACACACATCTGAGCTCTCTCTTCTTCGAGTTGTGAAGAAGAACTCGAAGAAGAGTTCTTTGGCTGTGTTTACAAGCCAAATATTTAGCTCCAAGCTAACAGTTTAGCTTGGAGCTAAATATTTGTGTAATATGCAAGTTGGACTACCAAAATAAAAGCTCTTTATAAACTCCTGCTTTCGAATCGCTTCCCATCATCTCTTCATCATCGTTTTTCCTCTTGTCTTGAACATTTCAGCTGAAATCAAACGACGACCCCTTTGAAAGGAAGTAGAAACGTTTGCACAGCAGCAGTGAAAGATTCGGTCTCACATAGCTTTTATTTTGGTAGTCTACTTCCTTATTCTCAAGTGAATTTGCTAAATATTTAGCTCTTATTTAGCATATTCAACTTGAATATTAGCAATATTCCATTGCTAATATTTAGCTAAGTCAATATCTGTTAGCTAATGCCCCATTTCCATCGGCTCTATTTCAGTAGCCTGGTTTGGTTCGGCCCGGTTCGGCCCGGCTCTATTTCGGAGTGACCGTGTTTCCACTGGCCCTCTCGGCTCTTTAGCAGGGCGCCGCCTCCTGGTGGTCGGGGGAATAGCGCCCCCTGCAGGCGCCATGTGCTGTGCTTCGTTACTGTGCGACCTCACGGTATTTGTTGTTTTTCTGAGACAAAAGGAGAAGAGATCACGCTGTTGTTTTATAGCGTGATTGTGATTTAACTTCAGGTTACTTCAGGAGACTTCAGGTTAACTTGTCTCATGTGGCTGGTTGGGTCTGTGTGTGTGTGTGCAGGGTTGTGGGGGTGTGTGGGGGTGTGTGTGTGTGTGCGTGTCTCATGTGTGAGAAAGAGAGAGATGAGCTGTGAAAGTGATCTCAGAAATATTGTCATCTTTCTGGAGATAAACTCTTATTTTCTGGGCAGAAGAGGCTAAATGTTCCATTTAAAACAGATTCTTTGAACCGACGGGGTTGAAACAGACCATCAGCAGAGCTGGAGGATCGTTGGTGACAGAAACTCTGGGATGGAAACTGAAACGCATCATGTGTTAAATCTGTCCTTGCTCCACACGTTGTGAAACACTTTTCTTCTTATTTCTATTTTTACTCTGCTTCAGTGTTTAAGCCTTGAGGTTCTGCTGGATCACAAACATTTTGAAAATGTCTCCAATCAGAAGAAAGAGTCCTTTCAACAGAAACTCTTTTAATGCCCATGATGAGGCCTGAAGTGCTGCGCTTGAGGTCGGATGAACTTTGCTCATGTTTCTGCTCATGTTAACCATCAAATAGAAACGTGAAATTAAAAACTCCACACTGTCAGAAACCTGGAGGGAAACCTGAGACTGGGGTTTCAGCAGGAGAACCAGCCTGAGCATGCAGCCAGAGATGAAATGGGATGGGTTACATCAGAAAAGATTCATGTGTTAGACTGTCCTAGTCAAAGTCCAGACCTAAATTCAACAGAAAATCTGCGGTAAAACTTGAAAACAGATGTTCTCCATCCAGTCTGACTGAGATTGAGATGTTTCAGTCTGCAGATGCTCAAAGCTGGTGACAAAATCTAAATGCCTGCCACACTTTTCAGATTTTTATTTATTCTTTTTTTAATGAAAGGAAATCTTCAAAGAATAAGTCTGGATAAAACATTTCTTTGTGTTTGTCTCATAAAATCCCAATAAAATAAACTGGATTCTTCGTTGTAATAAAGTATTTGGAGATATGAATGTTTTTGTAAGATGTTTGTAGTTTTATGTCTTTTTTTTGCTTCTCCAGACGGGAGCTGTTCTGTTTTTTTCTGTTGTGATACTTTAAGAGTTTCTGCAGGTTTCATCAACTCAAACTTAAGACTTGTTGAGAGCATTATGAAAGGAATTTAATACTTCTATCTCCAGAGCAATATTGTATTTAACGAATACTTACTTTTTGAAATCAGTTTAAGATATTTTAAGGCCTTAATTTTAGATGCACAAATTTAACACCTTTTTAAGACCTTTTTGTAATCTTAAACCCAAATCTCCAAAGAAATGTACAAACTTCATCCAGAGAACTGGCGATAAATTTGCACTATGCTAAACCCAAATAACGCTAACAAGCTAGCTAGCTAGCAAGCAGAATATGTTAGCAGTGAAGATGTCTGCATCTGATTCAAACTTTTGTGTAAAAAAACCCCATAAAATATATAATTAAATAGTTCTGCCAAGTCCAAATTTAAAACCTATAATTAATGTATTTAAGGCCAACTTATTTGAAGACTTTTGAAGGTTTAATGGACATTTTGCCTTTGGACCATCTTCAGAAAATGCTCCCTCATGTTTTTATGGATTATTTGGGAACATTGGGAACATTGGGAACATTGTGAACACTGGAGCATGGGGAACATTGGGAACGTTGGGAACACTGGGAGCATTGGGAACGTCCTGGTGTTCCTACCTGTGTTTGGTGCATTTGAACCAGTTGAGGATGTCGGTGCAGCGGGTGTAGTAGACCTGGTCGAAGGGATGGGCGTAGGACTCCTGCACGGTGACCGCGTAGCTGCAGAAGAAGAACCACAACCATGTTAAAGCAGGGGTGCGGCACGGGGCCATTTGCGGCCCTGTGAGAGTTTTAAGTGGCCCTGGATGCAGATTAGGAAAGGATTAAACGTTACCGCTGCAGATGGAGAAATTTTCTGTTTCTCTTTGTATGAAACTTTCAATAACAAATTTATACCTAATATTAAATTTTAGGAACCAAACCAATGTTTTATTTCTAATGGACTAGATAGTTTTTATTTTTATTCCTTCAGTATCCCACAATAATCCTGTAGTTTGGTGATAGTGAAGCGTCTGACTGGAATTGAGCTGCAGGTCAAAAATCCCCAGTGACTTTTTACTCAAAAACAGATTCAGTCAAACCCAATAATTAAATCCAGTTCAAGCTGGTTCTTGTTTTCTTATTTAGTTTTGTTATTTTTTAGATATTATTACTAAAAATAATATCTTGACTGGCACGTTATGAAACTGCACAACCTTTCCTGAACTTCTTTAATTAAAATACAAGCTAAAAAGAAAAGAATTCACAATAAAATTATTTTAGCATAAAGTTTGGACACCCCTGTGTTCGCGGCTTCCGTCTGAAAACGTCCAGCGTTCCCCAGAAGGTTTGAGAGACACTGAGGCTTCAGAAGGAAACGGTTTAAATTCCCTTCAAACGGATCAGCAGGAAGGGAAACATGAAGAGAAAACTGGAATCATGTTTGCAGCTAATATCCATTTGCAAAATTCCCCTCGATCACAGCAGCTCTTCAGAACTGGCTCTGGGATTTTCCTTTATTCCCAGAAGTCCGAGCTCGCTGCCACCGTTTTGAATTTACAGCCTCCATCTGCCCCTCCGCCCGCGCCGTAAACCTTTTCCCTTCTGCATCCGACTTTTGGCAGAACTCCCTGGCTCTGATTTGTGGCGGGGAGTCCATTAGTGCGCCGGGGCGGTTCCGACCGGCGCTAAATCAGAACTGACCTCTCCCAGTGGCTGCACACGTTGGGGTCGTCGGGGTTGAGGGTTCGAACCCCGGAGACGATGCCGAGGCACAGCAGCGTGAGGCGCGGAGAAAAGCCGACCCTCATCGTCCTCCTCCCTCCGTCCTGCAGGGGTCAGCGCAGGCAGGAGTTCATTTACCATACATATGCCAGATATTATACAATATTATATAAGGTTTAATGGAGACAGAAGCAAAGGTTTCTTCAACTTCCTCCAAACATCCCAGATGACCCAAAATGGCCTCCAGAACCTTCGGCCTATGAAAGTGATGATGATGATGGCTTCAAAGCTCCTCCCACCTGGATGACCTGAGAAACTCAGAGTTTTAAATGAAAGCCTGACTGTGAATCAGCGTCAGCCTTTAGATCTATTTCATCTCCAGTCGTGTTGTTTACATTTCAGAAAAGAATCGACTCCCCTGCGATTATCGTCTAATCGGCTCCTGATTGGCTGATCAGGATGTCCTGACGACTCCTTCGCCACAAGCTGCAAAGACACAAAGTGAAACGGAACCAGAACCAGGAAGAAACAATCCCAGCTGAGTCCAAAGTGAATAATCCTGTTAATAGGAAAATCCACTTTTAACCCTTCACATTTCAGATTTAAGGAGTTTATTCCGTCCCTCCTGGTGCTGAGCGGATATTCTCATGTTCTGTTTGGATCATACTTTCCCCTCTGTTTAGTTTTTTCTATTCTCTATTATAATTTCTGAATGAAGTCAGTAAATTTTCTCCAATTGTCTCTTTAAGAAGCTCCTGCTCTTCCTGAAGCTCCGCCTCCAGGAAGTCGTCCCAACATGGTTCCTCTGTTAACCCTTTAATGTTTTTACCAGCGCTGCTCTGATGAGCTCAGCAGATGGTTGCTAATTGCTGCTGGCTAGTCTGGAGGAGCTGAGTGGGGGCGGAGCTGAGCCTCAACCAGCCATGACAACCAGCTGACTGGTTGTCATGGAAATGAAATGACTTCACTAACATGAAAGAATCAAAGCAACTTGATTAGTTAGTTATTAATGAATAAAATTATAACATGATGGAAAGATTAAAAATAGTCAATTTGACACAATACTGGCCCTTTAAATCATTTCTATTGTTCCTCCTAAGCTTTTCCTGTCAGAGTAACTAGAAAACATTTTATTTATGACTCGCATACATTAGTCAGATTTCACAGGTAAAAGTTTTGCTTTTGCTTTTCATCCTGATTTTGTTTCTCAAATCGACCAAAAGAAAAACTTCTGCTCCCAGCTTAACTAGAAATTACACAAAAAGAAAAATATTCCCGCTGTATTGAAAGTAACATGAATTTTAAAATGTAATTCCAGCAATTTTATGAAAGTGGAGCAGAATAAACTGTTGACGGATGTGAAATTACAGGCTGAGAAAAGAAGGAAAAATGAACCAGGATCCGAGCAGAAACTCTGAGGCACTTTATGGAAAACAGAAAACAGAGCTGCTCATCTTCCCTTTCATAACCGCAAAGCGGTGATTTCCCCTCATGGCGGGCAGGTCAGCGGGGAGCGACCCAGGGGAATATGCATGCAGCTGCGGCTTCCTGCAGGCCGCTCTGCAGCGACAGGACAAATAAAGCAGCGCGCTGACAGGAAGCTGCAGCCCGGCGGACATCATTAACTGAGCGCTGTCTGTTCAGGTGAGGCGCAGGTGGAGCAGCCAATCAGCTGCTGCATGACGAAACACCCGCATGCCAGTAATAACGACCCCAACTCTTTACTTAATGATACAAAGGCGGCGTCTGAAATCTAGAAACGCGGAAATTTACAGAGATTTTTAGTTGAAATTTGATGCCAGCAGCAAGTTTTTAAAAAAAGTTGGGACAGCTACACGTTTACCACCGCGTTGCATCAGCTGGAGGTGAAGCTGGGAGCCACTGCTGTCCTGTTAACAGAAAAGGTTTCCAAAAAAACAGCAAACGTTTGGAATCACGGAGTAAATAATGCAGCAGTTTACAAACCATTAAAGCCAACGCATGTGGAAGATTATTTACAAAAGGAACATTAAGACGATGTATTATTAACCAGGACGGCTGCAGAATGACAGGGTCGTTAATGTTCTTTTCACTGCGTTTTGAACATTCACAGAAAATTCCTGCAGGATTTCAGTTTATTTCCCCTAAAGATTCGGTTAGAAAACAAACAGAACCGGATCTGGAACGTTCTGCCTGAGCTAAATGGAACATGACCGGGCGGTCTGCTCCAGATTCCCGCATTTGATGCTTTTTATGATCATAAAACATTCAGAAATTTTAATAATCAGTAATTCAGAGCTGATTCCTGCAGATTAAATGTTTTTTACGGATTCTGCAAATTTTCTAACTTTTATCAGCAGCGTCTTCATCACCCAAGGACAGTAAAACTGCAGAGGACTGCTTCCTAATTAACTCCCGGCAGCTCCACAGGTAGGAGCGTCCACCTCCAGATTCAGCAGAGATTATTGAGAATGATTAAACTCAGCCAGCAGCAGACACTTCTGTTTTTACCTGAGCTCGGCCATTTTTTATCTCCAACAACAGGGCGATGTTTAAAAAGCTTCCTGCAGATTCTCATCCATCACTGATCAGCTGCAGGATGACGAGCCTGCAGGAAGTCATCAGTTCAACAGCCAGCCGGGAGCAGATTAAATACATATTTACAATTTCTCTCATGCTGTAAGTTTTTCTGTGTCTTTTGGAGGCTGAATAAGAGAAATATATGGGCCCAGAAACCCGCCCTGCTGCCGGAACCTCCAGGACTTTAGACACAGACATGCTGGATCTCAGCCGACAGCGGTTCTGATCCAATGATCCAATCAGTTCAGCTTCTCAAAAGAACATGTCCAGTCTGAATGTGTCACAACATTTCACTTCAAATGAGTCACAAACAGCTGCTGTAAGCAGCTAACTCTTAGCTGGAATGTTAACTCTTAGCTGGAATGCTAACTCTTAGCTGGAATGTTAACTCTTAGCTGGAATGTTAACTCTTAGCTGGAATGCTAACTCTTAGCTGGAATGTTAACTCTTAGCTGGAATGCTAACTCTTAGCTGGAATGTTAACTCTTAGCTGGAATGTTAACTCTTAGCTGGAATGCTAACTCTTAGCTGGAATGCTAACTGCTAGTGATGTCTGTTGTCTACCTGTTAGCCATGCTTCATTCGTCTCATCAGCTGGAGGTTTTCTTTCAGTCTAACTGTGAAGCAGCAACCAGAACCTCGGTTCTGACCCGGTTCTGTTTTCCAGCGGCCAGACTCTCTGCTGGTCGCAGCTCTGACCTCATTTATTACAGTCTGCTGTTTATGACAGTAAATGGAGAAATAAAAACTCATTTCTGCTGCTCTTCATAAGCAGAAACTCGGAGTGACAGGAAGTCAATAAAAACCGGATTATTGTTGGTCAAACCGGATCCCTGTTGGAGCTCTGGGATCCGCTGGAGGTCTGGGCCCAGAGAAGCGTCCACTCAGCGCATGCAGGCCCTGCGGCTCGATTCCTGCTGCACATTCAACGTATTTACAGGAAGCTCACATCATTTACTAGATTTCTCTTCAAAATGTTCTTCATTCAGACTTTGTGACTCTTAAATTGTCTTTAAATTTAACCTAAAGGAATTTATCCATTAAGTTTGCAGCTTTCCAAAAAGTGAAAAAATAAAATATTTAGAGTTATAAAAAATTAAGTTTGAAAAAGTAATTTAAAAAATTTAAAAAATAAAATTAGAAATAATTTGAATGAAAAATAAAATCTGAAAGAAAAAGAATAATTTGAAACAAAATTGGAAAATGAAATTAGAAAAATTAAAAAATCTTAGATTATTTGAAAATGTAAAATGAGAAAAAAATGGCAAACTAACTTTAGATGGAATATATGTAGAATTTAATAATAATTTCAATGATTTTGTAATAGATTTGTCTCTAAATAGCAGCAGTGTGTAAAAAGCAGAAGATCTGTTAGCAGCTCTGCATGAAGACGCCTGAGCTGCAAAGACCGATTTAGAGAAGAAGAAGAAGAACTGGGATCGACTTCCTGTTTCCTCCTGATCAGAAAAGCTTCCTGACGGGAGAATCTGAGCCTCACATGTAAAGTCAGCAGCACTTTAACTCACTCTGAAAAAATCAGCTCTCATCACAGGAAACGACCGGAGCGTCCGCAGGCTGTAATGAAACAGCAGAGGTCACGACCTCCAGTGGCGCTTCAGGAGATCCGAGCGGACAGAACCGGTCCTGGCTGGCGGTTCTGCTGCGGACCTTTAATATGTGACTCCATCGACCTGAACGCTCCCCAGCGAGCCGCGGCGCTGATGGAGAGCGACAGCGTGCTGACAGAGACCGCTCAATCTCATCGACTCTCCGCCGCCGCTGCAGGCGGGCGGGCGATCCCCAGGGGCCGCTGCTGCACCGTGGCCCAGTCAAAGTAAAGGAGAGCGACGACTCTCACTGCAACACCTGGATTAATTTGGCGTTTTTGCAGTGCAGAGCAGCTTCAGGAAAACAAAGTCCGGTTCCATCAGGAGGAACCGACCAGAACTCCAGAACCGCTGTATGTAAACTTCTGACCGTGAACACATGAATCAATCATTGATCAGATTTTATTGAATGTGTTCATCCATCCATCAAAACGGTCTCATTCAGTTTCTAATAAATTAATTTAATATTTAACAAAAATAAAATCTGTACAAAAACAAGAAGATGTCAGAAACCAGAACATCCTGGTATTCTGCTGTTTATCAGTATTTAATTGCAGAGCAGCGATGTGACGTTCAAGAACAATCCGACTGTTCAGAACGGCCCTGAACAATAGTTACAAATAGTTAATAGTTTATTAAGTGTTCCAGTTAATTACTATTTTTATTTATTGCAGTTAACGAAATGGTCTCAATTTTGGTTTCATTAGTGTTAGGATAACTTTGATTCAGAGACCAAGGAGACCCATCAGATCCATCAGATCCATCAGACCCATCAGACCATCAGACCCAGGAGACCCATCAGATCCATCAGACCCAGGAGACCCATCAGATCCCTCAGATCCATCAGACCCATTAGTCCCCCTGATGGAGTCTAAACGCGTTGACCTTTTCCTGCGCTGTGCCTTTAAGAGCTGCCGTCGGCCTGGCGGCGCACCAAGCTGTGAAATCATCCTAATCCGGCCGTTCACTCTTCATCCAGCTGATCAATGGCCGCCTCTGGACGGAGGAGCTGAGGATGGAAGGATGCTATCGACGCTCGATAGATGGATTCCTTCAGCCCCCTCTATCTTTAAGACACGCTGCCTTTATTGATCCGGGGCTCCTCACTGCAAATGGTTTTCAAATATTAGCTCTTATTAAACTTGCTAAGCAGGCCACACAACAGCCAAGAAATCTCCACAGGCCACATAAAGGAGAACTTTCTCCGATCCGCTGCTGGATCTGTAATGAGCTGCAAGGCTTTCAGGAGAAGCTCAGTCAAGTCCTGCAGGAGGAAACATGGAGCTGGACGTCACGACCGGGATGCAGCAGAGCCGGAAAAACCTAAAGTACTCTTAGAAAACCAAAACAAACAGAAGGAGGGAATAATCCTGGAGGGAACAACAGATGATGCAACTGAAGGCTTGTTTTCCTCTGGAGTCCAAAATCCACAGAGAAGCAAATTTAAATCAATCAGAAAGAACGATGCCCTGCTGCAGCCCGAACACGCTCTGCATCAGAACCAGGAGCGGGTCGGAACAGGTCAGAACCGGGTCAGAACAGGTCAGAACCGGAATTAGAATCAGCACCCAGAATGCCCTGCTTTGCAGTCGACTTCCTGCTTTTGGAGCGGTCTCCGTTCACATTGGCTGGTTTCACTCAGAGAAAGAATCACAGCAGCCGAAATGGAAGAAATGTTTAAGTTCTGGTTCCGATTGGAGTGAGTCTGTCGGACCCTCAGGAGGAAAACACCCTGAAAACCTTCAGGTCCTCCGCTGACGGTTCTATTCAGCATCGATAACAAGCTTTCAGACATTTCTGCTGCAGAAAAAGGCAGCGGCTGACCAACGTGTTTCAATTCTGCCTCCATTTAAAGCTTCATGTCAGGAAATGTTTTCTGTGATTTAATCAAATGTTCAGTTTCTACCCGTCTCCAGATACAACAGAGCGGTCTTCCCTGCAGTCATCCAAGCTAATGTACGGTGAAGGAAACAAAGCCTCCTCTGCTGGAGTCAGGGACAAAGCAGTGAAAGGAGGGACATGCTCCAAAGGAGAGCGCTGAGGAAGCAGTTCTTCCCGGCTCAAAAGCATCCATCTCCATGTAAACATGTTACACAACAGCAGAACCAATCCCACAAATGGCTGCAGCACAGAGACGCTGAATGTTCTCCGGCAGGAAAACTTCCCCAACAAACCAGCAGCTGCTGGAGAACTTGGCCATCATTCACGCTCCACTTGGAAAACATCTGCAAGGAGCAGCAGCTCTGCAGCCGTTCTGGAGATGAAGCGAAGCTGCATGGTTTCACTGGCGTCCGAACGCCTCACCCGACCTGGCGACGTCCGAACGCCTCACCCGGCCTGGCGACGTCCGAACGCCTCACCCGGCCTGGCGACGTCCGAACGCCTCACCCGGCCTGGCGACGTCCGAACGCCTCACCCGGCCTGGCGACTGGCGACGTCCGAACGCCTCACCCGGCCTGGCGAAGACGAATCCCTCCACCTGCAGCATGAAGGTTCTGTTTCCATCCAACCTGGACGGGATTTTCTGATTCTCATGTTCGGCTGCAGTTTGACGTCCCTCTGCAGCCGATTACGCTCCAACACATCTGCTCTCTAAAGAACAACAATCTGTTTTTATGTTCTTTGTTTTTATTTTTGTGAGATTTTTACCAGGTGACATCATCAGAATCATGAGTGATTTTTATTGGTTTATGTTTCTTTCTGCTCCATGTTTCTCTATAGAAGATGTTTCCCGTTGCTTTATGCATCAGAGTGGAAACATTTCTCTGACCCCTGCAGCAATCCGGACCTGATCATTATTAGAAAACTATCTTCAATAAAATATTTGTTCAGTTCTCTTCCTGTTGGAGGAAGCTTGTGTTGCATTATGAATTCATGGCCTGTCTCCGAGACCTTTAATATCCTCCATCTGGTCACACCTTCCTTTATTATCACCCAAACGCATCTGGTATTTTTATTCCTGCTTTTTGCCGTTTCCAACACTAAATGAGGTTTTCTGAGCCCAATCCGAACTTCAGGACCCGAATTAACACTCAAACGAACAAAACCTGACGTGCACTTTGTGCGCCGACACAATGTGGCGTGATTACCGCCTGTTCTCTACAAGACCGAAGTAAAAAGGCGCCACGCTTTTGCAGCTTTCAGCGGCTTGTTTTATTAAATGTCAGGCGATCGGACTCAGCAGGAGAGCTGCACAGAAATTAGGAAGACAAAGTGCAGCCTGCAGGAGGGAAGCTGCTTGAAGCTCTGAAGGAGCTTCACAGGTTGGAGCAATTACTGGGATTGTTAGGAGAAGTTTCTGATTATTTACGCTGCTCTTTGTTAAGTTTGAGCTGCTGCCAACACACAGCACTAACTCCACTTCCTGCCACCATTAGATCCTCTCCGATTGGATCCCCTCCGATTGGATCCCCTCCGATTAGATCCTCTCCGATTGGATCCCCTCCGATTGGATCCCCTCCGATTGGATCCCCTCTGATTACCGCCTTGCTAATTAGCAAACAAACTGGAACACAATCGATCAGATCCTCTGCATAATGAGAGCAGCGAGTTTGACAACTGATCCGTGGACCGGGTCAGAACCAGATCAGAACCAGATCAGAACCGGGTCAGAACCTGCAGATCTTCACAACAACTGTCAGAAGTATTCTGAAGTTTTTTCTTGATTTTTTTATTTCGACTTTTTATTTGCATAATTGTGAATTTTTTTCATATTGTTGTGATTCTCATATTTTAAAGGTTTTTATTGTATAATTCAGTTTTTTTGTATGGTGTCATAATTTTCTCCAACTGAACAAGTTTTTATCTTTGGACCTGAAGAGGAATGATCTAGAGTTATAGATCTAGAGTTATAGATCTAGAATTATAGATCTAGAGTTATAGATCTAGAGTTATAGATCTAGAGTCAGCTTCAGTTCTTCCAATTGGAAGCTAGAGATCAGGATGACCTATGACCTTTGACCTGAACCTTCAGTGCCACATAAAGCCAGTTCCAAAGTGGGCCTTCCACCAGAACCTCCAGGACTAAAGTCTCCGATCAGAGAAACTCATCCAGGTGTTTCCAGGTGCAGCAACGAATCACAGATCCAGAACGCTGCTGCTGGAGTCCTGACTAGAACCAGGAAGATAGAGACACCGCCCGGTTCCGGTGCCACACCGCCCGGTTCCGGTGCCACACCGCCCAGTTCCGGTTCCGCACCGCCCGGTTCTATAGTCCTTCTCTGAGAGAAGAGACTTTAAACTACTGCTGGTAGTTTATAAATCACCGAACGGATTTAAGATCTGCAGCTGATGGATCAACCTGCTGGTTCTGGTTCTGTTCTTCATCCAGAACCAAACGTGGAGAACCAGCATTCAGCTTCTAAGCACCACAGATCTTGAACAAACTTCCAGAAAATTAAAAAACAGCCGAAACCCTGAGTTCCTTTAAATCCACAGCTGGTTAGAAAAATTAACCAACATCTGATGTTTGTTTGATAAGTTGATTGTTTCTATAACTTTGTGATTTTATGATGTGAATCTTTGATGCTGAACCTTAAGAAACAAACGACTGATTGATAAAAAATACTAATTTATTATATTGGGACTTTATTCTCATATTGCGTCTTTTTCCACATTATAAAGCCTCCTAACGACTGTCTGCTCTGCAGAACCTGAACCCGGCCCGAACTGGAGCTGAACCGGATCAGAACCGGCAGATCTTGACAACAAAGCAGCTTTTCAGAACAAAACGGAGCCACGGCTCACAAAGCCGACTCCAACTGATGAAATCCAAGTCAACGCAGGTTCTGCTGCCTTTTGCTTTATATTAATATTCCGACCGGAACCAGCGCCCAGAGACGAGGAGGCGTCAGCAGGAAGCGGCGTGATGCAAGCCGCGCCGGCTGTGATGTCAGTGTGATTCAGGACTGAAGCCTGTCAGAACCGATCGTCGCTCTGCATCAAGAGAAATCCGACCCGATTTACTGCCGATTCCCGCAGAACGGGCCGGACCGGCACAGGATCTGATTTAATGCTAATGTTGGTTTGATCTCACTGAGGCCAAATTCAGACGTCATGTTTTACAGAAAGGCTGCAGAAAAACGGCATTTATATTAGTGGGATTATTAACAGTCTGCAATATTTTCCATTCTAAAACATTTTCTGCTGACAAATTATTGAATAAATTAAGATAAAAGATCAACAACAACAGTTTTATAGTTTTTCATCTGTAATCAGTTTCTTCAATCTTCATATTCAGAGTTTCAGGAGCCGCTGATCAGGCCAGTCAATAAACAATAAAACAATAATTTCCATTTCCTGATAAATTCTCCAGTCTGGTGCTTTGGCCTTTTTTAGAGGTTTGTTCTCAAAACAACAATATTATTGTTCATATCAATAATTTATCGTCCAGAAAAATTGGTACCTGGTAGACTCCTGATCATTCATGGAGTTCTTTAGGACGCCGACATTAGCGTTAGCTGCTACCTGTTAGCACTGAGATGCTATTGTATGCTAGCGTAGCTTTGTTGATAGGCTAACTGCTTTTAGCACAACCTGAATACAACAGTAGCCTTTTGCAGCGTCCAATCAGATCGTTTGGTAGCAGAAATGAAAACCCACTGAGCCGAGAGAAGCGGCTTCGCTGACCGTCGCTATTGCTAGCGGCTGTGCATCAGATTTGTGGATGTACCAGAAACACGCAAATACAAAGGTTCCGGCTTAGAACGTTCCTATGTCAAGAAAAAAAACTGTGATTCAGTTTTTTAACTAGTTAATATACATGTCTTCAATTAATTAAAATTAACACTCTCAAATCCGTGTCCTTATTAATATTATTATTAGTATTATTGTTTTATTGCATGCTATGGAAACCCAACACTTCAGATTCAAAACTAACAAATTATCAACGATTAATCAACTAATCCCTCCTCACTACGTTGGAACTAAAGAAAATAAAACTTCCAGCTAATTTTTCAGAGTTCTCACCTGTGAAGCTGATCTACTGCACATCTTTATTCTAGAAAACTGCAGCTTCCATGTTTTTCCCTTCAGCCTCTGATCCAACTAATCAGCTGATGATTAAACAGAAAAACCCTCATTTGGCTGTAGAAACACTCAGAAGGTTGTCAGGTGTTGATTCTGCGTGTCTTCTTCTAATCTGCAGATATCGATGAGTTCTTTAATCAGAGGGCTCCTCTGCGCTCATCGACCGCCGGTTAGCCCAGTTAAACCGGGAGGCAGCGCATCGGCCGCGCGGCTCCCCCGGGTCGACCCGGCGCACGCAGGAACACATATCAGCACTATTTGTAAAAAGTCACACACAGAGCGCTGCGCCTGTCATTTAGATCAACCGGCTAATTATTGATCTGAAGGAAACCCTGCAGATGTGGAGGTATGTGGGAATCCGGAGGCGCACGGCCCGCCTCGGGCAAACGCAGAACTCGCTTTCTGCATCATGATGCGCAAATCTGCAAATCCTAGTTCTGTCAGAGACGCTGCAGGAAGCAACAGTCAGTCAGCCGCTGCTGCAGAAACAGATAAATCCTCACATTATTTCCAGGAGAAAACTTTTCAAATAAACTGCCTCTTACTTTTACATTTAAAAGGATAAAAGTTTTAGTGTGTTAAAGGAGCAGGTTTGTGTAAAGTTTACTTTTTTTTATCTTTCCAACATTTATGAAGTTTTTACCTGATTCTTTCTTGTTTGAGAAATCTTTTAATCTCCATGGCAACCAGTCCGCAGTTAAACGTTTGGGCGGACCTAGCTCCGCCTTCAAGGCGCAGCTCCTCCTCCACTCAGTTCCCCAGACTAGCCAGCAGCAATTAGCAAACAGCTGCTGAGCTCATTATAGGTGCTGCTGCTCAGAGCAACAATGGTAAAAACATTAAAGGATTAAAGAGGAGCCATGTTGGAGGACTTCCTGGAGGTGGAGCTTCAGAAAAAACAGGAGCTTCTTAAAGAGACAGAGGCCCAATTTCAAGGTGCTTAAGTCATCCATCCATCCATCCATCCTCTACCGCTTATCCGGGGTCGGGTCGCGGGGGCAGCAGCTTAAGAAGGGAGGCCCAGACTACCCTCTCCCCAGCCACTTGGGCCAGCTCCTCCGGGGGAATCCCGAGGCGTTCCCAGGCCAGCCGAGAGACATAGTCCCTCCAGCGTGTCCTGGGTCTCCCCCAGGGCCTCCTCCCGGTGGGACGTGCCCGGAACACCTCACCAGGGAGGCGTCCAGGAGGCATCCTGACCAGATGCCCGAGCCACCTCAACTGGCTCCTCTCGATGCGGAGAAGCAGCGGCTCTACTCTGAGTCCCTCCCGGATGGCCGAGCTTCTCACCCTATCTCTAAGGGAGAGCCCAGCCACCCTGTGGAGAAAACCCATTTCGGCCGCTTGTATCCGGGACCTCGTTCTTTCAGACCCAAAGCTCATGACCATAGATGAGGGTAGGAACGTAGATCGGCCGGTAAATCGAGAGCTTCGCTTTTTGGCTCAGCTCTCTCTTCACCACGACGGACCGGTACAGCGCCCGCTTCACTGCAGAGGCTGCACCAATCCGCCTGTCGATCTCCCTTCTTCCCTCATTCGTGAACAAGATCCCGAGATACTTAAACTCCTCCACTTGAGACAGAACCCCCCCCCCCGACCCGGAGTAGGCACTCCACCCTTTTCCGGCTCAAGACCATGGCCTCGGACTTGGAGGCACTGATTCCCATCCCGGCCGCTTCACACTCGGCTGCGAACCGCTCCAGTGAGAGCTGCAGATCACGCTCTGATGAAGCCAATAGGACCACATCATCCGCAAAAAGCAGAGATGCGATCCTAAGACCACCAAAACGGATCCCCTCAACACCCCGGCTGCGCCTAGAAATTCTGTCCATAAACGTAATGAACAGAATCGGTGACAAAGGGCAGCCCTGGCGGAGTCCAACTCTCACTGGGAACGAGCCCGACTTACTGCCGGCAATGCGGACCAGACTCTGGCACCGGTCGTACAGGGACCTGACAGCCCGTATCAAACATATTTATGTCAAACATATTTGACATAAATAGCATTTTATAACAACTAAACGTAACATAGCTCCTTCATTATGCTATAAAATGGCACTATGTGCCTGAAAAAAATAAAATACTGTCCCTTTAAGTAGGAAGAGGCAGGAAACCAACAGAATGGACGAAACATTTTGAATATTTAAGAGCAAAAATGGAAAAAACCTGTTAGTTTAGGGGATCAGAACCTTTTCCTTCATTTGCTCCCAACACTGTGCAGCTGTTCACTCAGTCATCCATTCGACCAAGATGGCAGCAACACAATTACCCAAACATTAGGAACTGTTAGCGCACAGTTAGCCTTAAAGTTCATTCCCGGTTTTGCATCTCCAGCCAAAATGGCGGTTGATTAGAGAAGCCGGTTCAGAGAAACGTTCAGTCAGAACCGACCCGGTTCTCCTGTGGATCCGGGTGGGAGGACTGGATTTGTCCCCAGAGAGGGAATCAGCCTCAGGCGGAACAAACCAACAAACCCCACCGACCCGAAACAGAGCCAACATGTCGTCTCAACGCCTCATTCCTGCTGCGACTGTCTAGGCTTTAGATTTCAAACCCAACAAGTTTCAGGTTCGCAAACATTTCGCTCCGGAAAAACTCAGTGACTTTATCTGCTGCAGGTTTTGTCAAAGCCAAAAGTCAAAGAACATCTGTTTGGCAAACAAACTAAATATTCAATTAGCAAGCTAATTATTCAGGTTTTAAACTTTAGTTTAATATTTAGTTGGAATTTTAGAAATAATTTTAGTTTATTTAGCTAGTTTAGAACTAAATATGAAGCCCAGAGACAAAATTTACCTCTGATTTAGCTAAATATTCTGAGCTAGCAAAATGAGCTAAATATTTAGTGGATAAACTAAATATTTGAGACAATTAATAAATGAATAAATAAGATGGTGAAAATGAAACATTAAATAATTTACCCTTTTCTTGTCTAGTTTATTAGATGCTAAATAACCTAAACTGCTGATGTTGATTTTCAACAGTAACTTTACAAACAGCAGCTTTCCATCGTTCTAAAATAAGACTTGCTTTTGGTTAAATTCCTGGACATGGACATCATGATGTCCAGGTGGACGGATGTTCCTTCATGCTGTTCCAGGACACGAAGGAGTAAAAACGTCCTGGATGTTGTGCAGCTTTAGGTTTCAGCCGGTTGCTAACAGGATGAGATTACCTCCAAGCTTCAGCCTGAAGAAACGTCAGATTCCTGCTGGAAACTGTTTCAGTTTGTCCTTGGACTCTGAAAAGCTGCAGAACAAAATGAGTCTGAGTCTGCAGAGACTTTCCATCTGCAGAAAGTCCAAACCAGACGAGACAAGCAGAAAACACGAAGCAGCGAGCGAAAGCGGCGTGTGAGCGGCCATCGGGAAACGTTGGGGTTTGTTCTCTGGAGCGACATGCAGAAACCTGGTCTGCAGGTGTTAGCATGTAAATATAGAAACAACTTTCACCTTTGACCCAGGAAGCTTTTCTGGGCTCTCAACATAAAGGACTGGACTTACTAAAAATAAAATATTTTATTTACCGGTGTAAACTTTCTATTTTTGTTCTGTTTTTCCCCTTTAGAAAAACTGACCAAACAGAAAAACGGTGAAGTTTCATTTCATTATCTTGATATAAAGACATAAAAATATTTAATTCACTGTGACGAGAAGATGAAGGAGTTTCTGCTGCGCGCAATCAGAGCATCGCTTCATTAGCATCCTGAAGGTCATCTGAGGGTCAGCTGAAGGTCAGCTAACGGTCAGCTGAATGTCAGCTAAAGGTCAGTTGAAGGTCAGCTAACGGTCATAAACTGGAATAAATCGTCTGAAACACGGAGCAGCTGCAGAGGCTCTAAGGATTAAACAGAAAAATAAAACGACTGAATGATGACGTTTCTGATCACTGCAGAAACCTCAGATTTTTTTATTTGGGCCAATTTTTATAATTATTGCAGTTTCTTTATGTCAGCATCAGTTTAGCACCAGACAGAACTTTGCAAAACCAAAACCCTTTTTCCATTAATATAAACTCAGCACACCTGCGCTAAGCCCCGCCCCTGCAGCTCACCCGAACCATCATGGCCGAACCATCATGGCCGAACCATCATGGCCGAACCATCATGGCCGAACCATCATGGCCGACAACCAGAGCAGTTTCAGACTCCAGTGACAGGACGCCGTGCAGGGCCCAAAAAAAACAAAGGAGGCGAACATTTACACCTAAAAACACTGAAGATTTCTCAACTTCTAATGTCAAAAAATTACGAGAAAAATCTCTTCCTAAAAAAAAAAGAAATGAAAAAACAGGTCATTCCTGAGTCTGAAAAGGCAAAGCATTTTAGAAAAATGTTATTATATAATACTTTATTAGATTATATTAAACTCAGAGATTTTCTAGGAAAACTTGGAAATTTTCTATTTATAAGGTTAAAACTTTGCAAAAAAATCTCAAATTTTGAGATCTCAGAAATTTACTAAAAGAAAACAATAGCAATTATTGAGCTGGAAAAGTAAAAAATTTGATTGAAAATTATTTTTAGATTTGCTAAAAAAAAAAAAGAAAAGAAAAAACTTCTATCTCAAAAATTAATGGGATTAATCTGAAAAATCTCATAAATTTAATAAACCCTGGATAGTGAATAAAAGTGAGAAAAACTTTATAGCATCATCAGAGGCTTTGCAAAGGAAAATCCAAATTATTCACATGAAGGATGTGGAAATATGAAAAACTGATTAGTGAAAATAAGGATTCTTATGTTTGTTTACTCAGAATTAAAAACTATCTTCTGCAAATATTGAGCAAAATTAATTTCCAGTTTTCACTGTAAAATTTGTCATGAATCTTTTAGCATTTCTGGAATATTTACAGAAATAGTTTAGAAAAATGACCAACATGTGAATCTCAGAGTAAACATGGCCTCCGCTTTGCCTCCTATTTCTTGTATGTTGGTGGAGCAGCAGCTGGTTGCTAGGCGACCCCAAAGGAGCTGGTGCCTGCCGGAAAAGAGGAAGAGGAGGCTCTTCGTCACGCGGCGCTCGTCTGGATGCCGTTTAATCCACGGATGGTTTGACCCACCAGAGGCGCCGATAACCTGGGAGCTCAATCCGCCCTAAAGTCACTCAGAACTGAGAGGAATTTCACACGATGGCAGCAGTGAGAGCTGAACGAAGCTCCGGGTCCGGCAGAACCTGAGCGACGTCGGCCATCTTTGATCCAACAGGAGGAGATTATTCTGCAGATCTTCATCTTAAACTCTCACTGTGGAGGTTTTATTCAGCTCAGATGTTCCTTAAGTTGCTTTATTGGAGCTTTTTTTAGAATTTGTAGCTCGTTTTAGTCTTTCCTGCTCTGACCTTTGACCCCAGCCAAAGGTCAGCCATCTGGGGTCACATTCTTTCTTCTGAGATCAGAAACAGCCAAGTTTCTACTGGTCCGACTGGTTGAGCACTTTGAACCAGTTCCCCTGTTTATGATCAAAACAAACATCATAACTAGGAATGAAAATGAAACAAACTTCATGTTTATAAACGTTTCTGTGCAACTTAGAGGAAAATCATAGAAGAAGTCATCAGATCGAAATCATTAAAAATCTTCAACCTAACAAGTTTCAACGTTAATATCTGCAATTTACACACACACACGCCCCCACACACCCCCACACACACCCCCCCCACCAACACACACACACACACGCACCAACACCCCCTCACACACACCCCCCACACACACCCCACACGCCCCCCCCCCACCAACACAGGCACTAACACACACACCCCCACACCCCCCACACACACACACACACAGCTCTGCCTGCTGCTCGCTCTCAGACTCAGTTATTAACGACGGAGGAAAAACTTGGTGAACTGATGCTGGCAGAGGAACCGGGTCATGAACTGGACTCTGAGCTGCGAGCCGAACTCATTAATCAGAACCAGGCGACTCGTTTCCTCCTTAGGCGGCAAACATCAGATCCAACCTGCAGGGAAACCCAGGAGAGAAGCCTGACAAACCCAGACCAGATCTGGACCAGAATCGCCCTGAAATACCAGACAAATATCAAGAATGAACCGTCGGCCAGTTAAGAATCGCGACAGACGGATTTAAATATCGGCAATCTGCAGTTCAACAATGGGATTTTGGTGGTTTATCCCTTCTAGGCTGAATGAGTCCGTGGCAACACAACCGAACCTGCGGTACCATAATGCAGTGGGTCGGCGGGTCGGAGGTGAGTCCGACCCAGTTTTTTTTTTGCACTATCTGAAAAATCCCCAAAGTTTCTGAAAGCTTTCCAGCCGATGTCGGCGGTATTTTCACTCCCGCCGTAGCAGGAAGTGGAATTAATCTGGAAGGTTCTGGTTGTTATGGATAAATGGGCAAATATATATTTAATCACAGGACATTTAAAGAACTTTGTATAATTAAAATGAGCAAATTTATCCAGCTGGAGATTTGAAACTTAAAGGGTTAAATATCGGATTTGGAGACAGGAACGGGATGGGAGGGAATTCCCGAATCTTTTCCTCCTTTATTGACCTCGATGGTCCAAACAACCCCAGACCCGACCCCTCCTCCACCTGTTTCTGTCCCTCATGGCCTGCAGGGATAAACTCGGGAGGTTTTATAACGGTCCGCTCTCTCTCCCCCTCCCAGCAGAAGCACTTAAAGCTCTTTCATGTTGCTTTTCTTCTTTGTCGCAGCCTGAATGCGACGGCGGGAGCCGCCGGCTGCTGGCCTTAATGCTCCTCCACCGAATCTCCCGGCCGCTGCTTTGTTGCTGCTTCGTCCTGAGAAAACGCCGTCCTGACTGAAGTCGCTCCATAATTCATCAAACACAAACCACTTCTGCTTTTCCTGCATCTTAATCAACTGCGGTCAAAAGGAGACAAACACGTTTAATGAAGTTCAGCTGCAAACTTTGGTCTGATATTAACATCAAACCAAAGAGGAAACACTCGACTGCTGTGATGATGTTCCGTTAATAATCACGTTTCTCTTTCTGGTTTCGCTCCGTTCAGCTTTTCTCCTGCTTCTCTTGTGTTCGTCAGTTTGCTTTATTTGTTTTATTCAGATAGTTTTTAACCTTTGCTGTTTCAATATTTCTTTTCTGGATTCTTCCTGCTTTATACGGAGGACTGACCCTGCCAAAACTATATATGTGTATAAATAAATGGCTTAAGAAAGTAATGCATGAAAACGCACAAGAACTTTCCCAACTTATTTTATTATTGTTTGTGACAAATTCATATTAATATAATTAATATATTGCTCATTTATTTTTCATTTTTATGCCCAATATTAGTGTTTTGTAGTTTCCTTTATCTCTTCAAATTCTGTATTTAATATATATATTTTTTGATTTCCCCTTACATTTTATTTCAGTATTTATTTCCTATCCTGTATTAATTTTGTAATTATTTTAATTTTTAAATGTCTGCAGCTGATCTCAGTGGAAAGTTAATAAAAGTAAATTTTAAAAAATCATGAAATAAATAGGGAATATGAAAAGTGAGAAAAACATAAAAGTGAAATAAAAAAGGAAATATAATGGAACATTAAATATTAGTAATAAAGTCAAATGCCATTGAAAATGATCAAGATAAGTATTTTTCACTTGAGTCATTTACTTTATCAAGCCATTTACTTATTTCCATATTTTCCACCTGCTTCTTATGGAACACTGATCCTGCCAAACCTGCTGATAAATGAAGAAAAATGTCTTACTAAAGTAAATAACATGACAAATATTGCATCTAAATAATGACCGCCAGTTTTGGCAGGGTCAGTCCTCCATAGATTTCGTAAGGTCAGTATTTTCTCTCTAAAAACAAAATGGCAGCAGGATTTCGGTTTGGACGCTGCTGGGTCGGAGGTGAGTCCGGTTTGTTGTGGTTCTGGTTGTTTTTATGTGTCGGCTTGTTGGTTGGGTAAACGTTCCCTGATTGATCAGCCAATCACATGTATTGATCCGGAGGATTCCTGGTTTGAAAAGGTCCAGCAGACCAGAACCACCTGGCGCGGCTCTCAGACTGCAACCCAGAACCAACCGGGCCGCAGTTCTGATGATCGGAGATGAAAGTGAGCGTTAGCTGCTAACGAGGGGCGGCGGCAGACTCCAGGTTCATTACAGGTGAGAATCTGGGAAACATCAGAGAACGCCTCGGCTTCTTTAATCGATCTTTTCTTCTTCTTCACCTCTGAAGCAGACGCTTTCTCCTTCCTGCCTAAATGTTGCATGTCTGGCTGCAACGTTTCCCCAGGCAGGCAGAGTGCAGGAACCACACCGATCACCACTCTACCGACCGGTTTTGGTTCTGACGCAATCTGAGTCATTTTCAGTTACAAAACAATAAATATACAGCAGAACATGAAGGAATAAACAGATTGTAGCACAAATATAAGCAAGTGTTTGTATTTTAACTCAGTTTTACAGCTTGAGAAAAAACAGCATCAGTACATTAACAGTAAGGTTTAGAGCCCTTACTGTTGCTTAAATGCCTAGAGGTGCAAATTAGCATCATAGCTGAATTTACACTTAAGGTGGGCGCAGTGCTTAAATGTATGACCTGTAACTTATAGGCCTGTCACAACAAGCAATAAATCAATTAACGCCACAATAAATTTAAAAAAACATCTCAATAATTTTCATTTTCATATTTTATTGTTTTTCTCTTTTGTCTCAAAACCCGGATGATAAAAATCTTCCGCTTGGTGTTTTGGTCTCTACTCTTTATAATTCATTTTATTTGTTGTTTTGTTTATTTGAAATGTTTTCCTAATCATTCAGAATGTGGATTATTATTCCATTATTACCGTTACATTGTTTGGAAATGGTCTTGAAAACAAATGTGTTATTTTTTATCGCAATAATTTATCATCCAGCAACATTTGTTATGACAGGTCAACAAATATTACTTTTAACAAAAGTTTTTACTTGATCTTAACACGGCAGCGGATATTTTTCATAACTTTTCAGCCTGTGGTTTATCTTTATTAAATTAGTGCTTATTTTTCTGTACATTTAGAATAAAGCAGGATTATATTCCAATCTTCTCCGGCTATCTAGCATCAAATATGTCCTCAAATTGTATCAGATTTTTCCTCAAACTCAGAAAAGAGCATCAGTGTTCAAGCTCTGTCAATCGAGGCGATTATTGACTGGAAACACTGGGAGTTCACAGTTTTCGTGCATTTAATCAATTTAGATTTTTCAAGGTTCAGTAAAAACTGAATTTAATCTGTGGGGAGTTTACTGCAGCAAAACAAAAACTCCATTTAAAATGCAAACCTGAGTGAGAGTTCAAATCAAAGTTTCTGACAAGCAAAACTAAACAAACATTTAACCGATTTATTATCAAGTATTGGAACCGAAACATGCAAACAGTTTAATCCAGAGAGCGAGCCTTCAGATCCAGATCACAGCAGACGGACCAGAGGAGCCTCCATAACGTTACGGCAAAATATGGACAGAAAAAATGAGCAAGTCTCTGTCAAAAAACAAGAAAACTAGACAACTAGAAAAAACAAGGAAATTTCTGAGCTCCAAAAGTCAAAAATACGCAAGAAGAAGCTCAGGATTGTGAGACTAATATATATATATATATATATATATATGTGTACATATACATGTGTACATATATATATATATATATATATATATATAAATGAACTTCCAAAGTGGAAAAATGTTTCTTCTACAAATTTTTCTTTTAGATTTATCTAAAATTTTGGACTATTTTGGTGGAAATTTACTCAGTCAGAACTTCCTGATTGACTTGTTACAGTAAGTCAAAACCAACCAGGAACCACGCAGTGAATTAAAGGTCCAGATTCCTCCAGAACCTCCGCAGGTTGAGTGAAACTTTTGTGCCTGAGATGATTTTGAAGCTGATCTGTTGACCCAGCAGCAGCAGCTGCTGCTGCAGCGGTTCAGTGCATCCTCTTAAAAACAATTTAATTAGAGTAAGAGCTCAGGAAGCATCAGCAGCTGCATTACTTTTATTGCAAGGCCACATTTGTGACAAATGTCTCGGTGACACATGGCTGCAGAGCGCTAAGTGGCGCCCAGCCCGCAGCTTAAATTACTCCGCTAACTGGATGCGGCCATCAGACCCGCACACCGGAGCGGCGGCGGGATCTCCTGCAGGCGTGGACCTGCGTGCTGCTGCGCGGCGCCCCCTGCTGGCAGCAGAACCAAGCCCGCCTCAGGGCATCGATGGAAACAGCAGCAGCGATCAGCCTGACCTGCTGCTTAATTAAAACCCCAGAACATGAGCGCGGACTGGGACTGGACCGGACCGGACCGGACCGATAAGAGCGCTATGAGCAAACCGCTGCAGGACGGTCAATAAACTGGAAATGTGTCAAACTTTTAATAACCGCCTTTTAGTTTTATTCATTCATTTCTCTGCTACAAGATTATTAATTAATTTAAGCGCTACAGACAGAAATAAAGCTCTGCGTATATATATAAAAAAAACATAAAAATATCAGCTTAAGTTAATAGTGCCTCCACTCTGCTGGTTCTGGTTTCCAACATGAGTCCAAATCGCGTTAAAACAACCAAACAAGCCCCTGGTTCTGGTTCTCCAGCTTACCTGCAGCGGGTTCGGTCCAGAACAAAGTTGGGTCTGACGGCGGCGGGCAGCGGCTCCTCTCAGGTGAAGGTTTTCCCCAGAACAAGTCGGTCCTGAAGCGGCACCAAAGTCCTCAGCATCGCTGCAGTTTCCAACTTGACTCTGAGATCCGCCGCAGCTTCTCTGCGCGGCGGAGCGAAGATCAGCGGGCGGACCGAGAGGATTCACCCGCTTCCTTCAACCCACTGCAGCGTCTGCAGGCGACGCAGCCAAAGATCAGCGGAGGCGCCAAGAGGATTCCCTGCCGACCAAGAACCGATGCTGCGTTCAGTGAGCTTCGGGAAAGCTGCGTTTTCTATTTATTTTTGTTAAATCGTCTGATAATTACGACGGTATATTAGGGCCACTGTAGATAGAAAAAAATATATATTTTCTGAGATTAATCTCAGAAATTTTCAAGACAAAAAACAAGAATATTTCTGAGCTAAGGCTGCCCAGTGGTGCAGCTGGTAGAGCTGCTGCCTTGCAGCAAGAAGGTTCTGGGTTCGATTCCCGGTCTTTCTGCATGGAGTCTCCATGTTCTCCCTGTGCATGGTGGGTTCTCTCCAGGTACTCCGGCTTCCTCCCACAGTCCAAAAACATGTCAGGTTAATTGGCCTCTAAATTGTCCCTAGGTGTGAGTGTGTGTATGCATGGCTGTTTGTCCTGTTTGTCTCTGTGTTGCCCTGCAACAGACTGGCGACCTGTCCAGGCGACCTGTCCAGGTGACCTGTCCAGGCGACCTGTCCAGGCGACCTGTCCAGGTGACCCCGCCTCTCACCCAAAACGATAGCTGGAGAGGCACCAGCAACCCTCCTGACCCCAGTAAGGGACAAGGGTGCAGGAAAATGGATGGATGGATGGATTTCTGAGCTACAAAATTAATATAAAAAAAATGCAACAAATCGGAAATTTTGAGATTAAGCTCAGAAATTATTTCAGAAAAACTCCAAAAGTTGCAAAAAGTCAAAAATGCTTACCTTGTGAAACTCGGATATTTCTATATTTTTTTCTAGAAAATTAAATCAATTTCAGATTTTTTTTTCTAGTAAATGTTCATTTTACCAAGCTCAAAATGTCTCTTTTTTTCTTCTACTAGGAAATGTACAACCTTCAAAACTCAGAAAATTCAACGTTATTTTGCAGGTCATTTGTGAAATTAACCCAATAAATTCCGGGTTTTTTTGTTGGCGGAAATGCCTCCTTCCAATCTACTGTGACCCTAAAATGTTGTGGGAGACGATTACGAGATTCAACATGGCGACGCAAATAAACGTGGTACATTGCCTCTTACGAAAATAATGTTAATCTTTACTTTCCACAAAACTAATATTACTAAAATCTTGGAGCTGCAGACGCAACATGTAGCATTAATTTCAGACGCTCTCTTACGTGTGTGCCTTGTAAAATTCAACATTTCTATCATGTCTTCCTGCTGTTGATATAGAAGCGGCCATTTTGAAACGCGAAATCGGTCGAAAGTCGCAGTCAACCGAGTTACTCCCAAAATCTGACTTCGGGCTCGAGATCCTTGATTTTTTCTAACTGGAAAGTTGGATTTTCACAGTTTTGAATACAACTGGAATACATTTAGCTAATCCAACTTTAGTTAATCATAAACAGTAGTGCTACATTGTATTTATTGGGAAAAAATGCTGCGTTCCAGTTACCTCGGAACTTGGAAATTTATTTGACATCACACCCAAGGAAACGGCGTTCCTGCTAAAAAAAAAAAAAGGAGAACAAAAAGAGATTTCCAACGTGATTTTCTCAACAAATTTTATCAGTGGAATCAATTATTAAAATCAAAATATTTTACTTTGGTACGTGCATTTCATAAGATATGGCAAACATTCAAAAATATTTTTTATTTTAAAAATTATTAAAATCTTTCACTTTTAAAAAAATTATTATTTTAATTATTTATGTTTTGTATCTAAAGACCAAACGATCAAGTGTTCGTACTCGGCAGACCGACAATCCGACAGCACTTGAATGCAACAGAACGTGTAGAGCGTCATGACATCATGACGCTATTCCTGCCTGATCAGGAGTCCGCCTGATTCGGACTTGTTTACATGTGAGTTCCTGGTTGAGCCGCGGCTCCGCAGGATGATCAAGACCGAGAAGGTTCTGCACCTGAAGAGCAGCAGAGGCCGGAAGGTTCGGGTGGTTCGGGAGCACTACCTGCGGGAACGGGTCCCCTGCTTCAGCTCGCTGTGCCAGGCGGGCTGCGAGAACGGTGAGGTCCGCGGGAGCACGGCGGAGGTTCGGGAGCTCGGTTCTTCTGAAGGCCCGGGTTCACTACGGGATGTAGGACATCTCTGGTCCGGTCCGCAGGTTAAGACCCAGAGTCCGGACCGGAACCAAAACTAGACGGACAAAAATGTCAAATAAAATTTTCTGTTTGAATAAAATCAATAAGTAAGTTGATCGACCAGTCAGAAAGTTTCCCTCAGAGTTCTAGATCCACTTAGAGGCATCCAACCAACATCCAACAACCATCCAATCATCCATCCAACCATCATCCAACCAACATCCATCCAAAACCATCCAACACCATCCCATCCAACCATCATCCAACCAACATCCAACAACCATCCAATCATCCATCCAACCATCATCCAACAATCATCCAACCATCCATCCAGCAACTATCCCTCCCTCCATCCGTCCGTTTTGACGGTCAGAGTTTGTTGGATCACTTCTCCGGTTTTTTTGTAAAAAAATAAAGATTAAATCTTGAACCGGACCTCCTGCTGACCCTGAAGACAAACCCACAGAACTAATCAGAACCTGCAGCTTCACATGCAGGCAGCCTGTCAGAGGAGTCCAGAACCACCAAGTTCTGTTTCCAGAACCAGCGATAACTTCGGGCCTTTCTCTGATTCACATCAAGTTTTTATCATTTTAAAAGTTTCTCCAGTTAATTTTGGATCTGTGATGTTTTTTTCTGACCCAGATGGTAAAGTTCTGCCCGGAGACCTAACCCACTACGTGGTTCCGGACGGCGAGGTGGTGCTGAACTACCTGGAGGTTCTGGAGCTGGAGGAGCTGCAGGGGGTCGTGTTCACACAGACGGCCTGTCAGGCTCTGCACAGCAAGGGCCGCAGGTAGGAGAACCGAACCAGAACCAGACCAAACCTCCATAACTCCCGATGACTCAGCAGCCTTGCCTTCTGCCCAGCGCTGCTCCTGGATCACCTTTTCTATCCCTGCAGAACTCTGCAGGAGCGAGCCGGGTCGGCCTCATTAGACCCGGTTCTGCTGACTCAGCTGTGACCCGCAGGAAGCCGTTAATAAGGAAGCCTGCCTGACCCGCACTTTACTGCGGTTCAGTTCGGGTTTCTGCTGACTGGGTGGAGGGAAAATGTTGCATCATTAATGTGCTGCTAGGTCAGGGAGCTGCAGGTTCAGTCCAGAACAGAGTGTAGTGGTGACCTTTGACCTCCTCTGGCCCCAGATTCACTCAGTCTCCCTCTGGATCGACAAACAGAATCTGAGTTCTGTATCCAAGAATATTTTCCAAGAAAGTTGAGTGGAAGGAAAAAATGTGTGCCAGATGCTATTTTCCAGGATCCACCAGGGGGAGCTGTAGCTTGTTAATGGCGGTTTTTTGGCTAAAATCTGTTATTTTTTACTAGAAGAACCCGAAACATGCCAGAGTTTTGCTCCTCTGCAGGTTCCACAACCGTCTGAGGAATCTGCTGAAAGATCCGCGGCATGACTGCATCTTGTTTGCTAACGAGTTCCAGGAGTTCTCCTACTGCCCCCGAGAGAAAGGAGAGAGCCAGGAGAAATGGCAGACCAGGTGAGTCCTCCCAGGTGACCCCAGAACCAGCGACCTGGGTCAGACTTTACTGTAAACACAGTGTAGAAAAAACAAAATAGAAAAAAAAAGTTAAGTCCACCTTAAAGGGATCCACGATGAGTTAGCGTAAGCTTCTGCTAATGGTGTTAGCTCTAGCTAATATAGTTAGCTCTACATAATGTTATTAGCTTGAGGTAACGGTGATAGCTCAAGCTATCAGAGCTTGCTCTAGCCAGTGGTGTTAGCTACTGCTAATGTTGTTAGCTTTAGCTAATAGTGTTGTTGCTTTGAGATCTCAGGTCTGTTTGGTGGACCTGTAGAACCTGTGTGTGTGTGTGTAGGTGTGTGTACGCTGCTGCTGTGTGGTACTACAACCACCTGGCTGGGATGATGAACCTGGTGATGATCACTGAGGATCCAGACGCCGTGTCCCGGTTCAGCAGCCTCAACTCCGGAGTCTACGTCATCGGCGTCCAGGTGGGGATGTTTGGTCACCATAGCAACCCCCCAGGTGCGACGCTCATCTCCACGTTCTTAATTTTCAGGAGTACCTGCAGAGCTTCTGGCCGGCGCTGCAGGCCGCCCAGGATCTATACGGATCCGTCCGCCAGGCGCTGCAGCAGAAGGAGGCCGACGGCTCGCAGCGGGAGTTTCCAGAACATTTACCTGCTCAGGTTCTGGAGGCCGGGATCAAGTCCGGACGCTTCGTCCAGGTCTGGACCTGCAGGTATTCTGGTCCAGGAAGTGCTGATGGAGCTCCTGATTGGACCGTTTCTCCTGCAGGGAACCCTGAACGTGAGCAAACACCGCGCTCAGAACGAAGCCTTCGTCACCAGCGACAGCTTGTCCTCTAAGAGCCCAGGTGAAGGTCGCTGAGGTCAGGTGAGTTCCTCCAGGTGAAGCTCTGAGGTCACTCCTCCTCTCCTCCTGCCTCAGACCTGAGCGCCGGCGTGCTGGTGGCGGGTTCTAAGAGCCGGAACCGGGCCGTGCACGGCGACCTGGTGGCAGTGGAGCTGCTGCCCAAGGCTGAGTGGCGAGGGAAGGTCACGGCTCTGAGCGACGGGCCGGCGGACGAGCGGAGCGGGGACGACGGCGAGGCCACGCCCGTGCCAACAGGTGGGGGGGTTCTGCCGGGCCGGTCGTGTGGGTCTGTGCAGGTTCTGACCTCTGACCCTGGCAGGTCGCGTTGTGGGGATCCTGCAGAGGAACTGGAGGGACTACGTGGTGACCTTTCCCCCCCGGGACGCGGCGCAGGCCCAGAGCCGGGCCGCCCAGCGCGTCCTGGCCGTTCCCTGGGACCGCCGGATCCCCAAGATCCGGATCAGCACCCAGCAGGCCGAAGCGCTGCAGGTCCGGTCCACTTCCTGCACAGAACCAGAAAATATCTGCTCGTTGTACCTGTTACCGTGGCGACAAAGTCTTTTGTTCTGGTTTAATTTTGGTGTTAAACCAGAACAGCTTTAAACCTGGGATTAGCCTGGATTTATTATCGTTTTGTTACTGGTTTTAATCCCAGTTTAATCCAGACTTTATTCTGGTATCTAATTGTTGAGTTTCAGCTGGTTTAGTCTAGTTAAATTATGGTTTATTGATGTTTTGTTCCTACGTTATAATCCAGTTTTAATCCTGGTTGTCATGGTTTAAAACCATGACAACCATACAGTTGTCATACAGTTGTATTAATTAAAATACAGTTTTAATTAAACTGTATTTAATTATAGTTTAATTAAATACAGAATTAAACTAGTATTTAATTCTAGTTTCCAGCTTCATTCTGGTTTCACTCTTGATATTTAATCCCAATTTAAGTGGGCTGGATCAGCTACATCCCAGACTCTTTAGACCAAGTTAGAGGTCAAAGGTCATGTCAGCCCAGTTAGGAAAAGGAACCATTAGTGAGTAAAGCTGGTTGTGCAACAGGCAGGAAGCTCCGGGGTAAACGTTGGGGTTTGGGTTCTGAAATCAGCTGGTTCTGGTCCTTCAAGCCATCCGGTTCGGTTCCCCTGCAGGACCACAGGGTGGTGGTCCGGATCGACTCGTGGCCCAGCACATCACTCTATCCCAACGGACACAGCGTGCGGGTTCTGGGCCGGGCCGGGGAGCTGGAGACGGAGGTCCAGACGGTCCTGATGGAGAACTGCATCCACGTGCCGCCGTTCTCTGAAGCCCAGGTGGAGATGGGAACCGGTGGTCCGCTGGTGACCGGGCGCCATCGATCTGAGCGCCATGTTTCCCTGTGATGTGGCAGCTCCGGGAGATGCCGGCGAATTCACCGGACAGACGGTGGGCGGTGGATCCGGCCGAAGAGGCGGCGCGCCGGGACCTGAGGCAGACCCACCTGGTGTTCAGCATCGACCCGCCGGGCTGCGAGGACGTGGACGACACGCTGTCGGTGCGGCGCCTGGCCGGGGGAAGCTCCTGGAGCTGGGCGTCCACATCGCCGACGTCACGCACTTCGTCAGGGAGGGATCGCTCACCGACCTGGAGGCCCGGTCCAGGTAGGACTCCAGAACCGGCGGCCAGGCGGGCGGCTAACAGCAAACAAACTCCTGGAGGTTTTTACTTAAAGAAACTGATTTGAAAAATATTTATCTTTTTGCTTATATAAATTGTCATTTTGATCCTTAAAATACTAAAACTTCCACTTTATATTATAATCTGTCTAATGATGTAATTATTCAGGTTTATGGTGGAAATTAGATCATTTTTACTCGGATCATTTCTTGGACGGATTCTTTTTAAAATGTTTAAGTTTTGCTTCTCTTACTCCGGTCCGATGTCTGGATTCTCCTCTGGTTGCCGTTTTCATCCTTATTGGTTGGTTTGTATGAATAAATATGGTTTGTTCCTGTTTCCCTCTTAGAGCCACCACCTACTACCTGGCGGACCGCCGCTACGACATGCTGCCTGCCGTCCTCAGCGCCGACCTTTGCTCCCTGCTGGGCGGGGTCGACAGGTCGGTTCTCTCTGCTTCTCTGCTCAGCGCCGTCTCCATCGGTCCCAACGCCGTCCTCTGGTTTCCAGGTACGCCATGAGCGTTGTGTGGGAGCTGGATGCTCAGAGCCTGGCCGTCACCAAGGTGTGGTTCGGCCGGACCCTGATCCGCTCCTCCTACCAGCTGCACTACGAGCTGGCCCAGGCGCTGCTGAACGGGGAGGAGGCCCAGGTTCCTGAGCTGACCCGGCTCGACCCGGAGGAGCGGGACGCCAAGCTGAGCGAGCTCATCCAGGCGCTGGAGACGCTGACGCACATCGCCAGACACCTGCGGGCTCAGAGGGACCGAGGAGGAGCGCTGCAGCTGGAGGGAGTGGAGGTGCAGAACCTGCTGGGTTTCAGGACATTTCTGATTAATTAAATTTCTTATGAATACATATTTTACAAACACAAAATACACATCAACATGAATCCAACAAACTGATAAATTGATTGATTCACATTGTTTTGTTTGTGTATTAAGATCAAGTGTTGAATTGAGTTGTAATACGGAGTGACGCCACCGGGTGGCGGTGCATCTGTCGCTCTGTTTTTCCATCCCTAACAGATAAAGCAGAGAGCAGAGTCTCTTAACTGTGTCTGATTACAGGACGTGGCATCAACACATGTAATAAAGACATAACTTTGAATTTGATAAACAGAAACATATAGGTGCAGCAGCAATCTTAAACGATTCTGGTCTAAACCCTGCAGCAGAAGGTCAAACATCTGAAGTATCATTGAGATCATTTTGAACGTTAATCTTTTTTTTTTTGTAGCAGAAGAAGAACGATCCGTTTTTGTCCTGGTGGATCACACGTTGCTCGCTCCTCCTGCACAGGTCCGGGCCCAGCTGGACCAGGACAAGAACATCACGGCGCTGGTTCCTCGCCAGCCCCTGGAGGTCCACGAGACCGTGGCAGAGTGCATGATCTACGCCAACCACTGGGTGGCGCGCAAGATCCAGGAGGCCTTCCCCTACCAGGCCCTGCTGAGGCGTCACCCGCCGCCACGCCAGGAGCTGTTCAGCCAGCTGGTGGACACGGCCCGGGCCAGGGGGTTCTCCATCGACACCAGGTGGGTTCTGGTCCGCTCCACACCCGTCTGCCGGCTCACCACCTGGCAAGAAGCCAGCAGCAAGGGAGGAGTTTGTTCTTTGCAGAGAGCAACGTGTCGGAGCGATCTGCATGGTTGCTGAGGACAGGACAGAAAAGAACTTCCGTCCGTTTGTCCCTCCATCCATCCATCCAACCATCCATCCATCCATCCATCCAACCAATCCATCCATCCATCCATCCATCCATCCATCCATCCATCCACCATCCATCCATCCATCCAACCATCCATCCATCCATCCATCCATCCGCCCTGAATTCTGACTCTGGTCCTGCAGGACCAACAAGGCCTTGGCCGACTCTCTGGACCGAGCCATGGACCCCGAGGACCCGCTGGTGAACAGGCTCCTCAGAATGATGGCCACTCAGGCCATGTCCCAGGCCGTGTACTTCTCCACTGGTGCTCAGTCTGAGGACCAATTCTACCACTACGGTAAACCGGTTGAATCTCTTAACCAGTTTACTGGTTTACCAGCTGCAGTAAACCGGTCAACCGGTCGCTCCGTGCGATAAACCGGTCGCTGCGCTGCGGTAAACCGGTCGCTGCGCTGCGGTAAACCGGTCGCTGCGTGCGGTAAACCGGTCGCTGCGTGCGGTAAACCGGTCGCTGCGCTGCGGTAAACCGGTCGCCGTTGGTCTTCAGGAAGCAGTTTGCTCAGCTCTTCCTGATTGGCTCATTTCTGCTCGTCAGGTCTGGCTCTGGACCGCTACACTCACTTCACCTCCCCGATCCGCCGCTACGCCGACATGGTGGTGCACCGCCTGCTGACCGCCGCGCTGCAGCAGGAACGGGGGGCGGAGCCTGGCAAACCGCCGGCCGGCAACAAAGACATGGAGGAACTGGCGGAGCACATCAACAGCAGGAACCGGGTGAGCTGCTTGTTGGGTCTGGGCGGTTCTGTGCTTCCTGAATGTTGTCTGAGTTGTGTGTGACTTTGGCAGGCGGCCCAGCGAGCCCAGAACCTTTCCACCAGACTCTTCCAGTGCCTGTTCTTCAAAGAGCGCGACCCGGAGTCGGACCCGCGCTGCGTGGCCGACGCCATCATCTACTCCATCAGGGACAACGG
Source organism: Phalloptychus januarius (assembly GCA_902982915.1). Classification (NCBI taxonomy): domain Eukaryota; kingdom Metazoa; phylum Chordata; class Actinopteri; order Cyprinodontiformes; family Poeciliidae; genus Phalloptychus; species Phalloptychus januarius. The sequence goes on from CADWAE010000388.1 coordinate 929,354, forward strand.
CGTGCTGGTCTTCATTCCAGAGTAAGGACCCGGGCATCTTTCTCCAGCAGTCTGCTGTTCCAGTGGCAGAAGAACATTTCCTCAGCATGATTCTGCCACCGCCATGCTGGACACTTATTTCAGTGTTCCTAGGTTTTAAGCCTCAGGACGTTTTTTTCCTGGTAGCATCACTTCTGTGATGTTGGGTCCCACCAAATGAAATGGACTAAATCTTACAGATTGGGTTTTCATTTTACACATTATTCATTTAGTTCCAAGCTAAATATCTAACTTGCTAGCTAAATATGTAGTTAGCAAGTTAAATGTAGTGTATATAGGTTGCTAGGTAAAAATGTTGTTTCAAATTAACTATTTAGCTAGTAAGCTAAATATTTAGTATCTTACTAAATGCTTAACTTGCTAACTATATATGTAATTAGCGATCTAAATAGGTATTTTTCTAAATAAATATTATCTTGCTAAATAAAAATATTTAGCTGCAAGCCAATCATTTAGTTTGAAACTAAATATGTAACTTGCTATCAAAATATTTATTTTAGCTTCAAGCTAACTAGTTACACACCAAATATGTAGCTTGCTAACTAAATAATTTGAAGCTGTGATATTTATGAATGAGGTGAAAATTTGACTTTAAGAAGTTTTTTTTTTTTACTTACACCAGGTTCTAAATGAATCGTATTATTGACTTTAAAACGGTTCCATAGCGGAGCTGCAACTCCAGGTGTGCTGCTGTTTGTACAGGTACGGAGTGAAGGGTCCCGTCTACATGAGGAGCAAGGAGGGCCTGGTGGTGACGGCCGGCCCGGACGGCACCTGTAAGTGGCAGAGCGGCTCCGTTCGCCGTTACTCGGACCACATCACCACCATGTCCGGCTGTGGTAGCGCCACCTTCAGGCTGTTTGACCACATCACGGTGAGCCAACCAGAAGCAGCTTCATCTGGGCAAAAGGCACTGCGCTGACCCGACAGCAGGGCGTCGTTCCAGGTTTTGACCATTTTTACACCAAACAAAGTTAAAGATCTTTGCGCCAAAACTTCTAAATCAAAAACCAAAGTTTTTTTTCAAAGTTGGCCTGTTTCCATTAAGCAGCTTCACTCTAATTTATTGAGAATATTTTCTCAATAAAGACCAATAAACGTGAAACCATGGTTACCGTGAGCAGAGCAGAGGTGGAGGTCAGGCTGCTCAGTGTGTCCTGAAGAAACGTTTCACACATGGAACCTTTCTCGAGAGCATTTGTGTTTGCGGGACTGTAATTGCTGTGACACACAGTTACCTAAAAAAAGTTATCGTTTCCACAAAATATCGCCGGAGATCTCCTTCTGCTCATTATAATGAGCTACACCGGGGTCGAAGGTCAAGTGTATCTTCAGACTTACTGTTAGGAATAGAATGGGAAGATGGAACAGTTTCTATTCCAGACGGTCAGAACTCTCTGTCCCGCCTCCAGGTCCGGATCTCCGTCCTCTCCACTAACTGCCACGCCGACACGCTGACCCTGCAGGTCGTCAGCAACCAGCCGCACCTGGGCGCCGCGCCTCAGCGGCCCGGCTCGCCGCGCCGCAGCCAGCTGGTGCAGGAGGTGGTGCGGCTGGCCGGGGAGGCCCAGGAGAAGGAGGCGCGTCGACCCAAACTCGCCAAGGAGGAGCGGGAGTTCCGGCAGAGCAGAACCCCCAACCTGTACTCCCTGCTGGAGGAGATCCGGGAGCTGGCGCTGATGGACCCGGACGCCGCCGCGCAGACCGGCACCGTGACGGCGTAGAGGACGAGCGACCCATGAGGTTCTGACCCAACGGTCCAGAACCAACAGAAACCAGCAGATGAGATGTGGGAAATGTTTTCAGTTTGTTTTGGTAGAAATGTTCTGGTTCTGGAGGGAAACGATTCACCATCAGAACATGAACTCTGACCCGCTTTCATTAAAATCAACTGTTTATTATTAGCTGACATTTTTATATTAAAATATCTTGAACACAGAACCGCAGAACCGGCCCGTTTTGGTTGCTTCCCAGAACCTGTTACAGTCCACTTCTCTGCCCTGGACCAGAACAGAAACATCCAGGTTCAAACTAAAACGGCAGAACCTTTTCAGGCTCCAGCTCCGGAACCAGCAAGGTTCTGTGGTTTGGTTCTGGTAGAAGGTTCTGTTGCAGAGATCCAGTTTTTGACACACCTCAGGGTTGGGTGCTAGGACTCCTTTCTCTCTCATCCTCAGCAGGAGGTTCTGCTGGCCGGTCGGGTTCAGGAATCTCAGGTGGAGGAGTTTCTGTGCTGCTGGACGGATCTGGGTCCAGATGTTCTCCTGGCTTCTGGTTCTGCTCAGTAGACTCGTTGAGCTCTGCTGTGAGGTCACTTCCTGTTGAGGGCGCCGTGACGGCCTGAGGCTCTGAAGGATCTGAGGAAATAGAAAAACTTCATGAAGTGTTTTTCGATGGCTGGCCGGGTTCTGAGCGCCCTCTAGTGGTTCTGGGTGGAACCGTCTCACCTGTCTGCTGCTGGCGGGCCAGTCGCCTCTCCAGTGCCCGCTGCCGGTTCTGCTCCATCCGCCGGCGCTGCTCCTCGGTCAGGGAGGGAGGAGCTGGAAACAGAGCTGGAAACGGAGCCGGGGTGGAGTGGACCGGACCCGGAGGATCGGCAAAGGAGGCCTGGCTGATGAACGGATCGGGATCTTGGAATCCAGCCGGCGGCTCCTCCGCTCCTGGAAACAAGAGAAACCAGCTCAGATCCAGAGTGCTACTAATTAGCCGCTATGCTAATAGCTATGCTAATTAGCACCATTAGACATCTGAGGAATGAAACGGATCAATCTTACAATGTTATTTTACTGCTGCTGTTTTTGCTCAAACAGAATTTTAAAATACAGTGAAAAATGTTTTGAACAGCTGCTGTTTGATCATCATGTTTTCTGAATGCAGTTCAATTTATTGGCTGCAAAGTATCATGAGCTCCTGCCTGCTTTTGCTAAATGAAATCAGTTCTTAATTGATACATATTTTTGAGCAGCCATTGGTGTTTCCAATACAGATACATTCTGAAACACCGTTACTGTTCTGTCTCAGAAGCGTTTATCGTTTCACAATAAAAAATATTCTATTAGGATATGTGCTCATGAAAATTTTTATATTTACTGAAATCTAAAATTATACTTTGATTCAAAGTTGCATGACCAAAATACATGCACATTTACAATTTACTTTTTCTAAAATTATGGCTGAATTTTTCATTTCTATCCTTAGATTCCTGGTGTCGCTAAAAAACACCAAACCCAAAATATGGAATAACTTATAATTATGGCCACCTGTTATGTGTTTTAATATACTATTTTGCCTGAGTATATTTTATTGCACACTGTAGCTCATAATTAAGATTATTTACTGAGTTTATCAGCAAAGTTTCACCCTGTCGGCCTTTTAGCTACATGTAGTTAAAACTCCAATTAGCTAGTGAAGCTGGTTAGGAGTTAAAGGTCAAAATTATTTAAAATTGACCGATTTTCATATATAGAACAGGCATTATGAGAAAAGTTTGGGCACTTTTTAAATCTGTTAACATAAGTTACTGCGACAGCCCTGAAGGTTCGGTCCGACTCATTCAGCCTCTGCAGCAGCAGGAATCAGATTCTGGTCCGGTCCGTCTCACCTGGTTTGTCCATGAAGTCTTCGTCTGTGAGGGGCATGTCCAGTCGGATCCGTTTGAGGCAGGTCTGCAGTGGAGAGGAGGAACCCGTTAGAACCCGCCCTGCACAGAGGAACGCTCCCTTCCTGCTTCAGCCCACCTGAACCTCCTTCTTGCTGCCGAGCTTCTCCACCCTGTCGATGAAATCTTCAAACTGCAGTTTGGGGAAGAGCCGGTGGGCCCAGTTCTCCATCCTCTGCATGAGCAGCTGCAGGTCCTCCGCCTGGGTCCAGACATCCATCAGACACAAAGAGGATAAACATGCGATCAGAAGGAGAACAAAGCCAAGACATTTTAGATCCAACAAAAACAGCTGGATATGGAGGATTTTAGAGGCCTAGTGTTATGTATTTCATAATAGCTACGTTTTGTAGCATAACCAGGTAACTGTTTCCTTCAACTGTTAGAAAAATGGACCTTGAAATTGGGCCACTGTCTCTTTAAGAAGCTCCTGCTCTTTCTGAAGCTCCACCTCCAGGAATTCGCCCCAACATGGCTCCTCTATTAACCCTTTAACGTTTTACCAGCGCTGCTCTGAGCAGCAGCTCCTATAACGAGCTCAGCAGCTCCACCAGCTGTTTGCTAACTGCTGCTGGCTAGTCTGAAGGAGCTGAGAGGTCCTGAGGGAGGGCGGCTCTGTGAGGCAGGAGCTAGGTCCAACTGTGTGTTTTGGTTCTGAGTGGTTGCCATGGAGATTAAAGAATTTCTCAAACATGAAAGAACCAAAGCAACACTCCGGGTTTGTTTCTGATGAAGAAAAACTTTATAACATTATAGAAAGATCAAAAAGTCTGTTTTCCATGATACTGGCCCTTTAAGATGTTTACTTTTTAGCTAAATGATGTTTAGCTTGTTTCTCACCTCGTGACCTTTGCCCTTAAAGCGAGTGTTGGCAAACAAGGTCCGCAAAGCCGGCAATCCTCTGTCTGAAATGAGCCTGAGAGGAAATGACATCAGTCATGAGCGTCTGGATTAACCACCAGAGGAAAGCGACCTGTCATGATGGGAAACCTCTGGGAGTCCAGCTTCGGCTGCGGCCTCTTCACTCCTTTCCTCTTGGCAGCCGGGACGTCGGCCAGCTTGGACACCTCGCCTTCCTCAGCTGCAGCACAACGACAGGCGGCCGTCACCAGATCGTCACGTTCATCTCCACTGACGTTTAAAAACAAACGCTCACCTTCTCCAAACGGGTCGCCCTGCGCCTGAGCGGCTCCAGGGGACAGAGGGGGAGGAAGAGGAGGGAAAGCTTCATCCTCCAGGTTGGACAAGTCGCTCATCCCGTCGTCCTGTTGGTCATTCATGGCGGCTGAATCCTGAGAGAAAACAAGCATCTGCATCAGCCTTAAAATCTCTGATTTAACCTGCTAAGGTCGAACGTTTTTTATGTTCAATCACAGTATTAGGAACTATCTGGAATATTTGGGGGATATTTCAAGTGTAAAAGAAACCAAACTGAGTTGATAAGATATCTGACCTGTTGCGTTTTCTGTATGTTGTGCAGATCTAGTTTCTGTTTCATTTATATAATTTACATATTACATATACTTTTAATTTATCCATCCATCCATTTTCTGGTCCCTTAGTGGGTCAGGAGGTGCTGGTGCTTCTCCAGGTAACGTTCTAGGCGAGAGGCGGCGGTTTTATTTGATACCACTTATTTATTTCATTTATCAATTTCAGATATTCTTTATTATATCACCTTCACAAAAATAGTTTTTTACAATTATTTATTGTACTATTTTTTATTTTATATAATTTATTTAATAATTTTTTTACATTTAATTTATTTTATCTTTCTTATTATATGCTTAATTTATTTATTATTTCTTTGGAATCTTTACATTTTTTTTACAATATAGCCAACTCCATAAAATGTTTATTTCTACATTTCATTATTATTTCATAACTTTATTCAATATATTTTATTTATTTATCTTTATTGTTTTATTTTGCAGTATAATTTTAAGTGCTTTATTTGTTGCTGCGTCTTTACCAGGACTGCCTTAAAGTTTTTTTTAATCTCCATGGAGATATAGCTCCATGTGTGAAGCATGTCAGCTGTGTTCACCACATTATATGCCTCTATGAAGGTTTATTGTGTATTGCTTAATGTCTGAACTTTTTCAGATTACATAATCTGAAAAAATATGATCTTTACTTTTTATTTAAAGTAAAGATTAAATAAAATAAGTAATATTATTTATCTTTTAGTTTATTGTTATCTCGTGTGCTCCAATTATTTAGCTCAAATAACTCCTGGTTTCAACCAGAGTAAACGGAAATCTGTTAAAACAATTGTTTTTACACTGTAATCCCCTTCCTGCACTATAGAGGGCGGTAACACACTGTTGGAGAGTCTCCAGAAGAAGTAGCATTGAAGGCGGTAAACACTAAAAACAAAAAGACTAACATGTTAGCCGGACACATAACCGATATTTGGGACAACCCGCCTCAATACAGAAGACATGAAGGTGTTAAACGTCTTCTTTGTTTGGCTGCTGAACCGAACCTGACAATAATTCAGACACAAACTGTGGATAAATGAGCTGAACTAAAGACCAACGGCGGCCAGAGAAGATTTGAAACTAATAAAACTTTCAGTCTTGACCCGGAGAAGAGCCCTGAGAGGACTAAAACTCTGTGAAATGAAACTTTAATGTACCTTTTGATGAGCTGCAGCGCCACAGAATCAGAGGACCCGCCACTGAGGCGCCTTTTTCTTCTGCAGTTGAAATAAGAAGCCCGCAGCACTGCTGCCACCCGCTGGATTCATCAGGTATTACATGCCGGGGCAGAAATTGAATCCCAGCATAAACGAATGCGGTTACCAGGTTCTCCAGCCAATTAAAAATAACATCAGGCTTACGAAACCTCGCAGTTCATCCTGTCATTATTCTTGTCTTGCAGGCTGAATCTGTCCTGTAATTTTGTCCACATCAGGGCGAATTTAATTATCCTGGGACCTGCTGAAAAATATTAGGTAATTGTTATTATGTCAGTTTAAAACCTGCAGGGGAATAATTTTTTCCATGAGTGAATCTGTTTCATATTTATTTTCTACCAAGTGAAAAATAAGTGATTATTTCACTCTGGGGACTTTTCAAGCACTTTGTATTGCCTTGTTGCTGAAAATGTGCTACATAAATAAAATTACCTTTACCTTTTACCAACCCTCCCACTGCAGAGGAGAGCATGAACCTGGTCAATGAGCTGTTTGATGAAAAATAAATAAAATATTACATTTCATACACAAACCCCTAAATATTCCTCATATTTATTATGCACATTTAAACCACTTTATTGTTATATCAAATTTAGAAACACAACTGATAATAAAAGCTTCAATATGATGAAACTCAACAGTAAAAACAAAGTTCAGCCTAGTTGTTTATTCCAGTCAGAACCAGTTTGAACAGATCAGTCCAGTCTTAGATCAACAGTAACCCAGGCTTAATAATCATTTATTGATTAATAATCAGATTCTGTTTGTTCTGCCTGCTTATTGATGACCCGACTGGAACAGAACGGCAGGGCGGTCAACAGGACGCCGCCGCTCTGATTGGTTCCTGCTGAGCTCTGCTTCCATGGCAACAGATGGGCGACCCGGCGTTCCTCAGAGGCGTCGGCGCAGCAGAAACATGAAGAAGACGGCGCTGAGGAGGATGCAGAGCGTGCAGACGGTGGGAACAACGATCTCTGTGACCATCTCCATGTGGCCAATCAGTGGATCTGCAACCAGCAAAAGAGAAAATATTCAAACACTGAACTTCAGAAAACAAACAAAAATATACAAAGTACAACACTAACATTTTCCCTTGAGTAAAAGTGGAAACATGCATTGAAAGTTAAAGTACTTGTTCTGTAATGCAATGGTGTAGTGTCATGATGTGTCTCTACTGTACATATATTTTGTTTAATTCATGAATGTTCTGCCATTTTCATGATCAAGATAATGCATGTTTTATTGTCCTTCCACTCTGTGACAGTTTAGACTTGGACTTGTGATTTTGTGGATCTGGACACTTAAGTGCCATTAAACAAAATAAGAAAGAGGATGACTGAACCTTTGAAAGTTTTTATTTAACACAAAGAAAACCAATATACTGCAGTCTGCCTAAAACAGTAGACGAAGGAATAGCAGGTGCTAATCCGTTCCTCTGACATCATCACCCCATTTTGTCATCACCTCCACAGCTGAATAAATATTGTGTATTCAACCTGGTAATGGGGTCAATATTTCAGTTTCCTGAAACTAGAGTCCATTTTTAACTGGTTAACTCAGATAAGTCATTGATTGCTTTCAAATCAATGAAAGCAAAAAAAATGCAATGTGACGTAAATGTAACGTATAATTTTTACATTGTAGGAATATAGTGAGTAAAAGCCGAAAGTGCCTACAATTAAATCTTCCTAAATGACTTATTCTGCCTCCTGGAGCAGGTTAGGATGGATCTGTGGGCTGCAGAGCATGTTCATTACTCGCTGCACAAATTCATTCTCAGATAATGAGCTTTTAGTCTGATCAGTTTTAGGGTCTCTGTCACTTTAAATCCAAATAATCTTCTGCAGGCCCAACTCAACATTTACACTCCCAGTGAAAAAGCTGATTTGTTACATTCTGGAGGTTTTGAAACGGCTCAAACACCAAGAAAGATGAACTTATTACCAAAACATGGCTGGGTGTGTCTTTAAGAGGTTAAGTTGGTTTTAGTACGAACCCAAATGCAAATACAAACACGGGCAAAATGCGAATTTAATTAGACTTACTTTACTTGATTACATTTTCAATGTACATCATTACATAAGCAATGTAGTTAAGGACATTAAGGAAGAACTTGTACTTTGCTACTTTAATGCATCCCACCAGTCAGAACCTTCAGAACCTTCCCAGGCAGGAAGTGTGTGATTTCTGATTGCTCCGGATCGATCTGGGCCTTTCATGCCACTGACCTGCAGCCAGCAGCTGGTTGCTGGAGGAACACGTCTCCACAGCTTTCCTCTTCCAGCTCTCCACCTGCAGACACCAGACAGAACCAGAGTCAGGCAGCAGCTGCTCCTGGACCCGGCTGCGCTGCCTGGGCTCACCTCTCTCTGGCTGGGGAAGCCGTTGGAGCTGATGATGCGTTTGTAGAACTGGACCGAAGCTTTTGGGAAGCGAGGTTTGTTCTTGTTCCTGAAGTCCACGAAGTAGAGTCCGAAGCGCTCCGAGAATCCTTCGTCCCACTCGAAGCCGTCCAGCAGAGACCAGGCGGTGTAACCCTTCACGCTTACGCCGTCTCTAACGGCTGAGGGTCCAAACAGACAGACGTTGATTCGGCCCGGCCAGCTTCCTGTCCCACACAGGAGAAACGGTCACCTTTCAGCAGCTCGTTGATGTATTCCCTGAAGTACTGCATCCTCCAGTCATCACACAGGTCGGTGCACAGCATCTTCTCCGAGACGCCGTTCTCCGTCACGTAGATCATCGGGTTCCCATACTGGGTCTGTCAGTGACATCACACGGAAAATTCAGGGTTAGAACCACAGAACCTCCTGATCCGGTTCTTCTTTCCTCCGACTACAAACAAACAAACAAACTTTCATCCAACCAACATCCAACGGAGACCCGACAATTTCAAATGTTCCTCTAAGAATCTTTTTGGGGTGAAGTCCTATTTTCTGTTTTTGGCCTTAGAATTTTACAAACATACACAATCTACTTTATGATGGTAATAATTGAAGAAACGAGCAGTAACGACCAGCTCATATTTAGAAGGAACAGAGATGTCTGAAAAATAAAGACAGAAATTTAATTATTCAAAGAGAGTGAACATTTTATAACAGAAAAATCTGAGCCTGAGTATATATTAAAAAAATAACATTGAATTGATAAATAAAGGTGATTTTAATTATTTTGTGTTTTTGTATATTATCTTTGATAAATTCCACACAGAAATAAATAAAAGCATGATGACTACACAATAGAAGGTTTAATAACAACATGAATTATTTATTTGATTATCTTGTTTCTTAAAGTGTTTCTGGTTTTATTTTTGAGTCTCATTTTTCATTTTCTTTATTTTTTCACTGTTTAAATGATATATTTTTTAACGTTGAAAAATGCACCACATCATTAAATAATGTGTGTTCTTCACACTGCCTGAGTAAACAACATGCAGCTTTAATGTTCCAGTGCTAAATGTACATAAACGCTTCACAAATGTACAAATGACACATTAAAGTTGCTAACTGTCATGCTATGCCATGCAGATGCTCAATCTACACTGAGGAGCATCAAAACCAGTCATTTTTATTAGTAATTCACCCAGTTACTATGTGACTGCTTTGGTGGGGGTCAGAGGTCATAGGCTACAGCCGGCCAGCTCTCCTCATGTTGGGATGATTACATTTTCATCCCAACATGGTCATTAGGTATTGAAAGTAAACAGTGACAGAGTAACTTTCTCATTATAGCACAAATCTGGATTGATTCTTGATTTTGTTGCTTTACCTTCACAAAGTTCAACAGCCTCCGGAACCCCCAGGGAACCGAGTAGAGCCACTCAGAACCGGGGTCGGGCCACTTCGGGTCCACCAGCTCCGCCAGGTCCCGATCTGCGAAGTAACTGTCCCCGAAGCCGGACGGGTAGTTCTTCTGGGTGACGTAGCGGGTGGTGTAATGCCCGAGGCCCAGGAAGTCCACGGTTCCTCGAACGTAGCTCTTCTCCTGAGGCGAGAAGACAGGCAGCCGTGACGCGCCCAGGCCCTGCTGGCCGCTCTTCCTGCCTGGAAATCCAGAAGGCAGGAGTTAGTAGTTCTTCTCCAGGTTTTCTAGATGTCCAAGACTTGGAAAATAATCTGATTCCTGCTGCAGAGGCTGAATGAGTCGGACCTTCAGGGCCATCAGAATAATTTATGCTAAAGTGTCCAAACCTTTGTTAAAATGCCCGTTTTTAATGTCAAAATCAGTTTATTTTGACATTAAAGGTTAAGCTAATGCACTACTGAATTAGCTTCATAAGCAACCATTGTTCAAAAATATATATTTTAACTCGGTTTTAACTTTCTGTTTGACCAAAAACAGCATCAGTAAATTGACAGTAGGAGTGAAAAGTTTGCTTCATTCCTTAAATGCCCAGTGGTGCTAATCAGCATCATAGCTGAATTGAAGAACAATTTTGTTTACAGAGACTTTATAATTCATTTTATTTGTTGTTTCTGTTGTTTTGTTGATTTATTTTGGATATTTAAAATGTCTCCAGTGTTAAAAGCTCATTAGAATTTAAAGTTTGTTGATATTTTTGAATGTGTTATTGAATTATTATGCCATTACCATAATATTACTGGAATATGGTCTCAAAACAACATCATCGCAATAATTTATCATCCAGTAAAATGAGTTATTATGGGGGGGCTGTGGTGGCTCAGGGGTTTAGCACAACCCACATACGGAGGCTTTAGTCCTCGACGCGGCTGTCGTAGGTTCGATTCCCGGCCTGGCGACCTTTGCCGCATGTCTTCCCCCTCTCTCATGACCCTATTTCCTGTCAATTAACTATCAAATAAAGGCCACTAGAGCCAATAAACCTAAAAAAAAAAAAAGAGGCAGGCCTACTAATTTATTTAACATGTTTGGATGTAAATTCAGCCTTTATGTGTTAATGTCTGTTCATGTTTAGTCGGCCATTTTCTGAGGAACGTTGAAGGAAAACCAAAGCCTGTTAGCTGAAAACTCCACCATGTTGGTGTGCATGATTTTGCTGGAGCAACCGGAGCGGAGCGAGAACGTACCGATGTATTCCTTCATGACCGCTGGGTAATCTCCATGGAACAGCGGCGAGGCGAACCAGCCCAGGTAGAAGTGGATGTAGCGCTCTGCTGCTTCCACGTCCCGCTGGTTGGACACGTCCACCGGTTCGCCCCAGTCAGCAGTCAGGGAGATCCCGATCAGACCTGGGCCCAGCTAAAAACCAGTTAACTACCGACCAGAACCCCAGAACCAAACCGCCGGGTCGGCTCACTCCGTCACCTTTCTGCTTGCTCCTCCACTTCATGTCGTAGGTGTGCCAGACTTTAGCGTGGGCCTGGAAACAGAGACGAGCCTCAAGTTGCTACTTAAATCTATTTCTGTTAAACACAAAGCTGCACTTTCTAATGTAAAGCCTAAAGGTTGAACACCGAGTCTGAAAGGGAGCAGACAACTTCCCAGTTCAGTGTCAAGCCTGAACTTGACTCGACTTTGAGAGCAAAGCTGAAGTCAAATTTCAAGTCACTGGAGGCTAAAACAAGTCTCAAGTTATTCAGGGCCAAGTCAAAGTCTAGTTTCAAGAAATTCAGGCCCAAGCAGTCAATTCTCAAGTCACTAAGGGGCAAAGTTCAAGTCAAGCCTCAAGTTCAAGTCAAGTCAAATTATTAAGGGCCTAGTCAAAGTCAAACTTCAAGTCATTGAAGGCCAAGTCAAACGGGAAGTCTAAGGGAACAAGTCCAAGTTGAGTCTGAATCTCGTTGTAGCGGATTAAGCGCGACTCGGGTTGGAGTCTAAACTCTAAACTGAAGACAGATCAAACTCTGACAGATCAGCGGCTTCAGTTTCAAACTCATGTTGGATCAGAACCAGATCCTGATGGCTGATTCTTCAGGTTGAACCCACGGCGTTGCGTTCAGGGTTATAATGGCCGACTCGGCTTTTGGAGCAATCTGGACCCGGACTGACCTTGATGATGTGGTGAGCCGCCTTGTAAGCGCCGCTGCCCCTCGTCCTCAGTCCCGGGGCGTGCTCCCCTGTTTCGTATCCTTCCACAGAAATGGACTGGAAAGAAGCAGATCCCCTCTGTGAGACCCAGACGTTCCCACGGTCAGTGAACGCACCATCCACTCACCCAGGGGTTGTTGAAGGTGATCCAGTGCTTCACTCTGTTCCCAAAACGTTCAAAACACAAGTTGGCGAATTCGTTGAAGTAGCCGACCATGCTGGCGTTCTGCCAGCCGCCGTATTTCTCCTGCAGGACCTGCGGGAACGCCCACTTCCTGGTTATGGCTCCGCCCACGCTGACGCGTCTGTCAGGTGGGAGAAACTCACCTGAGGTAAATCCCAGTGGTACAGAGTGACCACAGGTGTGATCTTACTGTCCAGGAGCAAATCGATCAGGTCGCTGTAATATCTGATTCCTTTCTCATTAACATGCTCACCTGCAGGAAGTTACATCATCATCAGCCATCTATGCATTAATATTACACAGGAATATTCATTCATTCATTTCAAAGCAATTTCATGTCAGAAAACAAAAGGAAAAATGTATTTCAAATAAAACCAACATATTTCTGGAATATTGTCCGATCTGCAGACAAAGTGATGACAGGTGAAGGTGTCCCGTCTGTTTGATTCTCCATTTCATGATCCTCCAAACTGATCAGAGGGAAAGACACACCTTCCCACAGTAGGACATGGTGGTGGCAGCATCATGCTCTGGGACAGAGAAACTGGATGGAACGAGACTCTGGGGGCTGCAGAAGAGCTGAGCCTGGGGCGAAGGTTCACCTTCCAACAGGACAACCAGCCTGAACAGGTATTATGGGATGGTTTAGAGCAAAGCAGATTCAGGGGTTAAAATGGCCTAGTCAAAGTACAGACCTAAATCAAACTGAGAAGCCAGCAGTGAAATACACCAGAGACCTACAGATCAAACTGCAGCCAGAGGTGAATCTACAAAATATTAGTGCTGATTATAAATGCACGCCACACTTTTCAGATTGCTTTAGGCTGTATTCACACCAGGAAAGTTCTTTGGTCCAGAAAAGTACACTTCTTTGTTTTCTTTTAGTGTGTAAAGTGGACTTAATTTATAAACGACAAATTTGACTTAATTTGACAATCCTTGCTCCCATTGAACAGAAAGGATGTGGGGGCGGGACAAAGGACCAGGAAGTAAATCCTCCTGCTGCATTTGAGTTACCACCGCCTTCAACTGCCACCAATAATTCTGCTGACTGGAGAAGTTTTAGTTTCTGTTAGTTAGAAAAACGTCTTAAAAATTGTTTTATTTTCATGTAAAGTGGCCAAACTGGGTTTTTACTTCTCAACCCGCTGGGTAAAATCCTCGGCCAGGAAACAGAGAAGCGATAATGATTCAGCTTCATCTCCTTCATCAAGCTAATATCATCCTAAAATACAAAAAACAGACAAAAAACATCATTTCACATTCATTTTCTGATCCAAAACAAAACAAGAATGTTTCCAACCTGCTTCTAGATGTTTTGTTTCTATTGCAGACGACATAATGAGGAAATTAGCTGCATTTTTTTTTATTTGTTGTAATAAATTTCTGCTTCATCTGGCCTTCCTCTGAGCATGACTCTGTTTTCTGTTGCTTTTCTCTTTCTGTTTTGAAGTTGGTATCATTCTTGGATCTGCAGCATTTTTGCTGATCAGAGTAATGTTTTAATTCAAAGTGACTGAATATTTACCAGAGCATAAAGATCTTTAACTAATGTTGTAGGAAACATTTGGAGAGTCGTGTAACCACCTTGAACTTGTAGTAGCCTTCACAGGAAGAGTCTCCTGTTTCATTTGAGGAGATTTTTCCTTTTTTATGAGCAAAAACATCCCAGATGCTCATTCCTTTCCCGTCTGTATTCCACGCTCCTTCAGTCTGATAGGCTGAGCTTCCGACTCCCCAGGAGAAACCTGCAGGTTGATCAGAAATAATAATAGTTTTGAAGCTCCAAATAAAACGTGGGTTAAATTTCAGCTACTAAAGAAATAAATAAATGTTCTGGTCGGGGTCCACAACCCCAAATAGCTGACTCACTTCTTCCTGTTTTGGTCCTGGAACTGGATTAAACATAAATTAATCCAGACACACACAGAGGATCCTAAGTCTGATTTAGTCCAAAGTTTTAATTAAAAAAGACAAAATGTTTGAGACAAGATTGGAATATTCCTCCCACAACTTCACTTGGCTGATGAAGATGGAGATCAGGGTCAAATTATTACCAACATAAATTTCTTACCATGGAAAATATTCAGCAGAACTCAAATATTTGTCTTCTTATAATCAGTAGAAACGCATTTATCATGAAATTTGTACTGGAAAACCAGCTGAGCTTCAGCCAAATCAGCTTTTATTTAATTCCTAAAACTCGACTAAATGCAGCGAGCGCTTTTAAAGAAAATGACCTAAATCCTGTTCTTATCCTGAGAACAAATTTGTTCAATCGAATCCAAAATAATTTGAAAACCAGATGCCTTTTTCCATATAGCAAATGTGCAAAGTCATTTTTTAATTTGAACAAAATTTGTTTTGTACAAAAACAACATTTGGCCCGATTTTGTCCAATCTGACAAAAAGTTTGGACACCCCAATAAAACTCAAAATGAAACAAAGATTTGGCCTGCTACAATAACAGATGCTGCTGCATGATAAATCCTCCCAGAAGTTATTGTGATAAACGATAATTTCGTTTTGAGACCATTTTCAAGAAATGTAGCGATAATAACAAAATAACACATCATACAATACACTTTAAATTATAATAAACATTTAACACTGGACACATTTTAAAGGCCCAAAATTAATACGAAATCAACAAATATAATGAATTATGAAATCTCTCTGCTAATAGAGACCAAAGAACCAGACTGAAGGCTTTTATTGTTCAGTTCTGGTAGAGAAAAAAATACAAATCATGTAAATGGAAATGATTGAGCTTGTTTTAATTTATCATGTGATTTATTGATTATTACGGCAGGTCTAACAAAGATTACTTTTTTATCTGAATTTTCAGCAATTGTTGGTTTTGAAATTTTCTAAACAGAAAAGTAACTCATTTTTCTCCATCCTACCAGTTCGTACCAGTTGGGAAGGTGCCGTAGTAGAAAGAGGTTTTCTCATTTTTGGTCCAGTCAAAGTCTCCACCAGCTGAAACCCACAGCGCCAGCGCCAGAAGACGGATTCCTGTCCACAGCATCGTCTCCGCTCGCTTCCTTCACCTGCAGGACAGGCAACATGCAGCCAGATTTAACAAACTGCCAGAAAGGCCAGAAGAAGCGGACCTCTGCCCTGATGTGTCGCCATGGCGACAGCAGATTTATCTGAGCGAGCTGTGGGACAAACAGGAAGTGGGACGGTTTGTCCAACAGAGACATTTCATGCTGCTGGTTTCTCATCTGCTCTAGAATCTAACTGAAACGGGAAAATGAAGGAGAGTGTGATGGATTTGAGGTGCTGCCTGACTCTGAACACACACACACACACACACACACACACACCCACACACACACCCACACACATCTGACCTGCTGCGTTTGTCTCGTCCGTCTCCGGGACGCAGGAAGAGTCCTGAAGCTTCTGGTTCCCAGCCAACACAACAAAAACACAACAGAGTGAAACATCCAGGACGTTTTCCACTATTCATCACACACCCACACACCGACACACGCACACACACACTCTGAATGGTGCGGCATTGGGAGCCAGCGGAGTGTGACAGTAAATCTGCTGGACAAACACATCTGATGGAGAATGGAGGGATTTTAACACTGTAAGCAAACTGAATGTCTGTGTTCATTCAACATGGCTTTATGCTCTGCAAGCCTGAGGAAAAAGAAAGTACACCCCTTCCACTTCCTACTAACTATCTGATCCTTACCTGACACCAAAGGTATCTAAATCAAACCTAAACAAAAATCTGTTTTTGTGATTTTTGCAATCAAAAAATGTTTGAAATTAATTTTAGGTTGCTGTTTTACTCACTTCCAGCAGGAGCTAGCTGCGCTACGACGTTAACATGCCTTCCTTTTCTTATATTGAAAGGTTAATTGTACAGTCAGTCAGTTATGGACTGTACCATGACGTCATGTCAGGCTGAAGCATGAAGGAAATACTGCCACCTGCAGGTGAGAGTTAGCATCACTTAAACCCAGCAGTATTTTTTGGGGCAAAATTGCAATAAACTCACAATTAAGCATTAGCGCAAAAAACTCAATCATTGGTATATTATGAGGACACATCAAAATGCTTCACTGTGTGTGATAATTATAACATACGAGTTTCACTGTTTTAATTAAAATACTGAAGTATATTGATTCTTTAATGACATCCTTATTTATTAAAATGCTCCTGCAGAGGTAAATGTGAAGGTTAGTCCATATATGGTCAACAGGATCCTGCAGGCACAAATCAATGCCAGCAGGGGGCGCAGGTGTGACATTTATTGAAATGTCACACCTGGAGGGAATATTTTCTTCCTGTGTACCAAAAACTATTCATTTTGATCTTTTTATTTTTTAATGTATTATGTTACTAAAATGGCTTTAGGAGAAAATAAACCAACTATTGATGAACATTAATGTTAAATGATTGGATGTGATGACGATTCGGTCAGAGACAGTCACAGTTTTGGGAGCCATGGAAAGGCTGACCTGGGGTCAGCGCAGTCAGGATGTCCTGCGGCGTTTTCCAGGCTTCCTGTGAATAATCCAGGCTCCAGGAGCAGCGGGTCCCGCCGCCATCACGGCCCTTTTCTCTGCTTTGTTTCAGAGAAAATGCTGAAATGTTCAAACCCAAACTGTTGGCGCTGCACTCCGCGCTCGTTGTGTTTCTGTTTCATTCATCCTGTGACTCGGGGGCATCAGGAGTGTGTGTTTAGCATATGAATGGCCCCGCGGGCCCCGGCGGCCGCATCAGGAGCAACCTGAGCCTTCTGGTAGCTCTGCGCTGCATCAACACGCCATATTTAAGGCGCTTTCCGGCTGCCTCGCAGAGCTGACATGAACATCTTCACTAAGGTCCCAGGATTAACCCAACAAACCAGGTACGTCCTGAGGGCTGGGGCCCGCCGCGGGGGGGCCGCCAACAGTTCCACCAAATCACCCAGACTGAGGATGAGAAAAATACCATGAAACCTGAGCTAAGGACCGTTTTAGAGTCCAGTTAGGCTCCAAAACACAAGGACAGTTTAATGTTTGTGTGTTTTTATGAATAAAATGGTTGTGGGTTTGTCTGTCTGCAGCAAACTGGGGTCTGTGCTCCAACGTGCCTTCTACGGGTCCACTGGGAGGGTGAGTCCAGCCGAGAATCAGCGCCACCTTAAAAAATCTGATCATTTGTTACAGAAAAGTTAAACGTAATTTATTTACATTTGTTTAATGTGACAGCTTAACTTCATTACTTCTAACAAGTTATCTAATTTATTTAAAGTTGCATCGCCTGTTTTCATTTTCCAGTGTCTGCCATCTGTTGATAGCTTTAATAAATGTATCATATTTCTCATCATCACTTCCTTTTGATAGTTTACATGCTTAGAAGCAGGAGCAGTCGACCTCCTGACTAGATCATTTCAGATTATTTAATCAGATTATTCCTGTCCAGCATCTAGAATCCAACCTGTCACAGAAGAACCAGAACATTTAGAGTCCCAAGTTTGCGGAACCGTTGATCCAGAACTCTTTGAAACCAATGAGTCTCTGTTTGACCTTGTTCTCTGTGGCCAGGTGACCCTTTTCGAGCAGCGAAACTTCGCTGGTAGACGACTGGACCTGAACTCCGACTGTCCCAGGATCAGCGACAAGAACTTCCCAGAGAGATGTAACTCCGTCCAGGTGGACAGCGGAGCGTAAGTTCGGCTTTTCAGGCAGAAACTCAAACATTGAGAACACCGTGGGAACTTCCCAAAGGTTAACACCAACAAGAAGTACTGACCAGAACCGGTTCCGTCTCCTAACACAGTGTTTCTCAAAGGGAAGGCCACTGGGGGGCGCTAACGGAGAACGATGACAAAAAAATTAGGAATAAAGGGAACCCAATAAATATTTAAATCATAAATGTATTTTTTTATATAAATGCAATCTGCCTTTCAATCATTTACTATAAAATATACGGTAAGTTAAGATAACTTCTTGAAGATGAAAATAGCTTTTATTTTCCTACAGTAAAGACTACTGTCAGGTGACAAGCAGCGAAAGAGTGAAATTCTGTTTCTTTGCAGGTTTTGTAGCATTGTCTGAGTTTTCAAAGGGGATGTGGGAAAGTTTAGGAACCACTGTCTTAAAATATATGTCTTTAGAAGAAGAGAGGAAGTCATCATCTTCTTCTCTGTGGCGTTACTGGCAGATGGATCGGGTTCGAGCAGGAGAACTACCGGGGCCGTCAGTACCTGTGGGACATGTCCGACCGCGGGGAGTACAACTGCTACGACCGCTGGTGCGCCCAGGTGGACCATGTCTCCTCGGTGCGCTCCGTTAAGCAGGTGAGCCTCTAAAACATCATTTTACCTGATTTCTAAATGTGTCGGCTTCTCGTTGATCAGCTGTCTGTGGTTCTCAGGACAACAATCCTCCCAGGGCGCAGCTGTTCGAACGAGCCGGTTTCTCCGGGAAGAAGATGGAGATCCAGGATGACATTCCCAACCTGCTGAGCCGCTACAACCTCAACAGAGTGGCGTCCATCCGGGTCCTGGGAGGAGCGTAAGTCCACCGTCCTCACAGGTCCAGTTCGGGTTTTACATCAGGAAAGGCTTCGTTTGGTAATACGGGATGATATCTTTGACATTTGGGTCCAGAGATCTGGGTTCTCTCTCTTCAGGAGGTTCAACCCTCCAGGAAGACCAGATGCTGACCCATTTTCAGTTTCCTGTCAGAGATCATCAGATTTTATTTTAAATGCTGGGGTTGATTATTTCCTTATTTGGGCTGAAAGTCTTGCATTCAAGTAAAATAAGTCAAAGTTTGTCATAGTAGTTACTCCAAAGCCAGGATGAATGCAGAAATATTGTTCATAAAAGGTGAATCATCCTAAATATTCAGCCTTAAACAAGCTAAATGTGCATATCTTTTCTTATTTGACATTTATCTCACCAGGAAAATATTGTTAATAATCTATTTTACCAAAGAATATTGGCCAAGACTGGCAGCGGCGCACAGAGATTACACAACAGCAGAAAAAATGAGCAGACTTAGAAATAGAGCTTCAAACTAAAGCTCCAGCTAGCAAGCTAAGTACTTCGCTTAAAGCTTAATATTTAGTTAACCAGCTAATATTTAGGTGACTAACTAAATATTAAGCTATCTAAAAATTTTATTACATTTTAAATTTAATATTAATGAAGAAAATATTTAGCGAGCTAATGGTATGTTAAATAGCTAAGCTCCATTATTTAGCTAGCTAAAGAGTTAGCCTCAAACTGAGGAAGCTGACTCTGTAGCTAGTAGGCTAAATATTTAGTTTGTTAACCAGCTAAATATTTAGCCTAACACTAAATAGTTCATAATGAATGCATAACAAGGTGAAAAAATACATTTGAATGGGGTTCCCAGGAAAGCTGGAAAACCAGAATCATGTAAAGAACCTCAGGGTGTTCTGGACCTGACCCACCTGTCCGATCCGTTCTGCCGTCACAGCTGGGTGGTGTACCAGGAGCCCAACTACAGGGGGCAGCACTACATCCTGGAGAAACGAGACTACCACAACTTCAATGACTGGGGCAGCCAGAGCAGCACCGTGGGCTCCATGCGCAGAGTCCGGTTCGGCTGAGCCTCGACCCGACAACCAGCACCACTGGAGCCCGTCAGCTCGACACACAAAATAAAGACTATTTTAGTAATAAACTTTTGTCTTTATTGACTACATTTATTATTCAGAAGAACCACATTCAGGTGACGTCACTACCAATAAAAACGTGATAGGATGAAATCCGGAAAATGTTTCCATAAAAGGCTGAGAAACTTCCGGTCTCTGCTTTTTGTCACGTGGAGTTTCTCAGCTCACTGGATGGAGACGCTTGTGGATTATTCTGCATTACATGACTTTATACTTACAGAGGGGCCTCTAAACGGGCCAGAAGTTGATGCATTTGCCTCAAGATCAGCAGGGCTTGAAAGTAAAATGAGAACTATTGGAAAACAAACCAGGATGTGGAAAAAGGCAACATGCAATTATAGAAATACTGAATTTATAATTATTTTAATACACAATTTCTTTCAGAAACAAATAGATATGACAGAAATTGAAGGAAAAACCCATAAGTTGTAAAAAAAAATAAAAATTATAGTAAGTCTGCATTTGTCTGTCAAGACCAGTTCAAAGCAGTTTTATAAAACGCAGCTTTTCATTTTTTGGTTCCAACATTAGAGATCACAGCAATACCAGAAACAGAGTTTTAAGTTTACATTTTAATGCCACCATTGAATTAGTGAGTCACTTATTAACTTTTGTCTTGTGCATAAATGGCATCAAACGGCCTCTGCAGAAGGCTTGAAGGTACAGAAAACAGACTCAGTTTTTAAAACCGGTTTTATTTCAGTTTAACAAAATTAAACTCAACTTCTTGATTTAAACAGAAAAAAGTCTTAGAGTTTGTTTCCACAGAAGCTGCTTGCAGACAAACTTCTGCAGCTCATGTTCACGATGCAGTTTAAGGCACAAGATCCTAAAAAAAAAAAAAAAAAAACTACAAAACTTTGATGGAAGTTTATAAAAACATTTTAATAAAAAAGCTCCAAAGCAAGAGAACAAATCCAAAACTAAAGTGCAAAAAGTTAAAGTCCAGGAAGTCGGTCGGGGTGTCAGGACTCCTTCAGCAGAGGAGCCGCTAGATTCTGGATGACGGAGGAGTTCAGCTGAGGAAGGAGGCTGATCTTCATCAGTTTGCTGCTGGAGTACTTCTTCCTCACTGCCTGCAGGGACAGAGACAGAGGGTCTGTCCTCCAGCCAGGGGACAGAGGGTCTGTCCTCCAGCCAGGGGACAGAGGGTCTGTCCTCCAGCCAGGGGACAGCTGGACATCTTCGACTCACCTGGAACTTGGTCCTCCCCTCGTTCACCAGCACCACGTTCTTCGCCAGCTGCTGCATGATGGGCTGCAGGTGGGCCTGGTCGTAGGTGGAGTAGTGCTGCTGCGTGGGCGACTGAGGAAAAAGTCACAATCTTTAGTATGAAAACAGGAAGAAACATTTTGTCCCATTATGGTTCCAAAGCAACTCTTTCCAGCTGGGTTTTAGCTTTAACTCTGTTTCAGCTGTTTTGCAGTTTCCTGGAAATTTGTTCTGGATGCAGAGCAGAACCAGAACCTGAGAGGTCAGGAAGGTTGGTACAACAGCAGATCTTAAGTCTGTTCAGTAATTTATAAACTACCAGCAGTAGTTTAAAGTCTATTCTCTCAGTGAAGAGAACCGGGCGGTGTCTCCATCTTCCTGGTTCCTGTCAGGACTCCAGCTGCAGCGTCCTGGTTGGTCAGTCAGTCCTGTGATTCGCTGCTGCAGGAATCAAAGCCACTAGAGAGAGAAACGCCTGATGAGCTTCTCTGATCGGAGACTTTGGAGGTTCTGGTGGAAGGCCCACTTTATGTGGCTCTGAGGTCACAGGTCATCCTGATCTCTAGTTTCCAGCTGGCATAACAGAAGCTGAGGGACAGGTAGGGCGACTCACCCAGGGCAGGCCGTCCACCAGCAGCTGGGACAGACACAGGGAGGCGGCGGCGACCTCAGAGGGCCGCAGGTGGACCATCTGGTAGTCCAGGAGGCTCAGCTCCATCAGGTACTTGGCCAGAGTGTGCTTCTCTATGTCGGTCTGAGACACAGAAACAGTCAGAACCAGAACCACTCATCCAGTCTGGACCAGAACCTTGAAGAACTCCTGATCCATTTTTAAGGAGACTGGAGTCTGATCCAGACCAGACTGAACGATCAATGGATCAGCGATCTCTAAAACACAATTAACAGGAATTCATTCAAAAAAACTCAAATCCAACATCAGACAAAAGGTTTAGAACAATTCAACTCCTCCAGAAATAAATATAGTTGTTACCTAAAATCCAACACAGCACAAGCCTGTCACAATAAAGGATAAAAAAAAGAAGAATTTTATTTAGTGGTAAAATGTGGCTGAGCAGAGATGCTTTATAGTTGACTCAGAATGAGGTAGTTAGTTTTAACCCCTGCCTGCTTTTTGCACATTTTCTCTGTTAAAGACAAAAGGATTAATAATTTTTCTAACAAAATTTTGTTACAGAGCTTAAGTTTAATCTGAAATGCTTTCCAGTGTTAAATCTTAAGAAGTTTTATCTGAGAGGCTGTTCCAGAATTAAGAGCTGAAAACTGTCCATCACTTCTGGGACAGTTTATCACCCAGAAACATCAGTGATGGCGACAGGCTGCTGATATTCAGACACTTGGTGGTAGATGATGTTACCATCCGTCGGTTTATCGGACCGCCGCAGCAGTAAGTCTGGAAGCGATGGACCGATCAGGAGTTCTCCCAGAATCCCCTGCAGCTCCAGACTCACGTTTGCCACCTTGGAGGCTCGGCGCAGGAAGTGCAGCGGCAGCGGGCGCCCCAGCTGGAAGCCGAGCCTCCTCAGCACCAGCTGCTCCATCTCCAGGATCTGCGCCTTGCTGAAGGCGTCGTCTGTGATGTAGGCGAAGTCTCCCACCTCCGGGCAGAACATCTCCTCGTACTTGCAGGCCACCAGCATGGCGGCCACGCCCGCCAGCTGCAGCTTCCTGCGGGACACCGGCTGGACCTGCGGTGGCACAGAGGGTCAGACCCGGCGGCACAAGGAGGTTCTGGTGCCGGGTTCCGGTCCGGCTCACCTGCAGGAAACGGTCCAGGACGGCCACAGTGAGGTACAGAGTCTCCTGCAGCAGCTGGAAGCGGGAGTGGACCTGGATCAGCCAGTCCACCAGTATCGATCTCATGGCCGCCGTGACCTCCGACCCCTTCAGGTAGTCGGCCCGGATGGCCTGCTGCACCTGGAGACACGCCAGGGGTCAGAGGTCATAGTTTGTTGAGACAGGTGAGAAAACAGTCACATAAAGTGGTAAGAAAAAATTTCCACTTGATTTTTTATTTAAAAAAAAAAAAAAAAAAAAAAAAATTGACCAACATTTTTATGGTCAAACAATAAATAAATTTAGAAAATATTTGCCTGACCTTTGGGGGGCGCTGTGTCACACACTGCATGAAGCAGGCAGTTTGGTACTCTTCAAACATAAATGTTTATACATTTTCTACATATATTGGAGTTCCACAGCGAGATAATTAATAAATGCATGCGACACATCTGCTCTCTGGCATAAACAGGAGGCAGAAAGTACAACGTCACACTGACAGGGGGCAGTGCTGAGCCACAACAGGTGCTTTTCTTCTATGCTTCAAAAACAAAGAATGTTTACAGAAAAACAGCAAAATCGCTCCAGGTTATTCATCTCCAATTAAGCTGCAGGATTTTTAAGTCATAGTTTTAACAAAATAACATTTGTGGAGATGGATGGGTGCATCGGTTCCATGAAGATCTAGCATGATTTTTAATTTAAATGCATCAATTTTTATTAATCAAATCTTATTTTTCCTGCCTTCATTGAATTTTAAAGTTTCAATCAATTGAGGCCAAAAGTAAATGAGAAACTCCTATACTAAATTTTCAATGTGTATATTCAACTCCCTGCATGTCACTGGGTCAGAGGTCAGAGGCAAAATGTGGTTGTGCACTAGATGCAACATACTGGGCACCAAAAAGATTCCTAGTCAGAATTTTCTACTTTCAACAGCCGTTTGTGTGAGATGCGACTTATAAAACAGAGGAGCCACATTCTCTTCAGAAAGCAAAAGTTACATTCTGGGTCAGAGGTCAGAGCAGGACGTTACCTCCAGACTCTGCAGGTAGGCGTAGATATCCTTGACATAGTGAGAGCAGAGCTGCGGCTCCACGGCGTCCTGCTCGTCCACGTCCGGCACTAGCAGCAGCGTCTCGGAGAAAGCCAGGCACAGTTCCCGCTCCACCTCCAGGGACGGATCCTCTGGAGGAGCCGGGACCGGTTCCGGGGCCCGGGCCGGGGCCTCCGGGACCCGGCTGGGTTTCTGGGAGCAGGAAGGCTTGGAGGACTTCTTGGATGCTCCAATCCTCTGAAAAAACAACAGAAATTTAAACTGAAATTCCTCATTTCTGCCACAATCTTTGCCAATAAAGCTGATTCTAAGACAAATTTGATATTTGAAGATGCCTCAACATAAATCTAAAGATCAGGATGCGAGACTCCATCTACAGCCAGAACCGGTTGAGGTTTGACGTTCCAGGATCCAAGGACATTTGAGGACTTTGTTGATGCAAAACACAGAACATAAATATATTGCGCCACTTTTAGCATTTTGGAGGTGAACCTCTGCAGGCCTCACTAAATAGAACAATCTCCCCCATCAAAACAACTTTATTCTCAAACTGTTCTCCTTTAGGTGGAGATTCTCCTTTATCGGTTTGCTGAAATATGACAGCAGAGAGAAAAAAAGTTTTATGGATGATTTTAATTGTTTATGTCCCTGATTGCTCACAAAAACAATCCGAATAATTATTCTCCCCAACTCATCTTCGCCAATTAAGAAAACTTCGACATTTGTTACGATAGTAATAAAACTTATTTTGGTTTAAAAACCAGCAGCATCTACATCCGGGTCACCTACGAGTCAAAGGCCAAAACATCCGGTTCATTCTCCTTTGGGACGTTGACCCCTAAAACCTGACGAATTTAATTAGGTTACCATGACGACACATTATTCAAAGACCCCAAATTTCCGCCGGTTTGGACCCAGAACCAGCGGGTTCTGGTCCCGGACTGTTACCTTGGTGTCGGCCAGTGCTCCGGTGTCGTTGGTGATCTCTCCGAGAGCGGCTCTCCTCGGAGCCGCCGCGGAGGTTTTCCCCCTCTTCAGAGGCTCCTCTGCGGCCTGCAGCGGCTGCAACAAACCGAGACACGTTGGACCACGAAGACAGAGACACGAAGACAGACGGAGACATGTTAACTCACCGCAGCTCGAAGCCCAACAGCAGACATGTCGAGATAAAATCCTGAATACTAGAACCAGAACCGGAGAAGATCCACAGCAGCTGAAACTACAGAACACGATTCACGCAGGACATTCAAATAGTGCTGCGGGAATCTGATTGGCTACAGGTTAGGCTAACAGGCCGCTTATTGGCTGCAGCTGAGGCTGATTGGCTGAGAATAGGAAGTCAAATTCAGATAGGTAAACAGCAGAAATACTTCACTCGAGTAGCGAAATGTCCTACGGAAGATCAACAGGACTTTAATACCTACATATTTTTTATTATTTTGCTTCAAGTATAAAGCATTCTTCCATAAAATAAATAACATTACTTAGATATTGAGTATTACTTCTTCATCTGATTTAATTTATAAAAATGATACAATGCGACAGATAAAATATAAAATTACGTTCAGATCCTGGTTCTGTAAATAATAAATAAAGTAAAAAAATGTATCACATCATCACAAAGTAATAATTATGTTAACATCTGTTTTTCACAACAAAAACCAGTATTTTCAGTTACTAATTTATACAGAACAGTGCAAAGCAACAAAGCTGGTGTATAAACAAGAGGTCTCACTCAAACATAAATTGTAGGCTTTTGACTGATGCGATTCTGGGTTGACAGAAACTTCACTGCAGTATGAGTACAGTAAAAATAATCCTACAAGTACTTTTTCAAAAAGTTGCTTAAGTAAATAAAACAGTTGACTCCATATATAATATCATGCTGCTTCACAGTGTGTTAAACAGCAACCTCCTGTTTGTACCAAATATTCTCTAAAATGAGACAATTACTTTTATGTTTAACATTTTAATAATTTATCACTAAATCTATATTTCTAGATTATTTTAATTAACCAATTAAATGTCTTATCTGATTCACTGCTGGAATCTTATTCCGTGCTGGATCAGAACTCCAACTTTTTAAATGAGAATATTAAACCAAGTCTGAATTATTTAGTCAAATCCATCTGGTTCAGATGAGATCTTCCAACAGAACCAGAACCAGAGGGAATCATTAGCTGGCATCACCAGCTGTCTAATGAATCATCATTATTACATTTTAAATAACTAAAGAGCATCGGCGAGTTTGAATGTGCATTAATACAGAAAAGCTTAAAAAGGTACATTTGGTGCAGATAAAAGGATCCAAATTTAATCTTTTCAAAATAAACATGGAGACTAAACTAAGTTCTTAAAATGGGGAACATTTAAGGTGCAACACAAAGTATAATTTTTTTAGTCTACATTTGAACATAAATGTACAAAAATTTAATGAACTCTGAAATAACAGACATATAATAACAGAAAAAATCTGCTGCTGTTTTTTCTTTTTTAACCAGAGAAAGATTTCAGAAATATTACAAAATTAAATTCTTTGCAATTTTAGTTGGAAAAATATCAAAACAAGTCTATTTAGTCCAACTTTACTTAAAGTTTCACAGTAATCTCAAAGCAGTAACTGTTCAGATGTGTCCTGGACTGTCAGTGATCTGCATGTGGAGTCAATTACATCTGACTCGGATTATTCCTGGTCTGGTGGATAAATGAAGATAAACGAGTCTGAAATAAAGACACCGCCTGCGTCTCTGTTTTTATTATAGCATCTTCTTCACAACCTGCAGCCGCACCTTCATAGAACCACAAGCTTCTAATAAATCAGTAGAAAAATACTAGCAGTAATGGATGGATGGTTGATTAAGTCCAGCTTCCTGTCAGACCTGCTGCTGTTCCCAGGATCCTGCAGCTCCTGCGTTCGGAACATCCTGG
This sequence comes from Phalloptychus januarius, assembly GCA_902982915.1. Lineage (NCBI taxonomy): Eukaryota > Metazoa > Chordata > Actinopteri > Cyprinodontiformes > Poeciliidae > Phalloptychus > Phalloptychus januarius. Next base: position 956,595 of record CADWAE010000388.1, read on the forward strand.
GATTTATCGGCACGACAACAAACAGAAACTCGGTCCGTTTCCACAGAGTCAAAACCGGGACTGCAGAGAAACGGACCTGGACATGTGGAAAGCCGTTACTATCTGTCTTATTCCCAACAGGACGTTTTATCCCGGGAACGTTTTTCAGAACAAACATGGAAACCTTTCTGAAAACGAACACTAAGAAGTTTCCACCTGAGTGGATTTTCTCCACCTTCTTCAGATCCAATGAAATCGGTGTCAAACGTTCGTGCCGCAGACGTTTGCACTGCTATCTCTTTAAATATATTATTATATGTTTCCAGAGGTCACGAAAGGTCAACCCACCTCCCCAGTTTTCCTAAAATCAGTCAAACCTGCCGTCAATCAACTCGACTTCATTTCTGCTGCTTTGGCTTTAAAGATATAAATGAAAGTTTAAAGGTCAAAAGGTCAACTTGCTCCGCCCACATTGCCCAGAGACTGCTGTCAAACATTTGTGGTGCTACCATTTTGAATATATTAATAAAAATATAACACAAATGTTTGACACCAATTTTCATTAGATTTGAGGAAGGAGGAGCTGGTTGACCTTTCATGACCTCTGTGGCAAAACCAAAAAAAATGATGACACAAACCAGCAAAAATGATACCGGAGTTGACCGACACCAAATTCATTTGTTTGGAAATGTGAGCGGGTCCCTGGTTGACCTCTGATGACCTCTGGAGACATTTACTAAGATCTTTTAAATGTAGCGGCACAAACATAACATTGACACCAATTTAGTTTGACTTGAGTGATGTGGGGGGCTGGCTGACCTTTTGACCTTTAAAGCAAAACAAATGGAAATTTGACACCAGTTTCATTAGATGTGAAGAAGTTTTGGCTTCTCAGGTTTTCCTGACTCCAGTTTCCTCGTCTGTTGGAAACGTGGCGTTGCAGTTTGTTTGAGTCCGTTTACAGACGGATGAATGAATGAATGAATGAATGAATGAACGGCTGGTAGGAATGCATGATGGGAACCGTCACAGTTCGTGATCCCAGCCTGGGAAGCAGCGGCAGCCGGGTTCTGCTGATGGACGAATCGTCCGTTCTTCCGCACATTTCCTGATCCGATCTGAGGAGAATAAAACTGCTGTTTCCGAGTCTCTGCTGCAGCTGCGTGAGGTGGAAGCGGCTCTCAGTTCCCGTTCTGGTTCGTCTGCAGATACTCGCTGTGGAGCTTTTCCTGGGCCTCCCACAGCTTCCGCAGCTTCTTGGCTTGGCCTTTGCTCAGCTCCTTTCCTTCAGCATCATGAGTGGGGAAACCCTGACGGAGGAAAACGGGAAGGACCCCGAGCTTTCAGACCAAACGTTCAGAAACATCTTCAGATGAACCAAAAACCTTCCGGCTTCGTTTGGAAGGAGAGAATCTTCCGCTTACCGTCTCGTCAAAACTGGAATATTTGTCCGTTTCTGAGCGAAACATCTCACACGGAGGGACCTTCATCTTGGCGAGTTTCGCCATCTGAAAGAGAGAGAGCAAAGTGATTATTGGGCAAACGAGTCTGCGAATCCGTCTGATTCAAAACGTCCGGCGGACCTCCTGCTCCTGCTTCTTCCTGGCAGCTTCCTCCTTCTTCCGCTTCTTCTCCTCCTCCATCTGGGAACGAAGGAAGAGTTTCAAAATCACCACCAGTTCAAACTGTGTTATTCACTGATTCATCCTTTCATCCTCACTCTGCTTCAGTCTGGAACGAGCTGCACGTTAGGGAGATAATCAACTGATTAATCGATTAAACTGGAGCAAACAGGCTCAGTTACTGAAAAAACACCAGAGAAACTAAACTAAACATTCTGTTGTTGTTAGCGACTTTTAGTCAATAAAATAAATTATTGTCAAATTTTACTTTTATATAATGATTGATATGAAGTTTCTGTTTAACTTTATATCAACCATTTTAAATATTAAATGATTAATCATTTGATCCGAAGACTTTTTACCAAAACCTTTCTGCTCTTGGATGCTTGTATTTTAGTAAAAGTGTTTCTCCTCTGACTTGAGGCCTCTGCTCAGCTCTGCTTGCAGGTTAGCTCTGTTTTATTTCTACATCTGCAGTCGAGACCAAATGACTGGAAGACAGAAACACGACACACAGCAAACATGTAAAAGCAAAAGTTTTCAGCCACAGCAGAGCTTATCTGGCCGACCTTCTTCTTGTCCTCTCTCTCCCTCAGCAGCGTCTCCTTGTCCACCAGCTTCACCACGGTGGGCTGACCTGAAACAGATTCTCAGTTTGACCCGAGCCGCTGCAGACTTCCTGCTGGAGCTGCTTTAAAAAGCTGCGTCACCTTCGTGGTCCTCCAGCCGGACGCCCAGCTCCGGCAGCGTGTCGTCCCGCACGGCGTCGCAGAGCCGCAGCAGCGCCGTCACTGGACGGGTCACGACAACAGAGTCAGTTCTGGATCGGGTCGGGATCGGGAACCTGGGCTTTCGGCCTCACCTTTCTGCTCCCGGGCGATTTTCCGGACATCCTCCCTGAAGTCGGACAGGACCGCCAGGTAGGGCATCACCGTGCTCTCCAGCTGCAAAGATCGGACCAGAACCGGGTCACTGCATCGTTTTCTCTCCAGCCGGGTTCTCCCAACAGAACCGCCGTTTACTCACGTCCACAGCTTGTCCTCCGACTGGAAAACCGATGTGATCGGATCCTTCGATGGCGCCGAATATCTGGGGAGACACAGAAGATTCCAGTTATTCAAATAATAATAATGTGAAGATTTCATTTCCTGTAAGAAAAGAGAAACATGAAGGAATAAAAGCAGAATAATAAAAAATGACTTTAGTATTTATGTCTGGAAGCTGTTTTCAGTTTCTGAACATCTTTTTAGATTTTTTATTATTATTATTTTGTTTATGGCTTTAAAAAAAAGTCAGCGGAATAAAAACAAACAAATTAAAAGTAAATGAAGATTTTAAACCATTTTGTATAGTTACTTAAATTGATATTGATAATTTCAGTAAGTAATTAATTTATTTAGGTATTTATTCATTACTCAATTCATTTAATATGTCTTAAAAAAATTTTAAATAACTTCATTTAGGTGAAATATAAAAATAAACTAACTTCTAGCTTTTTTGTTTTTGAAATTTTAAGGTTTTAATTAATTACTCAAATTAATGTAAACATATGTTTATGAAATGTTTTAGCTAATCAAATAAATTAATTCAACCAATTACTTGACTTAATGTTATTAATTAAATCACACAGTTAATTAGGTATTTATTTTCATACTTCACTAATTTAATGAATTATTTTTATTAGTACTAAAATATATTTCTGTAATATTTAAGTGATAATTTTATTAGATAATTATTTAAGGTAATTTAATAATTAATAAAATATTTGATGTTATTTGTGTAATTAAATCATTATTTATCTAAATTGATTATGATTAAATAAATATTATGTATTAACTTATATAATTATTAAATAACTTGACTTAAAGTAATTTTTCTCTTTGTGCTATTTCATTTCTGCTTCAATAAACCAAAGCTCATTAAATGTCCCTCCTGATTGGTCGACTCCACGTCGTCATCATCATCGTCACCTTCATCATGGCCGTCAGGTAGCCGGCGATGCTCTCCAGCAGCAGGCGGTTGGGCCTCAGCTTGGCGCTCTTCCTGCCGGCGATGTAGCTGTTGCTAAGGCCGACCAGAACCCTCATCTCCTCCATGGCGCTGCGGGTGTCCATGTTGTCACACAGCGCCAGGTGCACGGCCCACTTCCTGTCGTAGAAACTGGAACACACACACACACACACAGACCGGTGTGCTGTTGGAGCAGAGTGTGTGTTGAGGCTGAAGCTGCTTCCTGTCCTCTGACGTCTCACCTGCTGTTAAGCTCCGCCTCCTCCTTCTCCCACTTCTCGAAGCGTCCGGTGAGATCGCTCGGCGCCCGCAGGATGTCTTTGACGTTCAGGAAGAACTCCTGCAGGACAGGAAGAAAACCGGCAGCATTAGACCCGAGCGAGGCCATGAGGCGGCGGCGAGATGTGGCGGCGGAGAGTCGCTTGATGAGGCGACGGCGAGTCGCCCGAAGTGGCGGCGGCACCTACGTTCATGAACTTCTCGTACTGGACGGCCGACTCCATGGTGTTGGCCGAGTAATCCAGCGTGTCCTTCCAGGAATGCATGAGGAAGGCCAGGCGCAGCTGGCGCGCTGCGGGAGGGACGGCTCACGTCAGCAGGGCACCTGCAGGCCGACGGTTGCCTGGCAACGCAGGCAGACTCACCTGTGTTCTTCGCCAGAGCGTCCTTTATGGTGATGAAGTTTTTCAGAGACTTGGACATCTTGCAGCCGGCGATGGTCAGGTGGCCGGTGTGCAGGAAGTAACGGACCCAACAGTCGTTCTGGAAGAATGCCTGAAGAGAAAACAGCTGGGCTCAAACCGGGTCCAACAGAACCGCCATGATGGGGGTCAGATTAATCTGGATGATTTGTTTCAGTTTAACGTCCAGGAATATTTCCCCTCCATGTTTTTGAAGGTGCTGCAGAGGCAGCCGGGCCACTGGGGGGAAATCAGGAGTACAATTCTGGCAAAAATTTCAAGAAATATTTCTAGAAAACAAGGACATTTCTGAGTTTCAAAATTTAAAAAAATTCACTTTTGTAAATTTTTTTGAGTTGAGAAAGTTGATAATGTTTAACTTTTCAAACTTTTCTTGAAAATATCAAAGATTAATCTGAAAACTTCTGAGTTGTTTTGGCAGAAACAACTCAGAAGTTCTCCTTAAACATCCAGATGTCCCTGGAACACCTCAATATGGATCTGATTCCTGATTTTCATCTATTAATTTGCTCCATTTCTTTTCCTAAAAATAAATTATATATGAAAGAAAATGTTTTTTAAAAAGTAGCTTTTATTTCAATTATTCTTCTGCGAAGATTTTGGCCGAGTATCAGGCCAATGTTTGTTTAGCTACAAGAAATAATATCAGCTTAATAAAGATACAATTTTCCCAGAAGAGCGTCTTAGAAGTTGTTTTCATGAGAAAAACAAACTTTGATGAATTTTTGTTAGGAGTTTCCATAAAATTATTACTTAATTCTCGTAGTATTGTGAAATTATTCCTGTATTATTTTGACTGTATTCTTGTAAGATCATAAATTCCAGTAATTAAAGGAATAAATTGTAGCCTATTTTATGCTGTAAAATATGCTTTGCTTTAAAACAAGATGGCCGCCTTGACGTCGCTCTGATTTATGGAAACACAGAAAGTACAAAAGTGAAAATAAAATCCAAATGTTCCAGAATTTAGATCTTCAGAAACCAAAAATGTGCATCATTAATAAAATCGATTCATCGGCCCGACCTTCTGCGGAGTTGGTTTCAGATTCGGCTGTTAGGAAGCAGAACATGAGCAAGAAAGTGGCAGGAAGTGACGGGAAGTTATGGGAAGACACAGGAAGTGGCGGGAAGTTGCAGAAAGTGGCAGGAAGTGGTGGGAAGTAACAGGAAGTGACAAGAAGTAACAGGAAGTGGCTGGAAGTAACAGGAAGTGACAGGAAGTGACCTCGGACTGGGCCAGCTCGTTGTCATGATGGGGGAAGCGCAGGTCGAAGCCTCCTCCATGGATGTCCATCGACTCTCCCAGGATGGAGCCGGCCATGGCTGAGCACTCGATGTGCCACCCGGGCCGACCCTGCCGCCGCCGCCGTAGGAGGACACAGACTCTCCGTTACTAAAGCGTGGAACATGAGAATCAGGAGGAAAATGGCGGCAGCCGCTTACCTTCCCCCACGGAGAGTCCCAGGACGGCTCGCCGGGCTTGGAGGCTTTCCACAGAGCAAAGTCGTTCTGGGACTTCTTCTCACTCAGTCTGTCTGCTGAGATGCTCAGATCACCTGCAGAGGAGACCAGGACGAAGACGAGGACGAAGACAAGGTTAGAAACCTAGCGTTTCAGACGCTACTTGTTCAAATTAGAGAAACAGAGAAAAACGACGAGATTTAATCTGAACAGAGATTCACTCTGAGGAGTCCGACGTCTGAACAGACACTGGGAGCAGCTGAAGGGATGAACGTTTAAAAGAGACATGGGGATGGACACACAGACAGACGAACGGATGGATAAACTAACAGCTCCTAGGAATTCTGCAAGTTTCAACGCCTCCTAGCACTAGCTACACCTAGCAGCAGCGCCTCCTGGTGTTAGCTGCAGGTGTTAGCTCCAGGTGTTAGCTCCAGGTGTTAGCTCCAGGTGTGGCGCTCTGCCATACCTTCTCCCTCCTGCAGCGCTTTCTCATCTCCCACAGCCTCTGGGACCAGCTTGGCGTACGAGTGCTGCGGACTGGAATCAAACCTCTGAGTGTCGAAGTAAACGGACCCGTTGGACTCGTACCTGCAGATCCCAGAACCAAACGGATCAGAGACAGCTGCTGCTGGAGAACCTTCCAGACGGTTCTGTTCTCACCCGTAACCATTGGAGATGATTTTCCTCACAAACTCCACGATCTCCGGCACGTACTCACTGACTCGGGTCAGAACGTCGGCAGGCAGAACCTGAGGGGAGACAGAGATGAAGCTCTCGCTCAGCTGATCTGGCGGAGGGGGCGGAGTCTGCGGCTTACGTTCAGGGCCTCCATGTCTCTGTGGAACTCCCCCTCCCAGAACTTCGGCAGGACGGAGAAGATGGAGTTCTCTGTGACTTCGCTTCCAAACTGCCTGTCCAGCCAGTCGGACAGCAAGTCCTTCGAGTTCTCCAGCAAAACCTGGGAGAATAATTAAAAAACAAACTCTGCTGCAGAGGAGCTGGAACCGCAGCAAGCTGAGGAGTTCTGCAGCGTGTCGGTCCGTCTCACCTCAGCCAGAGGCTGAAGCACATCAGCCGCTGCGTTGCTCTCCATCGCCCCCTGCAGGGGCTGCAGAGCGGCGGCGACGGCAGCATCCAGACGCTCCAACATCTGCTTCTTATCCGGGTCTGTGGTGGAGGCCAGCTGCTCCCGGAACGGCTGCAGGAAGATGGAGGAGGAAACTGATCCCGACCGGACAGGAACGCCACGGCGATCCCGATCCGATATGGACCGGCGCATCGCTCCCGAGCCGATCAGATCCCTCACTCACCAGTCGTGCATTCAGGACATCCTGCAGGATCTGAGCCGCCTGCGGCCGTTTCTCTCTGTACTGGTTCAGAAGGAAGTTCTGCCGGGCCCGTTTGATGATCTGAACCAGGAAGAGAATAAACCGTAAAGAACCACATGCCTGCATTATCTGATTGCTACATTTCGTTTGTTAGAAGAGACCTGCAAAAAAAAATAAAAACTTTAATTATGCACTTGTTAAAAATAATGCGAGGTCCCGGTTGGTTGAGTGACTTCAGTAACATTTCAAAACATTTCCAGAAACATGCAAAGATTTAATTTGCTGCAGAGATGGTTCCTTTAATTTAGTTTAATTGAGTCTTAAATTGAAGAAAATTACTACATTTTTACACATATTGTTTTTTTATTGTTTTTTTCATTTGGCTGCTGGGAAAAATAAAAAATGAACAATAATTTAACTCTTTTTTGCTTTACAAAGCAAAAAAAGAGTTAAATTTGTTTGCAAACTCTTTTTGCAAAAAAGCAAATTTAGCCTCATTCAATTTGATGAAGTTTAATCAAATTAAACCTCATTAAAGTTTAATCTGATTAAACTTAATTTCAAGATTTTAAATGTGGAATTTTGGAAATAATTTTTGTAGATCTCAGTTTTTACTTTGACATTAAAGTTTTAAAAGCAGTGAATGTTTTGATGACTAATGAGACGTTCCAGTTTACCTGCAGCATGTCGGACCGTTTCAAACCTTCAGAACCTTCCAGAACCGCTGGATTCTCACCTTGTCGTCGATGTCTGTGATGTTCATGCAGTACAGGACGTCATACTTGAAGTAGTCCCTCAGGATCCGCCGCAGGATGTCGAAGGAGATGTAGGACCTGGAACAGAGGCGGAGCGGCTGGTCAGGACGGAGCGGTTCTGGGTTGGTTCTGGGTTTCTGGTTCTGACCCGGTTACCTGGCGTGTCCCATGTGTGAGGCATCATAAACGGTGGGGCCGCAGCAGTACCACGTCACCTTGTTGTCCTTCTGGGGAACAAACGGCTCCTGGAATGACAAGACGGCGATTAAACAGAACCTGCTGAGGCTGCGGTGAACATCAGGGCTCAGCGTTCGGACCAGCCTTGTTTCCGCTCTGTTTGGGGTTTTTTTCTACAGTATAACTTCACAGTTTCGCAGGTGACTTCTAGTTTTATTTGCCTTTAGCAGCAGCCAGACTAATTTCAAATGTTACTTGGTGCTGCATGCACAGCTCCTCTTCCTCTCTGCTACGCTGCAGTTTTTCCTGTTAGCAGATCAGATCACAGCGGTTTTTCTCTAGCAGTAAGTTGTTTCTCCGCCTTTAGCAGTGACTATACGAGTGTGATTGACAGCATGAAGCTCCGCCTCTTGGCTCTGATTGGTTGTTTTTGTTGCATTTCTTCCGAGGGCAATAATAGCAGAGAGCATGGTGACGGTTCTAACCTGTGGGCAGGTGAATGCTCTCCTGCTTTCAACCTGTTTTCATCTGTTCATTCTCCAGATTAGGCTCCTGTAACTCTGATAGTTTGGATCTGTGCTGCATCACAGTATTTATTTGGAGGGCGCCATTACTTATCCAGAGGCGCTTTGGCACCCTTAGCCCCCCGCCCCAGCGCCACCACTGATTTATGGGTCCTATTCTGCCAGATCAGGTGAACATGCCTGAAGGTACAGCGGTTGCTGGGTTCTGCAGCCTAGAGTTGCCGGTTCTACGCTGTACCTTGGTTCTGGTCAGGCTGTTGTAGAGCCGCAGCCGAGGAGCTTCTGTTCCCGCTGGCGGCGACCAGGGAGGCTGGACCCGCTTCCCCTTCACTGGAATGAAACCAGAAACTCTGACATTCACGCCAGGCAAAGGTTTATGGTCCGCAAATAAAACTCAGCTTGTTTTCGCTCAAATCAAAGTAAAAAGTTAAAACGTGACTCAAGTACTGAGCAACTGATCAAAACAGCAATCATTTAAATATATTTAATATATAAAATATTTTAAAATGAGCATAATTAGAATAATATAATATAAAGTTATTTTGACATTTTAAAGACCAAAATGAAAATAATTCAGATGAAGATCAAGAAAACAAAACAGAATCTTTTTTTATATGAATTTTAACAAAAGCTACAGGTGTGTTTCTGGTGGATTTTTGATTAATAAAATGAGTTTTTCATTCAGTGAAGTTACTCACAAAAAATAGATGATCAATGACTGAAGTCAGAGCAGAGATGCTTCATAACAAAATCACTCAAGTAAAAGTCATTTACTTGAAGCAAAATCCTGAATGTACTTTTCTTTACTCAGATGTAAATCAGGCTCTCATGTTAAAACCGCAGAAATCATTCAGAGTTTGTGAAAAACGTTTAAACATGATGAAGAAAAGATTCATTCCCGTTTGATCCAAATATCAACTAAAAAGATTTTATTGTTTCAGTTTAAAAACATTTTAGATGTAAAATCTGCAAAACTAAGAGATGAAAACTTTGAACGTTTCGACAGCAAAGTGAAAACTTCCAGGAAGTTTCATGAAGTTTGTAAGAATAAACTGATCTTTTATTGCACCAGCAGAACGTCACACAGAACTAGAACCAATCAAATGTTAAGATCTGCATCAGTCCAGATATCGAAAACTAAATCTAGATTGGATATTGGTGACAATCTATTCAGTCCAATTCTACACTTTAATATTTATTTTACACTATTTCTAAATGCACTTTCTGAATTATTTGGGAGGTTTGTTGTAGTTTATGTTCAGTTTCTGTATTATTATTTATTTTAAAGTTGTTTTTACTCGTTTGACCAAACTGGTGGAGCTGCTGGTGTTTCAGTGAGCAGGTGCAAAATTACATTTAAAAATAAACGTTTTAAGTCAATCAGGTCGATACTAAACCCAGCCGTGACTCGGCTCAGTCCCACACAGAACCACCCGTTCTGGTGCTGCGGACTTCAACACGGATCCCACAGCATCACTGAGCCTCCGCCGTGTTCAGCAGCTGCAGGTCCAGCAGAGCCGATCAGACTGCTGGCCCTGCAGCTGTTTACGTCTGAGATGGTGAGACAGGAACTGTGGAACGGTTGTCATGGTGATTTATCAAGTTTTACTCTGTTTTTAACATTCAGCTTTTATACTAATTTTATTCATTATATTAATAACTTTGTATGCATTGATTACATTATTTTAGATTTATAATTATATTCTAATTGTTTATTCCACTTTTTGTCCATTTGTCCTTATATGTCCAATCACAGTTTGGCTCATATTGACGGTTGGAGTGAAACTTTATTACATGTTATAAAGTTAGTAAAGCTCAGGACCAAACGGTGTTTACATCCGTGCAAGTCTATTGAAGCAGGTCATTTCCTGCAGAAGTCTGATGACTGAAACTCATTTTTCCTCCCACTGATCAAGTAAAATCACTGAAATTAACTTTTGGCTGGGAGTATCTGTTTCTGATGGGTTGTGCCTTGAATTCTTCCTTTATATGAATTTTTCTAACATTTGTTGAGACATTTTGCTGATGCATCAAAGATTTATTTATTTTTAGAGATTTTTACAGCAGCTGGTGCAGCTGAGTAAAGAGCAAAAGCAGAAAAAGCTGAAAGTAAAGTTTCCAGAAAGCCTGAAGGAGCGAGGATCTGGTCGGACAACGTGCAGTGAGAGGACAAACAGAAGCAGCAGCTGTGATGTTTCTGGGGCTGCAGGCCTTCCTGACCCTGAGCTGTTTTAGCAGCGATAAGCCGCTGCTCCGCAGAGCGCCACCCACAGGCCGAAGCTCTAACTGAAACACTCCAGAGGAACTGTGGGTTCATGCTTCTCTGCAGAAACCTGCGTCACGTCAACCGTCTACTCACTGCTGCCGTCTGCGCTCAGGTCCTGCTGCAGGGCGGAAATGTGTCTGTACCAGCGCAGAGCGTGGACGTGCTGCAGGGCGGGGGGGCGGGGGAGGAGCCTAAAGGCTCTCAGGTCGGCCTGGGAGGGGCCAAAGCCCGCCAGGTAGCTGCGTGAGGTCAGGTAGTCGTTGAGGGCCGCCGTCAGCGCGGCCTCCTCGTTAATCTGCAGCAAGGAGCCAAACTCAAAGGCTGCAGAAACAAGAGGGCAGATGTTAGCAGCCGAGCAGCTGCAACTGCCCTCATCCTCTGGAGGGAAAAAAATCAGAGCAAAACCTCTGATCAAATCCTCGTCTCCTCACAGAAAACCCTCCAGCAAGCAGCTAAAGTCATCCTGATCAATGTGTCTCAGGATTTTAGAGAGATTTACTGCAAAAAATGTAGAAAATAAGGGGCGAATCGTCTTCAGGAGGGAGCGACATTCTTCTGCTGATACTTTCCATAAAAGAGGACAATTAAAACCCTGAAATATGAGCTGAGTGGAAACCGGTTTAAGACGAGTTCAACCTGGGTTTGACTGATGCAAACCATCTGCTAATTCCTAACAAGTTGTGTTTAAAAAACTCAACAGAACCATGATCAAATACAAGACAGGAAACAGACAAGATGAGGATTCAACAGCACAACAAAATGGAAGAGAAACCATGCATAGAGATGAAGGATGCTGAAGCTCAAAATGGGAAAAAGTATATTTTACTTGTTGGATGAATCATGCAGATTGCAGAAGACGTTCATTTTTTAAAGGATGACACAAACCTTATTATAGGACTAATATGACACACAGAGTATGTTTTATTAATTAATGTCATGATTAATGCCAAGAACATAATTAATAAAAACATATTCATATGCATGAGTCTAAATTCCCAATTCAATTAAGTGAATTCTGTCGGAATAACATTATAGATTTGGGCTTTAAGAAATACTTTAATTAGTTTAATAATTATGCCGAATTGAAAATATCCAGGTATTGTTTAATTACATTTCCTTTACTCATTTCTTTGTTTTACAGAACATAAACGCTGACATAAAACGTCTTCAATGATCGTTTCTTAAACAGAGTTCCGCTGATTTAGCCGAGCTTCTCGCTAACAGAAGCTAACTTAGCCTGACAGCCCCTGAAACATTAAACCGACCCTCCTCTGCTTCTTACCGGCTTCATGCCTGAGAAAATGTCGATGATAATAATAGGTAATAAGCGGTAAAAACTGTACCTGTCTCCGGTGAGCTCGACATGGCCACAGGTCTGAATGAGATGCTGATGCAACAATAACCGGACCGGAAGCCGAAACAGGAATCAATGTGTCAGAGCACCGGCAGCGGGGGACACCAATAACTGTCGGACTCCCTAACACATGTCGCAACAGGTGTTTTTCCCTTCTAATGGACAGCCGCTTCAGATCCTTAAAACTGATGACAAACACGGAATACAGCTCTGAATTTATTTGAGAACTAACGCCCCTTTGTCATTTTCTGTTTGTTTTTGTTCTTCTGCTTTCCCTGTTTGATGCCTGATCAATTTTATTTCACTTTTTTATTGTTACCTTATAATTTTATGTGTGCCTTAAACCTGTAAAATTTGACTTCTTCATGTATGTATATGCCACGTGATCCTTTACAATTGTTCAAAAATGTTTAATAAAAAACCCCGTATTTTTCAGAATAAAATCGTTTTTAAAATGTTGATCTTAAGCGGTCACAAAAATCAGAAGCTGTAGCGGACTACATCCGACAGAGGGCAGCACAACAACACTTAAGAGGAGAAGAAGAAGACTCAAAAGACGCGGAAGTTTGTTTGTTTTTATGAAATCTGATGTGAAAGTGGAGAAAACTGAGGTCGAATGTGAACCGGTTGGCTGAAAAGGGAGTCATTGTTTTAGTTGGAGTTGAAATGTCGAATTTTAAGGAATCAATTGATGCTTTGAGGGGCGTTTATGAGCGATATACGGAGTTTGTTCGGAAGAATCCTGCAGCTACCGCTCAGCTGGAGAACACGGTCCGAACCCTGTCCTACCTGATCGCAGGTGAGTCCAGCTCAGAGCCTCCCGGAAGTATTCACACCCCGTGGACCTTTGCACATGTTGTCTCGTTCCAGCCGCAACCAGGTGTTGGTTTACAGCACAGGACTGTAAAGTAGGATGAAAATAATAAATGGTTTCGAGTTTGTAAAGGATCGTTGTTTTGACGCCACTGAATACAACACCATAACAAATATTAACTGTTAAACTTTTAGGAGATGCACGATTTATTTCTAATTATAATGAGATCATTTCTCCATCCACCACCTCTGACATGTGTTGTTGACATCTGCCAGAAATCATCCATAAAACAGACACAAGTGGGAAAAAACACCATTAACAAACAAAAATATATAAATAAAGTTGAACTAATAAAAGCATTAAACCACCGTTAAGATGTGCTTGTTTAAATTTGGAGGATGCATTTGCTGGTGGCCAGGAAGAAGAAAATACCCAAACGAGCAAAATGAACCCAAGCAAACTCCACCAATATCACCTGAACGCACCATCCCAAATGTGCAGCATGGTGGTGTCAGCATCATGCTGTGGGAAGCTGGAGGGATCTAACAGAACAATCCTGGAGTGAAGGTTTGTTCACTCCAGGTATTATGGGATGGCTCAGATCACAGCAGAGTCATATCATGCCGGACGGCCAGAGAAGCTGTAGGAAAGCTTGGCTAGAAGATTCAGGCTGAGGAGGAAACTGGAGGAGAAACTTCATCGTTGGCTCTGTGGGAAACGTTTTCATGTCTGCAGGAACTAAAATGTCCTCGGCTTTCATTTCAGGGCGCTTCGCTGATTCTCATGAGATTTCTGAGCTTGGTGAGTGAAGTTCTGCTGCAGCTGTCTCTGACACTCCAACACCTCGATTATAGTGACCTCTGACCTCATATGCACTTTGTTCATTTCTTCTTCTTCTGTCTGGAGTCACATCCCGCTGTCACTGCTTGTTTTCCACAAGCATTTTCCAAGCTTTGCTCCGTTAAACTGGATTTTAATTTGTGGAAAACAAATTTAACTTGAAGAAAATTATTGAGATGGAAATGTTGTTTTTCTTCATTCATTTTAACCAATTATAAGCCTCATTTATGTCAGACTCAGACTTCTACAAGACTGTAAAAATCTTTCTTTCGGTGGTTTGGAGTCCATGAATTGGCGCCTGATTGGTCAGGAGAGTTTTCTGTTTTCATATTTTCAGTGTACTCTGCCTCCAACCTGCTGGTCCTGTTCAACGACAGCATCCTGCGAAAAGGCCTGCGATGCGCCTTCTCTGTGGTGAGCTCGGCTGTAATTCATCTTGCTGGAGAGTTTTCATCATTTCCTGATCATCAGGCAGATTTTTATGAACGTTTTCCCTGCTGCTGCTGTCTGTGCAGCCTGTGTCCCAGCAGAGACTCCTCACCTGGCTGTCAGTCCTGGAGTACGTGGAGGTTTTCCTGGAGATGGGAGCCGGGAAGCTGTGGGGGGAGGCGGGCCGCTGGCTGGTCATTGCACTCATCCAGATTTTTAAGTAAAAACCTCTTTATTCTCCACTACCAGCATTAAAACTGTTCAAATGTTTTAAAAATTTCTGTAATTTTTTTTAAAGTATAAAATAAATTAAAATAATATAATGAAAATAGGGCTGCCCAGTGGCACAGCTGATAGCTGTTGCCTTGCAGCAAGAAGGTTCTGGGTTCGATTCCCGGCCCCGGTCTTTCTGCATGGAGTCTCCATGTTCTCCCTGTGCATGGTGGGTTCTCCCTGGGTACTCTGGCTTCCTCCCACAGTCCAAAAACATGACTGTCAGGTTAATTGGCCTTTAAATTGTCCCTAGGTGTGAGTGTGTGTGTGGATGGTTGTTTGTCCTGTTTGTCTCTGTGTTGCCCTGCGACAGACTGGCGACCTGTCCAGGGTGACCTGTCCAGGTGACCTGTCCAGGGTGACCTGTCCAGGTGACCTCCAGGTGACCTGTCCAGGTGACCCCGCCTCTCGCCCGAAACGATAGCTGCAGAGGCACCAGCACCTCCTGACCCCAGTAAGGGACAAGGGTGCAGGAAAATGGATGGATGGATAATGAAAATAAAGATAATGGGTATTTTCTATATAGAAATAATATACTAACACATAAATAGAGACATAAAAAAAGAAAGAATATTGTCTCTGTTCCAGAGCTGCTTTTCGTCTCGTTCTTCTTCTGCTGTACAAATCCGGCCTGCAGACTTCGCCTCCCATAATCCCCCTGGACAGAGGGTCCGATTATGTCTCTAAAGGTCAGATTTATTTACATTTTTTATCACTGCTCAGAAGAAAACCATCAAAAATGTTTGTTCTGTGTTTTTATCCTTTGTTGTTTTGTAATCATTTTGAAATAGAGCGGGCCTGAGAACACAGCCTGGTGGGACGCCTGCAGGGTAAATGTTTTCTGATCGAGGTGTTTTCCTCCACAGACGACTCCAGCGGTGAGGATGATGCCTGCTTTGTGGGCCAAAGGTCAGGCCGTGTAATCAGACCTCTGGGCAGCGGTGAGAAACTTTTAACGACTTTTAAAACTTTTAAAATCCTCTCAAAACGCCGTAAAGATAAAAATGATCCACATGTTGGGATCCTCAGGTTTCCTCTTTTCCACTTTAATTTAATCGGTTGCTTCTCATCCCATAATAGTTCAGTTATGGGATGAGAAGCAACCACATACATTTTTATATGTCATAAAATCTGCAGATTAAATTGCAAAATAATCTGGAAAATTTCCTGGTTTTTATGTTTGAGGTATAAATTATTAATTATCAGAGAAGGTGGGAATCACCATGGCAACCAGCGGTACCATCGTTCTGATCATTTCAGGTTCAGGTGAAATGTGTCAGAACAGGAGTTAGTCAGATTTCAGAGTAACGTGGAATCTGCCGTGTTGTAGCTCCGCCCCTGCAGAGCTGGCAGTGGGACGCGGCAGCGGCGAGGAAGAAGAGGAGCAGCCTGAAGGAGAGCCGCCCGCCGACCGAGCTGAGTTTCCAGGAGACGCTGGCCGAGTCGGTTTACATCAGCCGGCCGCTGGTTCACCGTATCCTTCCACCGACTGAAAGCAGATCCTGTTTGAAGCTGCAATGTTCCATTCCACCACTAGAGGGAGCTGGCTCTGCCTGCTGCTGCTCAAGGCCTTAATGGTTCAACTGGTGGAGTTATGGACGAGGACCCTCGATGTCTGTGTCATCCTTCCACCAGATTTTACCACCTGAATCATTGTTATTATTATTTAGTGAGAAGCAGCTGCTGTTTTCTTTGAGTTTTCCGGATGACAGTCCTGTGTCTCGGAGTTTGTGGGAAGCGGTCCTGGAAGCCGTGGCTCGTCTCCGCCGCCCTGGAGCTTTCCAGGTAAACAAACTGCTCCAATAACTTCCTCCTGGCTAAAGCTAGTCTAGAGGATAATCCTGGATGCTGCTGTTTAATGTTTTTGTTAAGTCATGTTTCAGGCTTTTTGTTCTTACTTCTTCATGTGGATTTGATCAAATCTTTCAGAAAACAGGATTTTATCTTCAATAGGGTGAAAAAAGGAAAAATTAAGACATAAATGAGATGATTGTTTTTTTCCTGTTGAAATGTTTTTATCATTAAATCAAAGCTCACACTGATTTGTCATCAGCTGGACTCTATGGAGCTAAATTGAGGCCATAAAATTTATCCCACCGCCACATCCCAGATTTGCAATTATTATTTTTAAAAACAAAAAAAAAAATGAAACTTGGGGGAAAAAAATTAAACTCAGAAAAAAAAATACCACAAAAAACCTAACCCTACTTTTCAGATCAAATTTTAAAAAACATTTTGGCCCTGATTTAGATCCGTAGAAATGAGTTTCCTCACTGCAGGATCGCTGAGTGTGTGCGGCAGCGTTTCACTGGTTTCCGTGGTTTCTGCAGCTTCGCCATCCTCAGCGACGCCAAGCTGGAAAACCGATGGGAGAAAGCCGAGATGAAGCGGCGGGCCTTCCTGTTGTGCTACTACCTGCTGCGCTCGCCGTTCTACGACAAGTACTCAGAGTGAGTCAAACATCGGACCTAACTGAACGCCCAGATTAGTGAAAATCAACACTTCAGTTAAAAAAGGAGATCCAACAAAATCCACAATTCAACTCATCATAAAATCATTTTTCTTCAGTGAAGTGAAAATTTGTGTTTTTCCCGTTGTGCCTGCAGGGAAAAGATCGTTTTCCTGCTCAGACTTCTGGCGGATCACGTTCCGGGAGTCGGACTCGTGGCGCGTAAGTACCGCAGTCGGGTCACGATGCGAGTTCTGCGTTTTTCAATCGAAATCAGGCTAAAACTGAAAGTATGAGGGTCAGACTGAGAATTTTTTATTGTTGAAATTACAAAAATAAAGTAACAAAATTAGAAGAATAAAGACTCAATATCGTCAGAAGAAAGTGTTAAAGTGAGTAGAAAAACCGGTTTTGCTGAGTAAAGCAGCTCAGTCTTGGATCCGATAGTTTCAAAGTTCTGCTGCTGGGAATCATCTATGATGAAGTTAAAAGATGAATTATTTGGCACCATCTGTAAAACTTTCACCAAACATTCTCATTTTATTATTCTTTGCATAGGAGTTATAAAATGACTGTTTTCTACTATTACAACTTTATGAGTTTATTCTCTTATTTTAACTTTTTGTTTTATTCTTGTATTTGTTCGATAAAGCTCAGAGAAACCAGTATTTCCAAGATTTGGCAAACTTGAATTCTGAAAGAAAATGGCTGATTTTATGGCACAACTTGTGACAAATTTGACCGGGATGTTTTTTATTTTGTGTTAATTCTCCATGGAGATGGTTTGTGTTTTTATTGCTTGTTTAGCTTCAGAGAAACATTTGAACCCGTCTCTGCGTGTTTCAGGCCCTCTGATGGAATACCTCCCCACCTGGCAGAAGATCTACTTCTACAACTGGGGATAAGCGCCATGGATGCGACTGGAAGCTGGACTAACATTCCCACTGGAAACGGAGACGTTACGTTCCACAGACTTTGCTCAGACTGAAGTTGTGTTTCTGATCCGGTTTGGCGAACAGCGAAGCGGTCAGGCATGCGGCGTTTCTCCATTCCTGCAGCCTGTGATTTACGCTGCGTCGCCATGGTGACGGTGCCGGATGATTTGTAGCGGGCCGCACAGATTCGCTCCGTCCTGCAGGTCTGAGAGCGGCGACCCAGAACTGCTGCTCCTCCTCCAATCATAGAAAACTCTAACGTGAATCATTTCCCAGCAGAAATAAAAACGCGGCTGTGAAGCCACACGAGAAACTCTGAGGGTTTTCCATCTTTATTAACATTCTGGATACGGTTCTTTTTGTAGCCTACAAATAAATATCTTTCAGTCCACATGTGATCGGATTCTATCAGGGCAAAACAAACATTTGCTGAACGTCGAGTCTGCTCAGAACCCGGCGGCCCGGTTCAGCGACCCGGTCCGGGTTCATCACAACAAACTGTTTCTGAAACGAAAACAATCTGAGAGGTTTTAGATTTAAAACTGTAAAAACTGAATCTGAGGTAATTTATAGCAGACTAGAGGTTCAGACAGTCAGATCCTCCATCCATGAGCTGTGACCTCTGACCTCTGCTGGGCCAACATGGAGGTTTGCATCAGGGCTTTGTTCCCTGTTTAACTGTTTATCAGCAGAGGTCAGCGATGCTGTATGGAGCTAAATAAGGGCCGTAAAACTTGCTCAAAAAAAGGAAAATAATTTTAAAACTGGAACAAAAATATTTAACTGATTATTTTTAACTGTGAAAAACATTTAAAATTAAACAGAAACTGAAAAATTTATTTGGAAATTGAAAATAAAGATTTGAAACTAGAAGATAAAAATTTTTCTGGGAAAAAAATTTAAACTAAATTTATTTCAACCAAAAGAAATTAATACAAAAAGATTTTAAACTAAAAAATGACTTTGAAACTGATGGAATTTGAAAAATTCTCATTAATTTTTTTAAACAAACGTTCTGGCCCTGATTTGTCTCCGTATTGGCCGGCCAGCAGCGCAGGACTGATCTGAAATCAGTGCCAGCAGCTTTTAAACATGATGGATTCATGAAGAAAACACGGCGCCTTGTTTTTAATATCACAATAAAACAAAAACTTTAAATGTTATGAATCAAAATCACATTAATTTCTGGATAAAGAAAATAAAGATTTAAGTCCTCAGGTTGAAAATCTACGACCAGCAGGTTGTGGACAGAAAATCGTCTGTTTTAGAAAAGATTCGATACTTTCTGATGGTTTATGAAAATAAAAGTCAAGATTCTGCTAATGAGGGAAGGAATACTGTCTCTAGTGGAGGACAGGACAGGGGACGCTGTCTTTCCCATGCAAGTCTTCCAGCGTCTCGCCCGTCTCCTCACTCCGAACGTCCGTTTGGAGCGATGCCAGTTGGTTCTGCCGGCGCCGCTCAGTACGACCCATAGCGGTCCTGGGAAACAACGCCAGTCTCAGTGAAGTGAAGAAGAAGAACAGCGACGGAGATGCTAGCGAAGCGCCGCGTGACTCACCTGGATGGTGTTCATCACACCGTTGGCGAGGACGGCCATCTTCCCCGCCACGGTTTTCACCCCCTGCTTGAACTGGGCCATGTCCGGGCCGGAGGGAAGAACGCTGTCTAAACCCGAAACCCGGCCTGCAGGAGGAAGAACAGCGCTGAGTCCGATGCTGAAAGGATCCTGTTAGCCACCTGACCAGACTGATCAGAACTGGGACGATTTCTGTGCTTTTACACCTTTTGGACCGACTGGAACTGGTACCAGAAGATCCAATGGATCAAGCTAAAAACATTCAGTTGCAGAATCAGGAGAACTGTTCTTTCTGCGGACAACCAACCAAAAATGAATCACATTAACAAGTCACATCAAAACACACAGGAAGCTAACCAGCTAGCATTAGCATCTCACTTGCTGAAGACTTTAGAAACGAATGAATGTTTCAGTTAGTTGGCGAACCAACGCTAACCCAACTGCTCCTGAACGCAGCAGCGTTAGTCTGACTGATTGCTCCTGAACGCAGCAGCGTTAGTCTGACTGATTGCTCCTGAACGCAGCAGCGTTAGTCTGACTGATTGCTCCTGAACGCGGCAGCGTTAGTCTGACTGATTGCTCCTGAACGCAGCAGCGTTAGTCTGACTGATTGCTCCCGAACGCAGCAGCGTTAGTCTGACTGATTGCTCCCGAACGCAGCAGCGTTAGTCTGACTGTCTGCTCCTGAACGGGATGATCCCCGGGTCTCACCTCTGCTGTCGCTGTCGTCTCCAAACAGATCGGCGGAGCTGATGGAGCTGCTGCCCGACAGACTTTCCAGCTTCGTCTTGGCCTCATACTGACAGGAAGAACACAGTTAGCTGACGGGTTCTTCTTCGTCAGAGCGGGTCCGGCCCAAACGGCCGCTCACCTCCGCGTTGCTCTCCCGACCGAAGAACATGTCGGAGGAGATGGCCTTGGCGTTGGCGAACTTCTGCCTGGCCTCGCTGGACTCCGACCCAGTGGACGACGCCTCGGCTTTCCTCCGGCTGGGCAGCCTGAACCCAGAAGGATAAGCAGCGTCAGAACCGGAGCCGAACCAGAGCCGATCCGGAGCGTCAGGCTGTGTGAGGATGAGCGGATACCTCTCTCCAATTGGCTGGATGCTGGAGATGGTGACTTCCTCCTTGGGCTCGTCCTTCTCCAGAGCCCAGGAGGCGGTGAACGAGGCGGTGCCGCCGTCGGCGTCCCACCGCGACCCGAAGCCATCTCCCATCGTGAACGGGTTGTCCTTATACCTGGAGAGCAGAACGGGTTGACACCAAACCTCAGAAATCGGTATCTGAAGTGAAAAATGGATCCGTGCATCTCTAATTTCTAACATGTTGGTTACATGGACAACAGAGTTTTCTTATAAATTAAAAAAAATTATGAAGCCACAGAAGAATCTGAATCTTTAATGACTACATATTAATAAAAGAAACCAAATAAAATACCTGAATAAAATTGATGGTAATTATTTTGTCTGTTGGCTTCAATTTCATCATTTAGTGGAATAAATACTAAACAGTAAAAAACAACTATGAAAATATGTAAGAAAGGAGCAGGTAGGGGTGTGTGTGTGTGTGTGTGTGTGTGTAAACCAGGTTTTTATGTCCTTATGGGAACCTATTTCTACAATGTGGGTTATGGGGACCGTTGCTCCTTGTGGGGACATTTTCTTGGTCCCCTTGTGGGAAATTGTTGTTTTTGGGTTAGTGGTTTGGTCTGTGATGGCAAGGGTTAAGGTAAAGGTTAAGGTAAAGGTTAGGCTGTAGAAATTAATAGAAGTCGACGTGAAGTCCCCACAACTGATGGAAACATGACTGTGTGTGTGTCGTACTTTGGGGGTCCGGAGGTGAATCCCGGCTCGTCAAACAGGTCCAGTTTGGAGCGGGACGACGTCTTGGCTCCGGCCGGCGTCTCCTGCTCGATCACCTGCATCTCTGACATCACCGAGTGAGACACGACGCTGCGACAGGAAACCAAAGTCACGTTTAAGTCCAGAACACCAGCAGGGACCTGAGCAGAACCCGGGCCGGACCAGTTACCTGCGGCCGCCAAAGCCCATCCCCAGCCGCTCCGCCTGCTCCCTCTTCTTCCCCTCCAGGTTCTGCAGCTTCTTCTCCTCCATCTTCCTGTCGATCTGCAGCTCCTGGTAGGCCAGCCGCATGGACGCCACTCTGCAGCAGAAACACGCAGCGCCGTCACACGTCTGCGCCGCCTGACTTACCGCTGAAAGGAAGTGGGAGCAGCTTCCTCACATGGACTCCTCGGCCTGCTTCTTGGCCTCGAATACCTGCTCCTCCCTCAGCTTCTCGGCCACCTGCGCCTGCTTCTCCACCTCAGAGAAGCTTTTGCTGCTCACCTTCTGCGCACCCAGACCTTTCTTTGCTCCAAGCTGCAGCAACAGATGTGCACCGCACTAATCAGATTTCCATTTGCAGAAAAGGAAAGTCCTGAATAATTTTTTACTCCACTTCATAATTTTGGTTCCTCACATAAAATCCCAATGCAATTCACTCAAGTTGGTGGTTGAAAAGTTACAGACTTAAAAGTAACCGATGCACAGATTTATGCAGAACAATAAAGGAAATCATACTCGTAATTGTACTCATGTTTGGAATAATTTTTAAATGTACTGTTTTTGTATTTTTTCTTACAGCAGTGGCTTGTTTTTATTTTATAAATGTTCACTGTGAATCATTCATAAATCACAGGTTGTGTGTTAAGCTTGTTAACTAGAACGTTCTGATCTCTTCCTCTAACCTGCTGCAGATGAAAATTAGCCTCTTGTGATGTGTTCATTGTCCTGTTTATGGAAAAGAAAAGAATCTAAAATCATAATCTAGTGTTTGATTCTCACCCCTTTTTTAGCAGCCATGGGTTTCTTCTTCCCAATGATGGACGGCTTCACATCTGCAACACAGCAGAACGTTTCTCAGTTCTCAGCGTGTTTTCATCAGAGAAACAAAGCTTTAGCTGCAGATGCTTCTTTAATTCTGTTAATTGTGTAACAGGGGCAGTAAAAGGTCAGTGCAGGTCGTCTCCACAGTGCAGCGCTTCTCCTCCGTCTCCTGTAACTTCATGGGAACCAGCCAGACGAATTTAAACTGAACCAATCAGCTGCCACAGTGGGGATTGTTTGTGCCATTAAAGCATCTGTCAAAATGCTCCTTTTGAAAAGCTTCAAGCAGAAAAGCGATTATTACCCACACAAAGCCGTTTCTAACACAAAACAGGCAGATTAAGATGTTCTGGTCGAGAAGAAACAAACATCTGGCAGCATGGAAACGTCATGCAGCAAACCTTCACCTGCAGCCGGCGGGCCGCTCTGCGGGGACAAACGCATGGAGTCCGCTATGGTACAAGATGGTCGACAGACACATCATTACAGCACAGACAGAGGAGACTCAACAAACAGGAACATTGAGCTCAGATAAAAGCTCCAACCTGGCTCTGATACATGGGAATTAACAATCAAAAAGGAAACTTCGGCTAAATGTTTTAGAGCTGAAATGATTAATCGATTATTGAAATCATCAACTAACTTAGTGGATTATCACCTGATTAACTAGAGTACACAGAAAGAACAACACAGAGCAGCAGTTAAACCAAAACTACAAAATATATCAGGATTTTGCACTTAAGATAAAAACCAACATTTTCATAGTCAGCATTTTTAGCTACAGATGCTACAAGTGATCAAATGTTCACTAAAGGAATGCAATTATTGCATTTTAGGCAATAAAATGCTTAAAAAAAAGAAACTGAATTATTTGCTTGCTTGCATTTTTAGTCTGAGCAACGTTTGTGGAAGTTTAAATAGTTTTTTGTTAAAAAAAACTAAGTGGTTAAATGAAAATCCTGCAAAATGTGGAACATTTTTCCAAGTCAGAATAATTGATGACTGAAATAATGGTTAGCTTCAGGTGTTGCCCTGCCATCCTCCAGCAGCCAGTTGTTAATATAACTATATTACATAATAACTGTTTTAACTGCATGATTTCCAGAACCTTCCAGTAAAAGAGATGTTTGATCTCATTAAGTTTCATCCTGTTTATGAAAAGGCTTAATAAAAAGAAGAAAAGTGTCCTGATGAGGCAGCTGCAGGCTTTCCTTCTCACCTGTCCAGTCCAGAACCTGAACATTTTATAAGAAATATTAATTTTACTCTGATTTCTGAATTATTTCAACCTGAACTCAAAAGATGAACCAGTTGTGTGAATCTGGTTTTCTGTGGGATCTTCTGGTCTCAGAGAATTTCTCAAACATAAAATCATATTTTAACATCAACCATGAGATTCCCAGAGAGTTTTCATCTGAAACCTTCTGGCTCAGAAACTTCTGAAGAATTAAATCAGATGACATGAGGATTTACTCACCAATGGAGGCTTTGGGTGACGTGCTCAGACCGTCGACGCTCGGCCCGTCCTCTGGTTCTGTAACAGGACAGATGAAACACGACTGAAATAAGCAGAAACGCTCAGATCCAAAACTGACTGCGTTAATAATACTGTTAAACATAACAGGAGAAGGAATCCGTCTGTCTACATTAAATAGGTCCAGTCAAAGTAACGACTGCATGTCCAACTGCATATATGAAGGAGATTCTTCACAGATGGATCAACATCTGTTTGCTTTGACTTGATTCCAATATGTTTGTATATTTATGGTCATCTAACACAGAGCTGAACACGTATCTGTGGCTGCTAACATGCAGAATGTCCCTTTATTTACTGAACACAAGCAGGAATCCATCAAAAAATGAGAGAACAAACGAAAATGACACTTTAGGGTGGAAACAGTTCATCATGATCAGGATTACTGAAATAATCGTTAATTAATTTACTAATCAATTGATTCTTAACTGGAGAATATAGACTCAAAGAGACCGTTTGCTGAAAAACATATTCAGAGCTGTAATTAATCCAAAACTGTACAAAATATAAACATTTTGCATTAAAGATTAAAAACCTTTTTTGTCTAAAAAACTCCAGTTTTGGGTTCACTTGGTTCAGATTCACTAAAGGAATGCTGTTATTTCAGGTTAGGCAACAAAATGTTTATTTAAAACAATACACACAAGCTACCTAATTTCTATTGGTATTAAGTTAAGAGCAATTTATTATGACCTTCAACTTTAATGTCAACGCTGCATGTGTATGCTGCTGTTCAAAAAAAATATTCTGTCTTTAAATTAATGTTGAAGAAACGCATCTTCTACTGCATTTCTAATTTTCTGCAAAAAATGAAAAATCTGCAAAATTTGTAAGGTTTTTTATCCGAAAATTTGCCCAAATTATCAAATACTACAACTGTAGGTAGTTGCTCCAACACGTTATGTTCACGTTATTTTTCTGTTTTGAGTCAAACAAGTTAAATCTTAACTCATCTGAACTGAAAACTTCATGAAATGTGAGAGGAGAAGCTCCTGCTGCTGTTTTCACCCTGGATTAAACGTGAAGGTTAATGTGAAACTAAAGGTTTGTGTGACTGTAAAAAGCTCAGTGCTGCTTGTTTTTCTGATATTCGTGCTTCATCTCCTGTAATCCAGTTAAATCCTGGGATTAAACATGAACTTCAGCATCACCAGGAGGAACCGTCAAGGTAAACACTCCGACCGCTGCGCTTCACTTACGGCCGTCGTCCTGGGCTTTAGGCGCCGAGTCGCTCAGCTGGGGGGAAACAGCGGCTCCGTTCTGCTCTGCAGGGGGCGCTATGTTCCACTCATTAGAAAACTGAACAGAGAGAAGAGAAAATGGCTACTGATGAACAGAGACGTGCTGAATGATTCAGATCCAACCCATCTGACAGGCTAACGATGCAGCATGTTGTTCACTGAAGCTTTAACAGCATTAATCACTGCAGCCAGCTGCAGGTCAGCTGGATGGACTCTGAACCAGCTGATGGTCAGGCTGATAGGAGAGAGCTGGCAACTTTAACTACAACCTGACGCCAAATTATTAAACAGTAATTAGTTTGTCTAGTTTCTCGTGGAAATTCACGTAAATTCAACAGATCACTGCATTTTTTGGTGCTAATGCATAATTGTTAGATTAGTACAAATTTCACCAAAAAAGTGAAGCACACTGGGTTGGCTTCCTCCTGCAGGGGGCAGTACTTCTTATTAAACTGGCCTTCCTGGATGTTCAGTGATCCACATGGTGAAAAGCAAGTTCTTTAAAAAATAAAAGTATTTCTTGTGGCCAGTCTGCTTGGTTTTCCTCCCATCTTTTTTTCCATATGTAGATTTCATAACGAACGAACAATATAAACATTTCTTGGAGATATAAAGTAGAGCCACTAAATTATTGATTTTGATTACCAAAAAAATGTAATCCTGAAGGAATTGAATAATATTGCAGTTGCATATTTTCATAGTATTTTCAGCTCTAGTGTTTTGTGTTTACAGACAGATGATTAAAAATGTTTTTATTCATCATTTATCCTCACATCAGCTTCCCAAATTCAGTCTAATATGTTTGAAAGTAGATTTTAAAATATAGTGTATTATCATTATTATTGTTGCTATTATTAAATGTGAAAGTAGCTTCAGGAACAAGTGGAACCTGTGAATGTTCAGCGAAGAAGTCGTCGTCGTCGTCCTTCTTCTCGGCGGCAGCAGACGTTCCTCCTGCAGACGAATCGATCCACTGCTGCAATAGCAGCAGCACTTTATTACTCTAATCATTACTTTTCTTTTTATTCTACTGTTAAAGATGTGCTTATTATGTTGCTGTAAGGATTACACACCCTGTGTACTCTGGACAGGATGTGCACACACACACACACACACACACAGATAAATGTCTTTATCAGCATTTTGTAGCAAGTCAAAGATCCTGTTAGCTCAGGTTGTATAAGCAGGCAGAAGGAGATGAAAGCTGCTTCTTCTCTGCATTACCAGTAGATCTGATGTTTGTTTGGATTTCTCTAGAAGATCAAATTTAGCCCCGGCCATCTTGGTTCTCACCTCGGAGCCGTACTTTGACAGCGCCGCGTTAGCCAGCTGCCGGATCTTCTCACGGTACATCTGGGCGGCGCGGCTGTTGTACTTGGCGTTGGTGTCGTTGGTGGAGCAGCCGTGCTGACGGAAGAAGGCCGTCTGCAGGAGGAAGCGGAAAGCGTTACCATGGCGCCAGGAGCCAAACATCAGCTGACCTCAGAGCAGCTAACTTACCGCGTTGGCGTTCCCTCCGACCTGCATGCATCGGAGCTGGAACCAGTTCCAGTTGGAGTCTAACTCTGTGGATCTGAGGAGAAATGAACCGTGTCAGACTGAAGCCGCTCATCGGCGTCTACACGCCGAAGCTGCTGAGCTGCGGCGGGTCTGGGGCCGACCTGATGAAGCTGAGGTGGACGCCCAGCGAGCGGTGGATGCCGGAGCAGTCGATGCACAGGAACACGCCGTACGAGATGCTGGCCCAGCTCGGGTTTTTGGCAGCGCAGTCGAAGCAAACCTGCACAGGAAACACCAATTCATCTCGTCGTACTGCTAAAACGCTGAGCAAAGCAAAAAACGGAATCTAATAAAGTTGCCCAACTTTGTCCAACATTCAGAGGAAAAACTGAGCAGTCAAACAAAACACAAGGACACTTGAATCATGATCAGGTCTGACACCACAAGAATCAATCATCACAGAAATAATGTTGTTGTTTTCAAGTCATTTATTGATTTGTTTATTTATTAGCATCCCTGATCATGATCAAACTGGTTATTAATATTCAGACCACACATAGACCACTTTGACATTAACGAACAATATCACAAGACATCAGACATCATATTTAACAAATTACATACATAAAGCTAGATTTAAAAAATATTTTTAATAAAAGTAAGATTTCTGTGCTTTTTAAAGTGAAAGTCTTTAGGTCATTTAATCCACTCCTGAATTGCTCTGTGAAGAACAGATTTTTGTAACAAGTTAGTTTTAGACAGTTTACAATTGATTTTGTCTCATTGGAGTAAAATGATTATGTACCTGATCAGATCAAAGACCAATAAACTTCACACTGATAAAGATAAACTAAATATGCAAAATAAAACATGACAACCAAAAACAATAAATATAATAGAAAAAATGTCATTTTTGTCCATTTATTTTGATCTTTTCAGTGTTCTAGTTGGAGAAAGCCAAGCAGAGTCACTGTGTGCACATTTATTATCCCAGTCAGTATTTTGACCATATTATCATCATTTTTAGGAATATTTTCTAACTACAACATGGATAAACCTGGAAACACATTCAAAGGTTTTCTGGATGAAATGAGAGAGATTGTAAACCGTCCAATAATTATTTGACATAAATATTTTAGATTATATTAATGTATTTAAAAAATATATTTCTGCATTAATTAAATTCAATTCAACACAATTTATTTCAGCTCAGAACAAAGTCATCTCCAGAAAAACAGAAATATATCATCAATTTCTTCAGTTTGATCCTCATTAACATGCTTTGTGGTTTTGTTGTGTCTATTATGCTGTTTAGTAAAATGTTAAAAACTCGTTTGCTTTATGGATTCACTGACTCTCCTGAACATGCATGTGGCGACAGTGGAAAGGAATATTCCCCTTTCACAGCAGAACCAACCAGGCTCAGTAACAAATGTCGACTGAACTTTGTAGAGCAACGATTCAGGAATTCGTTAAGCAATAAAACACAAAGTTCAGGTTCTCAGCCTGTGGTTGGAGGAATAGCTAAATGAAACCATTTCTACTCCGAGCTGCATCCACTTAAAAGTCAGACATCTGAGTTCAGCATCAGTATTTGTGGAATGTCTTCATCAATGTTCCTGACTCATTCCTAAATTACTTAAGATCCCTGGGAGAACAAGTCAAACCG
This sequence comes from Phalloptychus januarius, assembly GCA_902982915.1. NCBI lineage: Eukaryota > Metazoa > Chordata > Actinopteri > Cyprinodontiformes > Poeciliidae > Phalloptychus > Phalloptychus januarius. The sequence goes on from CADWAE010000388.1 coordinate 984,925, forward strand.
GATTCAGTGAACAGAAAGAAACTTCCTAGCAGACAATAGAAGATCTTTGAAAGTAGCAAACAAAGCAGAAGCATCAACTTCAAGAACAAATTAGTTTCTCACTTGGTTCTAGATGTTAAGTCGCTGGTTAGGCTCAGACAGGTTTCGTTCCTCACAGACTGAAGGTAGGTCAGTTAGAAACATGTTACAGAACAACCAACACAGTGAAGGACATAAATGCTTGATGGTCATCAATATGTTGAGGTCGGATTCTGTTTGGGTTTTTTTTCCCTTTCTCAAATTGCAAGATTTTCTCCATTTATGTATCATTACACATGATCCTAAACGATGTCTTATTTCAATAAACAAAGTTAATTAAAAAACACTTCTTACATTTGATTACCGACTCAAAAGCTGGCAGCGTTCAGCTTTGATGGTTTTAATGAACAGAAATGTTTAATGCAAAAAACTCTGATCTCTTAAATTGTATTAATAACAGCTGTTTCACCTGCTAAAATAGTTGCTAAGTTGGCAAGACTCTGAGTCACAAACATCAAACTAACTTATAATTATTCACTTTGGAATATTTGTCATGGTTCCAAGTCACTGTCAGGGTTTTAATCTAAAACTTCTGAAACTGTTTTCTGTTTTGCAATTGGCCAAAGGAAAGACTAAAAACTCCCAGGCTCAGCATGAATGTATCCAAAATGGTGAATGAGGCCTCGAGGAGACCAAAATATATATTATATATTATATTATATTTTGTTGGATCAATCACAGTTCCCTTACGCAACATCATATTTCTGTTCCATCTGGTCATGTTTCAGTGAAGCAATGCAACTTGGTTTATAAGCTTTGAACTGGGATGAAGAAATACCACAAACACAGCTGAAGCAGAACAAATAAAATGGCTTTGATAAAAAAATGTGACATAACTTTCAACCAGAGATTTTAAAAGCTGTAACATATCAGACACAGATTGACTTAACTATTAGCAAAGCGATCAATGCGGCAAATTAGCTCGATATTGGCATTCCTATTTGTTTTCTGACTGATCAAAACAATGTTCTATTAAAGGCGACATGTTTTCCCCGGTGACATGGCTTCAAAGCAGCGAAGCTAGCAGGTTTTCTTCCAGGGAAACACGAACCGTTTACGTGGCCTTTGGGTTTGACTCGGGACCGGCAGGCTAGCAGCTGTTAGCTCCTGTTTGCCTTTAGCTCCGGGTCTCCGTAGTTTTCAATGGGAAAGCATTATCGTCCGCTAGCTGCCGTTAGCTTCGCTTAGCAGCAAAAGCTAACTGCTACTAATCAAATATAAAAATGAAACCAACGTATGGCGGTTCAAGATAAACTCAAATAACAACACAACACAGATCAACGACATCGAATGCCGTTACCTTGTTTGTGGGAATTGATCTCAATCGTTTGAAAATCGTCAGGATTTCGGTCTTATTTGGTTCCGTAGCCATCTTGCCACTGTGGGTGACAAGTTCCATGAGCTGACGTCACTACAGAAAGTCGCGTGGACCACGGAAAAGCGAAAGTCCTTCTGTGATCATTAATATAGATACTCATATTTTTAAAAAGTAAAGCAAATCTCTGCAACATTAGTGTAGTTGAAAATTCTCGTTCCAGATGGAAAATTGTTTACATTCGTTAACAATTTTCAAATAATAAATAATGTTATTCTTTCCAACCAATCAGCATTAAGATGACAATGGGATTATTGATGACTGGCCAAATAACCCATGGGAAAATACATGTTTAATATTTAAATGTTCATATTGTTTTGCCTGACTGAGTTAATTATTGTGTTATCCTTCATAACACTTGCAAACATAATTTCTCACTCGGTACCTGGATGAATATGGACACCATGTCCCACATTATATCTGCAACATGACATAAAGATGTTTATGTTTTATTTGGTAACAACTATTGGTCAGTCATCTAATGTTACAAGGATGCAGCATCTTTTAGATAAATTTAAATAATGTGTTTGAAAATAAACAGATAAATAAAATTAGATATTTTAAAGATCTCTTGTTCCTGGTTAAAATGGCAGGACAGCAAAAGAAGAAGCAAACAGATTACAGAAGTAAATGAAATTAATTTTAAAACCAGTACTTTGAAATAAGCACTGGACTAAACGTTTCTTCTAGTTTAACCTATTTGTCATCCATACATCTTTCAAGAAATGTTAGCGGGACAAAAAACTAAAAACACCACAAAAAAAAAGCGGGTTTCAAATGATCAGTTATCAATCAATCAATCAATCAATGAAGTTTACTTGTATAGCACATTTCAGCAACAAGGCAGTTCAAAGTGCTTTAAATCATGAAAACACAAAAATAAAAAGTTATAAAAAAATCTTACAGTCACCAAATGAGAAAACAAACATTACATTTTGTTGCATGTCATCATCTAGATCATCAATACAGATCAAATAAGTCGATCAATATTCCATTCATTATGGTTCAAAAGCAAAACTAAACAGGGAATCCAGGTTTCTGCAGCATAGCAGTTTTCTGGAAGTTTGTTCCAGGTCTGGGGTCGTAGAAGCTGGAAGCTGCTTCTTTATGTTTATTTCACTGATGACACTCTGGCCTGATGACTGCCAGACCCGGAGAGTCAATAAATAAATGAAACAGAGCCAGTCTGACAACGTGAAGTAGGACAAAAGATTTCAAACAGCAGCACAGCCCGCCCTAAATCATGTTGAATGTTCCAGTTTGTAACCTTAAGATTAAACTTTGTTGGTCCAGAACACGCATGTAAGGCTCCATCTGAGCGGCCTAGTCAAAGTCTGGGCATTGCGATTCTCCAAAATGACTTTAAACAGGTGTGAGTCATGAAAGAAAGCAATGTGAATATTTTTCCCATGGACCTGTAGAGTGTAACTTTAGACTCAGTTAACTACATCTCCCAGCTGTAAAACACTTTGTCACTTCAGTAATTCATTGCAACATGAAAGGTTTGAAGCGAGCTCAGATCCAGTCAGACCTGTTGGATGAACTCGGAGGGAGCCGCCTCCTGCCTCCTGCCTCCGCAGCGCTGAAAGTCGCAGGTTGGGCTCTGGCACCAACAGATCTGAGCGGAGAGGCATCATGGAGGCAGCAGCTGTGCTGCTGCTGGGCGCCCTGCTGGGGACGAGCTCAGTGAGCAGCTTTCATGGAGACAGCATCAACCTGGCGCCGCTGCAGCAGAACGCGGACGGGACTTACAAGGTAGAGAACGACGCTAAACTCAGAGTTGATTCAGATTCTGAATGTTCTATCAAACTGAAGACAGCAATAAAGCTTCATTATCCAGGACTAAAACCAATCATAAAAATTTCTGTCACAATTGAAGTTTGAGTTTGTTGGAGAAACTACATCCTGTTTCCCACCTGAGAAACCAAACGGCCACGTCAGGTAAAGGAGTGATTTTTGGCACGCTGAACACCTGCGTGTCACCCATACCTGCTGTCAAGCATCTGATGACTTATGTCAAGAAAATGTCTTTGAATCTCAATTAACCTGTCGAGATAAAACCCAAACGGAAGAGAAACAACTACTGAAGCTACTTCCAGGTCAAATCATTTGACTTTTACAACATCTGATGAAAATCTAACGTAAATCTAATCAGATTATGACTGCAGTCGTGATCAAACTCTAGTTTCTCTTCACTTTCATTTATCTAATCTTTTAAATTGTTTTTCATCATCAGTTTTCTGAAGGTTTTCTAAAGATTTTATCTGGACTTTGGATGTTTTTCCATTCACTTTCAGTTCCTAAACCTCGTTATTCCTCAGCTGAACCTGTTCAGTCTGACCTATTTTCACTGATGATGCTTAAAAAAAGGAGCAACACCCAGAAAACACCAGAGCCAGGACCAGAACCAGAGCCAGGACCAGAACCAGAGCCAGGACCAGAACCAGAACTAGCTGAATCATAAACCACATTTTCTGGCTGGCCAACATTTTCGTATTTTCATAGATTTAGCTAAATAGACTGGTAACAAACCTAAATATATAATTTGTTGGGATAAAACTGAATGAAAATGGAACAAAAGTCCTAAGAAATAAACCCAGAACATCTGGAGTTTCAGGTTTTCCAGAAACACCTGGATGTTTAGCTTATGTTTTACGAACCCTGCAGGTGACTTTCTACCACCGACAAAACGGCAGAAACAGCTGTCTGAACCGGTCGACTCTGGTCTGTGACGGTGGGGTCTGTACAGACCTGGACCGGTCGGCTGCGGTCCAAACGGACCAGGACCTTTTGGGCAGATGGTGCCAGGTTGAAGAACTCACAACAGCAACGTTCCAGCCCAATGGGACGAGTTTCATTCTGAGGTGAGTCAAGATTTCACCGACCAAAACCAGGACTGGCCAACCAGAACCAGAACTGGCCAACCAGAACCAGGACTGACCAACCAGAACCAGAACCAGGACTGGCCAACCAGAACCAGAACTGACCAACCAGAACCAGAACCAGGACTGGCCAACCAGAACCAGAACTGACCAACCAGAACCAGGACTGGCCAACCAGAACCAGAACTGACCAACCAGAACCAGAACTGACCAACCAGAACCAGGACTGGCCAACCAAAACCAGGACTGGCCAACCAGAACCAGAACTGACCAGGTCTGTGGTCCAGGTTTTAACAGGTTTCCAGTCTTCGATGTTCTGCATGTTTCAGTTTCCTGCAGAAATTAACTGACACACAGGCTGTTGCCCAGGGCACCAACTACTGAGGGGCGGCTGCTGCAGTGAGTCGAGAAATTAAATAAACAAAATGAAATAAAAAAACAGTAGAAATGCACAGCATGACTGTTTGCTCTGCACTGAAAGTGAAAATTCAGAAAATATAAACAACTTAATGAGAAAATAAAAACTAAACCTACAAACTGATGAACTACGATCAGCTGATCCAACATCAGCAGGTCAATAAATGTTGAAATGAGGTAACAGAGTCCATATTTTAAATCCACATCAGATTCATTATTACTGACATGTTGCAGCTTCATGTTCCAAAAGGCAGAAGGTTTATAATTGTATCTGTTAATTCTGTTGCTTTCATAACTGAACAGAATATGAGTCTCTGATGTCATTTATTTTCTTTTATTTGCTTTTTTTTTCATAGCTACTAAACAAAATGGGAAAACTGGGAATACTAGAAACACGGGGGACATTATGTCCCAAATTTAAATTACTTCTCTGTTATCTTCAACACTTTCACAAAATAATCTGTCACATTAATAAGAGAATAGAATAACAAAACTTTGAATAAGATAGTGAAGAATATTGAATATATATATATATAAACTAAAGTATAGAAGTGTGCCTGTATTGCAGAAGAGAACTTTGTTCAGAACAGTTGCTGGTAGTTTGAGTTCATTAGATGTAGAAAATATTGCAACTCTGCTCTGGTTTTATGTGGACAGTCGGACTTTTTTAGCCTAATTCAATCAAAATAAAGTTGCCTGATAATCGTGGTGCAGCTGCAGTAGCTGCTCTGTGGGTGTGTAAATGATGAGGTTCAGATGAGGCCCAGATGTGGTCCAGATGAGGCTAAGATGAGGCCAGATGAGGTCCAGATGAGGCAAATGAGGTCCAGATGAGGCTAAAATGAGGCCCAGATGAGGTCCAGATTAGGTCCAGATGAGCAACTGGCAGCGTTCAGATTGCTGGAGGAATGCAATTCTACTTCAAAAATAACTTAATATTGAAAATGTAAATCTGATTGGGGAAGGTGCAGAATATTTCTGCCAAACTCTCAAATCATTTCCAAGAGTTGGAAGTATTTCCTCTCTACATCCAAACTGTGTCCTGTAATCTGAGTGAGTTTGATTACATTCAGATTGTATAAATGCACAGCATGTCATCTCAACATGTCCTACAGACAGAGTCCGGTTCATCTGATTCGATCATCGTTAGGAAACATCAGGTTCAGGCTATTATTCAAATCAGTTTCATTTTCTTGCATCAAGTCGCTGGCTTAGCAGCAATCCCTCATCCTGAGGATGCATGTGGTGACAGTGGAAAGGTAAACTCCTCTTTAACAAGAAGAAACCTCCAGCAGAACCAGAACCAGGCTCAGTACGAGCAGCCATCTTCTTTGACCCAGAAAAGAGAGACGGAAACACGAAGAAGCCCTGATTCAGGAGTACTTTCTATTTCAAAGAAAGCAAAGAGCTTAAAGTTGTCACACCCTGAGAAATGCGGTGGATTGTTGCCCCTCTCTGAGTTTCCTTCCAACTCGGCGTCACATCAACACTTGAATGTCTTTGTTTGGTTGACAGCTTTGGCAGAACAAAGGCAGAGAATAACAACAGCTGGCGCTTCCTCATATTTACAGTTTACCAGAAAAGCTTTCAGGTCATGCAAATCTTTCTTTTGAAAACGTCTGAGGAACATTTTGTTCTCAGACGACTCAGTTATTCTTTATTATTACTGGCATCAGCAGGAGACGGTTTGCATTATTAGTATCAGCTTCACCATACATTAAACTGCTCAATTAAAGAACATTTTCCTGCTAAGTATAAAAGCCAAAATAGATTTTATTTTTAAGTTGTGAGGATAAAGTCATTAAAAGTTGTTAAAAGATTCAGTGTACTTGTAAAACCGATTCCAAAGTATAACTTCACAAGATGCTCAACATTCCTCTTTTTAATGTTTTATTATTCATGTAGGAATTATCATAAAGGTGCCATTTCATTTTCCTAATATTGTGGCTTTATTCTAGTAAAAAGTTTATTCTTGTATCATTACAACTTAGCTCTCATATTATTTTGCTTTATTCTCAATTATTTATTTTTTTCTTAGTCTTATTCTCCATTATTTTACATAAGCAGGTTAATATAAAAATATGTATAAGACAGTAGACATTATATAGACCTTTGCTAATGACCTAATTATTCTGTTCAGGTGCAGCAGAGGCACAGCTGCAGGTTGCAGGACAGCGCCCCTCCAGGACTGGAGTTTGACACCTGTGCAGCAGAGGAATTAAAACATGTCAATATGTCCATGTAGATGCCGCATAAAAACAACAGAATATTTACAATAATTCAAATTTTAATGATGCTGAGTTTTTGGGAGCAGTGATGGTTCTGACAGCTGCTGGGCAGAAAGGATCTGTGATGACGCTTCTTTGTGCACCGTGGATGCTGCAGTCGGTGCATGAAAATGTGTGTAATATGCAATAATCACAACTACAAAAATCATAACAATAAATTTGAGTAACTTTAGGGCATTAACATTTTGCAAATAAACTAAAACTATGAATGTGTTTTATATGATATAAATAGGGGGCAGTAGTAAAGTGACGATCTGAACTGGAGCAGTAAGTTAGAATCTTTCCAGGTTTTGTTTGGAGAAATGAAAAGGAAAACTTTAAAAATTTAGAGAGCTTTATGTGAACGATGATGCTGTTTTCACATCCTGGTTTTGACTTCTTTACTCTCAGAGACTCCGGCTGCTGCTGGGACAACAATCTGGAGAACAAATACAACTGGGAGAGCCACGCAGAGCTGGACCTGGGAGTCAGATCCGATTCCTTCCGCATCAACAACTGTCCGGTCACCGCAACAGTGGCTTCCTTACGGTACCGGAACCGTCCGGTTTCATGAAACACGGCTTGTAGTGAAATGTGATAGAAGAGTGTTGGAGCTGATGGGGAAATGAAAATGTTCCTGCAGGGTTTCTCAGAACTGCTTCACTCATCTCCGCCTTCTGGCTCATGATCCAGATGAAGACGCGGTGAGATGCCGCTTCACTTCCGGCGCCCCAGCAAACTTCACTCTGGATGAGGTAATCCGACCCTTTTCACGATATTTCATACATATGAAGAGTTTTGCTGGTAGAAGCATCAGGAGATTGCTGGTGTCAGCCATTTTTCATTTAGATTTTCTTCCAGAGTACCTGTACGCTGGGAGGCGCAGGTGAGCTCCAACTTGGCCAACACGTGGTTGAGCTGACCGTGGAGGATTTCTCCACCAAAAATGTGACGCTGACGTACGCAGACGGAAGTACGGCGACCCGGGAGGCCTCGGACACCAACCTGCCTCCGCTCTGCAAGCTGAAGCTGCAGTTCGTGGTGGAAGGTGAGTTCATCAGTTCATCCGCTGAGCAAAGTCTCTGTTACTGCAGCAGAGAAAAGATTTACACACCACTGATTTCTCACGAATATTCCTGAGTTTCTTTGTTTTCTTATTACAAATTGCAGAATGAAATGTATTTATGAATTATCTGATGATTAAAAACTATTTTAAAATAAAATAAAATAAAAACATTTTATTTTGCTGAATAAAGTCTCTGGTTATATTAAATGTACATTATTATAATTATATTACATTAGCTTTTTATATATTAATTTTTATTTATAAATATTTATAAATAAATACAAGAACATTTAATATCAAAGGCTTTAAGCTGAATAAAAAAAGACAGCAGAAGAAACTGGAGAAGGCCATATAATCTAAAACATTTCTTACATTTATAACATGGAACAGCTTAATGGACTAAACAAAACGGCCACAATTCAAAGAGAAACTGTGAAAAACCTTCAGGAATCTGATCTGTAGATGGAGGACCAACAGTCTGTAGACCTTTAACAGACCGTCTATGAACAGACCGTCTATGAACAGACTGTCTATGAACAGACCGTCTATGAACAGACCGTCTATGAACAGACCGTCTATGAACAGACTGTCTATGAACAGACCGTCTATGAACAGACTGTCTATGAAGAATCAATGAGACGCTGCTGTGGTTTGTTTTGACTTTAGCTTTCCGGTTTTTCACTCAATTATCATATTTGATATAATCTTTGCTGTGTTTTTGATTCAGTCCTTCCTCCGACATCGAGCTGCGTGGCCGGTGACCTTCTGCCCATGTTCCTATCCCGGACGCCGTCGCACGGAGACGTTCTGCACGCCAGCGTGGGTCAGACGCTGCAGCTCCACGCTGAGGCCCAGGCTCAGAACGCGCAGTACGGACCCCTGCAACGCCGCTTTCTGCAACATTTCTGCATGTTGTTCCACACCTGTCCTGCTCTGCATGCTGTTCCACACCTGTCCTGCTCTGCATGCTGTTCCACACCTGTCCTGCTCTGCATGCTGTTCCACATCCACTTGTCCTGTTCTGCATGCTGTTCCACACTTGTCCTGTTTGCTCCTCTGAAGAATTCAGAGCTTCCAGGTCAGCGGCCCCCAAAACGTGACCAAGGACTTGAGAAGGGGGTCGGACGGGAAGGCAGATCTCACTCTGAGTTGGATCCCGAAGGAAAGCGACGCCAACAAACTCGTCCCGATTTGTTTCACCGCAGAAACGGCAACAACGTGAGTAATTTCATTTCAGAGAAACGTCTTCAGCTGCTGTTCAACACAGAAAATGACCAATGATGTTCAGGATGAGTTTTATCACCTTTAATCTCATTAGTTCCTTAAACAACTTTGGATATGCATAAAAATCACCGTTAACACTAATTAATAGTGATTATTTTTTTATAGATTGTCATTTTTCTAACTGTGTTTGGACCAATATAGATAAAAAAAATAAGTAAAGAACTTGGAGATTCCTGAAAATATTTTGTTTTTCAAACTCATAAATGTACTTTTTTTTAGAAAACTTCTCAGAATCTTAAAATTTCAGAGTTTTTTTCTTGGAAATGTTTTATATAAAATTTTTAAAATTAACCTCAAAATTTCTCGATTTTTTTTTACAAAAATTTACTCCTTCTTTTTACATGCAGAATGACCATAATACGTCATTATTCAAAACATTAAGATATAATTCAAAATGCTGCTGTACTGAGTCATAAACAGTAAAATAACTAAACACTCATGTTTATTGTGGAAATAATGCAAATTCTGGACAGCAGATAAATAAATATTAGCGTATAAATTAGGATTAAGATTGAAGATTGAGATGAAATTGTAACCAAAATTTTGGTGCCAAATTTTCAAAATATAATTTCCAAATATAAATAAATAAAGTGTTAAGTTCAAAACAGAGAACTGACATGTAAATGGTAAAATTTGTCTACCAGGTAAGTTTGGTTCAGTGACTGGATTGAGGCTGATCAGCAGGCGGGTACGGTCGGGTGCTGCGGAGCCACAAACGGTTTCGCAGGGGAAGCGGCTGCTGCTGGGAAAATCAGCGGCTGCACCGGGCAGCCGGGAGTGCGGCCACTAATCAGATTCATCTAAAACACGACTTCATCAGTTAATAAATAGCTTTTCTCATATTGTTTCTGAACTGTTCGTAAAAAGGTAGCAGAGGTTTTGAGTTGATCACCTGCTCAGGTTGTTTTACCTTTGTTTACCTTTGCTGTGGCTCTTCACAGCCGCTTTCTGAACGTTCAATAAACGACAAACTTGGACTGATTACCTTGTTTGTCTGCGGGTATAAGTCATTCACAACAAACAGCAAATAGGACAGATATATTTCATTAAATAGCAAACAAATGGCTTTTACTGAGATAATTATTTATTTTTTAAGGTTTTATTGGCTCTAGTGGCCTTTATTTAATAGTTAGTGGACAGGAATGAGGGAAATGACAGAGGGGGAAGACATGCAGCAAAGGTCACCAGGCCGGGATTCGAACCTGGGACAGCCGCGTCGAGGACTAAAGTATGTGGGTGTGCTAAACCCCTGCGCCACCACAGCACCCCAAACGGAGATAATTATGTGAAATTAAATTGTCTAATATTTAAAAAAATGTTTGTTGCTCTCTGGCATCTTGCTTTGAGTCTGAGAAGTTTTTCCTCCATCAAGTTATTTATTTTTGTCTCTTATTTAGTGGAAATATTGATGTTGATGAAACTTTCTTCAAAATGATAACTTTTCCTACCTTTATAGCTCCGCTGTTGAAAATGAGGCCATTGAAATCAAATCCAGTCCAACATCTGGTCTGAGGCGATTCCTCTGGAACCTGTTGGAGGAAATATTTAAAAATGTTTAAAACAAAACAAAAAATTGATCTGAAATCTGAAGAGCTGCTCTTAAACAATGGCTGTAACTTTTGCATCTAAAAATGAAACTGAACAAAGTCCAAACTCACCAAGCAGAATTCATTTTTTCTGCGTTATTTCGATGTTATCTAATTCTACTGGTGTCATAACTGCACCAACTTGTTTTGTTTTTATCCCACAGCCAATCAGAGATGAGATGTGTCATCGTCATGGTGACCCGTACCACCGTCCTGCAAGGTTTGTTCCTAACAACAATAAAACATAACACACACACACACCCCCCCACCCCCACACACACGCCTAAACTAGATGGGTAGCAGGGAGCCATCATCTTCAAGCAAGAATATGATCTATCTATCTATCTATCTATCTATCTATCTATCTATCTATCTATCTATCTATCTATCTATCTATCTATCTATCTATCTATCTATCTATCTAGTCATCCATCCATCCATCCATCCATCCATCCATCCATCCATCTATCTATGTCATAAGCAGGAAGTCGTAAAGACCTGCCATGATGAACCAAATGTTCTCATAACGGTTTTATTGATCACATCTCTTCTGTCATCCTTATTTTACCTTCTGCTTAAATATTTTTCTTCAAAATTTTAGTGTTATTTTCACAATGAATTTGTGTGAAACACATATTTAGCCGTGCTAACATAGCGTTAGCACAAAATGTGCTGAGTAAGCAGAACTCAAAGAAAATATGATATAATCAGTATGCTAACAATGCAGGAGATGATCTAATATTTAAAACATCCAAACACTTTTCCTTAAATCAAAGTGAACTTGATCAGTGACATGTTGCTGCATCCGAGGTGCACAAAGGAGCGTTACCACAGATCCTTCCTCCCAGCAGTTGTTAACATTCCTGCATCCAGTCTGTCCACCTAATGTAAAGAGTCTCTTGTTTTTTTGTGCACAAATATACATGCAAAATGTTGTACATTTAATTTTGGGACATTGTTTATAACTCAGAAAGTCATTCTGATAATAAATGTTCAATGTTGCAAAACACAAACATTTCAGAGTTCTGTCTACGTTCCACCAGAACTCTTGTGCTGTTGTTTGGAGACCATTTTTAAGTAATGTAACAGTAATGGAAAAATAATGCAAGAACACATTCTCAAAGATTAACACAATTTAAATTCTAGTGAACATTTAACACTGGAATTGGAAGACATTTAAACAAAACAGAAACAACAAATAAAATGAATTATCAGGTCTCTGGAAACAAAACTGTCCTTCAATAAAAGGAAAAAGAGAAAAACAATAAATCGGAAATGATTGAGCTTATTTTAATTTATCATGTGATTAATTGATTAATTGTGACATTCCGAATAATCACATTATTCCTGTGATTTCCAGGCAGAGCCTCTGTTACCTGCTTGCCCAATAAGATGACGGTGGCCTTGGAGAAAGCCTCCATGCCAGACATCAGTGAGGAGTTTCTGTCACTCCGAGACCCGTCGTGCACGCTCACCACCAACGGTACCCACATCCTGGGAACCATGTCCTTCGGCACCTGTGGCACAAAGCTGGAGGTGTGGAATAAATCAGAACAACCTCGGCCCGATTCCTCTCTGCCGCTTCGCTTGATCCACTCTGATGTTTCACCTGAAAACAGGACAAAGGAGACTACATCGTCTTTAAGAACGAGATCCACTCCATCGTGCGGGCCAACGAGGTCATCATCCGGAGGAACAATGTCAAGATCGACTTCTACTGCGAGTTTCCCAAAACCATCAGCGTCTCCAACTTCTACAACCTCCACCAGGCCGACTACATCTTCACGGAGTCCAGCTTTGGCAGCTTCGGCTACAGCTTCGAGATATTCCAGGACGGCAACTTCACCAGCAGGGTGCCGCCTGACGCCTACCCGGTGCAGGTCAAGATGATGGAGAGGATTTACATGGGCATCCAGGCCGTGTCGGAGCTGCCAAACGTCACCTTGTTTGTCGAGTCGTGTAAAGGAACTCCAGACAACAACCCTGACAACCCCATGTACTACGACCTCATCAAGAACGGGTGAGTCCTGCTGCTCAGAAACACTCGCTGAAGACGCTCAGAGAAACGTTTTTCATCTGTTGTCTTCCAGGTGTGTCAAAGACGAGACACTTGAGATCCACCCGTCAAACCAGACAAGCTTCAACTTTGACATCCAAGCCTTTAAATTCAACGGCAATTATGACCAGGTGGGTCAGAGCGAGAGAAAAAACCAGAACCTTCCAAACTTCGATCCTTCCAACAGCAGATCTTTAAGCCGTCCAGTGGTTTATAAACTAACAACAGTATTTTAAAATCTGTTCTGTGAGCTACAAGAGTATGAGTTTCTCCAGATGCTGCTGGGACATCACATATGTCATATATGGGACGTCCTTTGACTCCAGTAAAAGATTTTATTTAATCCTTGAAATGTTCTTCAGGTGACAGAAGGCCGGCTTTTTAGCCGCCTTTATGTGGTTCAGGTTTGAGTCTTTCCCAGGTGGATGCGTTCAGAGTCACCTGGTGACATCGTAATGTAGAGCCTGTAGATACTGAATATGAGGGGTTGTCGGATTGAGCCTTGTGGTATCCCACATGTGACTTTTGCTCGTTTCTATGGACACAAAGAAGCCTCTGTGCTTTAGGTAAGATTTGACCCAATTATGATTTTAATAAAAAGCTTTTATTATGAGGCAGGTAGCTGCTGGAGATGTTTGAACCGTTTGGTTCTGATCCTGTTAAGCTATAAGTATAAACTATGAATCACATCAAGATGTTTCTGGATCCCTTCCTGAGAGTGGCAGCGGGGAGGACCAACAGGACAACCAAACTACTTCCAGATCAAACACCAGAGATCCTTTCATAAACAGTAAAGGAAATCTTGTTTTTGTTTCCCGTTCTTCACATTCCACCTCAGGTTTACATCATCTGCAACGTCATCCTGTGCGAGCCTGGGAATCCCTTTTCCCGATGTGCGCAGGGATGTCTGAGCGAGCCGTCCCGCCGGCGCAGACGAGGGCTGAGCATGGAGACCGCTGGGCACTACATTACCCAGGGTCCTCTGCAAGTGGTTGGGCCGGCTGGTCCCAGTTCGTCAGGGGAGCACAAGAAGATGAATGCAGCTCCGAAAAGTGACACGGCTCCTGAAGGTTAGCAACAGAGCGACCCGACGGGTGTCTTTACTGTTTGAGTAAAAACTGAATATTTTCCTGATGTGTTGCAGGGAATTCTGCAGGAGTTGTTCCAGAAACCAGATCGGACGGAGACACCTGGAGGTTCAGGGAGATGTTTTCCTCCAACATCACCACGGTGGTGTTCGGCACCGGCTTCATCCTGTCGCTGGTTCTGCTGGCCGTGGTGGTCCGCTACTTCAGCAGGAGGAGGAGAACCGAAGACCTCAACCTTCTCATTGAAGACGAGTTTGAGAAATAGAGGCGACGCCTCCTGACAGCCTCTGGAAAACAGATGAATTAAAGGAGACAAACTAAACCAGATTCTTTTTTACCACAGGTCTGAGATCGGGTTTGACCAGAATCAGAACTCAGTTCTTTTCTTTTTCAACCTGGTTTAACAGTGAAAAGTTTCAATTCAAACATGAAACTGAACTTTGTTTCTAAGTTCAGAAATATGGCCCAGTAAGTTCTCAGTAATTGGGTTATTATTAAAAACTGTTGCTGCACCAATCAGAAGTTTATTTCAGCTTTGTTTCCACTCAGCAGTAACTTTTTATTCCTCTCCAGGAAAGTAGCAACTCCAGGATTTCATTTTGCTTCATGTGTTTTTAGACCAGCCCAGAATTCGTTTGTATCAAATAAAAACATGTTTTCTGATCAGATCCAGTTTCTTTTAGCCAAACAATCAAACTGTATTCCAGTCATTATCCAAAATGGCTGATTGGCTCCAACTCAGTCTAAACTCCAGATTTAAGGTGATCACTCAGATCTTTGAAGCTTGTTTTTTGAGTTCAGGTCTCGTCCATCAGGTTCCAGTAATGCGTCTCCTTTAATTCATGTTTCCTTTTTTCATGCAGGCAGCCTTAAGATATTTGATCTAGATCTGATGTAATAATTTGGGAGTTTTATCGGTTAAATCAAACCTTATTTTGCTTTGTGAACAATATTTTAGAGGAACTTCTGGGCTTAAGCTGCTTTAAATGCTTCAGATTTACAGATTGTGGTTTTCTGGCCAGCAGAAGTGTGAATGAATCAGCTGTTTTCAGATGCTGAGCGTGAGAAAAACCAGCTGATCGGATCTTCGACCCGGTTTCACTTCACCTGCAGAACTGCTGCACCTGAAACGGCTGGATGCCTTCATGCTATTGTCCTTCTGTCATCTACAAATGTTTATGTCTGGTTATGGAAACTAAATTCAGCTTTTTAAGGGAGTTCATGTTATTAAGACAAAGATTTATATTTTTCCTACAGTAAAAAGAGAAGGGCATTATGTATACATTGATTGGTTGTGTAATAAAAAGCTTATGGGAGTCTGTGTGGGAGTGTTTATCGATTGATTCATGTTTCTAATTCAGTTAAACTGTAATTCTGACAACATTGAGGCTTTTTGATGAGATTATTTGGACATTTGAAGAGCGAAGGAATCCCAACCTGATGATTTGAACAGATTATCAGATACAATTCGACTCAAAAAGTTCAAAGTCTAAACAACAACATCTGATCAGGTTTGGTTGACATTTTAAAATCTAAGTATTGTGTGTATATGTATAAATGTGTGTGCATTTGTAAGTGTTGATGTGTGAATGTGGCTTCAGTTGAAGTATGATGAAAATATACTACATAAATCCAGTCCATTTACTTGAGAAAAATCAAAAGCTGTTTTTCATTTTTATCTTTCATTTATTAATAAAAAATAACCAATGGGATTCCATCTGCAGAGCTAAACAGTCACAGATGAACAGCAATAATTTGGTGTTCATTTTTCTGTCATAAGAGAACAAATGGTTCATTTTCACCGTTATTAGTTTATAAATGTTTCAACAATGTAGAAAGTTTCAATCTAAATATTTAATTAAAAAGCTAAACATTAAACCAAATAGTCTAGAACTAAATATTTAGTTATAAATAAAATATGTAGATTGTTAACTAAATATTTAGCTTGCTAAGAAAACATTATAAATGAATAAATAATATTCTGGAAATATGAGTCCAAAAATGAAGCTCCATTTTTTTCTGTTATGTCAATAAATAACCCAAATTATTGCTGTTAGTGGTCATCGCTGTAGCTCCTACACTGAGATTTATTCTAGTGAATACAAGCCTTAATATTCCCACCACTCCCCCAAACTGCCTCCACCAAAAGCAGTTTGGTAAAAAGGATTCAGCAAACAGACAAACTCAACTCTGCAAACCGAACACGTGCAAATGAAATGCTGCACCATTTAACAGGAAATAAACACGATTTCTAGAGGCATAAAATTTAGCTAAACAAGTTTAATTATTTTTAAAAATCAAAGTCAGACTCAGTCAAAGGTCTTATTTATTTTATCTAAAACATAAAAACTTGCTTTAAACTCACATTTTCTCTAAATGCCTAGAAGTAAATATATTAAAAACTAAAATCAAACCAATTATTAATTGTTCTGTTTCCCTAAAATCCAGTTAAAACTAATTAAAATATATGTACTCGTGACAGTCTGCAGCCGCAACACCAGGGGGCGCTGGAGGTCAGAGAACTTTCTGTGCAGCTGCTCATTGCGACACGTCATCACTTTAAAGGTTGCCAGGTTTAAAGGCACATTTGTTAAACAAGCAAAAGGACGAGCAAAATAATAAAGAATTTAGGAAAAACTAGAGGTGGACACAAAATTCCTGCAAATTAAAATCATAAATAAATAAACTGAGTTAACTAAAATCTACATTTAATTCAAACACCCAACTCCACAATGATTATCAGATTTAAAGATCTGCTGTTGCTGAATGAACCTTCAGACCTCTCAGGTCTTCTGGTTCTGCATCAGGACCAGAACCAAACATGGGGAAACTTCAGCTGAAACACGAGTTCCTTTAAGCCCAGCCTGTTCAGAGCTGCCTGGCTAGCAGTAACTGGAACCTGCAGCTGTTTAACTTCCAGCAGGTCTGCTCTGTTTGCAGCTGCTTCTCTTTACATCTCTGCTCATCTATAAACTCTCCTTTGATCCGAGTTCTCAGGTTGGCTGAGGCTTCATTTCCCTGGTTTCTTCACAAACGTGTGAAACACGCCACATCTTGGAATGTGTCTGCTGAGCAGAGTCAGCGACTCTCAGTAATTTAAGGTGTGAATACAATGCACCTGCAACAATGGGAGTATTTATGAGCACAGATGGAAAAACCCAACAGACAAGTGATTAAACATCAGCTGTTCTTGCACAGACTACAGCTTTTGTCACAAAGAAAACATTTGCCTCCACATGAATCACTTCCTCAATGTGAAGCTTTGGTTGCTTTTGAAAATAGAAAGCAACTCTTCAACCTGAGATGTGAGATTGATTTCTGATCTGGTTTGATAGATCAATAACCTGCACTGATTTTCATATGTAATTTGACCCCATTGGTCAGCAGGTGGAAACAAGCCAGAGTTTAGTTCAGCCTTATAATCAAAAGCAGTTGATCTTCAATGTAAATACAGAGAAACAAGCTTTTGTCATGAAATGGTTGGTCTTGGTGTTGAGGACGGACCCAGGTTCTGGTGAATGTGGTGGTTTTAATGAAGAACAGAGTCCAGGCAGCACAGGTGAGCAATAAGGCTCAGAGCTCAGAGGCTGGCAGCAACTGGACAGCGAGACACGACTAGAGACAAACGACTAGGACCCGACAGCGAAACACGGAGAGGTGGGATTAAATACACAAAGCGTAATCAGGGAACACGAGACACAGCTGGGAGCCTAATTAAACCAAAACAGGAACCTAAATCCCTTTATTTTTTATAAATTGGTGACCAAAGTGTGTAGAACTGAACAAATACCTGGTTTTCTTGCTCATTACTCCACAGTGACCAGTAACAGTTTCTGTTGCTGATCAGAGTCGAGGAGCCGCAGCAGCATCCTATCGTAAAAGTATCCACAAAGAGTCCGTGTGGATGTTGACGCTGTGGGCATGAAGGCTCTCCAGTAGCAGTCAGTCTTGCAACAAATCTGAAAAGACCTCTGACTGAAGACTGCTGCTATATCACAGCCTCGTTAGTGTCATGACATGCCAACAACTCAATATCCGGTCGGTGCCACCATCAGTTGTTGAGCACTGCTCATCCTCCTCCTTTGCTTTGGCTACTCCTCACTACATATCTACCCTTATGTTTAGGAAGATGCTGGAGTAGGGGATGTGATTCCTGCACATAATGATGGATGGAAGGAACTTCCTCGTCTGTCTGCATCCAGGAAGCCTCTTCAACTTAGTTTTACATCATAAAAACTGTCTGAGGTGAAAACGGAGAAAACAAAAATCCTTCCAGCTGAACAGCATCCAGAAGCAAAGGGAATAATTGTTCAAACATGCAATGGCTCATGTAAAATAATATGAACAAAAAACCAATCAGAACTAATGTATTTGAACAAGCTGCCACTGTGTACAGAACTGATACCTGAACCATTAACGATGCATCATAAATCTGCCAGATTTTTGTTTTCAGATTCTGTATGCAGCTAACAAGGACATTGTATTTATTTCCACAGTTTCAGTGTTTCTACTTTTCTCTGAGTTGCTGATCAGTGATTTCCAGTAATGTTCATATCTAAAGATGAATGTTCAAATCAAACAAGTCTGAGAAGTAAAATATATGAATTTTTATTCAACATTAATGAAAAACTGAGGATTTAAAACATGTTTGGAAAAACAAACTTGCAAACTTTCAGCCCAATTAGACTGTCCACTATTTTTATCATTTTAATCTCCAAAAATGTAACCATACCTTATTGTGGGAGTGCCTGCATGTTATATTAGATCTTTACTAACTGGAGCAACGTGACTAATAAAAATGCAACAAACTCTGATGTTTATCTGTCTTAGAAATTCACCTCACCGCATCGCATACCTGGGTGGCATAGTTCCCGTCACAGACTGTGTGACACAGGAAGGTGATTATATCTCAGAAGTGACGGCATACCAAACGTTTCACTGAGCATTGCTGCTGCAACACTTGCTGCATGAACAATAGCTTATGATTAATGTCAAAGAATACAAAAAGTTGAAGGTTCCCAGAGATCAAGCTAATCTTAGAATCTAAATATTACCCAGCAGGAAGCTGGATGTTGTTTTCTGACTAAGAAGAAACACTTTTTAAAAAGCTAATCAATGAGAAATAAAACCAAATCTGAAGTTGCAACACACATTGATTGCTTCTACATCTTATGAGATAATATGAATACATGAATACATCCCATTTTGTCACCTGAACCGGGAGAACCGGATGATGTAGAACAGGTCGGAGACTTTAGTCCTCTGGACCTGGAAGGCCCACTTTGGAACCGTCTTTATGTGGCTCTCAGAGTAAAACTGAACTGAGTGACCTGTGTGGTGACTTCCAATAAAACAAGTTCCTCATTACATTATTGGAAAAAGTGTGGCGGCTGATCGCTTGACACGTTTTTTTTTCTTTGCTGGAACTGAAATTAAAACTCGTGAGGTTCGCCAGCTGCTGAAACAGGAGGCTGCTAGCTTCCAACTGTGTTTATGTGCACTCAGCTGACCTCAGCTACATGTAAGCTAACGGTTAAAGAGCTGCTTTCTGCAATGGCAGTCAGTCAGACGTTCAGTTTGATGGCTTTAGAATGACACTGATTCTAAAAGCATCAGTTTGGGTGAGGTGGGTCTCCTGTCACCAAACACCTGAGCTGCAGCTTTAATTTTCAGCATGCAGCAGCTTTGCATTCCTTCCTGCTTGCTGCGTTTTTCCTAGTAATGTTGCTGTTCTATCATCAAATTCTCTAGTTCACCCAGTTCTGTATTTTTAGTGTTATTTTCTCACATCAGTTCAACAGATTGAACTGCAGCTCCAATTTGCTTGAAATCTCAACCTGTCCAGTTTCTCCTGCCTCTTGCTCAGTGACTGCTGGGAAAATGTCATATTTTTATTTGCTGATGCCTGTATCTGGTTGAGAGTCTGAGTTGCATCTTTGAGGGAAAGACAGAAGGTTCAGATTTGCTGAAGACTCTGAAGGGTTTTGCTACAACACAACTACTGATCCTAAGCTAAAAGTCTCCTTCACTAAGTACCATATGTATTTGCTCTTACTTAGTGATACAAATGTTGATTTTTAGACCGCTGGAGTATTCTCTGGAGTATTACCTTTATTCTGATCCTGAACCAGTGAAATACACCTTGTAGTTCCTGAGATATATGGAATAAATCTCCAAAAAAGAGGCTCTGTTTTCAAGACAGAAACAGAGCTTTAAAGATGTCTATAAAGACATAAAGGTGTCTTTATGTGGACACATGGCCCATATTTTAAATCAACAGAAAGTAAAAACAGTGAGGTTCTAATAATACCTCATGAACACGTCATAGGGGAGTTTTACTTACAAACTCATAACTTTGTATTTTGTTTTCAATAAGACTACAGGGCTTTGAGTCTCATTGTGGTCATGATCTGAAAAAGATTAATGGTCATCTTTGAAAATCCCAACAGGTTAAACAGGCTGAGCTCCGTTGATGCTGCTTTCAGTAAGTGATGCAGATGTTTCCTTTTCAGGTATATAAAACATGGGCCATTCTGGAGCAGGATGGAGCCTCATCAGGATGGCGACTTCTGTGCTGCTGCTGCACCTGCTGCTGCTCAAGGTCACTGCTGCGTCTGCAGCCTCCACCTACTACAAGTCCTATGGTGGCTCAGTGGCCTTCACTCCCAAAGGAAGGAATTCAGATGGAAGCTATCAGGTGAGTCTCCTGTCACATCATTTAGATACAAATCATCTCTTGTCTAGATGCGATACCACATTATTTTGCATTTGCAATAAAATATACAGCATTTCACAGTATTTGGAAAATACTGTGACTCTGCAGGTGGAACTACGACAGCGTAGTACTCCATATCTCAACCACCATTCATATGCAGAGGGAGTGTGTTTGAAGGGTAACTGTGGATCTCAGACACGGCACTCTGTGGACAGAGTCTCCACTGGTTCTTATGGTCTAAGCTGGAGACAATATGAGGTCACAACGAACAGGAAACTGACCAGCAACCTGCCCTTTGACATGAGGTGGGCGATGGCTCTGAAGACTGTCTTACATAACATACAAAAGTTCATAAGAGTTAAATTATAGACAAGTTTTAATGTTTGTAATAGATCATTCAAATTATAATATATCAATTTGCATGGTAGTTATAAATGTATTTGGAACAAATTTACACAAATAATTTAGTGCATTGCAAAATGTAACAAATGTTTTGGATTTTTGTTATTCATAAATGTTGTCAAACAGATTTCCTAATAGGTATGAATACTCCTGGGGCTTTGGCTACTGGATTCCTAATGTGAGAGGTTCCTCCTTAATGTGGAGGATGATGACACACGTGGACATGGGAATCCGGTCGGACACCGGAGAACCCAACAGACCTCCTGCCATCGCCACACCTCATGTTCTCAGGTAGACCCTCCCTCGCCGTTTGCTTGTGTCTTTATTTTCTCAGCATAACACTGTTACACCTCGAAACATATTTTGAGACATGTTCAAGTATATTAGACTTTGCTAATTGTTTCTAGTTGCATAACGATGGTGTCAATTACTGATGCTATTATTGCTAAAAGGTTCTGCAGGTAAGAAAAGTTTTTATCTATCTATCTGGAAGAGTGAAGGACTTCAGTACGCTACAATCAGGAGCCAAACTGCAGATCTGCCTCTAAATCAGTCACATTGTTCATGTTTCTAATATTATATTCCAAAATGTATAAGCCACAAAAAACACCAAGGTTTTCTTCCCAAAGCTACATAAAAGGAAATAGTGATAATATATCAAATTTCTTCAGAAGCAAGAGTTTCTGAATGAGTTTCATGTGTTGTTGCAGAGTCCCGAGGAACTGCCCCCGAACATTCAGGATCACGACATTTGACCCAGATGGTGACAGCGTGAGGTGCAGGATACCAACTCGCTCCAGCACGTATGAGTGTGGGATGTGCAGCCTTGCCAAAGGTTTCTCCTTTGATCAGGTAATAACATGTTTCTCGGGTGTTTGGGTAACGACTGATTATGAACTAAATGAAGGAGTTGATCATTTGCAGAAGAAAACTTTATGCAGTACTACACACCTCTCTTGTATTTATGTCCATCAAAATTTTATGGCGCTTAAAATATATACACTTAATGACTAATGTATTTTGTTGTAGAAAATAATATTGAGAATAAACTAAATACATTTATGTCTTGTTAGAATTCCTGCTCCATCACATACAACCCAAGTCAAACAACTGGATACCATCCAGTTGAGGTCATGGTGGAAGATTTCCCCAACAAAGACATTACATTGTCCTACTCTGATGGATCCTACACCACAAAGTGGCCCCAGACAATGACACGGCGAACACCACCACAGCTGCCCCAACCACCACCACAGCTGCCCCAACCACCACCACAGCTGCCCCAACCACCACCACAGCTGCCCCAACCACCACCACAGCTGCCCCAACCACCACCACAGCTGCCCCAACCACCACCACAGCTACCCCAACCACCACCACAGCTGCCCCAACCACCACCACAGCTACCCCAACCACCACAGCTGCCCCAACCACACAGTCTTACCGATCATCTATTGGTCCTCTCAGCAAGCTGCCTCTACAGTTCACTGTTCGGGGTATGTCACTTTCTTGAATGTTAATGTTTTCCAGGTAACTGTCTCTCAATAAGTATTTTTCCTGCCTGCTTTCCAGTGGACTCACACAGTGCTCCTTCATGCCTTGACGGTGACTACTTTCCTGTTTTCTTGGCACCAACTCCAGCTGATGGAGTAAATCTTCCAGCATACGTCAACCGCACCCTTGAAATCACAGTTAGATCCAAAGCTCAATACACAACGTCAGTAATCTATTAATATCCTTGCATGTGCTTTAAAAAGTACATCAATATTTTCTTCACTTGCTTGGGCTTATTTCACAGATGTGCAAGACTTTTTAAAACATCTTCATCAATTGTTGGGTTTTTATGTAGGATTCGTGACCTGATTGTGACAGGACCACCTGGTGTTTCAAAGCAGAGTGTTTCTGCAGATACATACATCATAAAATGGACACCAACTGAAGACCAACTGAATGATCATTTTCCTATTTGCTTCGTCTCTGAAGGCAGACATCGGTGAGTTTCCAAAAGACAGTGGGCCAGTTAGATATTTCACATGGAGCCATTTAATAAAGTAAATTATTGGATAGATGTTTTTGAGTGATTAAGTTTTGTAATGCATTCTGATGTCTATTAATATCCAGGCACAACACAGTCTATCACTCAGAACTTCGTTGTGTGACCGTTGATGTTGGTCGCCATGGTGAGTCAATACGACGTAAAGGCCTATGTAACTTTTTTAATGCATATGAACCTACATTTAGAAGATGTTAACAGTAAATTCAAATAATTCAACTTTAAATTATTTTCTTTTTTCTTTCTAATGGACTGTCACAATCCTTGGATCCATCAATAAGTGATATAGGGATTTTTGACCATTCCTTTTTAGATCATCTGGAGTCTTTGATGTTATTTCTATATATTCTGTACGTTGAACATGTCAGTTCAACAATATGTTGAGATCATTGTTCTGCTGAAAGATTCAATACTGACATATTTTCAGTATTTTTGGTTAGAAGCCAAAGAATTCAAAGTGCCAATCAAGTTTTTCCATATACTAGGACTGGAATTAAAACGAGATCCACAGCATCACAGATCCTCCACCATGCTTACGTGCGGGCATGAGGTGCATTGTCTGGCTTTATTTCTGAAAAACAAAATTTTAGACAAACAACTAGACTGTCTCTGGACTGTCATAATCCTTGGGTCCATCAATAAACAATATCCACCCAGCCAGTGCTCAACAGATGATGTTTACTGAATCAACTACTCGCACAACGCTCCTTCATGCCTTGATGGTGTCGCTCCTTCTGACTGACTCAACTACTCTGTCATCTCATTGGCCATGTAGTTGCAAAACTCCCCTATGTTTCTGATTACAATTGCAAAACGTGAAAAGCATTGTGCTGGTTTGTCTTCCAAACAACCAGTTGGCATGTAGATATTACCTAATGGTTGCTATGGAGATGTCCCAAAATGCCTGTCTTTTCTGTATGTCCCGTATCAGTCGTCCCCTTCTGCTGCAAAGAAAGGCATTAGTTCAATCCCAATCCCATTTACATAAGATGTTTTATAATTCCGTAAAAAAATGAGACAGTTCCATCAAACTTAATATTACATAATATTTCACGTAGTTTGAACTTGAAATTGCTGCAATTTGCTTTAACATTTCGATAAACCAACGCAGTAACTTTGTCAAATATCATCTCTTTCTATGTAGAGGCTGTTGTGACCTGCAATGAAACAACTATGACCGTGGAAGTAGCAAAGACCTACATCATCAGACGCAACGAGAAAAATTTGCATTTGAACAACTTTACAGATTCTTCCTGCAACTTGGAAAGTCGGTCCAACAATACCCACGTGGTTGCTGTCATGCCACTCAGTGCCTGTGGGACTCGTGTTGAGGTACACTACACAAAATGACAAACGACTCCAGTAAAAGATAATGGAATACTTTATTTGAAACCAAAAAGCATTCAACTGAAAAAGTTACAATATTTAATCAAATTTAACTCAAAGTTGTGAATGTGCCAATTGCACAAACAAAATGTCTTTTCGTGTAAAAGGAGAATGCTATAGTTCTCATATTTCTTCTGAGAACTATAGCGTATTTGCATTGCATAAATAAAAGAAAGTCTTTGTTTTGAATGACTGTGATTCTGTTTATTTGATGTCATTTTCAGGAAGATAACAACAACATCTACTTCAGGAATGAGATCACTTCAGCTGACCCAAATAAAATCATTTCCAGGCAGCATGATGTCGAAATCGCCTTTGCCTGCTCCTACCCGAAGCGAACCAACCTGACCCTGGGATTCAGACACAAAAACCCGTACGCCTTCAGAGAGAAGGGCTTTGGTGCCTTCACCTTCCAGTTTGAGTTCTTTGAGAGCCAGCGTTTTAGGAAGCAAGTGGACGCCAGCAGCTACCCGGTGGAGGTTTACCTCAAGCAGATGATCTTCATGCAGATCGAGGCCACCTCGTCCATCCCAAACACTGAGCTGTTCGTGGAGTCCTGCAGGGCGACTCCCTACGACAACCCCAACTCCCGCATCAGCTACACCATCATCGAAAACGGGTACAGAGAGAACAGACTTCCAGTTTAGATCAAATTCTACCGATACAGGCTGCTTTGCTGTGTGTCTAAAAGATTTGAATCATTTTCCAGGTGTGTGAAGGATAAAACGGTACAAATCTTCCCCAGCTCCAAGTCTCAGTTCAGGTTTGGCATGGAGGCTTTTGAGTTCATCGGCGCTCATGAGGAGGTAAAGTTCTTCTTTAAAGCTCTTTTCTTTACTGAAAACAAAAAATATGTTGTAATGTAAACAGCTCAACAGGTTTTATTGCATGTAATTTAAACTTTGATTATTTAAATTGCATAACATTTTGGAAAATAATGTTTAGCAGTTTCCAATCAAAAAGATGAGAGAAAATAGAAAGTGTGTGTGTAAATTCTTCAATACAATTTTACTATAAGGAAAACTTTTTCTTTATTCTTTACATAGGATAAAAATGTTACTTAGTTATAAGAAAGCACCAGTGAAGCACAAAAATCCCCCTAATTTTTCAAAACTAATGGCTTCAGAAGTTAAACAAATCAATTCATGCAGAATATTGCCTCTGCAGTTTATGCACCAACCACCAGGTGTAGATGAGCAGTAAATAATCACTGTCATGCACAGAGGCCAACATGAAAATCAAAAAGTTAAAACTGTCTCTTAAAAGAAACTGAAATTAAATCAAACAAAAATCCTGAGTTAAATAAAGTGTCAGTAAAGTTTCCCCATTTGCATTCATGTCCTCTTAAGTATGAAACACATAAAGGTTCTGACAACAACATGAATGCAAACGCATCCTCAGAGTTGAGAGTTGGTCCTCCAGCATCTTAAACCTACAGCAGTAAAACTAAAGGTTTGGCTCTTCTGCATGGCTAAAGCTCTACATGCTCATAGTTTAACTTCTTTTTCCACAAACAGACCTTTTATCAGTGGCATAATTTTTTCTCATGTTCCTCAATGCATGATTTATTTGATATTTGCCCTTTAGGACCCATTCTTTTTATATTTTCAACTTTCTCATAAGCTATATCGATTAATGCATTTTATTTAATGCTAATACATAAAATGTAGTTTTAAATACACTTGCATTCTTCATTGAAAAGTGATCACATTTCTTCTCCCTGCCTCTGCAGGTCTACATCACCTGCTCAGCTCTGCTGTGTGAGAGCGGCGTTCCTGGTACTCGCTGTTCTCAGGGATGCACCAACTCATGGAACAGTCGCAGGAAAAGGGAAGCTCCTTCTCAAACTAACAGCCAATCCATTTCCCAGGGGCCGCTGCAGCTTGCCAAGACCTCTGACACTAAAGGTGGGCATGCAGGTGTTGTAACCCTCAGTGTTAGTTGTTCAGGTTATTCAGTGTTTTTTCCATTGTTATTTTACCAGATGTCACTAATTTTCTACACAAAAAATTAGTGTGGTAAGAAAGTGAGCACCTTAATTGACCAGCAGAGGGCGCTTATGATTTTGTGCAAAAATAATTCTGTTTTAATGTGATTTATATACATTCCTCTGTTTTATCAATGTCAGCATCTGGCCCCGGCCTGAGTTTGGGCCTGAACCTGGTCTTCATCGTTGGCTGCCTTCTCGCCTGTGGAGTGGTCGTCTACCGATCAAGAAGAGCCAGAACCAAATACCAACCCCTGCCAACCTCTGAGACTGACTAAATCCAGAAAGGATTCTTTTTAAGCTAAGCGTCTTTGCAGCTGTAGTGCTCTGATTTATTATTATTTACTCTAGATCAAACAAAACTCCGAGCTTCTTCAATAAATGAATGCAACAGAAAAATTATCTGATATAATTAAAATTTTCTCAGAGTTCAGAGATTTTTAGGGTAACTGCGCAGCCATTTCCAAAGGCAATTATCAACAAGTTTCATTCTTAAAAATACCTTATCACTCTTTCTATATGTTTTTAAGTTGTTTGTAAGCCGACACACCAATAAAATTGTTTTATGAACTGCCTGACCTATTATTAACAGCTGGAAGGAAAGAGGGGATCCAAGGTCTGTGAGGAAGAAATGTGGTTGGATCACTTAATGTTTGGTGACATCAAGTCAAAGAAGAACAGATTTCCACACTATGTGAAGGGAACTCAAAGACTGTGGCTGAACAGTGGAGCTAACTGGAGAAAAAGGCTACATTTTTGGAGGTCCCATAAAAATTTGACTCGATGGAAGGAGGTCATGTGATCTGATGAGTCCTGATTTACCCTCTTGATGGAAACATCAGGCCAAGAAGAAAGACAGAATAAGTGATGCCCCATCATACTTAGCGTTTACTGTCGCAGCCTGTGTGCAGTTTGGGGTTGCTGCGGTTTATCAGGTTCAGGTCCAAGAGCCCAAAGAAGGAGATCAGCTGACTCCCAGAAGACACTGAGCCACCAGGTTACTCAATAAATTGACGTTTTTCTTGGCCATATTCCAAGATGATAATGCTAAGATTCATTGGACCCAGATTGTAAAAGAGTCAGAAAGCATGAGACAACTTTGACACCAGAGTTTAGCTCTTCACCCTACTGAGTATCTTTGGGATGCATTTTAGAAGACTTTGCACAGTGACTGGATTCCCCCATCACCAATATCTGATCCTGGAGAAAAATTAATGCACCACTGGATGAAAATACACCTTGAGTGTCAAGTTTTCTGCCCTCCTCAGCCACCTCAACCCTTGCCTAAACTTGAAAAGGCTTGCTTCCTCCAAAGAAACGCAGGACCAACTCATCTCAGTTTTTATTTATCTTCTTCTTCTTTTGATGAATCTCATGACCACCATGTGGTCTCAGAATCGTCAAAGAGTAAATAGAGTAATCAAAGAAGTCAGAGTAGGTTGAAAACCTACAAACAGATAAAAGAGATATTAATTACATCAAACAAAATACATTGCTGTCGATCTGGTCTTTTGAATGGAATTTGGATGAATTCCACCACTGGTAGGAATTTTCCATTCCTACCAGTGGCGTCTTGGAGGCAGCTTTCAGGTGAGGTTCTTTGTTTGAAGAGAGGTCATTGTGAGCACAGGTGTGCCAAGTTACCTTATAGATTTACTGCTGAGCTTGGAAAGGGATGGATGCGCTTGATTCTCTGTGAGGTGCGTGCCAGTTGGGTGGAGATAGTAAATGCATTCAAAGCTCTACTATTTTCAATTCTAACTTGACATTGAGTTATTGCAGGAGTTTGACAGAATGCTACAGCAAACTGGTCAAATGAAAGTTAAACATAGTCCAATGAAATATTAGGCTGTAAGTTCTATTTGTTTTTGTTTTGGTGATGATTTTTTGGCCATTGGGTGTTTGAGATAAACAAAAGCAACAAGTAGAGAAGAGGCCAGGATGTGCTGCTGATATTAAAATGTCTCTGTCTTGTAAAGCAGACTGGTCAGTTCTATGGAAAACTCCACTGCATCTGCAACTTTTGTTTTCATGTTGTTTTATTGGAACCATTTTACTTTAGGTTAAAAAAGTCACAGTGTCATCCATGCAATGGGTGCAGGTTGTTTACTGAATTAGTTTATGAATGTCTATCTAAATAGTAGTAGTTATGCTTCAGTTTCTGAACTGGTAAAAAAAACCCCTAAGGTGTAAATACTCCAGAAAGGTCCTGTCTAATAAATTAATAGACCACCTGACTTTCTTTAAATACTAAAAGTTATAAAGAAAAAATGCATTATATCAAGATTTGGATGAATGTGCTCATTCAAAGCAGGAAGGAAACACATTTCCAGAAAACAAACTTAAACTCTGTTGTGTGCAGATGCATTTTCAGCTTCAAAATAATCCCTGACAGCTTGATTAACTGGTTTCACAAGGTCACCATCAGCAGAGGGACACATATCTGTCATGAAACATGACGGCAGCATCATACACACCCAGCTTCCAGTAAGAACAGCTTTCAACTTCCTCCATATTTGTTTGCTGCCTTTAGAAGTGAGAAATATTTTCTTGCAGTAGCATAGTCTCTCGCTGAAAAATACAAAAGCACAATGTTTGATTTAAGTCCAGCTATTCAAGGCAAAATAAAAAAAGACTGTGATGAGATCTTTTGATTGGTATATTGTTATTGGTATATTGGTATACTTTACCCCTGATGCAGAGGTAAAGTTCATGATCAAGCAAAACACTTACAGCTTATGGCACAAAGAGAACAACACATGTAACCTGCATAATGCAAGAATCAAGAACTGAACAAAGGCATTTTGGGGGGTGCTGGGGGCATCAGAGGGCAGTTTTACACCTGTGCAGTGGCACAGGTGTAAAACTGCAGCTTCGCCCTCCTCTTCCTCAGTCAGACATGATTAAAATGTGATTTTTCAGGAAGACATCGTCCTGAAAGGAACAGATGTTAGTTTAAAACTCTTTAACTCTGGGCTAATAGTACCGTCCCAAACATTTTTGCTTCTTCTCCGATTCAGAGTTGACTGCAGGATCAGCGATCATAGCTGTCCAACTGATTTTACTCCATGTTTGTTGTTAAACTGGAGGGTTTTTAAACCAGAAGTCTGGCAGTCCTTCAATGCAACGTTTGGATGCGTCCCCGCTCCAACACACCTGGATCTGCAACAGGTAGATTTACCTCCTCCGCATGTTAGCATGTTTGCAAAGGCCTCGTTAAGCATTCATCTGGTTCAGGAGTGTTGGAGCAGGGATGAATGAAAGGCTGCAGGACGGCGACACTAGAACACTGGAGTTACAGATTTCTGCTTTAAAACGAACTAAGCTGTTAATCACAGCCTGAAATGAATCATTTATACAAACAGAACTATGACTGAACTCTGAGCTTTTTTCTATCCAGGTTTATTGTTGTTCTTGTTTTGTTACATTTCAGCAGTAAAGTGAGAACCGAAACACATATTTAAGTTTTGGTTTACTGGAATCAGCAGCCAGTTGTTGGACCTGAAGGCTGAGAGCCAGCATGTTGCTCTGTTGCTTTAGCTCCTCGTCTTTGGCTGTGGATCAAATCTGTGATGGGTGATTCACCATGCATGCCTCACATGTGACTTAACTAAAGGCTTTTAATTAAAGATGGTCATTAAGGCAGGAGTATTGGCTCATCAAATAAATGACATAGAAAATGTTCAGTAAGGAGAAAACACAGGGTAAATGGGTTTCCTCCATAGGGTGGCTGGGCTCTCCCTTAGAGAGAGAAGCTCAGTCATCAGGAGGGACTCAGAGCCGCTGCTCCTTCACGTCGAGAGGAGACAGTTGAGGCTCAGGCATCTGGTCAGGATCCCACCTGGATGCCTCCTTGGTGAGGAGTTCAGGTCCCACCGGGAGGAGGGGAAGACCCAGGACACGGTGGAGGGACGATGTCTCTCACTGGCCTGGAAACACCTTGGGATTCCTGGAGGAGCTGGAACAAGTGGCTGGGGAGGGAAGCCTGGGCCTCCCTTAGGCTGCTGACCCTGTGACCCGACCAGATGACAGATGGATGGATGGATGGATGGATGGATGGATGGATGATGGATGGATGATGGATGGATGGATGGATGATGGATGGATGGATGAAGGATGGATGGAATGGATGGATGGATGATGGATGGATGGATGGATGGATGGATGGATGGATGGATGGATGGATGAAGGTCCATTAAGGCTCCTGGCTTTGGGCCAGGAGCCTTAATGGACCAAAGGCCCAAACAGAAACAGGGGAAACTTCATCATCTGTTGACAGTTGCTGGTTAAACTCCTGCATTCAGCCTGATGATAGTTTGAGAACTTCAGCTGGCTTAGGTTCAGAACAGGACTTTACTGAAAGAATGTTTTCATGAACCTCTCATCAAAGCTGTGTGGGAATTTATTCCAGTCACGAACAGTGTGTATGCACAAGCCTTATGTTGTCAAGGTGACGCAGTCATGACAAATGGACTGAACTTATGGTGTTTTTCCAGTCCGACTCATCGCTCACATTTATACAAACACACATCAGCAGGCAGCTGGGGGTTGAGCGCCTTGCCCAGAGGCACTTCGACATCAAACCTTTCACAAGCAAGACAACAACTCAACCTGCCGAGTGACAGTCGCCTATGATCAGTCGGCCATTTTGGTTTTCAGTTTTGTATTATTCTTGGATATTTGAATTTTAAATCGTTTGCTACGTTTCTAATCATGTTTTCTCAGCTGTTCCAATCTGATGGCTGGAGAACCTAAAGATTTAAATATTGTTCAGCTCAGATGTGACTTTATTCATCATAAGCCTGTCTTATGATGGTCATGAGACAGGCTGCAGTCAGAGGCCTCTTCAAAGCCATTGTAACACTGACTGCTACAGAGATGCTTCCTGCCCAGCGCACCACCATCCACAATGACTCTGAAGATAAACGTCTAATTTCCCTTTATGATAAATACTGTATTCTGAACTCAACTGGTTATATATTAGTCAGACATCAAGTAAGTTTTACACTTTATAATTGTTTTGGATTTAGTGGAAATCTGTTCTTAAAACTTTTGGTTTAATCTGATTTGAGCTAAATTTCTCATATTGACCGAATTCATATTATTAAGATAATTTGACGTCCTGGGAAAATAAGTTTCTCTCATCTGATTAGATAATCTGACAGGATCCTCATCAGGACATGCAGACATTTTCTTATCTCATTCGTTCAGAAATATATTTCTAGAATCCCTAGATTCTAGAAATATCTAGAATTGTTGTTGCCTAACTAGAATATTCTAGACACAGTCAAAACTTCAAACTGCTGACCTCGGTTTTTCTTTCAATATCAGCACATATTCGGGTGAAATGGTCCGTTATCAGTTCACTCGTCTGTAACCAGAAACCACAAAGGTTCAGGTTTCTCTGATCTGTCACGCAGATCAGCAACAATCAACTCCTAATCTCTGCTGAGTCCATCTACTTCCTTTTAGATACACTGATAAACTAGTAGGAAGATTAGAATCTTATCTAGTTCAATTATGTCACCTTAGACTATTCAGTGCATTTTTAGAAGGTATTAGATGTTAAATCTCTGAATCCAACAGGTATGTGGATAGAAAAGGGAATAAAAGGCAGAAATCATTTGAAAAAACAATACTGACTTTAAAAAGTATGAAACTGTATGAAAATGAGTAAAAAGCTTTAAAAGACTGAGTTGCTGTGTTTAATAAAAGTGCATATTTATTGTTTCACTGTTTGCTCAGATTAAAGGATCAGAGCGTTTTGAGTTTTCACTGCAAGGTGGAAATATCCAGGTTTACCGGAGAGACGAGGACAATGATGGAGGCGGGAGGCGGGAGGCGGGAGGCGGGAGGCGGGAGGCGGGAGGCGCAGGCCAGAACGAGACTCACTAAACACACGACAGATTCCTGTGCAACTCCAGGTTATGAAGGGTTTTGAATGAACAGAATGAAAAACATTGTTCCAGGAAGGTGAGGCCAAAGAGCTGCCGAGAAAAAAACAAAGAAACCAAGAACACAGGAGTGGATTAATGTGACGGGCAGAAAATGGGCCAGTGATGAGAAAACTGGCTTTACAAAGTCAGGAACACATTCAAATACACCAGTTAGTAATTAGAACCAAATGTTTTCTGGGCAGTTTCACTAACCTTAAGGATAAGAAAAGAAGGCAAATGCTAAGAATACCATCAGAGCTGCCAGGTCCCTTTAAGATACAACCTGCAGCGGTTCAATGGCGGCTGAAAGTGTTGAAATGATCACATGAATCTAAACAGCATGGGAAGGTCCAGCCCCCACTGGGATCTGGGACCCGAATGAAAGCTAACGATCTGGTAGCTGCTGAAGCTGGGAAAAAATGAGAGCAACAGCCAAACGAGTCCTGGGCCATCCTGGACTGAAAGGCCGCTCAGAGAGGAAGAAGCCATGACTTCAAACTGATCCCAGTTTGCCTCCTGCTTCAGGAACACAGACCTAAATATCTTGTCATGGTCTGATCAATAAAAAACTAAAATGTTTGGATATTTGGGAAACGTGAAGCTCTAGAACAACATGACTTTGAAGCACGGTGGTGGCAGCATCATGTTGTGGACAGACAGTCCCAGACTGTCGGCTGCTGACTGCAGATTCTTATTTTTGTTATTTCTGTTATAGCTGCTGTGTACTTGCTGTGTTTACATCTAAAATGTAGTTTCCTTCTGGCATCGTCGACGTTCTGCCAGGAGTGTTGACATCAGAGCGGCTCACGAATGTTCCAGCTAACTGGCTGCATGCCAAACCCGGGTCTCTAAATGGGACGCTGCCGCAATGTTTAGTTTCACAATTAACCCTTCACAAGAAAAAGAGATTGTTGGAATTTTGTTTAATTAACTTTACATTAATAACACTGGTTCAAATAAAAACCAGAAGAAAAAACGATTTTAAATATAGTTCTGGTTCATATGCAACCAGTTTTCCTTCTACTTTTAAATGAGCTCAGCTATAAGTACCTGCTGGAAAAGCACCTGACTCATGTCATCACATGGATCATATTTAGTGCCTACAGTAGTTTAACTCAACCAGTTCACCAGTTCATTCAAAAGGCCTGAACAGATGAAAGCTTTCAAATGAAAGAACTAAGCAAGAGGTTTTTATGTGAACGATGTGCTATGCATTCATTCAGGGTCAGAGCTGATCATGTTTGTGGATATTTTTGCAGGCTGCACAGTTCCTGATGTGCAGTTTGAATAAAATATTTACAGTTTCTGCAAGAAGGAGGTAAATGTGAAGCTTTACATTTACAGCACTTCACTTTTCCCACATCTTATGTTATATATACAATCTATTCCCTCAAAAACTACACAAACGTGAATATTGCGTCAATTAATCACAATTAAAAATAATTACTGACTTCCATACTTCTTTTTATGGGCGGTTTTAATTGTGATAATTATCAAAAGTTAAAACAACCCATTTTGATTACTTATAATTAGGAAGTTCAGAAATATCTAAATCACAATGACAGGACAACAATATGATATGCCTGCTTGAATTTTATAGATGAAATATTAATAACTGTATTAGGATCTGAAGTTTCCTGTAAATACGTCTTTGTCACCTTCTTTCTGTCACTTCGGTATCTATTGTGTTCGAAGCCAAACGTTATATTTAGATCAAACACAAGCTGAAAGGAATGCTGAAAGCTCCCATCTGCTCGACCTGCTGGGCGGCTTTGGTGCCGTGCAAATCAAACAAAGAGGTGACAGACGGCTCTTGCTTGATAAAGAGGGAGGTGACGCCACAGTCCTCGCTGATACAGGTCCTGGTCTCAGGTGAGAGATACCTGCGACAGGTCAGGTCTTCCTGAAAGGGCCGACACATTCAGACACCGTCTGCTGGAGTACCCAGAGAATCCACACTCATTCACAGGGAGAACATGCAAACACAGATCTGCACAAAGTAAAAAAATGTCTTTCTCCTCCAAGAAGGAAAACTTCATTCTTAGAGGATGAAAAATGCATTTGCAGCAAAAAGAAAGTTTCACCATCAAGCTGCTGATGGATTCAACTTCAGATGTTTAACATGCGTCCAACAGATATGAGAGATAAGATCCTCCTCTGAAATGAAGCTTCCTTCTGCATAATATGTAAGGAAATGCTCCAGCTGTCCATCTGCTCTCATGCCTGTCGCTTTATCTCACCTCACCAAAAGGCCTGAAGCCAGCTATCAAAGCAATCTAACATTTCAGCAATAAAACCTGCAATAAATATGGAGATTATAACCCAGTAGCTTAAAAATGTCACGAATTTTAAGCAGGTTTATCCAACAAACCTCCGATTTTCTGCCAGAGCTGCTCATGTTTTACAGCGAACGCTGATGAAAGCAGAGGAGTGTACAGAAAGCTGGATTTAATTATTACTTCATAATTTAGATTTATGGTCATCAGAGTCCTGACCCGAATCTGTGCAAGGAGCCAAACATTAGGGGAATGGTTAAGAGGCGTTTCAACCTCAAAGACGTTCAGGTTCATCACCAGATAAATCACCAAGATACCAGAGAAAATGCAGAAATCTGCTCAGGAAGTAGAAAGATTGGATGGACCAAAAAGAGTTTTATGAGTCATTACAGGGAAAAACACAAAAGTTGCTGAGAATACTTTTATTTGATGCAAATCTAAAGAGATGTCAAAACTTTTAGGATAATTTTTCACAGTTTCAGCAGCAAAATGCATTAAATTATTGTTTCTAAAGGAAACATGAACATTTGAACAGACTTATTTGCTTTTTATGTACATATATATATTGTTTGGCTGAAAGCTCACCATGTCACTGAACCAAAACAGAAAGGAGCAAAGATACAAGATGATTACAGAGAAAACAGAAAGAAAGGTTATGAGCTTCATGTGAAAGACAAGGTTGCTATGGTGATGGCAGAAAACACTAACAAAGGCATGAAAAACCAGCTCCACCATCAGGTGTTGCCACTCTTAACTGTTTGACAGTGCAAAAGTTCCCATGCCAGTTTTTAAATTAGTCAACCCTTAATGTTAATGTAAACCTGCAATTACTGTCATGACAAGCATCAAATTAGCCGTGTTTCTATCACTAATGATCACAGTTTGTGTTCTTCTAATATTTGGTCATTTCTGTTTTCTGTAAATCAGGCATGAAATGATCCAGACATTCTGCAGTGGCCGGGCCTGGTCTCCTTCCAGACATGATCTTCATTTTCTGATTTAGCAGTCATCCTTCAAATGGGCCAAAGTCGATACAGAACGTTTCCACCGGGTCACTTTAAGTGGTTTCAGTCGATCTGGGGAAGAGGAACCGTCTTCCACTTTCTGTAACTTGAATTCTGACTAAATATTGTAGCAATAGTTAGTTGTTATTTTAAGCCAGACTGAATGAAATGAAACCTTGTGAAACAGCTAATAGGAATCACATGGTAGTGTTGAGTTAACGAATTAATTATTGTTTTTAATTTATTTTTTTATACAGATCAATTATAAATATTCTGCCTCCTCTTGAGCCAAACAGCCAAAAGCTTTAGCATTTAGCATTTAGCTTGTCTCTGCTTATTTTGTCTTCACTGCACAAAATGGCTTTAATGCAAACCTCCAGAGAAATATAAAACAACGTAAGTTATAGCTTCCACATAGATTCTAATTTAGATTTATTCCTCCAGCTCTGAATTAGGCCAGCATCTATATAGAGCAAACCTGCCGATGTGCATGTCGGCTTCTGGAAATGAGACGCCTGAAATGGCAGCACAGGACTGGCGGACAAAAAAAGGGTGTGATTGTTTTTTTATGTCTCACGTTTGGAAAAACAAAGTGAAACAATGTGAATGGCATTCCGAACACTCCGGCTTAACAAAGGAACGTCTCACCGCACAACAGTAACAATGTGCAAATAGAGGTGAGATGTTTCACTTTTCATTTCTGTGTTGTTTGTTAATGCTGGAAATTTAACAATCAAAACATGATTACTTGTTTTATAGCAATATTTAATCCATTTGGAACGTTGGATCTTTCAGTCGGGCTGCCCAGTGGTGCAGTGGGTAGAGCTGTTGCCCTGCAGCAAGAAGGTTCTGGGTTCGATTCCCGGTCTTTCTGCATGGAGTCTCCATGTTCTCCCTGTGCATGGTGGGTTCTCTCCAGGTACTCCGGCTTCCTCCCACAGTCCAAAAACAAGACTGTCAGGTTAATTGGTCCCTCTAAATTGTCCCCAGGTGTGAGTGTGTGTGTGGATGGTTGTTTGTCCTGTGTGTCTCTGTGTTGCCCTGCGACAGACTGTTGACCTGTCCAGGCGACCTGTCCAGGTGACCCCGCCTCTCGCCTGAAATGATAGCTGGAGAGGCACCAGCACCTCCTGACCCCAGTAAGGGACAAGGATGGATGGATGGTTGGATCTTTCAGTCACCACTACCTTAGGATGCTTTCACACCTGCTTTGTTTAGTTGCTGTAATTGTCTGGTTCATTTGGGGAGGTGTGAATGTGTAATCGGACCAACGAAGTGAACTCTGGTCCGCCTACAAACCTCAGTCTGGTTTGGTTGAAATGAACTTGCTGCGGTTGGAATGTATATGTGAACCTTGGAGTCTGTTCGAAAAGCAAGAAATGGGCTACAGCGCCATGCATTCTGGGTAAATACAACCAAAACAACCATGCTAGCCTAGCGCTAACAGGAGAAATGGCTCATGGTCTTCAGCCAAAGACAAAAGAGAAATCCCCCAACCACTAAAATCTGACGCTGCTTTATTTTTGTTTCCATTTGGTGAAGAAGGAAGTTGTGTTCAATGTCTTCTTCTGAGATTTTTGTGTTGTTTCTTTTAGTGGTTCTTCATGCAGCGCCCCCACAGGCCAGGAGATGAACAGCATTTTCAAAGCATTTAGTTGGTTTGACTCAGCAGAGAGAAAGAGAACCGCAGCAGCTGGAGATGGAACAGATGTTTAAGTTTTGGTCCTTGATTAAAGTAAGTCTACCAGACTGTCAGGTGTGAAAATACCTTCAATGAGTCTCAATATAAACACAATTACCACTTAAACTAATTATTCTTATTTATTTTCTCAGGTTTATTTGATACATTTATGTGAGAAGTGCCTGATAACCTGAATGCAATTTGACAGACAATAGAAACAATCATACGATTAAACTTCTCATGATTTATTTTTCCTCTTCTATTGAAAAGCCACTATGCTCTCTTACCTCTAGGTGAGCATTGCTGAGATTTCATTAAGGTTAAACTTTTTATTGGCTCTAGTGGCCTTTATTTAATAGTTAGTGGACAGGAATGAGGGAAATGAGAGAGGGGAAAGACATGCGGCAGGGGTCACCAGGCCGGGAATCGAGCCTGGGACGGCCGCGTCGAGGACTAAAGTATGTGGGTGTGCTAAACCCCTGCGCCACCACAGCACCCCCATTAAGGTTAAACATGATCGTTTTTGTTGTAGTTTGGAAATCAAGTTTCCAAGAATATTAAAAGGAAACAAAGCGTAAGAAAGCCAACGTTGTTTTTTGCTATTATATTGTCTATTTTATGTTTTTGTCATTATAAACCAGTGGAAAAAAGTAAAAAGAAACTGAGATCTATGTGTCTGGCAGCTTTGTTGACTGACAGGAAGCTGCTTAATTTGGAGCCAGCAGCAACATTCACGTCACTGTGGTTCAGGATGTTGCAGTAAAGACAAACAGAATCAGAATGGGTTCAAATTTCTTTGCATCACTGAGGTTAACTTTGATTTTGGTAATAAAATAGAAAGAGAAACAACAGAGCTCCTGCTTCTATAAACAATGACAGTGGAGTGACAGGAAAAACGTCTAGAATAATAAATTGTATTGCGACGTGAAAATCCTTCAGATGTGATCATGAGAAAAGTTACTGTTTAAAATCGATTTCTTTGCATTTCACATCTTCTTTTTTAAATACTCCTGAAATATGGAAGAAAATGGTATTTTTATTGAAAAAAAGAAATTAAAACAGTTTTCACCAGCCAATAACTTAATATATTTATTTATTTGTAATAATATTTATTTATTACTCATTTATTCTTAATAAAGTTTAGTCATCCATTCCAAAGAGAAAATTAAAAAAGTTTTTCCTTCCTGCTCTACCTGCAGCATTTACAGTGAAATATGCTCTGGTTTCTGTTTGTTTGTTTTCTCAAACCAGTTCTGCAGTTCCTCATTGTTCTCCAGCTTTCGGTTCATTCCTTCATGCAACACTCCTTTGTCCTGGCAGGTGGATTTAAGATGCTGCAGGGTGACATGAGCATCATTGCTGGAGGCAGAGTTGAGCTGACAGCATCAAGATGGCCTCCGTGTTGCTGCAGCTGCTGCAGCTGCTGCTGCTCAGCTCCCTGGTGTCGGCGTCTCATCACTGGGGCGGAACCACGAGCTTCACCTACAAAGGACGAAACCCTGACGGGACAGTTAAGGTAGATTAACAGGATAATATTTACTGTAAAAATGTTTTGTTTTGACTGTTGTGACATATTAATACGAGAAATTCAAACCTGCTTCATGTCTGTAGAAAGATGATGGTTTTTTCCAATAAAATGGCAAAAAACAAACAATTATGTGATGAAGATTGTGTATACAGTCATGTTCAATAAATCCATGAAGCTTGTTTGTTGGATTAATTACCTTTTTAAAACTACATCCTTTAAGAAAGTATTAAACATACTTTTCATGAAGTCCATATTTCTGTATTGGACAACAAAAATAAAAACTTTAAATCATTAGCATGTGTGGAATTAATCTGGGGTTCACTTAGTGATGGAACTACTGAAATAGTCTAATTTTAATAATTTAATGGATTATTGAATGTTCTTTATTACATCTTTATTGCATTGTCACATCTTTCTTTTCTTCAAGCCTTTTGAGATGATTGTCTATAATTCTGAAAATTATAAAAATTTAACATACTTGCCAACTAGCTGATCCATGAAAAATTTTAAAACCATTTTTTCTTGCTTTACAGCTACTTCAATTTCAAATTTCAGAAAATCTTAAATATGTTTTACTACTTGCAAAACTGACCTAAAACAAAAACTTTCAACCTTTTTTTAAAATTATAAATCAATCATTTTTCATGGAGGACTGAGCCGTCTTGTGCTGTAAGGTTGAATATTTTCTTATAATATTTCACCCACAGATGTCCCTCCGAACCAGAGACACTTATGATGCCTGTTATTATTACCACTACTGGTATTGTTACGGCAGCAACTGCGGCTACGTAAACAATCGAGTCAGAAGTCAAATTGACACAAGCACCAATACTCCATCCTACGAAAGCCAATGGTGCGAAACAGAAACTGCTGAGACATGGACCCTCCCCAGTGACAAACCTTTCAATTTCAGGTGAGCATTTTTCCAAATGTAAAAATATATTTATATCTGAATGAATGGAATCACTTCATGTTATGAAAAGCTGCTGTGTTTCTGGTGGCAAAATATTTATAAAGCTTTATCTTATCCTGTCCTAAACATATCAGGACCTCTAGCTGCTGCTGGATCTCAACACGTAACTCGGTTAGCAACTGGCACTTCGATTCCCACATGGATTTTGGAACGAGGTCGGACACAAGAAAACCAAATAAATCACCTGATATTGCCATTGTCCCCTTCTTAAGGTAACCAACCATCCTTTGGTTTTTATCACTGATCTTCATTTAACACAGTCGAATGTAAAGAATAAACCAAGTCAATGTCAGAGACTTCAGAGAATGTTAAAGATCATTTCTTGATGGCTTACTGATTTTACAACTTGTGCATCTATTGAAGAGTTCCTGAGAACTGCCCAAGAACATACAGGCTGGCTGCCTTTGACCCTGATGGTGACCGAGTCCGCTGCAGGTATGGGAATCACCACGGATACGAGTGTGACAACTGCCATCTCCCTTCAGGCTTCCAGCTGGACCAGGTCAGTCACATATTTTAAATTATATTATTAGCTCACATAAAACTGTAATTATTAACTATTTAATTAGTATGTGCTTATTTTTCCAGGATTCTTGCACTTTACACTACCAGTATACCAACTCCGACTACAGAATCTTTGGTTTTGAGATGGTGGTAGAAGACCATCCACGTGGCACTATTGATTTGTTCTACTCTGATGGATCAAGTGTTCGCAAGTATCCACTGCCTTCAAGGATGAAGAGACAAGCCACAACAACATCATCTCCATCAACAACCCCATGGTGGTGGTGGCAGACTACCACAACAGCAGCTCCAACAACCACACCCTGGTGGTGGTGGCAGACTACAACTGTTCCCACAACTACTAGAGCAGCACCACAAAACACAAGCAGTACTCCCCTTAGTAAGCAACCTCTGCAGTTCTCCTTTCTAGGTAAGAACACATTTACTGGTTTTAATAAGTAACTGGCACTAAAATGCTTTTTCTGCCTTTTTTTCCAAACCAGACCCACAGGTTGTTGTAGGAAAGGTTAACCAAAAGATGAGCCCCATTTAACACCATAACCCTTAGCTCTTGTTAACCCTCAGAAATGGGATTCAGCCCCAGTCTCAAAGCACACAGCTGGACTTGTAGTAAACCTTTAGATCAGCACTGGTCTGAAGGTTTAGACCATCTGCCCGGTCCAGGTGTGGGACCTGGTGGTAGGGAACCACTTTAATACAAAACCTTTGAATGGAGGCAAAGAGACCTATTCATCTCAAAGACTCATCACCAACAGTAAATCATCAACGTTCCTTTTCAAAAGTGGTTAAGACAAATCGGCCTCAGTGAGACACGGTATTCTTCCGGGAATAAAGCCATAAATTGTGGAATGTGATTTGGTTACTGTTGTTATTGTTTTCCTTCTGAATAAATGTACTAAAAATAAAGGTTGGTTCTCCATCTTCTCCAGGAAGCTTGAATGTAGCCAGATTATCAGACCCTTTCACTGATATTTACTAAAATTTTTCGTTCAGAAGTAAATTATAATGCAAAATGCTTCAGTATCAAGATATGTGAGGAGAACAAAGTTATATTTATGGCTATTTAAGGTTTCTTTCTTTTCATTCCCAGTGGATCCGCCCGTTCCCTCATGTCAGGAGGGACTCTACCTGCCTAAATTTGTGGCCCCAACACCTTCACATGGAACACGAATCACGGCACAGGTCAACAAAGAGGTGGAGATCAGAGTCAGAGCAACTGCACTGTATTCATCGTAAGTTT
This sequence comes from Phalloptychus januarius, assembly GCA_902982915.1. Classification (NCBI taxonomy): domain Eukaryota; kingdom Metazoa; phylum Chordata; class Actinopteri; order Cyprinodontiformes; family Poeciliidae; genus Phalloptychus; species Phalloptychus januarius. The sequence continues at coordinate 1,026,730 of CADWAE010000388.1, forward strand.
GCAGAGTTTACTAATGGCTGATGCCAATGAGAAACCAACACTGATGGCATGATAACCTCTGCTTTGTCACCCAGAATCCAAAACATCATCTTCAGTGGGCCAACAAACGTCACCAAGCACAGAGACACGAACAACGACTTTGTCATCAGGTGGACACCAGCTGATGATGACCTGGGAGAACAATACCCAATCTGCTTTGTGGTGGAATCAAGAAGCGGGTGAGACCAGGACTTAGTTCATACCGCAGTCTGCGAAATATAAACCATTAGTCTCTTTCACTTTGCTCCTCTCCTATTAACAGCTTTGCAATCTCTTTATAACCAGCAAACAATCTATCTCCTCATTTAATGACCAGTTTGGGGACATAAAGATGTTTCTCATTATTAAATTGATGAGTATAGTAATAGAATTGTGGTTTAATGTAGCAATTATTTCATAGATGAAAGAAAAGCCTTTAGTCAAAAGGAAAATAATAGTTTCTTTTAACAGGTCCTCTGCCTATCAGTCTGAGATGAGGTGTGTTCTGGTGGAAATCCAAAAGCATCAAAGTAAGTAACTTTGGGAAATACCTTCAGTATGATCGAGAGAGCAGCTCCATCGATCAGTGGAGATCATTTTACAGATATTATTCATGTTAGTTTAAATTTCAGGCCATTCTTTGTTGCCTACTAATCATTTAAAACAACGGTGTTTGTTCCAGTTGAAGCCACAGTGACCTGCACCCAATCCACAATGAAGGTTGAGGTTGCCAAAGATTCCTTCTTTGGACTCCAGGAGGATCATCTTCGCCTCAACGACCCCAGCAACACCATCTGCAGCCTTCGGAGGCACTCCAACAGCTCTCACATCGTCGCCATCATTCCCCTCAACGAATGCGGGACTCAGATCGAGGTGAGAGCGGTTTGATACATCACACTCATTACCTCCCAGTCACTTACCGGTTCTGACACAGACCGCTCCCTCTGCAGGAAGACGATGACTACCTCATTTTCAAGAATGAGATCACCACGGGCAGTGACGACCCAAATGCTCTGATCTCCAGGAAGCACCTGGTGGAGGCCCGGTTCTACTGCCAGTACCCCAAACGGGGCAATGTGACCCTGAACTTCGAAGTGAAAAGATTGAATGTCAGAGTGTGGGAGAAAGGCTTCGGCACGTTCACTTACCAGTTTGACTTCTACAGAGATAATCAGTTCCAGGACATGATCACCTCAAACTTTTACCCACCTGAGTACGAAGTTGGAAACAGGATCTACATGCAGCTAAACGCCAGCTCCTCCGTCAACAACACCGAGATGTTTGTGGAGTCCTGCAGAGCTTCACCGTACGGCATGCCCAACTCCCAGCCAACCTACTCCATCATTGAGAACGGGTGAGGCGTGGCTGATTTTAAAGCTGTTCTACCTTTAATAATATCTGCTTATAATTACACAATGATATCATCATGATCCTTTAGATTTTTGTTTCTGTTATTTCTTTGTATTGATTACCTATTTTCATTACTTTTTCTTATCCTAGTTTATTTCCTGTGTGAGTTCAGTTATTCTTATTTTGTTCTGCTTTACTCAGTTCATTCAGCTTATTTTAATGACATTACGTTGGTATTCATTCTCCTCTCATGCTATTCTTCCTCTCTCTCTTCTCAGTCTGCCTTCTGCTCTCTCCCATCACACCTGCAACCTGTTAGCCAATCAGGCCTGGTGCATTGCTTCAGCATCTCCACCTGTCATCAAGCTCTTCTCCTCTCTTACTCCTTACTGGATCCTCCTGTTACTTTTCCATTACTCATGTTTAATGAACTCAGTGAGTTGATAGTCCATAGAGGTGATAGACCTTAAATGCAAAACAGCTAACATGAGCTTTTTGTTTCAATCAGGTGCAATGTCGACCCGACTCTACAGATTCACTCAACCACCGACAAGCAATTCAGGTTCAGCCTGGAGGCCTTCAAGTTCATTGGACTGCATAATAATGTGAGGAATAAACTGTGCTGGAAAATATTTAATTGGAGTTTTTCCACGAACTGAATATAATTTGCATCAGTTGCTGCATGTATTTTTGAACAAAAGGGCAATTTTCACAGAAAGAAACTGAACTATTAAAATATTTTGTGTGACAACAAACACCAGAGGGAGTGCTTTCTGTTCATGGCTCTGTGTTTCTGAGTCCAGGTGTACATCAGCTGCACAGTCATGATGTGTGAAGCAGGAAACCCCAACACCAGGTGCTCACTGGGATGCAGCAACTCCACAAGGTCCAGCAGCTTCAGCCGCAGAAAGAGAGGCTGTGATCGAGAGCGGAAAGCACTTCGTTTCCCAGGGTCCTTTGCGTTTGAAGCGTGAAGCGGACCCCAGAGGAGGCTCAGGTGAGGAGATGGCATGATGAGGTTTATGAGCAGCAGGTAAAATGTGAACAGGACTCCATCAGTGCTGTGTTCCTCTCGTCTGCAGCTGTTAACCTGAACCTGGTGTTTGTGGCTGGATGTCTCCTTGCTGCTGTTGGGATGATCTGCGGCGCGATCATCTACAAAACCAAAACCTCCAGGGTCAAATACCAACCTCTGCCTGCATATGAAAACTAAAACTGGAACATTGTTGCTGTAATGTGAGGTTTTGGGTGCTTTTGGTGTAATTCAATTTTATAAACTAATGTAGATGCAAACTGCTGAATAAATGACCAGTTATGTTTTTTGATGCTGAAGAGAAAGATCCAGCTAGAAATATGAAGTTCCTATTAAGCAAAACTGTAAGAAAGATCTTCACTTGGTACTGCAGTTGCTGAGTTACTGTTCTAACATGAAAATATATGGTCTTCTCCTGCCCGATAGGATGACCGTAGCACAGATTCAATGTTTATTATTAGTCAGTTTTGAATTAAATTGCCTCAGTTATATGTTACTTTTAAAAAACTATTTCTATTTTTATGTTTGCTGTATTTAAAGGTGGATCTGGTTTTTCTAAATGGCTCAATAAAAAGATGCAAATGTTTTTCAGTGAAAGTTGTGTCATTTCTCCGTTTATATAAATAATACTGTCTGTGACTTTAGCTCTACCAGTTTTGTCATCACATCCTGTAGTTTCATTTCATAAATTAAGATTTAGGCTTATTAAATAATTATGAGGAATCCTCACCAGGTCACTGTTGAAATTTGAATTTGGTGGATTTGCATTTTCTAAGGATTGAAAATGTGAATATTGTGATCAGTTCTTCTGTCTCTTCACTTCTGATCATTTCGTCCAATGAACCACACATGGGATCCCGCCAACAATGCCTAAATTATGGTGCCAAACAAGCATTAAATAACCAGACTGAGAAAACTGAGACAATATTAATGTGGAGCACATAAACAGCAGCATGCCTATGGTTCTCTGCAGTGGATGGGCCTTTTCTCAGACACGAGTTGCTTTTCTTCTCTTGCACCTGCAGCCTCAGGATCAGATCTTCCCAAACTTGCACTCCTGTGCAAAGCTCCAAAAATAAATGTAAAATTTAGACTGAAAACTTTTGAAGTAGTGAATTCTGACAACTCATTTTTAGCATTGGACAGGAAACCTGTTAAAATCCAGCATGTCTTCTTTTAATTATTTTCATAACAACCTTAAAATCCAAGCAAAAAATGAGGTTTTTGAATGTTAAAAGAATCAACCGTTTGTATCACAAAGTGTTACAAAGGACATAAAAAAGCCCTTGTTATTGTTCATTTTAGTGTTTTTACACAGACATGCCGGTCAAACTGTAAAAGTAAAAAAACAAAACGTAAATACGTAATATTGCCATATTCAATAAACACAAAGTTAAACATAGATTCAGGAGCTTGACTCTACTAACCGGTTATAAAGCAAAGTTTCTTCGTAGAGCATTCAAATATGGCAGCGCAGCAAGCAGCAGCTAGCATTTGGCTAATTAGCTGTAGCAAACTCACCGAGCTTAGAACAGAAAACAAAAACTTGTCTTACAGCATTAATATAACTCACCGCGTTGGGCGACAGTCATGCACGTCAGCAACATGTGATTTTAAGGCAGGTTCTGCTTGTTAGTTTAAGCTAACAGCGACCTGAGCACACGCCCGGTCCGCCCTTAGTTTTCTTCCTCTCCACGTTAACTCACATACAAAGCAACTGTAGCGCCCTCTAGTGTAATGGGAGGAGTGACTCCAACACAAACCAAGGTCCTGTCTCTGGAAACTCTTTAGTACACTGTCTTCTTCAGCATCTTTCAGTTTCTTCTTCCAATGTTTTCATCTTGCATTGTGGCTCTTCAGAGCCTGCAAATGTTTCTGATCCACTTTCTTTTTTCTTTTCCTCCTTCTCTTTTCCCCCTGAGGGGAAATCTAAATATCCGATTAATACTCTCAATCAGTTAAAGAGATCTTGTTTGTGACACCAACTGATCGTGGGGAAAAAAAGATAAATGAGGGAAAAAAAATCTTCTGTCACTCTTAGCTATCAAGCAGAGACTTTTTCAAATTTTCATTCAATCAGCACTATGTGTTCTCACAAGAATAAGAATGGAAAGCAGCTGTGTTAGACAACAGGATACAGGAAGTCACTACCCTCATGTCAGTGTTGGCTGTGAGTTGTCAGGCCACAGTATCTCAGCAGAGGTCTGGGAATCTTCAGCCTGGCTTTGGTGAGCAGTATTGCAACTCTTCAGATAACCTTGAACCTAGGGGAGAGTCCATTATATGTAGGTGGTACCGCCTGGCATCTCTGACCCGTCCCTGAAATCCAGCAGTGTGAAGCACAATGAGCTCAAAAATAGACCTTACGCTGCAGCTGCAACAGGAAGAATGAATGATTTCATCAGGTTATATAAAGTGTTAGAGAGAAGCTACTTTCTAATATACAGACCTTGGGAGTATAAAGACCATTAAGGGTCTGATTGGTCGAGCCAAACTGCTGAAATCAGTTCTCATTGTTGCAGCTGCACGAGGAAAATTGTGTCATTTTGTTCTCAGCCTCAAGTCGCCTGCCCTTCTTGGTGCCGTTTTAAACTTGTATTTAAAGTGCTATATAAATAAATTTGACATTGACATTGAGGATGCTACCTGTGCAACAAATCCAGTTGCACAGGTTTGTTGCACTGGTGGCACTAAATATTCCACAGTCAGCTGTGTTATGAGGAAATGGAAGTGCTTGGCAACGACAGCAGCTCAGCCATGAGATGGTAGGCCACGTAACTGATGGAGCGGGGTCAACTGATGACGAAGCGGTGTGGATAAACTTGACTGGCCGGCACAGAGTCCTGACCTCAACCCGGTAGGACACCTTCGGGATGAATTAGAGCGGAGAGTGAGAGCCAGATCTTCTCGTCCAACATCAATGCATGACCTCACAAATATGTTTCTGGAAGAATGGTCAAAAAGCCCCATAAACACTCCTAAACCTAAGACAGCCTTCCCAGTAGAGTTGAAACTGTTGTAGCTTCAAAGGGTGGACCAACGTCACGTTGAACCCGATGGATTAGGAACGGGATACACTAAGCACGGGATAGTGTTGGCTCATATTTGAGTCAACGCAGGTGAGCGAATACTTTTGGGGATATGGTGTATGTCTGTAAGGAGAAAGCACATGGCAGGAGTTGGGGTAGAAGGGCTCTGCAGCTCTTAGTGGATTTTAAATCCCTGCAGCTGATGAAATGTAAGATATCAGACACCATATCTTTGGCAAAATTAAGTACTTTGAATTTTTCTTGTTTCAAAAACTTGTAATCCCATTCACTACTCCATCACCCACTATTTGTAGCTTGTTGTCTGGCTTCTTCTGAGCCTCTTTTTGTCCAGAAGGAGTTATTACAGCTCCATCTTGCCTCATGCCTCTGACTTGTTTTTGAAGTTAACTTTTCTTCCCATGACTCAGATTAGAAGTGCAGCAAGGCTGATTTTATTGGAACTCCTCCGTTTTCAGTTTAATTGTTTTCCCAACAGGAGGCTACAACGTTCTCCTAGTTACTGGGGTTTCTACATTCACCAGGTTGTTCTGTTGCAGTGCAGCTTTCTTTCCCAGATCTAAAGGAAGGGATTTATTCTTCAGCTTTGTACCAAAGTACTTCCAGTGAGGACTGTTTGCCATGGTTCTGGGTAGCTGTCTGTCAGTCCTTTTACAGCTTCAGTCACTGATAGGGTTGTCTTATTTCCATAACCAGCAGCTATACACTGCAAGCCAACAAATCTTCATCACAACTAGAGAAGCTTATTGTAGAATAGTCTTATACCAATTTAGTTTGTAAATCATAAAATAAGCAAAGTCTTAAAATTCTGGATGATCAAACTGTGATGACAGAATATAAAGAACTACCAAGAGATGGCTGATCAAATAACTACCCAAAGGCAAAAACTAAGGCGAGAGGCTCAGAATACAGTTGCATTTTGTTATACTTTGACGTCTTTCTTAAGACCACCATCCAACTGAACAGATGAAGTATTACTTTATTAGCTTTTGTTTGTTTTCAGTTGTAAGAACGGCTTCAGTTCAGCGTCAGCTGTTCTGTTCGATGGGCGAAGTCCCAGAGGCTATTGTTACTTTATGAGTACAATGAGAAGAAATGTGCTCTTCTTGTGTTTCCAGGAATAAATGAACCAAAGTAGAGCCTTTGAAAAAGCCCATTCCTTTGTGCCTTTCTCTTCGTCATAAACAAAGAGAAAGGCACTTTATTAACCTGTTATTTCCCAGGTGTAAATTACTAAAACAGCTTCATGCCCTCATCTTTTCACTATGATTTAGCATTTTACCATACAAACAACTTTTACAATATGGTCTACATAATATTCTGTGATGTGCAGTCAGGACTCTTTCTGGTTTTTCAGAGTTCTGGTCAATGGTCCTCCGGTCTTTATGGAGGTCTTTACAAATTTTCTTGTGGCCACAGCATAACATCATCTTTACTAAAAGTTAACCAACTGAGGTGGCAGACTGGCTCATTACACAGCACTGCTTGCTGGGTTAACACTCATAAACAAGCCATTCAATCCAGAAATTTCTTGAGTTCCCCTGGAACTACAACCTCAAACTGCACACGGCGCAGGGTCCAAGCTTTCCTTGGCTTTTGAGAAAACCGGTGATCCCTGCACAGGATTTGCTCGACCTATCGGTTCACGGTTGCTGTTGCTGTCATGCCCACTTTCTTCCAAACATATCTTACTGGTGTCACTCCATCGAGGTCCCAGTCTGGAGTTTACTGGACTCCTGAGTTTATATATTTTGTTTTTTAACAAATATCTACAGAAACAGCCTGCATGCCGAGCTGCTGGGTATAATACACCATGAAGGTAACCGGAACACCTGGATTCAAGGACCTGGAAGGCTGACCCAATATGTTTGGCAATATGTATATTAAAGCTTTGGTGTTGTGTTTGATGCTGATAATTTAAGCACATAACGAAACCAAACAGATCAATCTTCTTTCTCCACTGTGTAATCATTCGGGCATTTCCTCTTCTGTTACTGGCAAAGCTGCTGGACCGCAAAGCAGGAATGATTTATTCAGATTTCAATAACTGATCTGAATGCTCTGAAAGTGGGAAACGTTAAGCTTCATTGTGTGTGGAGGAGGATGGGTGGCCCGACTCACTGTTGCATGTAATTACAGTAAAAAGTGTTGTAATCCCAATTGTTCCATAGAACCAGTTCTGCAAATGCCTCGTTGCTCCAAACTGGAGTCCTTCAGTGCACCTCCCTGCTCATACAGGCGTATTTAAGATGCTGCAGGTAAATGTGAGCATCGTCATCGTTGTGCAGGAAGCGTGATGATGTCCTCCACAGCGCTGCTCCTCCTTCAGCTGCTCCTGCTGACCTCCGTCATCTCAGCGTTGGATCACTGGGGAGGAACCATGAATGTCGCTTACAAAGGAAGAAACCCCGACGGATCGCTTAAGGTTCAGATCATTTTAAATCTAGAACTACAGCAGGCTATTTATCTAACATCTGTTATTATTATGACATAATAGGAGAAGTTATGAACACATTCTTCTTATGTAGCTCACACAGATCTTATGTTTTGTTCTCCAAATTACCATAAGAAAATTGTACATTAACATTTTTTTTTACCTTGAGGTTCTTGCAAAGATACTTTATATGTAAAATGAGTAACAGAAGGAAAAAGTTCAAGATATCATATAAAGTGAACCCTGGTTTCTTTGTGAACCTTGTCTCAGTTTTTTTTTTTATGTAAAAGATGTTTTCTGTAACAAAAATGTTTGATTTTTTACTTTGGATTTCAGAGGTTAAAAGTTCCAGTATCTCAGAAATTTTACTTAATGACAAAACATTAACATTTTTCACTCACTTGCTAAAATATTTATCCATTAAGTATTTAATTCAATAAAAATGGCTGATGGACTGATTAGTGACTAATTGATATACTGATAGTTATTTGATCTCTTGACTAAATAACTGATCAATTAACAAATGACTTGATAAATTGGTTGATTGTTGCTGGAATCAATAACTGATTGACTCATTGATTACCCAGTCAACTGCCTGAATAATTGATTAGTTTGTCATTCTGTGTATGACTGATTGATAAGTGAACAAATAAGAACAGTCAAAACCACATGTTATAAGAATTTAAGCATAAACGCCTCATTACTGAAAGCAAAATGTTTTGCAGGAATTTTGACCCTTAACTTTTGCATTCATTTTGCTTCTAATTTAATGCTCGGCGTTTTCAATCCTTTCATCATAAACACACACATATCAGCTGATGTGCATATTTAGAAATGGATCAGTTAGTTTCTTAAGTTGTGCTACATTTTTAGCTTAATTTCTGTTTGGTTTGTGGATCATAAAAAAACAGATTCTTTGCATGACAAATGTTGCTTTATCTTTTTCTTCTTGATGTTTTTTCTCACCAGCTGTCAGTCAGGACCAGAGCTACTTATGATACCTGTGATTATTCCCACTACTGGGACTGTTACAGCGGAAACTGTTCCTTCCCCACCGGCAGACAATTATCTCAAATCGACAGCAGCACAGATGTACCGTCGCCTGAAAACCAGTGGTGTGAAGCAGAAAACATTGAGAGTTGGAGCCTCCCTTCTGACAAACCGGTGAAGTTCAGGTGAATGTTTCCTTCCTGTCAAAACAAAAACCAGTTCATATAATTTATCAGCGTTTGGTGCCAGGCTTTAAATGAGTGTGTCTGTCCTCTCTTCCCTAAACCAGGTCAGCCAGCTGCTGCTGGACCTCAACACGTAACTCTGTCAGTAGCTGGAGGCTTAACACGCTTGTGGATTTGGGAACGAGGTCGGACACTAGAAAACCTAATAAATCCCCAAACATTGCCATCCTCCCCTTCATCAGGTGGTTATCCTACTGTTCCACTGTTTACTTCTCCAAATCTTTACTCTTGAATAAGTCACTGTGCGATCTATTGCCTCAGTTAGACCAGACATAGAAAGTACATTTAGGCTAAATACTCCAAAAAGTAACAACAGTGCAAATTCCTAAGCAAGCAGTTTGAAGAGGTGCCTGAATCAACATTTAAAACAAAATATTGCATGAAAAAGGTTTAGAGCATAGAAGCATAACAGAAGCACAGAAGGTGGTGAAAGTTTTTTTGGCTTTAGTTGTTTTCTTATTTCATGAGTAGTTTAGTTTTAATGTTTTTATTTATTGATGTACGATTTTATGTTTGCCTCAGCTACTAATGTCCCTAACACTTACACCTTTTGTCTTAATAAGGAGATTGTTAGCAGAACATTATTTAGAACCTTTTTGTATGTAATGCAGAGTTCCTGAGAACTGCCCGAGAACATACAACCTGCCCTCGTTTGATGCTGATGGTGACCAGGTCCGGTGCCGCTACGGGAACGCCCCAATCGAATGTGACAACTGCAACTCAGTCTCAGGTTTTCAACTTGACCAGGTGAGCTGGGAGGTTCAACTCCACTTTTAGTATTTCAAATAACAGGTGACCACCTTTTGATAATCTGTATGTTAACTTTGCCAGGATTCCTGCAGGTTGAGCTACCAGTCCACCAATGCTGATCACAGAGTTTTTGGGTTTGAAATGGTGGCAGAAGACTTTCCACGACGAGCAATCGATCTGTTCTACTCAGATGGGTCGAAAGCTCGCAAGTTCCCACTGAATACAAGGATGAAGAGGAAAGTAGATGTTGTGGACTCTGTGGGGCTCCCATTAACAACCGGTGCACCAGGAACCAGACAGGGTACTGCTGACCCAAAACCCTCTGCCTCCTGGAGGTGGCGGCCAACTCCTGCAACAACTGAAACTCCAGTCACACCGGAAACTATTAACCCCTTCTGGTCGTGGTGGACAGAAGCTTCAACTACACCAACAACTTCAAAAACATCTTCAACTGCACCAACAGTTAGTACTTCAGATCCAGCAGTTAGAAAAACATCTTCATCTGCACCAACGACTAAAACTTCAACAAGTGCTGCTGCCACCGCCACCCTGTGGCAGGAGTGGTGGACGACAACTATGTCATCCAGTTTACAAAGTACTACCCACCGAAAGGCAAATATTTCCCCCATCAGTGAATTACCTCTTCAGTTTGCTGTTCTTGGTAAGAAAGGTTTAATTGTTTCTGTTAAGGTTCTGACATTATTTCTGATGTTGCAGGTCATTTAAAAATGTAAATATACTGAAGGTGTAATCTGCACCATTGCTCTAAACTAACAATCAAGATTTTGCAGAAATGTAAGGGATCAAATTTGGAAGATAAAAGTGAGATTTTAAAGATTCTCCATAATGTGATTGATGTGCATCCATGCAAACTTTGGAAAACATTTGTTGCGCAGCATATTTTAAGGATATCCTCAATAATCCTGCACTCAGTACGGTCTGCATAGACTTCATTCTTTTCTCCGCAGTCTTAATTCTCCAGCTTCTAGTTGGTCATTCAAATTAGATACAATACATTTAAAATGAGTGCCATACTGTAAAGTGCGTAACCTCCACCACTGTTGGGCCTTTTCACAGAGTAGGATGTTAAAGTTGGCATGGTCTCCACTTTCTGACCCAAAATGTGGACGCCATTGGAACTATGTTCCAAAATATAAAGTTGTAGGAATCAGTGATGGTGAGTTTAACGAGTCAGATGTGCAAATATATGCAACCCAAAATATAAGTTTGTACTTCAATTTTGACCTTAATTGAAACTTAGTTACAGGACAACACTCAGTGTCTCCTGTGTTTTTCACATTTAAGTTTAGTTCCTGTCTTCTTCGTTCTTCAGTGGATCCTCCTGTTCCTTCCTGCCAGGACGGACTCTACCTGCCCCGGTTTGTGGCTCCAACACCTTCAGATGGAGAGCGAATCGTAGGAGAGGTCGAAAAAGAGCTGGAGGTCAGAGTCATGGCACAGGCCTCATATTCAGCGTAAGTTAGAACCAGTTCACTGACGGCTGGTCCATAGTGTTGGACAAGTTCATTTAAAACAGGAACCAAGTGACTGAGTAACTACCGGGGACTATTAGCCAAACCTGCCAGTCAGGACTGAATTCAGCCCGACTGGACAGGAAACACATAAACAGCTTCTCTTCTGAATTTATTAACAAAAGGTCCAACTAAATTATTCAGCCAATAAACTCCATTCACTACCAACATGAAACTCACATTTTAACACATGGATACATTACCACAGCAAGAAATGACAGAGAAATGAACAGCCTTCAGTCAGCAACTCTTCAGAGAATCAGAACTCAGTGAACAACATATGAATGCCGAGTCATTCCTTTAAACCAACTTGTCTCTGCACATAATGAAAGTTTTGTCTTGCAGTGAGATGGTCGGCCTCTGACACGATATCTGCAGGTCTCAGCAAATCAAGTTTAAGATGTTTTAAGATGAAGTTTCTCTGCTTTTTGAAGGAAGGCTATGCTAACAGCTAGCTAACAATAGAATAAACACAGAATGCAATGCAGATATTTGTGTGTGGGCTGCCCAGTGGTGCAGCTGGTAGAGCTGCTGTCTTGCAGCAAGAAGGTTCTGGGTTCGATTCCCGGTCTTTCTGCATGGAGTCTCCATGTTCTCCCTGTGCATGGTGGGTTCTCTCCAGGTACTCCGGCTTCCTCCCACAGTCCAAAAACATGTCAGGTTAATTGGCCTCTAAATTGTCCCTAGGTGTGAGTGTGTGTGTGGATGGTTGTGTGTCTCTGTGTTGCCCTGCGACAGACTGGCGACCTGTCCAGGCGACCTGTCCAGGCAACCTGTCCAGGCGACCTGTCCAGGCGACCTGTCCAGGTGACCTGTCCAGGTGACCCCGCCTCTCGCCTGAAATGACAGCTGGAAAGGCACCAGCACCTCCTGACCCCAGTGAGGAACAAGGGTGCAGGAAGATGGATGGATGGATGTGTGTAACAAGAAAATTTTGCTGACTTAACAGTCAGCAAAATGATTAATGTAAATATATTAATGTATTTAAGCCCAATTGTGCCTAAAGCCCAGCTGGAAGTTCCCTCTTTGTGTCAGATGAAGACTGCTGAATTATAGCGCTCACATTTTATTATCTGTAACGACATTGTAATGATAAAGTATTTAGTTAGATTACAGGTTAATGATAGATGTAATGCAATTCTGTTTATCTTAAGCTACAATTACTGGGAATAAAACTCTGCATTACCTTTTTATTCAGGATATTTAATCTGATTTTAAGTGGGCCAACAAACGTCACCAAACACAGAGACACAAAAACCGAATTCATCATCAGATGGACCCCGACTGAAGACGACCTGGGAGATTTCTACCCAATCTGCTTTGCTGTGGAGTCAATGAACGGGTGAGTCCAGGGTTTATTTAAAATACATTGAAACCATAAAGGATGTTCATACTTTAGTTTAGCTTCTAGACAGTTTTAATGTCTTTCCCTCATGAATTACTGAAAATGATGTTGCAAAAGGTCAAATCTGCTGGTTTGTAAAAGGCTGTTCTGCTCGGCTGAAATGTCTTGTTCTGTTTCTTCCCATCTTGTTTCAGGCATTCTGTTTACCAGTCTGAGATGAGATGTGTTCTGGCAGAAATCAGGAAGCGACAAAGTAAGTTTGAGATGTGAGGTTGGAGGAGAAAATACAGAAATACTAAAGTTCCTGTTCCAGGATTAGTGCTGCAGTTTCTCAGAAACTACAAATCCCATTAGAGACATGGTGCTGATCACTGGACCCTGCGAAATCCCTTCTTAGTTGTTATTGTTTTCAGATTATTCTAATCATTTTCTGTTTCTGATGAGTTTGTCTATGTTTGTTCCAGTTGAAGCCACAGTGACCTGCACCCAATCCACAATGAAGGTTGAGGTTGCCAAAGATTCCTTCTTTGGACTCCAGGAGGATCATCTTCGCCTCAACGACCCCAGCAACACCATCTGCAGCCTTCGGAGGCACTCCAACAGCTCTCACATCGTCGCCATCATTCCCCTCAACGAATGCGGGACTCAGATCGAGGTGAGAGTGGTTTGATACATCACACTCATTACCTCCCAGTCACTTACCGGTTCTGACACAGACCGCTCCCTCTGCAGGAAGACGATGACTACCTCATTTTCAAGAATGAGATCACCACGGGCAGTGACGACCCAAATGCTCTGATCTCCAGGAAGCACCTGGTGGAGGCCCGGTTCTACTGCCAGTACCCCAAACGGGGCAATGTGACCCTGAACTTCTCAGCACACAGAAAGAACGTCACGGTGTGGGAGAAAGGCTTCGGCACGTTCACTTACCAGTTTGAGTTCTATCAGAATGACCGCTTTGAAGCCAAGTACGACCCAAACTCTTACCCACTGGAGTTTGACATCGGAAACAGGATCTACATGCAGCTGGACGCCAGCTCCTCCGTCAACAACACCGAGATGTTTGTGGAGTCCTGCAGAGCTGCACCATATGACAACCCCAACTACCATCCAACCTACTCCATCATTGAGAACGGGTGAGGCGTGGCTTCCCAACATGCATGATGTTAGTGCTTCCTCATCAGTAATACTGTAGGTGCTTATAATTACACGTTGATATGGGCAAAGACAAATTTCAGTCAAAATGATTCATTTCCACAACCGTATTTGACCACGGTTCAAAACCGCCAAATATCCAACATAGCAGAGAGTTTCTGTAAGTCTTTGGTGCAGTAGCACTGTGACTTGTTTGTTTTTCTCTGTGCAGGTGTGGGGTAGACCCGACTGTGCAGACATATACACCTTCCATCGACAGACAGTTCCAGTTCAGTATGGAGGCCTTCAAATTTATCGGCCTGCATGATCAGGTGAGGAAGTGCAGCTGCATCTCCATATGCATCAATTCACATGTCATTGTCAAAGTCAAACACACAGTTTCAGGTCAGGTCTTCAGTAAAATCAGCTGATCTGTTTAGACACAAGGGGCTGATATTAAATATGATGTTGACCAGATGGTGTTGATGATGTACAGCTGTTTCTAATTGTGAACAAAAAGGTCAAAGAAAAATGCTATAATTTCTTGGAATACGTGCTTCAGCATAAATATAAAAAACACAAAGGTTAGGTTTGTGTCTCTGATGGAAAATGGAGCAGAGCTCTGAGTGCAGTGCAGCTTTTTGTCCACCAGAGGGAGTGCTTTCTGTTCATGGCTCTGTGTTTCTGAGTCCAGGTGTACATCAGCTGCACAGTCATGATGTGTGAAGCAGGAAACCCCAACACCAGGTGCTCACTGGGATGCAGCAACTCCACAAGGTCCAGCAGCTTCAGCCGCAGAAAGAGAGAGGCTGTGATCGAGAGCGGAAAGCACTTCGTTTCCCAGGGTCCTTTGCGTTTGAAGCGTGAAGCGGACCCCAGAGGAGGCTCAGGTGAGGAGATGGCATGATGAGGTTTATGAGCAGCAGGTAAAATGTGAACAGGACTCCATCAGTGCTGTGTTCCTCTCGTCTGCAGCTGTTAACCTGAACCTGGTGTTTGTGGCTGGATGTCTCCTTGCTGCTGTTGGGATGATCTGCGGCGCGATCATCTACAAAACCAAAACCTCCAGGGTCAAATACCAACCTCTGCCTGCATATGAAAACTAAAACTGCAGCAAGAGCCAAACTGCTTGGATTATTTGGGATTCAGGGTGTTTTTGAACAATGAAGTTTCTTTATAGTAAAAAGAAAGGATGTAATCAGCTGTGTTTATTGATTTAATTGGGAAGATTCAGTTTTCTGCTGAAGATCTTTGCTGGTACTGCAGTCACTGAGTTGCTGTTCGATCATGAAGATTTACTTTCCTTTCTCCTGTTCTATATTACCTTGTGATACGAACACAGGTTTCTTTATGTTCTCTTAAAATGAATCAGTTTGAATGAATTTGCCTCCATCACTTATGGATTTTTAGCTTTTTATTTTTTCTGCAAGTATAAAGGTGGATTTGGTATTTTTAAATGGCTTAATAAAAACTCTCATATAAAAGTGCAAATGTTGTTCAGTGAAAGTTGAGAAACTGTATTTTCTCTATCTACATGAATAATTTAAGGTGGTGTTAGCTGTTTGTCCATCCTTTCCTGGAGTTCATTTCATTAACAGAGACAAGAAGTAAGGAGAGTCTGGGCTTCAGAAAAGTTACTTTATCAGGTCCAAAGCGGGTTTCAAAGTGAACCAGGGATGCAGATTCATGTTTGGGGAGAGATGTTATCGGTAGTAAAGGTTCAAGTTCTTTCACTCTTTTTCCTTTTTCATATTGAAACAACACATATTCAGGCCCATCATGTTTATTATACAGTCTATTATGCCACTTGCAGGCAGCAGCAGTAACTGGGATTTCCCTGAACATGTGACCAGAAATCTGGCTGGTCTGTTTCAGTCAGTTAACGCTCTCCAGCGCCTCCAGCAAGGATTCGCCTCATTTAACCGTCTAGCTGATGACAACAGTTCAAACCAGAGGCCCCGGCCTTGCACCACACCACACTACTGGTGGTTCTCCATGCAGCACCACATTAGCCTTGAATAACACAATTTGAAATGTTTATAAATTACAAGGAATCCTTATCTTACAACTTCTGAAATTTGAGTTTGATGGATCTGTTACCCTGCAGCCTTGGATGACTGAGGCTAATGAAGAGCATGATCTTCCCTCAACATGTGATGCTGTGGGATGAGAAAGACGAGACACGTTGAGCTTCCTTCACATTCAACGGGAAGAGTTGCTCTTGTGTGCTCAGCCTTGTCTATGCCGCCACCGCCACAGCGCCCCTGGCATTGTGTGTGGAATCGTATAGGACTAACTAAAACAACATTAAAGAACTTATTACAATGAGAAATTACAGATACAAAAAGAAAAAATTATGTTGGGATGCCTATTTCCTTAATGTTTTTATTTACCAATAACATGTTTTGCACCCCTCTAATTGTGGAAACTCCAAGTTTTCCACCTCCTACATACTGATCACTCCATTCCAATGGAAACATAGAATCCCACCAAACAACACCAACATTTAGTGACAAATGAGTGTGAAACAGACCTTTCTTCAGACATGAACAGCTATCAGTAAAATCAACCTGAACAACCTGCTAGCTGTGAATAAAATCAGGAGGAAAAGATGCTGATGAATGGGATACAGTATGCTTCCCGCCAACCAGCCTCAGCTGGCAGGCTTTCAGGTGGAGCCCCAAAACAAAGCGAAAGAGAGACGGTCCATGAAACAGCGTGCGTATTGGGTTCTGGCTGGTTATTGAACGTTACAGCTACTGTAGGAACCTTCTTCTATCTCCATGGTTGTCCTTTATGTCCCTTACTTATATCAGAATTAGGACATCACAGTCAAACACAGGTTCCCAGGCCTTCAGATGAGTTTGTGATGTCATTTAATAACTAATAACTTAGCCTGCCTAGTCCAACAAGAAATGCATTACAGGTTGATCTAATAAAGACATTTCTGAGAAAAAGCGAGAATCTTATCATCTCAGTTGCTGTAAGAGAAAATCAGACATTTCTGCATGTCTTTGGCCTTGGGGCTCAATTACTCAGAAGGTCAAAACATTCTTAACTATGTGATTTATTATTATAGTTTACATAGAAACAAGGCTTGGTGTCATTCAAGCCTTGCTTGGACAGTTGAAACTTTACAGAACCGGTCGACCCAAGCCGTGTGCATAAGGCCTCCAGGTCAGGAGTCAGCAGCCTGCACCTCCGAAGCTACAAGAGGCTCTTTGGACCTCTTGTAGCAGCTCTTAATAATTAACAGTTCTTAATAACTGTGCATTAACATAATAAGGAATGGACTGATTATTCTAAATCTAGAAATAATAAGTGCAGCTTTCTGTCTTAGAGTAATTGCATTAAATGTCCACAACAGAATGACACAAAGAACCAGTAATATTTTTTAGATTTGTTGTTTTTTGTGATCAATTTTGACATCAGCTTCCATTAACATCAACATCCCATAGAAAACATGCATCCACCTTCTTCTTCAAGGAAAATAAAATGGTGGTTCTTTAAAAATGGCAACAAATTTATTTGATCAGATATTTATAAAACATTATCAGTTGTTTCTTTTTAAAGTCAGGCAACATTCAGGGCCCTAAACAGGTTTTATTAGCTGGACAGTAAAATGACAGTAAAGTTGCATAACTCTGGCCTGGGACCTTCAGAGGCTGTTAGCAGAAAAAAGCCATAATAAAGATTCTGGGAAACTGATGGTTTCAGTCTTTGTTTCTGTTAGTGACACTAAATAATCTCTAATTTGAGTCTTTCATAAATCCGTAAACTCCACCACCAGTGGCTGTTTCTTGTTGTTTTGGCTGATAGGAGACAATTAAAGCAAATCTTTTTCAGATACTTGTCATCTGTGCGCATCCTCAGTGTCTGCAGTTGTTTTCAGCAGTAGGATTTCTGGATCTGCAGTGTTCTAGATGCTGTGATTTGTTGCAGAAACATATCAGATGGAACTGCAGAGTTTCTGGACAAAAGCATCTCTCAAACGTTTGCTTTTCATGTCTAAAGAACAAGGAAGGAAATGAACTGGACTTGTTGATTTGGTATTTTGTAAATTTACAGTAGATAACTTTGTTTGCATGTCCTGGTTTTATTGTTTTTCTGGTTTATATGTTGAATGTAGCTGGTTAATATTAGATTTTGACAATCGATGTAGGTCATTGAAGTGTTACATGCTGGGAATAAAAAGAGAAAAATCTCTCCACCTTCTTTAAACAAGGTCATATTTTATGATAAGAGACATGAAGAATTGGAAGTATTTGAAGAAACAAAGGTGTGTTGTTTCTGAATACTTCTGAAGTGACACAGCTGCATAAAATCACAGGTTAACTGAAATAAACTGTTTGAATGTTTCCTCAGTTTCTATGGAAACTGAGGAAACAGTTTTAAAACTGCTAAATAAAAGACATTTTCTTTCTTTTTTGTGTTAGAAAATCAAAATGTAGCTTTTTTAGCACTCAAAGCTCCTTGAGAATAAATGTGAAGATAATAAGAATGACGTATTTCCTGCTTAAAGTTCCTGCTTTGCAGGTTTTGTGACCCTTTGGAAACAACATGATCTCTGCTGAAGTTTAAGCATCACTTATGGAAGTTGGTCTTAATCTCCGTCTTGCTGGATCTGGAGGGCCCTCCTCGCTCTGACCTGGGCGTGCAGCCCATCGGTCTGAGCCTGGGCGTCTCCTCCCAGGTGGGACAGGTCTATATAAGATCCTGCAGGTGGAGGAGAGCTTCATCGCTGCAGAACGTCATCATGGCCTCTGCAGTGCTGCTCCTTCTGCAGTTGCTGCTGCTCACCTCGCTGGTGTCGGCGGCTCATCACTGGGGAGGAACCATGAACTACGCCTACAGAGGACGAAACCCTGACGGCTCCTTTAAGGTGATGATAACGATGATCATGTCCTCCATAGATTACTGCACCACAATTACTTATTACTTGCATAATTTGTTTCATAGTGTTTGGACAATGATGCATTTAGAGATCTTTAAATTAGCTTTTCAGATGATTTAACAAGCGAAGGAAATTTGAAAAACATTTAAACAAAATATTTCTAACTTGGACCTTGAACCTTCATAGTTTCTCCATCCATGTGTTATCAGGTCACAGGGTCAGCATCCTAAGCAGCAATAATTTGTAGTTAAATAAGCTTGATCTGATATTACTATTGAATAATAATTTGGGGTATGATTCCTGTTTCATAGACAGGGCTGAGTTTTACATAACATTTTGTCTCTCCCAGGCACCTAAAACGGATAAATAATTCATTTTTTCTTCAGATTTCTCTCAGAGGCAAAGATACTTATGATACCTGTTCTTATTACCACTACTGGAGCTGTTATACTGGTAACTGTGGGTCTGCAACCAGCAGAAAGATCATTAACATCGACTCCAGCACCAACACACCGACCTATGAATCCCAGTGGTGTGAAACAGAAAACGTTGAAACATGGAGAGTTCCCAGTGACAAACCATTTCGGCTCAGGTGAGCAGCATTTATTTCTGCAGTGTCATAATTGGGTCCCCTTACTGCCTGAATCAGCTGTATCTATTGTACCTTTAGAGTTATAAAGCCAATTAATCAACAACAGGAATATCCATTGTTTTCCCTGAGCATAGACCTGGCAGCCATGCTGGTTGACTGACATGTGATGACAGAAGCAAATTCTGTACAAATATGTCTGATCTCCTCTCTTCCATGAACATCAGGGCATCCAGCTGCTGCTGGATCACGACACGTAACTCAGTCAGTAACTGGAAGTTGGAATCGCTTGTGGATTTGGGAACAAGATCAGACACAGGACAACCAAACAGCTCTCCAGATATTGCTGTTCTTCCCTTCATCAGGTAATCGCCTGGTTGTTTGCATCTGTCTGGTGTTCGGGTAGCTTTGCAGAATATTCCAAAAGCTTGTGTTTGTATCCCATGAAGAATTCCTCAGAACTGCCCAAGAACGTACAAGCTGGCCGCCTTCGATGCTGATGGTGACAGAGTCGTGTGCAGATACGGGAATCTCCCGGGAATAGAGTGTGACAGATGCTCTCTGCCCTCTGGCTTCCAGCTCGATCCGGTTGGTTCACTGATTTTCTATTACTGATTCATAAAGATTCTGGTGATTATCTGCATCCCATAAATCGGCCGTGTCTTTGTCAGGATTCTTGCACGTTGCGCTACCAGTACACCACCGCCAACACCTACATATTCGGGCTTGAGTTGGTGGTGGAAGACCACCCACGAAACACCATCGATCTGTTCTACTCTGACGGCTCCCACACTCGCAAGTATCCTCTGTCTACAAATCCAACGAATCCAACAAGTCCCCCTACAAGTCCGCCCACACCCACTCCCTGGTGGGGGTGGTGGCCGACTACCACAACCTCAGCCCCGGCGACCAGCCCTTGGTGGTGGATGACCCCAACGCATCCTGGATACCTCACCTCTGCCCTCAGCAAATTACCACTGCAGTTTGCGTTTCTTGGTAAGGTGTAATGTTTTCATGTTTTCATGAAACATCTAATCATTTCAAAGTCCACTATGAAAAGTCTGTAATTTGGTCTCACCATTTGTAATTCCATGTCAAGTTTCTGTGAGATTCTGCTAATTCTTCAGTGAGGAATTATTTTAGACATGAAACATTTCTGCTACAAAAGGACAACAGACTCACCATGTAGTCGAGTTTGCAATGCAGATTTTAAGAAATGCATGAACTTGTGTGGAAGAGGCTGAACAGAGCAGAGTGCAGACGGAGGAGGAAGGAAACTGTGACCCATGGCTTTAAAAGTCTTCTGACTAAATATGGGTTACATGAGTGTTCAGACTGAACTGACTGTAAAAAGGTTGAGTTTGTGTCGAATGAACCAGCTCTCCATTGGTTTCAGTTGTAGTAAAGCTAATAGACCCAATGAAGGTCTATCAGAATTTTATAAATGCTGGAACTTCAGAGACTTTGTGATTCCTTGCATCCTAACAAGGTTCCCTTTGGAGGAGAAACAGGCATCAAAGCTCTCACTGAACAGTGAACAAAACATCCCATTTACTTTGCTTTATGTTAGCCTCATCCAACCAAGGAGAGTCTCAGTGGAGTGGATGCAACGTTTGGTGGTCGGAGTGAGCCTCGGCTCTGTCCATCTCTGTCCATCTCTGTTCGTCTCTGTCCGTCTCTGTCCGTCTCTGTCCATCTCTGTCCGTCTCTGTCCGTCTCTGTCCATCTCTGTCCGTCTCTGTCCGTCTCTGTCCGTCTCTGTCCGTCTCTGTCCGTCTCTGTCCATCTCTGTCCGTCTCTGTCCGTCTCTGTCCATCTCTGTCCATCTCTGTCCCTCTCTGTCCGTCTCTGTCCAGTCTTGACTCATCTCTCCAGGGTACCTTTGATTTAATCACGTTAACATTTCCTGGATAGCTGAGGGTACACCAACATCTTACACAAACCTGTTTGGATGCTCATAGCTTAATGCTGATTTTGTCTTCCAGTGGACCCTTCTGTTCCATCATGCCAGGAGGGACTCTACCTGCCTCAGCTTGTGGCTCCAACACCTGCAGAGGGAGAACGCATCATGGCAGAGGTCAACAAAGAGGTGGAGATCAGAGTCAGAGCTCAGGCCACACATTCAGCGTAAGTTAGTGGAGTTTACTGAAGTCAACAAGGAAACAAAAATGATACAAGGATCTCCGCTTTGCTTTTCATCCAGCATCCAAAGTCTTATCTTTAGTGGGCCAGCAAACATCACCAAACACAAAGACACGAATAACGAGTTTGTTTTGAGGTGGACACCCGTCCTGGACGACCTGGGGGAACATTACCCAATCTGCTTTGCTGTGGAGTCAGTGAGCGGGTGAGACCATGTGCTTTTATCTCAGCTGTAACCACCAATCAAACAGCATCCTAATCTGATTTTCCTGAAATAAAAATAAAATTACCACAGTCGTCTGTAAAGCAATTTGAATTACCATGTGTAGAAATGAACTTATAGAACCCTAATGCCTTCTCAGGTATTAGGGTTTTCTAATGTCCTTCCAATACTCTAAGGCCTTGTTTTCTAGCCTTGTTTCCTAATGTCTTGTTTTCTAAGGCCTTGTTTTCTAAGGCCTTGTTTTCTAACTCCTTTCCAGGTCCTCCGTCTATCAGTCCCAGATGAGGTGTGTTCTGGTGGAAATCAGGAAGGAGCAAAGTGAGTCTAAATTTAAAGATCTATGGGGAAAAAATGAAGCTCTCCATGTAAATGTTGTTATCACTGATGATTTGTTTCTGAAGAACAGTCATCCATTTTTTTAGGGGATAACTTTGATCCACACGAAGAAACTGCACAGAGATATACTTTATAAAACTTTGAATCCAGTCATTCCTTTATCTTCCACTCAAGCAGCCAAATTTAAAACATTGTAACAGTTTACAGTTTAAACCTTATCTTTGCTTTTTTTATTTTTGTTCTTTGGTTGCCAACCCAGGGTTTATACCTGACCAATTATTTGATGTCTATGTTTGTTCCAGTTGAAGCCACAGTGACCTGCACCCAATCCACAATGAAGGTTGAGGTTGCCAAAGATTCCTTCTTTGGACTCCAGGAGGATCATCTTCGCCTCAACGACCCCAGCAACACCATCTGCAGCCTTCGGAGGCACTCCAACAGCTCTCACATCGTCGCCATCATTCCCCTCAACGAATGCGGGAC
The DNA here is from genome assembly GCA_902982915.1 of Phalloptychus januarius. Lineage (NCBI taxonomy): Eukaryota > Metazoa > Chordata > Actinopteri > Cyprinodontiformes > Poeciliidae > Phalloptychus > Phalloptychus januarius. The sequence goes on from CADWAE010000388.1 coordinate 1,049,275, forward strand.
TCAGATCGAGGTGAGAGCGGTTTGATACATCACACTCATTACCTCCCAGTCACTTACCGGTTCTGACACAGACCGCTCCCTCTGCAGGAAGACGATGACTACCTCATTTTCAAGAATGAGATCACTACTAAGGAAGACGACCCGAACGAGCTGATCACCAGGAAGCACCTGGTGGAGGCCCGGTTCTACTGCCAGTACCCCAAACGGGGCAATGTGACCCTGAACTTCTCAGCACACAGAAAGAACGTCACGGTGTGGGAGAAAGGCTTCGGCACGTTCACTTACCAGTTTGAGTTCTATCAGAATGACCGCTTTGAAGCCAAGTACGACCCAAACTCTTACCCACTGGAGTTTGACATCGGAAACAGGATCTACATGCAGCTGGACGCCAGCTCCTCCGTCAACAACACCGAGATGTTTGTGGAGTCCTGCAGAGCTGCACCATATGACAACCCCAACTACCATCCAACCTACTCCATCATTGAGAACGGGTGAGGCGTGGCTTCCCAACATGCATGATGTTAGTGCTTCCTCATCAGTAATACTGTAGGTGCTTATAATTACACGTTGATATGGGCAAAGACAAATTTCAGTCAAAATGATTCATTTCCACAACCGTATTTGACCACGGTTCAAAACCGCCAAATATCCAACATAGCAGAGAGTTTCTGTAAGTCTTTGGTGCAGTAGCACTGTGACTTGTTTGTTTTTCTCTGTGCAGGTGTGGGGTAGACCCGACTGTGCAGACATATACACCTTCCATCGACAGACAGTTCCAGTTCAGTATGGAGGCCTTCAAATTTATCGGCCTGCATGATCAGGTGAGGAAGTGCAGCTGCATCTCCATATGCATCAATTCACATGTCATTGTCAAAGTCAAACACACAGTTTCAGGTCAGGTCTTCAGTAAAATCAGCTGATCTGTTTAGACACAAGGGGCTGATATTAAATATGATGTTGACCAGATGGTGTTGATGATGTACAGCTGTTTCTAATTGTGAACAAAAGGTCAAAGAAAAATGCTATAATTTCTTGGAATACGTGCTTCAGCATAAATATAAAAACACAAAGGTTAGGTTTGTGTCTCTGATGGAAAATGGAGCAGAGCTCTGAGTGCAGTGCAGCTTTTTGTCCACCAGAGGGAGTGCTTTCTGTTCATGGCTCTGTGTTTCTGAGTCCAGGTGTACATCAGCTGCACAGTCATGATGTGTGAAGCAGGAAACCCCAACACCAGGTGCTCACTGGGATGCAGCAACTCCACAAGGTCCAGCAGCTTCAGCCGCAGAAAGAGAGAGGCTGTGATCGAGAGCGGAAAGCACTTCGTTTCCCAGGGTCCTTTGCGTTTGAAGCGTGAAGCGGACCCCAGAGGAGGCTCAGGTGAGGAGATGGCATGATGAGGTTTATGAGCAGCAGGTAAAATGTGAACAGGACTCCATCAGTGCTGTGTTCCTCTCGTCTGCAGCTGTTAACCTGAACCTGGTGTTTGTGGCTGGATGTCTCCTTGCTGCTGTTGGGATGATCTGCGGCGCGATCATCTACAAAACCAAAACCTCCAGGGTCAAATACCAACCTCTGCCTGCATATGAAAACTAAAACTGCAGCAAGAGCCAAACTGCTTGGATAACTGAACGTGGGATTCTGATGTTCCTGAACTTATTATGTCTTTTTCATATCTAATTATGATTCAGGCAGCCTCTCAAACGCTGATTATTTTTTCCTATTTTAATAAAATATTTGCTTAAATAAAAAAATAAAAAAGGTGCCTTAAGCTTTTATTCTATATTAAGGGTCCTTTTTGGAAAGGCCTTTGATTTGATCATTTTCTGTCTGACAATCTCAATAAAATACTGATTTCATTATTTTTGCCTTCAGAAGCTACTGATGTGTGAAATGCAGAATCTCATGTTACAGCCAGACTTTTTAGCACAGCTCTGCCATTTATGTTGAGAAGAAGCAAAGAAACTAAAGTTAAAAAACCACAACATTGATACATCTATTTCACTTCGGTTTAACATAATTTCAGAGATAAGTTTTACATCAATAGCAAGTCAATATGACCACTAGATGGAGCCAAACCTCTGTTTAAGATTTTTACAGGGCCTCAATTTGTGTTTTATGAATTCAGAATGTTTGTCAAAAAGAATTAGGCGAAAAACTGCCTTGAATTATAATTTATACATGTTTAATAACAGTTTTATTGAAGTCACCCATTTAGACCTGAATAAAATGTAAACTCATCGTCCAAGTTTTTTTTAACTTAATTAACGAGACAAAGATGGCTACAGTTCAATTTGAACAAGTTAAATAGGTTTTAATCATGACATGAATTCATATAAAAGTGCTTTTAGGTGCTTTCCAGAAAAAGTTGGCACATCCAATTTTTATTTGAAATTTTCCATTTACTATCAAAAACAAACACGTTCTCGAAGTTCACATTGGAGTGTCTCATCAGGTTCAATTGAGAAAAAAAATACAATTCTTAACTGGATGTAGGTCTGGACTTTGACTAGGCCATTCTCTATGTGCAGGGTGGTTTTCTCTAGCAGGTTTTCTTCTATGATTGTCCTGGATTTAGCAATTTTGGTAGACTTACAAAAACCCTAGAAGTGTTGGAGCTTTTTATTATTATTATAAGTTTTTTCTTGCTATTTTATGGAGGAAGAAACAAAAAGAAAACTGAGGAGTGATTTGTTGCTCCTTTGAAACATGTCCCTCTCACATCAGGGATGATGTGGGGGACAACTGGCCCATCCAGCAAAAGCTGTTGCTGCAGATGGAGATTTAATAATTCATCATGTTAATCAAATTAACATGATGAATTTTATGTCAGCAATAATTTTAATAAAATTAAAATTATTTGATCAGTTACTCAGTACTTCAGTCAATCAAATTTATTTCTATATCACATTTTAGGAACAAGGCAGTTTATGATGTAAAGTTTTTATGCTTTACAACTAGAAACATAAAAATACAATCATAAAAAACACCACAGAGTCAACAATTGAGAAACCAGAAACAAACATTACATTTTGATGAGTGGCATCGTCTAAATCATCAATACACATCAAATATGTTGGTCAACATTTTATTCATTACATTCAAAAGCAGCTACAAACAGGTAGTAGTAGTAGTAATAATAAATAGCAATAATAATAATAATAATAATAAAATTCATTTATTATAAACAGGTGGGTTTTTACTTAAAATTTAAAGGAATTTAGTATTTCGGCTGTTTTGCAGTTTTCTGGAAGTTTGTTCCAGATTTGAGTCAAATTCTTTTTTTTTTTTTTTTTTACTTTCACTTGGGTAAAAATAATATGTTCAGATACTCTTACTTGAACTTACTTGAGTATATTTTTTGGGCTCCCACCTCTGCTTTCTAGTTATTTTGAAAAACTGAAAAGGAAAATAACTTTTGGGCGATAAAATTCCTGAGAAGCACCAGCATATTAACACAATAAATAACATTTCCCAGGGAAATCTCAGGCTGAGTGTGTGTGGTCGTTACCTGAGCGCTAATAGGAACTGAAAGTGCTGCTGCTCTTCCTTTTCCTCCAGTTTCCAGGCAGCCCACCGCGGGGGAAGCAGCGCTCTCCTCCCGTAGACTGCCAGGCTCCTGCTTCTCACGGAGCTGCCAGGCAGTGGCGACGGCTAAAACACTGGACCGGACCAACGGACCTTTTATATTTCGGTCGGAAACACTGAGTGAAACCCCCGTGAAGGGAGTGGATTAAAGTCCGGGTTTGTCGGAACGGAGAAAACCGTCGCTAACGGGCGGGTGTTGGCTGGAAGTTTCCGAGTGGAAGCGGAGCTGCGCGGTGATGTGGTGACGCCGCTCCGCCGCCGCATCGACGGGAAGCTAACGTTAGCCGAGGTGCTAACGCTGCTGGATACTTTCCTCATTTCGGCAGCTTTGGAGACCTGTTTCAGGATTTTATCATTTTAAACACTTTGAAATATATTTTATAGTATATGTTTTACAATGTTGCGTACTTTTATACGAAACCGAGTTCTACGTGTTTGTTCAGAAATTAAAAGTAGTGAGCTTTAGCTACCTAGCAGGCTAGTAGCTGTCGATTTAAACTGACTCCAAGCCAAAGATTTCTGTTTCAAATTAGCTAGCCGCTCAGCAACAGTTTCCACGTCACCTGACTGGATCACGGTGGATCTGTCAGTTATGAAATACTATTTTCGACTAGAATAACTTTATATTTTAAGGTGCTTGTGTGTTTTTGATGTGCAAAGATCGACACTTTACTTCCAAATCCAGGAATGCAATCATCGAATCACCAGCTCACTCGGGAAGCTAGCGTGCTAACACGGAGTTAGCCGGCCAAAGTTGGAATACTGCCCCCTCTCACTCTGTGTGGGTCTGAGGCCTTAAGGAAATTTTATTTTTTCCCCTTCTAAAGGACTCTTCCACAGCCTTAATCCCAACCCCTGAACGGAATTAAGAAATCCCGAATAACTCTGGATATTGTTGAAGACTGTTCTATAGAGTTGGATTTAGTTTATCTCCAAAACGTGGATTACAAAAGAGTTTGGATTAACGTCAAGCTGCAAAGGTGAGCTATGTGTCACTTTAGTTGGATAACTGGGCTTTGGATGCTCCATTATCCCTTTTCTCCAGAGGTTTTAGCAGAAATGTCCAGTTGACGATGCAGCTGTCACTTCATGTTTTGTTTCCCAGGATGCAGATTTCAGCTGGAAGAAAAGATGAACAGAAGTAGAGATAGTCAGTTTGTTCATTTTATCAGAATTGGCCGATTTCTCCTTGATTAGGATTCATCAGTGATTTTTCAGATTTAAAAATCAAAATTTTCATTCCTGTTCAATACTTTAATCAAAACTAACAACTACTTAATGTTTTAAAAACATTTGGCTTTTCATCGCTTCTCTACTCTAGAGTAAAGAAGAATGAAATTAAATGTGGAAAAGTGTACAGTCCTTATTTCATGAACGTTTTTTAGCCTGGGCCACCCAGGCTGATGGATGGACCCTCAACTAATGGTAAAAAAAACTATTATATGTAAGGTGTTTCACAATAATACAATTAATATGCAGATCTTTTATTTCTATTTATTTAAACATATGAACAAAGTATTATTTAGCATAAAGTTACCAAACTTTTAATATAACAGATTTTTTCTCACTGAACGTCTGCATTTTTGACTGCAATACTTATTTTATGCCTCATTTTATCCATTCATTACATGTGGAATTCGTTTTATTGTGTATTTGAAGACATAACTTTAATTAATATTGACTGACTCAGAGGTTGCGACCTCTGATGTAAAAGCCTGCACTTTAGAAACGATGCACTTAAATATTTATTATCAAATCACATCTTGACCATTTGCCGAGCATATGGATTTTTAAGTTACTAAAAGATTTAGTTGGTTTCTATTTTGGCCTTTAGATCTTTTTACTTTTGGGTTTCACACTGGACTCAAGGATCTTGAAGCTTGTTTGGTTCAAAACTAAACATTTAAATTCCCTTTTCTTTTGGAGTTTTAAACTCTGAACAGAAACATGTATTTATTCTAGGATAATCTGATCTAGATTATACACAGACTTTGTCCAGATGTTAAACAATGTCGGATAAAAAGCAAAACTGTGAGGAAACCCTTTACGTAAGCAAGATGGCAGCTCACTGCAGAGCAGGAGCTTCTTGTTGTGTCAACTACGCCTGCAAGAATCACTAAAGACAGGATTATTCTAGTCCTAAAAACTCTTTGCAGTGTATTGATTATAAACACCTACTTTGCAGCGTGAACCACGGTAATAAATGCAATCACCCATAAAGGAGCTGCTGAACCAGAGGAGGTTCATACCCCAGAGGAAACCCAACTATATGAATGCTTTGGACTAAAATGTCAAGAACTTCACTAGAAAATCTGGAGCCTTTATCTGTAGTTGTTGGTAGAAGCAGTAAATATGGTTTGATGAGTAAATGTGGATCATTTTGTGATTCCTTCATGTTCAAACCGGCTGCCTCTGTCGATCAGAGGAGTTTCAGCAGATTTAAGTAGAATTGTCAAAGAAAACCAGTCATCAGTAGGAATCATCCTGAACATCAACTCTGCCTTTTGTTTTGCACTCAGTCCTTTTTACTCTGAGCCTTAAAACAATTCTTGGTTAAAAGTTTAATAAATGTCGTATCGTTTTTTTATCGCAGTCTTGATGTTACCTTTAGTTTTTGACGTACAGCGTGTCTTTACAGAGTTGCTCACCATCTGTCGCTACCTCCCATTGATGCTTAGCGACCCCCCCCCGGCCCCGCTGCTGATCCTGAGTGGCTTGACCTCAATATGAAGCATTGGTTCAGGGTTTTTGCTTCCAGTAAATTAGGTTAAGTTTGGCTCAGTCCACCACAAACAGCATTTATTATTGGAAGCATGCGATTCCTGATTTCAATTAATTAGGGCTGACGCAGTCAGTTTTGTCTGGTTAATTAGTGTGAGTCAAAGGCAAACACTTCCAGGAGGGAGTTCTTGGTTGACCGATCAGGGTTGTTTTAAATTCCCTCAGCCGACTGTGGGTTTGCCGCCGCTGCTCATGTAGGTATGTTAAATCCAGCTCACATGATTCTCCGGTTTGTACCGACTCGGCGTGTACAGGAGGTAAACCCACCGGCTTCAAATCCCTCACAACTGTTTCTGAAGCAGCATCTTTAAATGAACTCCAGGCTTCTTTAATTCGCTGATCTCAGCTCTTCGCTCAACGTTGGCGGTGAATGTCGGCTTGAATATTTGCTTTGATAAAGTATTTTGCTTTGGTACAGTTTGTTTGAAGATCAGGATGATCTGACTTTCTTTTTCTTCTTCTTAGTTGATGCGTTGTTGGAATGACAGATTGTGTCCAGCCTCTAAAGTTTGGTGATCAAATCATCTCTGCTGTGCTTTTGAACTTAGTTGCTATCTTATCTCAAATCTGCAGAAACAGGACTTGAACTAGAACATAAACAAAGCTTTAAAACCAGGCTGAACTCAGCCTTCTTTACTCTTTGGTTATAAATAAGTAATAGTGCTAGTGGGGCTTAATTAATATATTTAATCGAGTTAATTACAGGATCTGTAATTAATTAATCACAATTGAAATATCAACAGAATAAGCAACATTTTCAGTTCAGTTCTTCAGGTTATTGAACCGTCAGATTGGAGCAAAGTTTTATTTTAGCCATTCAGAGTTTCCGGAATCGCTGATCCTTCATGGAGCTTCTGTAGAAATGTTGATGCTGTCATTAGCGTTGGGAGATCTGTGTAAAGAATTATTAGAAATTTAATAATTCATTGCTCAGCCTGGCGGGCCACCAGGTTCAGCATTGTTTTTGTTTACATTAGGCTTTTTTAATGTTTGCCTTTTAATATTTTCAAATTTCCTGTCAACATTTTTAATTCCAAAACATGGTAAGCCATTAGGCCTAGCAAAGTTTCTGCAGGGAAACGCTGAAGCTTAGTAATCAGTTACATTTGTGCACGTTTGTTTGATCTTTATGGTTTCTCTAATTATTTTAACATCACTTCTTTCAGGAAAATATTAACTTTGATCATTTAGTCCTCTGTGTTGATATTCAGGAGGGAAAATGTTTCTTTAGTCTCTGTGAGTTTGCTGATTCAATTATCTGAATCAGGTGATTAAATCAATCAAGAAACCAATCAGACAAATTCTGTTTGTCTCAGAAGTCGTGTCTCGGATCTGAGAATAAAATCAGTAAAATGCAGCTCTGACTGGGAAGTTAAGAGACACAAAATACAGAAGCAAGAAAAAGTAGTGAGTAAACTGGCAGCAGTACGTAGTTAATAATAGCAATAGATACTTGTCTAGAATCCCTCCAGGAAAATACCAACACTAAACTGAAACTCGTTGCCAAATAAAAACTCCTATAAGGCGAGAAAACTGAGAGAAACCAGGAAGTAAATGGTGGCAAACACAGCTGGTAATGGATAATTGGAAAGTAGTAGGAGAAAGAAGCAGCATGAGCAGAAATGGTCGGTTTGTAGCTGCAGAGATAGCTCAGGATAATCGAAGCCTATCAGCTTCATCAACGAGGAAAGTTTAACCCTGTGAGCTGGATCCAGTAAACTGGGAGCTGGTGGATCCAGTAAAGTGGGAGCTGGTGGATCCAGTAAAGTGGGAGCTGGTGGATCCAGTAAACTGGGAGCTGGTGGATCCAGTAAAGTGGGAGCTGGTGGATCCACTGGGGAACAAGGAGCCACTGCAGCGTTTTACAGCTCAGGACTTCCTGATAGTAAAGGACACTGATAGTCCTGCCTTAAAGTGACAGAAACGTGAACTAGTTTTTCTGCTTCTCTAGAATAAGATACTTGGTTTTGGCAGTGTGGCGGATGTGAGAGGAGAAAGTCCCAGTGACATGTTGTCCTAGTAACCTGTTAGTTTTTAGATGACTTCACATTATTACTGAAGGCCCACTGATGCAGCGTAGTCCTCTGAGCGTCTTTGTGTCAGAGATGATTTGAGCTGCTTGTCTGAGTTCTCCTGTCAAGAAGCCTTTCGAATGATTTTGGATCAGCGGATCCCGCTCCGCTCTGCTACGGTCCGAGTCAACACAGGAAGAGGTTAATCAGTTGACGGCTCAGTCGGCTACTTAATAGCGAAGCAGCAAAACAAACCAGTGCAGCTTTGTGCTGCTGATCACTGAGGACAATATGATCCAGAATGACAGAAGCTGTTCAGAGCTACTGCTGAATACGACTGCAAGCCCAGATCCTCGTTTAGACTAAAAAAAAGGTGTTTTAAGTCTTCAAACATCATTTGTTTTTGTGCAGAATGGTCCTTTGTTTGTCCCCGAGGACGAATATTATTTGTATTAAAAAGAAATTGATGGACAAATGGAGCAAACAGTAAACATAAGGAGTTAAAAGGCTAAAATTATTACACAAGTGACTCTTAGTCATGCAATTATTACACTCATAATAATTGCACTCAAGTATTGCACTCAATGCTCAAAGTAATATCTGTTGTGCAAAAAGGATATTAGGATAGAAAAATCCTGTAACGTCCCACAGGTGGGAAATTCAGGTGTTCAAGCAGGAAGTTAAAGGCTTGAATCTCAAAGATGAAAACTTCAGACTGAACAAATAGGGCCATATTTAGAACCTAATAAAATAAACCTGCAGACTTGGAGAAGATGCGACTCTTTCAGATGCAGCAGGGTTTTCTAAAACAAGCTGAGAAAAGGCTGGTTCTCTATGAATATATGTTCTTATCTCTACTGAAGAACTGAAATATTTCATATGTTTTATTTAAATGTGAGTTGATTTTACTCATGTCTGCTGCTCCTCACCTGATTCTTTCCCTGCTTGTGTTTCTGCTGCTGTGCAGATGATGTGTGAGGTGATGCCCACCATCAGCGAGACCGAAGGGCCCGGCGGCGGGAACGGCGGCGGCCGCAGAGGCTCCGGGTCGCCGCTGCAGTCCGACTCCGAGGGTCACTTTGAGTCGCTGATGGTGTCCATGCTGGAGGAGCGGGACCGGCTCCTGGACACGCTGAGAGAGACTCAGGAGAACCTGGGCCTGACTCAGAGCAAGCTGCATGAAGTCAGCCATGAACGCGACTCCCTGCAGAGGCAGCTCAACACCGCTTTACCACAGGTGGGTGGAGACGTGATGCCAGGTATTGGCATCACTGCTGATCCGACATTAATATCTGGGCGGGGGGTTAGTTTGATCCTGACACGGCGACGCTTATAATGTTTAAAACTGCATGATGTGAGGTGCAACATCTGCATGTTTTCTTCTTTAGTCTCCACCTGCGTTTCCATTGACCATATGCCTCTGACATTTTGAAAGTAAATGTGCTTAATGGAAACAGCAGTTTTGAACACAGCTTGTTTTTGATTATAATTGCGGCTCGGAGGAGATGTTTAACGAATCGCTCACTTCACGTGACAAACAGATGCTGCCACTGGCAGAAACCATGAAGGAGATAACAGGAAGTAGTAGCAGGATGATGGTGTGGCGTGTTTTTTAGTGACTTATCACATGAACAAACATATTCAAGTGTGATTTAATTACATTTTTTATTTAATGCAAACACCCGAGTTGTAGTTGTGAAAGTGTTTTTTTTTTACATTGAGGGAAAATTTCTTTACTAGAAATATAAAGGTTTCTTTGGGACCTTTATATGTAAGAAAAAAAATCAATCAATTGCATTAACGTTTTTAACAAGTTAAAATTCTGTAATTAATCAATCAAACTTAACGTGTTAAAGTCCCAGAACTGCACTGGATGCATTTGTAGCACACACAGTGGACTTTAACAGAACTGTGCCCTGTTTAATGAATACATGAATCCTCCAGTGATGGCTTTGTGATTTGTTGTGCAACCCAGCACTGGACTTGATTTAAACCAAAAAAATCATCAGGAAGCCAAAGTGGATAAAAAGTTTGTCACTGCTCCTCATGAAGACGGTCGACTGAATTAAAGCTCAAATCTGGTCCTAAAGTGTCATAATTAATAAAGGTTTGGTCAAAGGAAACTGTTGAACATGGTGCTGTTTTTAGCACCATTTTGCATAAAAGTTAATTGCAATTAATGTCCCTCTTGTTATAAATTAGTGATGGCGTTGCTTCTGTTTCCTCTGTTTGCATAATGTGCTGCAGAACTTGTGACCGGGCCTTCGTCCATCTGTTCTGTGGTCTTTGTGAGATGAATTACTCATGTTTTTCTCATGCAGGGTTTTATATTCATATCGAAGGGTTCAGGTTTCCTCCTTTAAATTATGCAGAGGAGAACACAACAGAAAGTCTGTTCATCCGTTGCTGTTGCGCTTATGGCTGAGCGTTTCTCCGTTAGAGCTGAGTTACCGTCCAGGTGACGCTTTTCTTGGTTCATGTTTGACTAACAAGACATGGAAGTGACAGATTGGTAGCCGTCCCAGCTATGAATAGAAAGTATTCCTCTGCAGACAGGAGGGACTGTAGGAAAGGATTAAGGCTGCAGTCCCACCAGGTGTTCCAGCTCAATCCATCTCCAGTCCGTTTGCCTCTAGTCCGGTCCATTTGGGGAGGTGAAAGCTAATCGAACTCTGGTCCTCCAAACTTTGGTCTGGGTTCAGTTGAAGTGAACTCTGGTTCAGTTTGAATGCATATCGGAACGCCAAGCAGACCGGATTTTACGCCAAGAGCAGGAAGTAGACTACATCCCAAAGCATTCTGGGTGAATACAACCAAAGCTAACACGCTAGCCTAGTGCTAGTGGGAGAAATGGTTCGTGGTGTTTAGCCAAAGGCTAAAGAGAAATCCTCCAAACACTGAAATCTGACGCCACCATTTTACTTTCCATTTGGTGAAGAAGGAAGTTTGTCAGAGTCTTCTGAGGTTTTCTTGTTTCCTTCAGTGGTTCTTGGTGCAGCGCCCCCACAGGCCAGGGGTGGAACAGGTTGGTTTGACTCAGAGCAGAGAGAAAGAACCAGATGGAGATGATGCAACTTTAGTTCCGATAGAACCGAGTCTACTGGACTATCAGGACGGAAAACATCCCAAAGCTTAATGGAGATGAATGATGCTAGTGGGCCAGCAAGCCATCATGGTGGAAACAGAAATACATTTTAAATCTGCTGAACTGTGGACAGATTTTTCCAAATATTGATGATAAATTGGGGATTTACTTATTTACTTGGAGTGAAAAGCTAAATAAAGTTATTGGAGACACTTAAATGTCCAGGTTTTATTGGGCTGCTTTTAACGACTGAGTTCTAGTCTGCTTTAATGTGGAAGGTGAAACGAGAATACTCAAAACTATTACACTTATCAAAATGGTAATTATAGTATAATTCATTCATGCTACTATTATTCAGGTTTTGTTTGATGTCTTATAAAACTTTGTTAAATCAGTTTTTTCTCTGCTTTTCTTAGGTTCTTTCATGTTAGATCTGAAACTCCAGTGTTACTGGAGAGAAACTAATAAAACCTGACAGAAAACAGTCTTTATATCTGCTTTACAGGCCAAGTTCAGGTTCCTTAATCCCCTCCTCATGTTACCCAGCCTCACAACATTCACATGCTGCAAAAAGCAGAACAAACGCCCAGGTTAAAACAAATTGTGGTCAACACAGCTGATAAACGTTGATTTCTTCCTACTTTTCAAATGTTCGTCCTGATAATCTCCCTGTGGCTTTCTGATAATCCAGAAACTTTTCTCTTTACAACTGCAGTTGTTTTCAAACCTCCAAAATAGACTTTATGGCATCCAAACAACTTTTAACTCCTAATAGCACTTAAATAATGCATGTTGTACGTAAAGTTTACAGGGTTTGTTATGGACAGGCTGATAAAGACTGAAAGGTTTCGTGCATTCGGTGCCATGCCGGGCTGTAGGTGGAGGGAGGTCCAGGGTTTTCTCCCGTTCCCTCCCTCTTGGTTCGTACCCTTTGACTGGAATGCAGAGACATTCCAGCCGGACTCGCTCACACGTCAGCAGCTCCTGCAGGGCCTCAGAAACAGATGATTTCTAGTGTTTGTTTATTTCAGGTTGTTGCTTTTTTACCTGTATTTACATTAATGCCACACTGCTGGTTTCAGCTTCTATTGTCTTTGATCAACCAGTCGTTATTAAGCATTTCTCATGCAGTCAAGTGGAGCAGAAAGAACCTTAACGAGGCGACAAACACCAGACATTCAGTAACCGTTTTTCCATTAATGTTTTTTATGCACGTTTAGATTTGTTTTATCAGAAAAAGTGGAGAATCTCCTCAATTTGCACTTGAGTGGTTTTTGGCTTTTCTTAAAAAGATGTAATGTGTTAAAGAGGAGATGGAGACTTTTTCAGAATACATTCTGACGTAGGAAACCTTCCCATCCACTGGTGGGCCTCAGAAAGATCCCCCTCAATCTTTCTGAGATTGGTGATCATTACTAGTTTGCAACTAGTAATAACATACTGGTGTTTATTACAGCCATATGTCAATATGTGAGGAATTGCGCTTTGGTTGATTCACTCCAAACCAGTCAATGGAAAAATGCCTGATTCACATTCGCCACAGAAGTTTTTTTAAAATCTGTTTCAGCCCCTAGAAAGAAAACCAGAACCAGAATCTGCAGATCGGACCTCGAAGGAAAACTGAAATCTGAAAAGCCTGATCAGTTTCTGCACATTTAAAACTTGTTTTCCAGGGTGAGAAACTTTTACTCCCAGTAAGAACAGGAAGTGAAAGAGACTTCTTGTAACTGGCGAAAAGTCATCAGAGCCGTTGCATAACTTTAATAAAACCAATGCCTGGTTGCTTGTTTCTGGTGTTTTCTCCCCTCTCTGGCTTGAGATGTCTGCTGTGACACAAAGGCATGAATGGAGAGTGGCCCAGTGGTGATATGGACAGACAAAGGCCGGCTTGTTCCACTGGAACATGAAAGTCACAGTGTGTTGTCCTCTAACCAAATGTTAGAAGCTTCAAAAGAAGCTCAGTCCGAACACCTGAGAGGAAAACGCTGATCTCAGAAAAGCCAAATGATTGCTTCCGATTTGAACCGAACTCTTCTGACCCGTTCTTCTTTTTCAGAGTGAGAGCCTCTAAACGGTGAGTGAAAGTGGGACCCTGTGGTCAGACAGTGTTGGCTTTTTGTTGTTTGAGCAGCCATCTTGCTATTTATTAGGACAAGCATTGATCTCTGAACCGTCTCTGTTTGGACCAGTTGCAGCTTCACAAAGGCCTTTTTTTGCTGCTTGTGACTCAGCTGCTGTGTAAACAAGAACAGACACACAGTGATGTAATGACACGTACTACAGAGCGCATAACCTTTGTGCACCACAGCCTTCATTGTTGGTTAAAAATAGAGTTAAACTATACCAAACTCTAATGATTCTAGTTCTGCTTTTACTTTTGCTCCAGCCAGATGCGTTTCGGTTGGTGACCTTTTCAGAGCCACTTCAGTTTATGCAAATCTGATCATCCAGAATAGGATGTGAGAAACTAAATGTGTCTGTTTCTATGTAAGCTAAATCAGCTGAACTGAAGGCTTGGAGCTAAAATTCGACTGGAACTGAGGTCAAAGTTCATTTCTACTCATTGCAGTTTTTTCTGCATGTCTCTAAGTTTTGGTCATTTTGGTTTGATCAGGGTTCATAATCTCATATTTCAGAAGAGTCAGCTGACCCAATATGAGCTAAAATGAATGAAAACATGGTGAAATACAAACTCTCCAGAAAATAACAAACTCATATCTGCAAGTTTCCACTAACGGCTCCCAAAACTTCTATTCTTCGCCTTCTGTGCATAAATGTTGGTCCAGTAAGCGCTCAGATCTTATCTGCAGTTTAAGAGGTTCTGGATTACAGCTGCTTACTTTCAGACATAATCACATCACAGACAGGCAGAAATGATGATTTAAAAAACATTTTTAACACTTTTTGCCACTTTAGTTTACTGTGACTTGGTAACATGATTGATCATGTTTAGGCCTCTGCAGTCTTACCTTTATTCTGATACCAGAACCATCCAACAAACCTCGTTGTTTCTCAGATGTATTAAATACATTTTGGCTCATTTTGAGCAGATCTTCAAACAGAGAATCAGGTTTTAAGGAATAATAATAACTTTATCTATGCAGCACTTTTAGAGACAGAAGGCGCTTCATAATAAACTAATACAAGATCCAAAGAAGTATCAAAACAATTATTTTAAATTGATTTTAGCTCATAAAAAGAGCTCATTATATGTTGGATTTTACTGAGCATCAGCTCAGAGGGCTGTAGTTTCAGTTGCACAGTCGGTGTGTTTCTGGAGGTGGGTCTTCTCCCTGACAGGGGAACAGATGCTGTCTGCGCTGCGTCACGTTTCAGCGCACGCTTTAAGCTTTTAAGAACGGCTAAAGTCACTATGCAGGAGGTAGGAAGCCTGTTGCTTCTGATCTCACCTCTGATCAGTCTGCTGACGGCTCCTCTCCTTCTCCACCACTCAGATGGACGAACGCTTGCAGATCAGCTAGTGTCTGTAGAGGTTGGAGCGATGGCAGATATCACTCGTCATTAATGATTGATGCCACAAGGCCTTTGCTTCATCATGCATGCAGTCATTTGCATTATGCATCATGCTCAGCTTGTTTAGACCCCCCTCTGCAGGAATGGTGTTGGTGAAGTCTGAAAGTGTGGTGCTGCAGGTCAGAGTTGGGTTTCCCTGGAAAGGATTGTTCCCCTGCCGTGTTGTACTGTTCCTTTAACAGGTTGGCACACATATCCCTGCAGCTCCCCTCCCTTTAATCCATTCCTCGGTCTTACAGCTTATAGAGCAGCTCGCTCCTTCTAACCAGACTGTTACTGATCTACCGGCTGCTGTTAACGGCCTGAGACAAGGTTCTGGTTCTGGTGGTTTCCCTCTGAATCCTGCCCAGAATGTACCGAGTCACCGTCACTCAGTCGCCACTGAAGACTTATGGTTAAAGTAAAATTTGCCTGATATAATAAGGCAACATGTCTGCAAAATACAACAGGATTAAAGGATTATTTTAGTGGGTTTTCATTCTGTGTTGACTCGCCTTGTTGATAATTTTGCTTCTAACTTGTTGTTGTTCTGGTTTTTCATGTTCAGGCAAAGGTTACGAAGGAGAAACTAAATTAATTTCTTGGGATGTTGTAGTCATGACGACTGCTTTGAACAGAAAGGAAAACAGAAACAGCCTTTATTGTCCCGTAGTGGCGAAATTCAAGCTCACTCACACCAGAGACGTTCAGTCGCTTTAATCCAGCTCCAGTCAGTTTGTTTAGATGAGTCTGGTTCGTTTGGGGAGGTGTGAACACGTGATCGAACTCTGATGTGAACAAAAAAGCAAACTGGTCCTCCAAACCTCAGTCATTTGAATGCATATGTGAACGCCAAGTGGACTGGAGACCAAAAGCAGGAAGTGGACTACAGCACAGGGCATTCTGGGTAAACACAACCAAAGCAAACGTGTGAGGCTAGTGAAATGGCTCATGGTGTTGATCCTCCAACCGGATCAGATTCTGGACTCAGATAAAGTCTTAAGTAAAGGAAAAGTGGGATTTAGTTTTGTGTTTTGTGCAAACAGATTGATCATTAACTCCAGCATTAGAGGTCCAAAGATGCCTGGTGTTGATGATGGTGAGAACAGATAATGTTGGATGTAGCTGATCCATTTCACAGCATGAGAAAATATTAGTTTGGACCAAAATGGAGCCTCTGCCAAGCAGCTTGAACAGTGATCCAGACCCAGCTGTTTAAATCTGCATGGTCATTAAATAAACTGTTAAATATTCAAGCAGCTTGTTTCTGAATCTGTTCATGTGAATCCTCCTCTTTATGTCTGAGCTGAGTTTTTTGTTCTCGTCCCTGAAATCAATGAGTCACTTCGGTTCTCAGATGCTTCAGCCCCACTTTGTGACTTCATGCCAACACCAGATGCTCTTCTACCGAACTTCACTTCCACGCTGCAGGAATGTAGGAAGTGAGCAGCTCTGTAATTACCCATAGGCCTTCAAAGCCTCTCACTGGCCAGCAGATGGACCAGGTCTGTCCCTCTGACCAATGGCATCGCTCCTCTCACTTCTCCAGTGCTGCAGACAGTTTGCTGGAAGAGCTCAGAGGCTGGGCAGGAGGAGAGGGAGAATCGCTGCAGCAGTGAAAGGAAAGATCAACCCCCTCCTGCTGCTGTCAGCATCAGAGGAAGAAGGCCTCGCCGCTCACCGTTCCTTCGCCACAGGGCAGAGAAAATCAGCACAGCTCCTCCTTTAGTGGCCCAGCCATGCATGTGATCTCTAAAAGCACCACCAAGATCGCTGCATGTGTGTCCAGATGCGTTTTATGTTGAGAAATATGTTAGTAATGTAAACTTGAGAGCTGCAGAATTGGACGTAGAGAATCACGCCTCTGAAACTCCATCTGATAACTTCTGGTTTTTACTCAGATTGTTGTGTGAAGCTCCATTGCTCATCATGTAAGCATGACAGTCAGCCACTTTATGAAGACACAGGAATGTGCAATTATCTACTGCGGCTCACTGTGCCACTGCTGCACACCACACAGCTGGAAAAAACACACTAATGAGGAGCTAATAAGTTGATGAGAGGAGAGCATCCCATTAGAAACTGGTTGTGTGTAAACATCTGCATGAAGACCTGAACACACTTGATTTGGATTTATTGTTTTTACGTGAAAAATTGTGCTTCTGCCATGCATTCAGCAGAATGTGTTCACGTTGCAGGAGTTCGCTGCTCTGACGAAGGAGGTGAACATCTACCGGGAGCAGCTCCTGGAGAAAGAGGAGGAGATCGCAGAGCTGAAGGCAGAGAGAAACAACACCCGGGTGAGTGAACATACCTGGCAAATTCCTGGCTGTTTCTGTTGGGACTGGAGACGGTTGTCATAACAGCGCTCCACCAATCAGCTTCTGTCTGATAATCCAAAGCATTGTCCAAACCCACCCATGTGGAAAGCTGCTTAATCATCACAAATTTCCCACTACAGACAACAAATCTCACACATGCAGCGGTTCTGCTGATGCACACGTGGTTCCTGCATAGCGGATGCTAACGTTAGCGTGTTCTGTCTCTGCAGCTGCTGCTGGAGCATCTGGAGTGCCTGGTGTCGCGTCATGAGCGCAGTCTGAGGATGACGGTGGTGAAGAGGCAGGCTCAGTCTCCTGCTGGCGTCTCCAGCGAGGTGGAGGTCCTCAAAGCTCTAAAGTCACTTTTTGAACACCACAAAGCCCTTGATGAGAAGGTACAGCAAACGTCCTGCAGGGTGAAACTTCAGCGGGTGTTCCTGCCGACCAGTTAAAAATGAACTGTTGTGATTTAAGGTGAGAGAGAGACTTCGTGTTGCTTTAGAGCGATGCAGTGCGTTGGAGGAGCAACTCACCATCTCACACAAAGAAGTAAGCAAACATGAAAACCTTCTGAAAATCTTTAACAGGTTTTGTTTGTTAGGGCCAAATATGATTGAGGTGGAATAAATAAAATGTAAGATGCTTCTGGAGAGTTTAAAGGAGAACTGAAAAGTAACCTTAAGCCAACATCAGAGGGAAGACAGACGAGAAAATGAAACAATGAGGAGCTTCAGATATCTGCTGCACATCAGAATAGAAATTCATATTAATGCACTAAATCCTCTAATTGCTTATTACAAATAGGTACTGCTTCTTACCTCTGCTGTAAATTCGTCTGTTTGTCGGCCATGACGGTTCTGATCATCAGAATCCAAATCTGAGGAGTTTTCACCCGATTCCGAGTTTCCAGCCGTCGCATCAGGTTCACATCATTTACTAACATGACGTCTTTTTGTGTTTCTTCCATTTCCACTAATAAACATTCAAACAGCAGCGTTGTTTACCAGCTGACTGAGGCACAGTGCAGGTCATAAACCCACGATGGCAGCAGACATCCCGCTCTGGCTTTTATTGACAAACTGCTAGAAACAAGCATCCCTGCAGTGTTTTGTGGAATTGTTTCACTAAATGATATAAATGCGATGTTATTTAGTTCTCCTTGAGCTTTGATCGTCTCAGAGTTTCAGTGTTGGCCGAAGCAGAGCAGGAAGGTTCAGCTGGATGATTGTTGACTAAACGCCCAGAGGATGTCAGACATTTGTCCTAGATTTCCTGTGTGCACTTCAAGCTGGAGTCATCTTTTGTTCCTTCGATTCAGCTCAGGACTGCACACACGCACGCACGCACACACACACACACCCCCCCACGCACGCACACGCACTCACACACACACCCCCACACACAACCTGAAACACTTTGGTTTTATTGGACATGGAGCGTTTATTACTCTTAAGTTGATAAATGCTTTACTCTGAAGTAATGCTTTATTACTGTAGATATTCCCTCCAGTGAACCAGAATTGTTTTCATTAGGTTTATAATGGTTTGGGTTTATTTTCAGTTGTCAGTTGACAGATATTTTCAAAATTGAGCAAATAATAACGTGAGTCCATTTGGATTCCAGCATTTTTGTCAGCCTCACAGAGACCCAGACGTCCTCTCAAAACAGACCCAGTTCAGCTGCGTTTTCACTGCAGGCTTTCATGACAAATTCAGATTCTTCTTTTCTAAAATCAGATTTGTTTTTTTACTAATTAAATGCAGCCACAATCAGACATCTGTAAATGGTTTCCGACTCCAAAGCGCCCCTCATACTCAGAAAAAGAAGACACCCGACCCCAAACAGCAGCGCTCCGTTAACAGCAGCAAAGATGGCCGCCACAGCAGCAGCGGTGCTCTGTTTACGGCAGTGAAGATGGCCGCCGCATAGCCTCTCTGGATGAATTTTTAAGTTGTGGAGAACAGCAGCATCGTCGGCAGACGAAGGAAGCTCTCAGTTGCTTTAAACGTGATGCTGTTTAAACCTTTATCTGACCTCTCATGCATCTGTTCACACGTTGAGGACATTCCTGCTTCGTTTTCCTCTCTTAAGTATGAAAAATTATGGGGTCGTCTAATCCTTAAATAAATAAATCAGCATTGTTAAATGCCTGTGTTGGTCACCTGACTGCATGTTGTGGTTGTGCAGCTTGCTTACCTCAGGGAACAGAGCGGCCAGAAACGAGGCCTGGCAGACGGAACCAGCGACGTCAACCACACGTCTGAAAACACACCCAGCACCAACGGCAAGGTGAGGAAATCCACCCAGGCTTTGCCTGCTTCACTCCGTCAGTGCTCAGCTTCTCCAGACACTCTGAAGAACAGATTAAAATCTATAAATATCTTTACTGTTGAGCTCAGATGTCTGTTTATTCAGTAATTTAGCAGCAAAAAGAGTTTTAGAATTGCAAATGTTGCTGAATTTGTCAATATGTAATTTTCAGTTGTGATTAATTAAATTCAGACCCTGCAATTAACTTGGTTAAAAGTTTTTACCAAGTCCCAGCACTAGTTTAAAGCACTTAAACATTAAAGTATCCAGATGTCAATATGGCTGGGAGTCATCATGGTGTCAACTTGGTTACTCAACTAAATACAAGTTTAATTACTTGTAGAGTAATTAAACTACAAGTTTAATTACAGTTTACCAGAATAAATCATGAGGGAGTTTAAAGCCATCCGTCAGCAAACAATGATCTGAACACATCAAACAGAAAGGCAGTAAATCATGCTGATGTCTGGCTAGAATACATCTGATTGTGCTGCTTGAATGTGGCTGGACATCCCACACTTAGAGACTTTGGCTTTTCATAAAAGCAAAGTGACTGTAGAGGCTGTGGTCAACCTCAAAAATGATTAAAATGAGGGAAATTAACACTGGAGAGAACCGTTGAAACGGGTGGAGCAGATGGAGACAAGAAGATTTCCAAGATGGTAGTGAGAGCGTCTGTGATGGATGATTTAGGACGTTTATGGGACCAAAACATTTGTTTCCAGCTGCTGTGGTTCTTTCTCTCTGCTGAGTCAAACCAGCCTGTTCCCCTCCTGGCCTGCGGGGGCGCTGCACCAAGAAACACTGAGTGCCACTTCCTCCTTCATGAAATGGAAACTAAATGGAGATGTTAGCAGTTGGAGGGTTTCTCTAGAGAGCATTCGGTGATTCCTCTGCTAACGCGAGGCCGCCGCGTTTGTTTTGCTTGTATTAAGATTTGTCATGCTGCATGTCTGATGCATGTTTTTCCTGATTGTCTCATCGATGTCCTCGCAGCGGTCCTCGGACGGCTCGCTGAGTCAGGAAGAAGAGTCCGGGTTCGGGAAGGTCGGTGAGCTCCAGGAGGTGGTGGACCGTCAGATGGCTGACCTGGGCCAGATGAAGGAGCGCATGGTCGCCATGGCGTCACGCATCAGTGAGCTGGAGGAGGACCTGGACACGGCGAGGAAGGACGTCATCAAGTCTGAAGACATGAACACCAGGCTGCAGCGGGACCTCAGAGAGGTGAGCGGAGCCGCCGGAGCCGAGAGGGACCGGCTGGTGGTGCTCAGAGCTCTGATCACATGTCTCTGTAGTCCATGGCCCAGAAAGAGGACATGGAGGAGAGGATCACCACCCTGGAGAAGCGCTACCTGGCCGCTCAGCGGGAGGCCACGTCCGTCCACGACCTGAACGACAAGCTGGAGAATGAAGTGGCCAACAAGGACTCCCTGTACAGACAGGTAGGGCCGGCGCTGCAGCTGCATGGCTGCACACAGCCGCTGCTACCAGTGAACCCTCGCTGTGTTGCAGCTGAATGGAAAACCCTGAGACACTGCTTGGTTTCTTTACATGCAGTCACTGGAGACGGAGACGTCTTCCTCCTCTTTTCTTCTGCTTTTTGTCTGTTTTTGTGTCACTTTGAATGCTCTGTTCTTCCCTTCCTGCTCTCCCCTCCTTCACCCGTCTCTTCATCCTGTCTCCCTTTGTCTCCTCATGCCAGTCACTCTTTCTCTTTCCATTCTTTTCACGTCGTGGAGCCGACCGCCGAGGACGCAGCGTATTGCAGACGAGTCGCCATTATGTTTGCTAATGACGTCTTTCGTCTTTCAGTCCGAGGAAAGGAACCGTCAGCTGCAGGAGAAGCTGGAGCTGGCCGAGCAGAAGCTGCAGCAGACCATCCGCAAGGCGGAGACTCTGCCTGAGGTGGAGGCCGAGTTGGCCCAGAGGGTGGCCGCCCTCACCAAGGTAACGCCCTGAGCTTCGTGGTGCAGGTCAGGGTGACGGCATGGCCTTAAAAAGCCTGAAAAAGCCTTAAAAAGCCTTAAATGGCCTTAAATGTCTTAATCACAAGGCTTAAATTTTGTCATTATTTCAGGATTATTTATAAATCGTTTATGTTTCTCTGTCAAAAGTCGCACAAAGACGTTTTCATTGTGTTACTTGAGGTAGTTGAAGCTACTGCTAACCAGCTGCTAATATACCTTTGCTGGCTAGCGCCTATCATTGGTAAATGTAAATTTATGGTCCAGTTTTCTTTGACTCATTCTGATGCTACATGCATCATACAGGCTGTATGAAAAAGCTCTTTTGTTGGAGCCGTAGTGGAAGTGAATCAGCTCAGGCTTCAGCCAGGACGGTTTGTGATCCTGGTCAGATCATAATTTGACCAGGATTATTAGTTTCCCATCAGGATGACATCCTCGGCCTCCCTACAGGAGCTGCTGAGGAAGCCTCCAAACATCCAGAGGTCTATTTTTAGAAACCTGCTCCTGTTTTTATCCATTTATAGACTCTTTGTGTTGGAGAAGCTCTGCTGTTCCCGGCTCAGCCTGGAAACTCCGAGGACAGGAATCTGTAACCTTCATCGAAGCAGAAAAGGCATAAAACAGCACTCTGTTTATGTGACATGCTGGCCAACAAAGTGTTACGCACGCTGTGTGATTATCTACATGACACTAGAACCTGGTTTAAAACTGATTCGGCTTCTGCAAAACTGTTCAGATGAAGTTCATGGTGGCAACTTTGCTGCTTAATGCAGAGGAAAAAGTAATTGTTGCTGGTCAGAGCAAACAGCAACGATCCCTTCTTGATCAGGAGTGAAGCCCTGCTGCTGAAACATTTGTGCATTAAAACTAGCTGTGGCCAGATCAACAGCTGCTAATGCGTTAGCAGCGCAGCTAAGTTTCACTAATATAACTTCTATGAGCGCATTTAGCTTCCACTAAATTCATTTTAGGGAAATAGTTTCTAAAGTGATCATTTTCTAGGCTGTTTGGTAAAAGTTCAGCTGAATAAAGTTTGACATTTATATTGAAGTTTAGGATTTCGACTGTTAGGAATTTTGTCAAGTAATTTGATGTTCGTGCTCTTATTTTGAAGTGGGTGAACTGCTGACTCAGCAGTTCCATTTCCTCGTCTCACTTTAATTTTTTTCTAAAAACTTTGAGCAAATGGCAAATGTGCAACCAACCAATAAATGAGATTTATAGAAGAAGACAGGATTCACATTAACAAACTACCAGGGATATTAATTATCCATCCATCCATTTTCTATACACCCTGGTCCCTGAGAGGGTCAGGAGGTCCTGCTGCCTCTCCACCGAACACTCCGGGCGAGCGGCGGGGTCGCCTGGACAGGGTCACCCTGAATGGGGTCACCCTGGGCGGGGTCACCCTGGACAGGTCACCTGGACAGGTCACCCTGGACGGGTCGCCAGTCTGTCGCAGGGCAACACAGAGAGACACAGGACAAACAACCATCCACACACACTCACACCTAGGGACAATTTGGAGAGGCCTATTAACCTGACAGTCATGTTTTTGGACTGTGGGAGGAAGCCGGAGTACCCGGAGAGAACCCACCATGCACAGGGAGAACATGCAAACTCCATGCAGAAAGACCGGGAATCGAACCCAGAACCTTCTTGCTGCAAGGCAACAGTTGTTAATTAAAAAAATGCATGAAAAAAATTACATAAATAAATTTGAATAGTGTGGTGATATTGCACTATTAGCATTTGCTTCTGCCAGCTAAATAGCAGAAATGAGATCTGGATCTGGTTTTACCTGGTTAAATAAACATATTTCAAAAATGAAATACTGTGATGGTGCAGCGCTTTAGCATTAGTATAACTGATGTTTAGAATTAGTTTTCTAAGATTTGTTAGTTCCTTCAACTTCAGATCAACAAACAGAATTGTTTTATTTTAATGGATCAGTTCACTTTGTCTTCTGGGTTCTTAAAAAACTCTTTACTAAAGTTGGAGGTTTTTCTAGCTCTCTACCAGTTCTGGTTGTTGCCATCTAAGCCATTTCCTCCATGCATTCTTAATGAGGCAGGAGCCACTTCCTCTGTGGCTGCAGCTTAAAGTGCATATATAAAACATGGCACAGAAAGACTGCTTGGACATGTCCAAACTCTGTGTTAAATGACCCAAAGTTTGTTAAAGCATGAAAAACCAAACCCTCCGGGTTAAGTTCAGTTTGTGGATTCAAATCTGGTGACTTGTGGGGTTCTGGTGTCGGCTGTGGGTTTAACTCAGGAGATTCTGATGGATCATCATTAAATCAGCCTGTTTGCTGCTTTACCAAATGCTTTTCTTTGAGTCTTTGTTGGTCAAGCTGCTGTTTTATAATTAAAGATGCTTCCTTTGGTTTCTTTCTGTTCATGCTGATGTCTCCATCAGTCCTCCAGGATGGGGGTCGATCATTGACACTTTCCTCTGTTTTCAGGCAGAGGAGCGCCATGGCAACGTGGAGGAGCGGCTGAGACAGATGGAGGCGCAGCTGGAGGAGAAGAACCAGGAGCTGCTCAGGGTGGGAAAACTTTAAGTTACATGTGGAGCAATGCAGCCGACCTGCTTTACTGTTGAATAACCATCCACCCATCCATCCACCCACCCATCCATCCATCCATCCATCCATCCACCCATCCATCCACCCATCCATCCACCCATCCACATCATCCATCCAACTCATCCATCCATCCATTCCATCCATCCATCCACACATCACCATCCATCCACCACCACGCACTGATCATGCTACACGTGATCAAAACTTGCACTGAAGCAGGTTGCAGTGCAGACATGAAAGAAACCTGTTGTAAATCTCTGTGTGTCTGCAGGCGAGGCAGCGAGAAAAGATGAACGAAGAGCACAACAGACGTCTATCTGAGACGGTGGACAAGCTGCTGTCCGAGTCCAACGAGAGGCTGCAGCTGCACCTCAAAGAGAGGATGTCTGCTCTGGAGGACAAGGTGATCAGTGCCTGGCCTGCAGCGTCTGGGAGGCAGAACGGAGGGCTGGGCTGGATCCTCCTTCCAGTCCAGTTCAACCCCAGTTTAATCAGTCATGGTGTGAACAGGACAGGGAATCCTGCTGAGCCTGTTGACGTGACTCCAGGGAAGTCTGGCTTTGGGGAGGAAAAGTGTTTGTTTCCAGGCTAAATGCAGAGTCCATACAGGTGCTTGGAATCCTGGAAAATGGGATGTTTTCAAGGCTTGGAAGTGCTTGAGTCCTTGAAATGCTTGATATTCAAGGTGCACATTTTAATAAGAAATCGAATGTGTGATTAAAAGCCTTAGTTTGGAATTGCTTCAAGTTGAAACCAGTTATTTTTATGAAAAGGCACGTTAATCAGAATGAAATCTTCTTATTTTAAGTCAGCTAGAATTACCAAGATTAGTTTTATTTAAATGCCAGAATATTTTGTTTTGTATTTCAGAACTTGCAGCAGGAAGGTCCTGAACCTTTACTGGGTTTGGTTGGATTGTTGCAGTGAAGTGAATATTTATTCCTAATGGCTCAGGGAGTTTTTCAGCACATTATCTTTTATCTTATTGTTAAATTGTTGCATTTTTGTTAAATTAGTTTCTTGTTCTCGGACCAGTCGAGCCTATAAAGTGAGAGGACAGTTTTTAAAACAGAAAATGTTGTTTTATTTTAGTTTTTCTTGATAGAATCACAGATCAAATATTAATAACAGTAAATGTTTAAAAACCTATCTTGAAAGTGCTTGAATTGTCTGATTCCTGTAGAAGGGAATTTCAAACTGATGCGACTCTTTCTGCATTTGAAGTTCGTTAGATTGATTATCTGTTGGACTTATGGCCTGATTCTCCTCTCGGTTCAGAACGCCCTGATCAGGGAACTGGAGCACACCAAGAAGCTGATTGAGGAGTCTCACCATGAGAAGGTGAAGAAACGCTTCCTGTCGACGTTTTACCTTGAATTTCCGTGTTTCGTTGGGTTTTAACGCTCAGCTGCTCTGTGTGGATGTTTGTTCATGTAGGAGCAACTCCTGATCCAGATTGAGACCATGAGGGCGGAGAGTGAGCAGGGCAGGAGCCGGAGTAACTCGTTACTGCACGGGTAAACATCCCAGCCGTTACCATGGACACCTGCTGTTTGGCCTGAAGGGCCAGTGTTACGGAAAATCCACTTTTTTTACCTCATGTTATAAAGTTACTCCTTCATTAAAACAAGCCTGGAGTGTTGCCTTTATCTTTCACATGAGAAATACTTTAATCTCCATGGCAACCACTCAGAACCAAAACAAACAGTTGGACCTAGCTCCTCCTCAGAGCTGCAGTTTCCAGGTTTCTGAGCTCCTGCCTCACAGAGCGGCCCTCCATCAGCTCCTTCAGACTAGCCAGCAGCAGTTAGCAAACAGCTGGTGGAGCTGCTGAGCTCCTAACAGGAACTACTTCTCAGAGCAGCTCAGGTAAAAATCCTGTCAAAGGGTCAATAGAGGAGCCATGCTGGCATGACTTCCTGGAGGCGGAGCTTCAGAAAGAGCAGGAGCTTTTAAAGAGACAGTTCAAGCCTTAAGTTAAAAAGTCAAGTTTGATATATGCAGCATTTCTATAACAACAGAAGGTAACGTAGTGCTGTGCTTTAAGATGGCACTATGTGCACACAGTGCTGACTCTAGACTCTCTCCCCCCTCCTCCAGGCGCTCTCAGCTGGGCAGCACTCCTGACTTCAGGTACCCGGTGTCGGCGTCCTCCATGATGGACAGCAACTCGGATCATTACGGCAGCGCGCTGGTTCTGAGACGGCCCCAGAAGGGCCGCGTGGCGGCGCTCCGGGACGAGCCGTCCAAGGTGAGCTGCTCTCATCTCATGTGGCTGTAAGCAGCAGCATCTGAGCCGAACCAGAACAGATTAAAGATCCGTTTCGCTCTCTGCAGCCTCTGACTTGTCTTTCCACTCTTCCTGTTTCTGCGATGCTCCAACTCTTTCTGACGATTCTCTTCTTTTCTGCTTCTTTTTGTTTGCTCCATCTGTGGACTTCAGCGACATGTAAGTCAGTCTGCTTGGCAACGCCGTCAGCGTTTGAGACTAAAACTTACCAGCCTGTTTGACCTTTGACCTCTGTCCCTTCGTTGTGAAACCGTGCTGCCGTCTCAAACATCACGCCCGCTGCTCCGTGTGTGTGCGTGTCTTCCTGACTGCAGGTGCAGACGCTGAACGAGCAGGAGTGGGAGCGCATGCAGCAGGCTAACGTCCTGGCTAACGTGGCCCAGGCCTTCGACACGGACATGGACGCGTCGGACCTGGAGGAGGACCGGGAGACCATCTTCAGTTCGGTGGACCTGCTGTCCCCGGGACAGGCCGACGCCCAGACGCTCGCCCTGATGCTGCAGGAGCAGCTGGACGCCATCAACAATGAAATCAGGTTATTGTCCTGAGTCATGTTTGGTTTTTATGTCCTTCCTGCTCTCCAGTCCTGCTGAAGTCAAACTGTTAAAGTTTCACCAGATCCTCACCTGCTGCTTCTGTGCAACTTCATCATTTTAACTTATTTTATTTTATTATTCTATGCTATTGTTTTACATCTTGGATCCCACATTATATTATTTATATAACATTTTATTTATATTATATTAAAATGTATTTATTTAATATTTTATATATTATATTTTTTCTTTTCTCCTATATTCATTTTTTTATATTACATTTGATATTTTGTGATTTCCTGTCATGTTTTTGTTTTAGATTATATTTATGCAGCATTATAGTATTCATTAATATTACAGTGCGTAGAAATTTTAAATCATATTTCCAAGTAGACGTTGCAGGTTTTATAGCAGAAGATTTTATGCTCACATTTTGTTGCACTGAAGCAGCAAATCTTTGTTTTTCTTTTTTGTGTGAAATGCAGCAGAGCAGCAACTGATAACTGGTCTAAAGTGGAGCAGGAGCTGGTTTTCCACCGTTCCTGGAATATTAATGTAATATTTGCTTGCTGTACCCGGCAGGATGATCCAGGAGGAGAAGGAGAGCACGGCGATCCGAGCGGAGGAGATTGAATGCCGCGTCGGCGGCGGCAACGATGGCGGCCTTGGAGGGCGTTTCCGCTCGCTCAGCTCCATCCCGCCGTCTCTGTGCGGCGGCTCATCGCTGGGCGGATCGCCGCCCAACTCGGGCCAGTCCACCCCCAGACGCATCCCCCGCAGCCCCAACAGGGAGCTGGACCGCATGGGGGTCATGACCCTGGTAATGTCACCCAGTTAAACATGAAAGCATTCTGGCAGCGTTAGACAGTTAGTAACTGCTTCTGCCTCTGCCTGTAGCACTATTGCTATGAGCCTTACATCATCCAGAGCTCCCTGTCCCAGCAGACACTAACCTACCTGCCGTATGGTGCTGCGGGCTTCAGCCCCCCCCCTCAGGCCTGTAGCTATGCTCCGTACTTCCAGGTACCTGCAGAGGATCAGCCTCCTGGGTGGGTGCAGCCTGTCACTTCCTCTCCCTTCTGAGCTGCTGGACAACCTGGAATCTGGGGAATGTTGCACTTTTGTTTGCATTTGTTGATGCGCCAAACAGGAAGTGTGAGTTTTTGAAAGTCCTGCCTCACTCTGCACCTCTGGAGAAGGTTTTATTAGCTTTGAGTTTGTGGAATCGGAGCGATGCCAAGAAAGAACCTGAACCACCTGGCTGTGCTTCGGGTAGCTTCAGAGTTTTAGATCAAAACACGCAGCTGCAGGCAGGTTTTCTCCATTCTGACGGCACGTTTGTTTCTGGAAAACTGTTCCAGAGTGAAAAGCTTTGGAGAGTAAAGTGCTGTGGTTCTCAGTTTTAGAGCGTCTCTTCATTTTTGGATGATCTCTTGTTTTAATGAAAGCCACTGATAAAGTCGGGTCTAATTCCTGACTGATGGTCGGCTGGAAGAAAGGGAACATTTTTGCTCATTAAGTGAATTTTTCCTCTTCCTGTTTCCCTTTTATAGCTGGTAATCAGTCGCTCAGCCCAGCCGGCGGAGGAAATGAGTGATTAGGTATTTTTCTCTGGGGGGCTGAGAAATGTGGCACGCTTGTGGTTTATTTGCTCTTCTAATGCCAGGTTTGTGAGGAATGTAGGAGGGAATAAATCCTTCCATGTTTCATTTTTTTTCTCTTTGCGAGGGGAAGGTATTACTGCAGCAGCGACGAGTCGTAAATTAGGAGCTATTCTTTGCTCTCTTCCTTTTCCACAGCTAACCCTGTCATTCGGTTGTTTTTAGATTGAATAACCACTGAATGAAGTCGGCTGCACCCATCCTCCAGCCTGGTTTGCTACTGTCCTCTAACTGTGTGCAGTGCTGCTTCTGCAGAGTTTCTCTTAATAGAAGTAGTAAAGCAGCTTCTGATGGTATCGAGTTGTGTGATTAACCCTGATCACAGATCAGCATACTGTGTGTTCTTCTGGTTTCCTGTGTGGCTTCAGTCCGGCTCTGATCTGCTGCTCACTAACTGCTGTTCTCCTCTCCTTTTCTGCCACGCTTCAGCCTACTGACCTGCGCAAGCATCGCAGGAAGGTAAAATAGAAAGCTGCTTTACAGGACCGCCCACACCCCACACCACTACAACCCACACCACCCACAACCCACACCCTACAACCCACACCACTACAACCCCCACACCACTACAACCCACACCCCTACAACCCACACCCCTACAACCCACACCACTACAACCCACACCCCTACAACCCACACCCCACAACCCACACTCATCACACACCTTGAACACTGAACACCCATCATCATCATCATCATCAGTCTCTACATCCTGTTTAGCTCCCAAATGTTTCACTAATAAGTTGATTTCATTTTTCCTTCATTTATTATTATAATTTGAGTTCTTTATTGTTTTGTTGTTTATTTTCACGGTTCAACAGGAAGTCACTTTAAAACTTTAGGTTTCAGGAATGAAAGTTCATATCATCCTCATTTTCATTTTTCCCTTTAATTGAATAAAATATGATTTTATTCATCCGACTTCCAGGTTATGTTAATTGGGGGAACTGCTTTTGGTTGCTATGCAGCTGGTTGGGAATTCCTTTCTTTTTGGGCATTTTTTATTACTCGTAGCCATAGCAACAAGGTGGTTTACATCTGGGAACCTGCAGAGGTCAGTTTGCAAAGAAAGATTCTTCACAAAATAGAGAATATTACATACAAACAGAGCATCCTCAGGCTGTAATGTCTTCAGTCAGAGGCTTCTTCAGAGCTCAGTAATACAGACTGCTATAGGAGATCATTCCTTTCTATCAGTTCACATAACAGGATTAATAAAATGTTTTTAATTAATACATTAAAGTGCTGCATGTAGCAGTGAGCTGCATCAGTCTTTTAAATCAAGTAGACTAATGGAAGTAACTGGGATTTCTGCTGTAACGTAAGAATGAAATGTTTCTTGTCACCTCTGTTCCCCATGCTGACCCAGCTGCTGCTCTGGGATCTGCGTTGGGATCCGGCTGATGTTTCTGTTCTGTGAAGCAGTGGACGAGTCAGAGCACCTGACCCTCAAACTACTGCAGCATCACTCGTCTCTCTGCTCTCAGTCTTCACAGGATGACAAGGCCACCATCAGGTGTGAGACGTCCCCGCCCACCACCCCGCGCTCCATGCGACTGAACAGGGAGCTGGGACACGCGTCTAGCCATGAGGACATCAGAGACATTCGGGGGTAGGAGTTTGTCTGATTTCGGCCCGGTGGGCTGACCTGGTTTCTGCTGTTTGGTTTGAAATGGCTCCATCTGGTGTCTGAAGGCTGGGAGGCCTGCAGGACGGCCAGGGCAGCAACCCCAGCAGCAGCAACAGCAGCCAGGACTCACTCAACAAAGCCGCCAAGAAGAAGAGCATCAAGTCGTCCATCGGACGCCTGTTTGGGAAGAAGGAGAAGGGCCGGCCAGGCGGTCCTGGGAAGGACTCACCGAGCCAAGGTTCAGCTCTTCACTTTTATTCATCATCATTTTAGTTTAAAATGAACATGTCGCACGTTGATATGAATCAAAGGGCCATGTGACATCACACTTCCAGGAACTGTGGCCGACAGCCATCTTGGTAGGCATCTGTAACTGTCATGACAGTTGCTGTGGAGTTGCTATGACAACAATAAACGAGCCACAAGCTTAAAACTCATTCTCCGATTTATTAACAATATCACGACATTAAAACCTTTACTCGATTTTTGAGATTTGTTTTTTGTTGGTTCATCTGTGCAGGCAGTTGATTAGACAAAGTGAAGAAACAATAAGATTTTTTCACAATTTTCAAATCACGAGTTTTTGAATGCAAGTCCAAGTTCGACTCGAATACGAGTCCCAAACTCCCGTCTCATCTCTGACTCTCATAGACGACTTTAAAACCAGCCGAGTATTTATTAGAAAGACTATTAATGTGGATCTGACCTCGGATCGTGCGCTTGCAGCCGGCACTCCTGACGCAGACGGATCTCCGAAGGACGGCCTGGGGATGGGAACATTAGGAGGCCCTTCTGAGAAGAACAGGAAGCTGCAGAAGAAGTGAGTTATCTGCTTCCTGCTGGTTGAAACGCACCGTTCTGCTGCGCAGGACGTCACTAATGCACAACATCGTGAGCAGAGTGTTCAGTGTAATGCTGCTTCACCCTCACCCAGCGACTCACTCCTTCCACTCCACACCCACTTGCTTCATCACCTAGAATAATTCACCGTTTTCCTTTTGTTGTGATTTCTGAGCAGGCACACCACAGCCACCATAAATGTTGTTGCTTCCATGATTTGGCATCATCAGTTCATTGTTTTCTGTTTTGTTTGCCACCCTCCTCCTCTTTTCCACCATCCTCCTCTCATTCCATGAGTAGCCCAAAGACCGGGTAAGTTGCTTCACGTTGCCTTCCTCCCATTCTTGGCTTCACTCTTCCCCAGCCAGTAACGCTCCAGGACCCCACACAGCTGTCCCTTTTGAATGCCTGTTGGTTTCCATGCTGCTCTCTACCTGCCTTCCCCACAGGAGCTTCACTAACAGGAATGTTTGCTGCTTTTCACTGGGGGATCATTTCCACCTCCCAGGCCTCAGAGTTCTGATTGAAGTTTTGGATCTTATTTTAATGTTAGATTTCATTCTGGTTCAAATACGCTGCAGCCCCATCTAGTGGTTAAACATGTGAACTGTGTTTGAGTCTTTTAGCACCAGTTCAGCCCTGATGGGTGACTACAGTGCATGTCAGGTTCCTGCAGATTTCTTCTCAAGCTGTTTTATTCTTGGCCTCTCTGAGGAAGTTCTGATCCCCGTTAGCTGCAGCAGCTGAACCAGCGTTAAAACGTGAAACCCTGCAGTGGGTGTTTGAGTAAAAAGTGCTGTAGCCGTTTTCCAGAACTCCTCCCAGGTTTCCCTTTCTGTTTCCTCTCAAACTCCTGCTCCTGTTTCTGAGTGTGCATGTCACTGAAGTGTTTGGGATTTAAACGGTGAACATGACTGACTGCATGTTGGAAATACTAAAGGCTTTCAGTTTGTCTGCAGGAACAGAAATCTGTTGTTAACTTGATTGTTTTTGCGCGACAGGCATGAGTTACTGGAAGAGGCTCGCAGGCAGGGCCTGCCGTTTGCCCAGTGGGACGGACCCACCGTGGTGGCTTGGCTAGAGGTAGGACAATGAAAACCCTGAGCTTAGATTGTAAACTGTTAGCTGTTATCTTTGTACATAAAACTTGTGACTCTCATCAGAGAGTTTCCATGTTTGAAACACAGAGAGGACGTCAGATTTAGGTCCACGGAGTAGCAGATGGAAACTAGGCCGTCTTGGCCTTTAAGTTATGATCTAATACTAGAATGTAAGTAAAACTATGGAATAATAAAATCACATTCTGCTGAACGGACCTTAAGGTTGGTGGAAAGTTGTGCTTTGACAAAACCACATGTTTTATTTACTGAACTTGAAACTAAATATTTAGTTTGCAAGCTAAATGTTGAGATTCAAACTAAATATTTAGTTAGCGAAATATATCTAGTTAGCAAGCTTCCAACTCGCTATACAGCTTTGAGCTAAATGTCTCATTTGAATCTGAATATGTGTTTAAACTACATTTTCTAAATGCTTAGCTTGTTAATTAAATATTTATGAATGAGTGAATATCATGGTGAATATATGACTTTGAAAAATGAACCTCCATTTTCATTCACTTGACAACTAAATGATTATTGCTGCTAGTTTTTGACTTTACAAACAGCAAATGCTCCCAAAGTGCTCAAATATGATGAGATCCTGATCTGCCAGGAGCTGATGGACATTTTGATGCATGTTTTTACATAAGCAAGTAAAACAATAAAGCTTCCAGCTGACAGTTTAGAAAGAAAACTGAATCAGTTTATTAGAATCTTGAGAACTGAAATGAATTTATGGCTCAGAGTTTTCCTGGGTAGAATCAGGATCTGGATCTCAGGAATCCTCCTCCTTTTAATCTGGTTCACTGACTGTTTGGTAGAAAACGTGTTAAACCAGTTTGACTCCCAGTTTACTGACCTGCCCCGTCTCTTTGCTGCCCCCTGTGGCCAGCTGTGGGTGGGCATGCCAGCCTGGTACGTGGCGGCGTGCCGAGCCAACGTGAAGAGCGGCGCCATCATGTCGGCGCTGTCCGACACGGAGATCCAAAGAGAAATCGGAATCAGCAACCCTCTGCACCGCCTCAAGCTGCGCCTGGCCATCCAGGAAATCATGTCCCTGACCAGCCCGTCGGCCCCGCCCACCTCCAGAACGGTACCGCCCCATTCACCCTCCCACACACACACTTTGTCCCCTCACTGCTCCGTTCACACACTCCTGGCATTTTTTGCAGCATGTTTTTAATACATTAACAATTTTTAACACGCACTAATGAGTCACTTTTGTCTTTTTCTAACAACCAATTCATCTTGGTTTGTTTTGTTTTTCTCTTTCCTGCCTTGTTTCTGTCCTTCATCACTGTTTCTGTTCTGCACTCTTCTGATTGGGGGGTGTCACATGGTCAGTCTACAGGAAACGTTTGGGTCACACATGAGGAGATGGAAAGTTTGGCAGCCACGCCTCCCACGGTTAGTCCACCCAGATGAGCTGGGCGCCGCTGCTGCTGACTCCTGCTTCAGGAGGCCTGCAGGGTTTCAGGGCGTCTGCAGCAGAGCTCCAGGAGGCCTGCAGGGTTTCAGGGCGTCTGCAGCAGAGCTCCAGGAGGCCGCCTGAAGCTTTGCAGGCGCCCTGCAGGTCGTGCAGGCTGCCTGCAAAGCTTCAGGGCACCTGCAGGGTTTCTGGCAGCCTGCAACAGAGCTCAGGCTGCCTCCTGAAGTTCTGCTGCAGGCTGCCTCCTGGAGCGAGCCGTTGCTTTCTCTTCGGTTAGCCAGTTCTGTCCTGCTGGTTTAGTCTGTTTGTGCCTCATCGTTGATTCGTTTCTTAAATAATTTCTTTATTTCCTCTTTATTCCCTAATTAAAATGGTGCCAACCTAAGTTTGTGTTATTCTCCCACCACTGGTTGATCATTGTGAACATGATGCACATAAAGCCCCTTTCAGACATTTCACCATATCTGAACGATCCTCCTGGATAATCTCAATCCTTCAATTTCAATTAGGTATTTTTTCAAGGTTTGAAAAGTGCTTGATTTCTGCATAAAGTCATTGAAAGTTCTTGACATTCAAACTGCACAGTCTGTGCAGTCTGTTGATCTGTGTAATAACGCTGGCTTATATTTTATACGTTATATAAAGTTATTGAAATTGGAGGATTTTTGTTAAATTAGTGCCAACTTGTTAAGGTGTGTGAGATTTGAAAACAGAATTTTATATGATTTTAATTTATCTTCTCCCTGCTGTAGAAAACCATCACAAGACATTATTGAAAAAGTACTAATGATGTGATATGATGGAATTATTTCGATCATTTGATTTGTTTTTACCTCCAGAGTGAGGAACCCGGAGGATCACCAGGGGATTTGTGTTCATGTCCTGAAGGAATTCATCGGTTAGAGTTTGAGCCAAGACTGATCATAAATCAATATAATTATGCACTAAAAACACATTTCCATTCATCAGGCGCCATATTTGATTAACAACAACCCAACTTACTCAATGAAGTCTGAATCTTCTCTGATTGATTAATCTCTGGGATGTTCACATCCTGCAGGTTATTGGAGAAACTTTAGTCACTGATTATGAAGTGAACTGTGATGTATTAAAAATAATTAAAAATTGCTCCTAAAATAGATACTTTTATCTGGTTGAGCTACATCTATCTCTCTAATGAAGTTACTGGAATGACGTCACATGAACAGCAGCAGCATCAATTGACCCTCCTGCAAAACGGCGGATCAGTTTGGAGTCAAATCACCGTAAAAAGCTTGAGTTTTACAGACACGAATGAATCAGGCAGCAGTAAAAGTGACTGAATAACCTCGTTAGGTGTCGCGTCTGAAAAGGGCTTTAAGTAGCAAACAACTGAAATTATTATGCAACAATAAAAAAATCAACCCCTGAACTTGTTTATTTTAGATAAAGAGCAAAATCAGGTTTTCTTTAATCAGATAAACGAATGTCTTCCATAACTGTTTTCCTGCCTCTAACATGTCTTGGTTTGTTTTTGTACGTTTTTGGTATTTTTCACGTGAAGCTGCTCTAACCCTTCACGGCCGCCTCACTAACCCCGCGCCTTTCTGTTCTTCTCACCATGCTCGCTCTAACACCAGGAGGATGACGAGGGCAGCTGGGCCCAGGTTTGAACCCGGAGCGTCGGCTCACTGAGCCACATTACGCTGCTGCTTCTCTGTTCTGAGTTATTAACAAGCAGGAATAATAAAACAGCTGAATAAAAACTGTAAACAATAAAAATACTTCAGAAGCAAAATGATGTGACTGAATGTAAAATAAAACGGTTTTCTAAATATTACACTGTTCAGGCAGTGGGACATCTTACCATATGAATCTTCATCATTTAATTTATTTAATGTTCATGTTGTGCTTCCCGTCACTTTCATGGCAGGAACAAACTTATTCTTTTCCCAGAAACTGAAACTGAATGGAAGTTTTTCACAGAGAATCACGTCCTGAACTCAAACTGTACAGGTAGATGTGCAGTGACCATGTTCAGCCTGCTGAGGGCGATATAACAGGCTGTGGGTAGCATCAGTGCAGCTAACCTTCATTTAGACACTGGGAATTATGTTAACTTGTGTTTTGGCTGGTCAGTAAATATTGGCCTCAACAGCAGCAATAATATAAGAAACAAGTTTTGGTCCTAATTTCTGTTTTGGGACTTTGTTTGTGTTTGACTTATTGCAGCTGCTTTAATATCACTGCTGTATTTATTCATGTTAAATATACATATTTATTACAATATATCATATGTACATTTTTCTTATTGATAACAGTTAACAGAAAAATTAACAATAATTCTTCCCTTATTGTTAGATATCTGACAAGAAAAGGACATAATAAAAAGTAATGTAGACAATAAACTCTATTGAGCCAAACCAGGTCAGGAAAAGTCCGTTTGACTCCATGAAATGAGTGAAGAACACAGATTTATTTCAAACTACCTTTGAATGCAGCAGATCTGATGTGAGTTTACATATTTTAACATAACAGCTCAAAAATGTGTGAATGTTCTGCAAATTTCTTCTTATTTTAATGCATTTTGATGTTCAGACTTCAACCACATGGCAGATATTCTCTTACCAGGTTTTTCCTGCAAACTTTTGAAGTTTATAAAATATTATTCAGCATCTTTATAAAAAGAATAAAATCATAAAACATTTGTTTTTGGCTTCATTAGCCAAAGACTCTTCTGTTAATAAACTGCAGAAGCTTTAATGTAAAACATCTTTATGTCTTTAAAGTTCCAGCTTTCATCTCGGTTCTGCTGTTTTTGTGTTTGTTGTTAAGGAACCAGAATGTTGGTGGAATATTTTCTTGTTGTGGCCTTGCAGACGCTGGCGTACGGAGACATGAACCACGAGTGGATCGGGAACGAGTGGCTGCCCAGCCTGGGGCTGCCTCAGTACCGCTCCTACTTCATGGAGTCCCTGGTGGACGCCCGCATGCTGGACCACCTGACCAAGAAGGACATGAGGGGGCAGCTGAAGATGGTGGACAGCTTCCACAGGTTTGGCTCTCCAGCTTCACATGCAGCAGCCTTACAGACTTTAACAGGAAAAGTGAGAGGGTGGCGCCTCCTCTGGGTGAAGGGCTGCAACCTCTGACACCCGTTGAAATGTCTGGACAGGTTCTGAAATATGCACACTTCCCTCTGGCATTAAGTGCATTCATTCATTCATTCACTCGTTCATGGGGAGATTATTAAATCCAACAGTATGAATCAGTTCGATTCCTACAGGCTGAAACATGTTTGGACTTCCACATTCTTCCCTGTCCTGATCCAAACCTGGATCCATCCCGACTTACTTCCCAACGTTCTCATTTAGTTACAAACTCTCTGACTTACTGGCTGAACTTCTGACCTCTGGAAAAAGCTGCTGTGAACTTATTGCAGCTTTTTAAGTTTACCTGTAAAGTAAATAGAGAACTGGAATTTTAACCTGGAAAAGAGAAGAAACCCAAAGAGTAAAAGTTCTGTTAGTAACGTCCTAATAAAATGTTGACCAGAAACATGAGAGATCATTTGAACAAGAATCATTTATTATTTTAAAGCATTACATTTTTGCTGTAATTAGAGGGAATCATCACTGATGCTTTTTCTTGTTTCCTGTTTTTATTCATGATGAGTTAAAATCATTTGTTCATGGAATATCTAGGGATGAACAGTGAAAGCAAACCACTCATTTACACAAAAGCTCATTTCATGTAGGTTTTACTTTAGTGGGAAAAAGTTGTTAAATATTTAGATATTGAATGTTTAGCAGACGTGTAAATTGACACCATGTGTGTGTGTGTGTGTGTGTGTGTGTGTGTGTGTATAAACATGGCCCACCTGCTGAGTTTGTGTTTGTGCAACAGGAACAGCTTCCAGTGTGGCGTGATGTGTCTGCGGCGACTGAACTACGACAGGAAGGAGCTGGAGAGGAGGAGAGACGAGTCCCAGCTGGAGCTCTCAGGTAACAAGCCACCTGACCAGCTCCTCCTGCTGGTGGCTCCCTGACACTGCAGGTTTCAGCAAACACATCCAAGCCACAAAAACTATTAAAACAAGTTTTCTTTGCAGTTTAGCTCACATTAAATTTGTTCCACAGCCAATTCCTGGTGCATCTAAATATAAAACTGAATTGATTTCAGGAAAAGGTCTCAGCTTGAGTTCTGGACTTTGGAGAAAAATCAGTTTGAGGTTCATAGAGAAAGAACAGGAGAACTTTTTCAGAAAGCTGCAGTGTTTCCTATAGATGTTTTCTGCCCAGACCTATTGGACCAGGTTCCACCACAGAACCGGTCCAGCCCTTTAAACAATGCTGTGAGGTAATGTTGTCAAACGGTCAAAAAAGGTGAAAAGAAAGCAGCATGAGCTGCCAGGTCCAAGTTGTTCTGGTGGATTTTATTGCTCAACATGTCTTTGTTTTCTGACATTCATCCAAAGTTTCCATAATCTGTTATTTTTATACAAAACAAGCAACACACCTGAAAAACTGGTCAAACCAAACAAAATCTAGACAAAGAATCAGGAATAAGATTATGAATCTAATTTACAAACTCGTCTGCTATTATCTGCTCATCTCTGTTAAATGTTTTATCTCTGCAAAATAAAACATTGAATACAGGCCAACTCAGAAGTTATTTTAAGGAAAACAAACATTAAGACAAAAATAACTCAATTTTGTTGAACCCGGTGATGCAATCAGTGACATCATACATATTTAAACAGGAAATCCTGGGTCGGCCCCGCCCACACCTGCTCAGGCTGTCGCATTTAAAGGGACCAACCAGGATGAGTGTAAAAGAAACTAATGAAGAACTCACCAGAAATGCACCTTTTAGCAAAACAAACTTCCACATGCATTTATCTAATGGTTTAGTAGTGTTGGTTTAAATAGGGACGTAGACTGCAACGTGATGCTGCCAAACAAATCTGGGCTAGCGAGGGAAGCAGTCACAACAGCAGCATTTACATGAAACCCTTATATAGACAGATGACATGAATCAGAAACAGCTGCAAAGCCTCTGCAGGTCCCAGGTTCTGTGTTGATACAGCAGACCCTCATGTGGAGCTCAAACGTCCCCACAGCAGTACACCTACCACAGTTTGAGAACCAAAAACAAGCTCTCTTTAAACGATAAGGTTTGTGCTTCTGTCCCCTCAGATGTTCTGGTGTGGACCAACGAGCGGCTCATCAGCTGGGTCCAGGCCATCGGCCTCAAGGAGTACAGCAGCAACCTGTA
Organism: Phalloptychus januarius; assembly: GCA_902982915.1. Lineage (NCBI taxonomy): Eukaryota > Metazoa > Chordata > Actinopteri > Cyprinodontiformes > Poeciliidae > Phalloptychus > Phalloptychus januarius. The sequence continues at coordinate 1,088,181 of CADWAE010000388.1, forward strand.
CGAGAGCGGCGTTCACGGAGCGCTGCTCGCCCTGGACGAGAGCTTCGACCACAACTCACTGGCTCTGCTGCTGCAGATCCCCACCCAGAACACACAGGTACACACCTGAACACACAGGTACACACAGGTACACACCTGAACACACCGGTACACACCAGAACACACACAGGTACACCCCTGAACACACAGGTACACACCTGAACACACAGGTACACACCTGAACACACAGGTACACACACGCTGCATGTACTGACCCGTTGTGAAGGCGGTCTTGGTGATGGCCCCTGAAGTGGGCGTGGCTTCCTGAATCCCTGATCTGTACTCAGATAATCTGAGATAATCTGGGAGTAAATATTGCAGTGGGACTAAACAGTTTTAGATGAAATAAAACAGGAAAGTTTTAACTAGGAATAAATATTCAGTGGAAAGTTTGGTGAAGAAAAGATCAACAAATAAATGTTTGATCAGCTCTTATCTGTGTGGAAACTTGTTTGAACCTTAAATGGAGAGGAAATCTCAAATCAGGAGAGTTTGTGAACCGACTGTGAAAGAACGCTGGGATCTGAGGGACGTCTGTCCGTCCGGACAGTCATCACCCTGGAGACAGAGACACATTGCCAGTTCCTCCCAGCTTCCCCTGCTGCTCATGTTTTCTGTTCACTTTAAATCCTGACAGGAGTTCAGAGTTTTCATGGCCATGATGCTGGTGCTTTATGGAGAGCGATTTTATTTTTAAAACTTTATTCAGAACCACAGCAAACTGGGAAGAAATTTATTTTTATGATTTTTTTAAACTAAACTCATAAAAATAGAGATAGTGACTTTTTCAGTTTCTTGAACTTCATGAACCAAACTGGGTTTTCAGTTTGTCACTACAGTTGTAGCTGCCTTGTTTTTAGAGTTACTGACTGAAACACATCAGATTAATATTTACTACTCGGCTGATGGAGAGGAAAGGCTGCCAGTGGAAACCCTCGGATTATTATTGTCACAGAATATTTATTTTTAGAAAACGAGATGATGTTCCCAGCGTTGGTCCCTGCAGGGAAACCCTCATTTGTTTATTTGCAGTCTGCGGTTTGCAGTTTGCATATTTAAATCGTAAAAAGGCTGCTGGTGCATGATGTGTTGGAACTCTAAAGGTGCCAAAAACAGGAGTTGCTCAAGGTTTCATGACCAAAACGATAAATTGCGTGTAAAGATGCGACCGTTGTGTGCCTGCAGGCCAGAGCAGCGCTGGAGCGCGAGTACGGCAGCCTGATGGCCGTCGGCGCTGACAGGAAAGTGGAAGAGGTGAGAAACCGACACAGAGACCCAAACCGTTGGTAAGATCTGCTCTCAGGATGACCATCCGCCATCTTTCCTCCAGGATGATGACAAGAACTTCCGGCGCGCTCCCTCATGGAGGAAGAAGTTCAGGCCCAAAGACATGAGGGGAATGTCTCTGGGTGCGTCTGACACGCTGCCTGCTAACTTCAGAGTGACGAGCAGCAGCGCCGCGTCGCCCTCCGCGCAGCCAAAGAGAAGCCCTATGGACGGTAAGCGGCAGAAGCCAAGCTTCTCCCTGCATGTCCCCACCTTTTTCTGACTGGAGTAAAATAGATCTGAAGGGCCGTTGGGCTCCGACTCCTTGTGTTGCTCTTGATGCTTGTTGAATGGCTTTGCTGAGCTGCTCATTCTGACTAACGGCATGTCTTTGCATGCGATTTGACCAACATGGCAACGCAGGAGGTCAGTCTATACAGAGGCTGGACACTGCCACAGTCAGGACCTACTCTTGTTAACACAACGGTAAGGTCACACACACCAGTTGTCGAGATTCAGATAGAAACAGAATACGTACGGAGCTCAGTCAGTGCCATCTGAGAAAATTCAACAAGTTGTAGTTATGGAAACATGAAGTGTTTTTTTGTTCTAAAAGTTTATTACTCCCAGGATCTTTGTACTTAATCAAAAACTAATGCAATGAAGTCCTAACTATATAATAAAAGCAAAAGATGTCCTGGAAATGCATTTTTGTTTTTCTTGTTGGCACTTCTGGAGCTCCGTATGGTTTCATGCATTACTCATCTGAAAGCAGCTTTCTTGTGTCAGAAGTTTCTGCTTTAATAACACGTTTTACGCCTCTTCTCTCTCTTTCCGTCTTCATCCCTCCATCCATCCACCCACCCACCCACTCATCCCTCCATCCGTCCATCCATCCCTCAACCCATCCATCCCTCCATCCATCCATCCACCCATCCCTCCATCATCCATCCATCCATCCATCCATCCATCCATCCATCCATCCATCCAACCATCCATCCATCCATCCATCCATCCATCCCTCCCTGCTTCTGCCCCACTGCCATTGGTCTCTCCTCCCGTCTCAGTTTATCCTCATTATTTCTATAGGTAGCTGCTGGTCAGAGGATGAAGGGGAATTCCCTGCATTCAGAACCAGGATGATGAACTGAAAAAGGACGATTTTATCAACGGAGCAGAAACTTCCTGAGAGGAAACTTTCTAGAATAATCTACGTTTTTATGATATTTATGTCAACCAATGGGACTTTTAATTGATTTGGAGTTATGATGTAACCTTTTTTTGCCTGTGTCCCCTTAATCAGCCCACTTTTTAAAGCTGTTTGGTCTCAGATTTCTGTAACTGAATGTTTTTGTCGTCTGGACTTTGTATATTTCTACCAGCAGACGTTTTATCTAATCTTTTTTATAATCCTGATTATTGACCAGATGTATGTTTTCCTTCTCTAATCATTTATTCTTAAGTGACTTTAATATGACATATAACTTAATTCATATCTTTTTGTAGCTCCTGACCTGTGAGTTTATGTAAATGCGGCTCTTAGTTGTGTGAATATCTGATTAATCGCTGGAGTTTCATGAACTCTGACTCGTCTGTCGCCTTAAACCGAACTGCTGGCCATCCAGGGCGTGACGACAAATGTCATGTGAAACAGATTTTTTCTGCTTTCCTTCTTTATTTTCATATCTAATACCAAAATATGTTAATCCTCCAGAATTGAAGCCATCTAACAGTAGCAGGAATCGATCCGCAGACCTCCAGGTTTTATGAGGAAGCTCCCTCAGGCCTTTCCCTGCAGATCCCTTTAATCCAGCCTTCCTAACCTCCGGAAAACCCGCAGACGTCCTCGCCGGTCCAGGTGGGCGCCTCGGGCTCCGTTAGCGGACCAAGTTCACCGAGGCCTCAGCTGACCCCGCTGCCATCACGTCCTCCCAGAAACCTTTTTTAAAATTACTTTGTACTAAGATTTTATACCAAGCCTTATTATTCTTAACCCCCTTCCTGACCCTTATTTATTATCAGTCATCCGCGTTGTCTCGTCCTGTTCGTTCCCCAGAAACACAGGTCCTAACATCCGTCTCCATGGCGATGCAGAAGGAGCCGACGTTTTCTCGTTGTTTTTTTCTTGTGATTTTAGTCATTTATGCACAAAGCAAATCATGTTGCTGTTTTTATTCCTGCTCCTCCTGTTGAATCTTCTGATCTTGTAACAATGATGTACAGTCTGAGTACTTATAAACTATTTTTATCACAGTATTATTTATTGCTTACTTTCAATAAAATACTGAAACTTATTTTCCACTGCAGATGGAGGCTGAGCTTCTGTCTTGACGTTTCGTGTTGCGTTTGGATTCAAACTGGCTTTAAGGTCTTTCTGACAGGAAACGTGTCCTCAGTTTATATCAACTCATGTTGCCTTTTAATTATTTGAACCTCAATGATTTTTCAAAGCAAATAGATGAACAATTTAGAATTTGAGGATTTTTGTCGTATCCTAGCAGCTTATATCCACACACCAAATTTAGGAACCTTGACTTTAAAAAATAGCTCAGGAAGCAAAGAAATGTAAAAAAAACTACTGACTGAAAGAGAGGAGGTCAAAGATCAACCAGAAGGATGTCTGAAATATGCTCGATTGTTATGGGAAGTGTGATCAACCTGCTGAGACATTTACCGGTTATTACTGGGGTGTGTGTATTTAACCAGTATGAAAAAAATCTGACTTCCAACCTAAAAAAAAACAATTCAGGTTTTTTAAAAGCTCCACAATATTATCACTTTAATCCTGAACATGAGTGGGTGGAAACTTCTGACCAGCACCAGGCATATTAAGGTCAGTAAAGCTCATCTTTACAAGTTAAACCAGAAAGCTGCAATTTGTAAACGACAAAACAGCAATACACAAGCTGGAGTCTTAAAACGAGAGGAGGGGAGCCCAACCAAAAAAAAGTATTTTACTTTTGTAAGTTAATGTACATTAATACAAAGTGATTGATTATTTAAGTGTTCATTGACAGTTTCTTACAAGTTGTACTAAAATGTAAATTTTTTATTTGAGTTGTTCATGTTCATAAGTCTAGCGAAATCAAAACACCTCTGTTCATATTGGACTATAAGTTTTATATAAAATGCAAAGTTTGCAAAATGTCACAAAATGGGACAATAAATGTTAATTGTCTAAGAAAAAGAATGTAGGCGGCTTAGCTGCAAGTCAGAATAGTTCAAACTTACAACAGAAAATGTAAAATATCAGTCTGTAAATCCATATTTGAGCTTCACCTTTTGCTGAAGTAAATTACCTTTATAGCATATTTACTGAAATGTATAAATCTGTTTTTTATAGGTGTTTTTATGTAGCCTACAATGCCACCGTTGTTGTATTATTGTTTTGTTTTGAAAAAATAAAATAAAAACTGCTCGGTTTGGTACTTCTGGAGCTCCATACCGCCCTGGAGCAGAAAGCTTATTAACCACGACGCCCCGCCCACTTGTGACGTCAGGGCTGGATCGGGATATCGGGAGAGCCGGAAGAGTCGCGGAAGGAGACGTTGCGGTTTCCACAAACAGTTCGCCTTCAAACCGGACCACATCTACCGGGACGGACCGCGCTCACCAGCCGACTGGAGTGAACCTTTCTCTGGGTGACGGTGAGTGTTTAAACCCCACCATGGAGCGGGGGAGCTGATTCCAGGTGATCATTCCAGAAGGAAGGCTAACGTTAGCCTGCTGCTAGCTGGAAAACTGGAACAGGAAATACCAGAACCAAACTGACCCACAAGCACCACGGTTTCATCCCAAATCTCTGCTTTCTGCTCGGTTTTATCCTCTAATGTTCATCCTGGAGGAGGAGGGAGGAAACTGGCCGGCTGAGAGGCGACACGTACACATTTCCGATCAGATTTAACCGTTAATTGGCTAATTCACACATTTATACCCTGATCTGATTTATCAGGAGGAAACTTTCTGAGAGCAAAGGTCAAAAATCAACTAGCAGTGTCAGACTGTCAGTCACATTAACACACCTCCTGAAAGGTGAGCAGCAGCTGGGTGTGGCTCTGCTGAGATTCCTGTCATGGACCAGAAACATGCAGGTTCCTGCTTCCTGGTCCCACCTCGACCAGCAGGGCCGCTGATGAAACACAGATGCTGGCTGTCCACACGCTGCTGAGTCAGGAGAAACCCGGAGGAATGTGGCTGATGAGCCCAAAATGGAGGTTCTGTTCTGCCACCACCGGAGCAGACAGACCCACCTGGTGGTCCTGGTCCGCCTGGACCTGAAGAGACTGCAGGACCACTTATCAATATCCAATAAAATCAGAAATCACTTGTTATACTGTTGCTTCATTAATGATTGTGTGGGGAAACTAAACCCAACCCGACTGCATGCTCCAGAAGGAAACTGTCTGAATTATAACCCATTACTGTCATCCAGCTGATGAAACATTGCATGCTTTACTTTTCATGGGTTCATAGAGCTCAGAACAGGAAGGTGAAGTGGTTCGAAGTTGGATGGATTTATTTAAACCACTGAAGGTCAGGATGGATATTAAACAGCTGGAGGGATTAAAATGATGGTTTTTCACTCTTTAAATTAAAAAATGTATACAAGTTGCTAAACAAATAAAACCAGGATTGTTTTCTACATGCGGCTGGAATTCCATGATCTGGTTTAGAAAAACAAGAACGATTCTGCGGCTTTGATGAAAACAAAGTGAAGCGCGATGAGCTTCTGCTGCCGCCGTCACTTTATGGGTCGACTGTGTGAGCTTTCATGAGCAAGTGGCACAAATCACAGTGTCTGTTGGGAAGTGGACGGATTGGAACCGTATCACTTCAGACTGATGAAGTCTGGTTTCTGTGTGAAACTGAGTTTACTGAATCTGGATTAATCTCTGAAAGGTTTGGGTGTAATTAGGGCAGCACAATAGCAGGAAAATCAGGAGTTAATTCACAGTTTGCTCTCATTTGACTGTTCATCAGAACCAGAGTGTCTTCAGTGGGCAGCAGTGAGTCCAGCTCTCTGGCCAAATGTGTAACTGGTCTGTTAAAGTGTAACAGCTAACCAAACATGCATACCAAACTCTATTGTTTCTTCCAGTAAGTATTTGTTTTTGTGTAGCTCTGTTAAAAATGCAGGTTTGATTGTTTCCCAGTTTTTTTCCTGCAGTTTTTAAAATTAAACTTTAATTTGTGGGGGGAGTGAAGGCTCCAGGCGTCTGGTTTTAGTTTTTCTCCTGCTGAGGCTGAACATCCACATGTAAGGACTCTGAGCAGGTTAATCTGTCCTCTGATTCAGTTCTTTTCTCAGTTCTTTATAAAAGTTGTCGTCCTAATGGATGAGGATGAGAAGCGCGGCCTGAGCGTCGGCCTGAGCGTCGGCCTGAGCGTCGGCCTGAGCGTCGGCCTGAGCGTCGGTCTGGGTCTGAACGTCGGTCATGTCTCATCTGTCTGTGTTGCAGTGAGTTGGGCTGATTGAACATGTGGAAAGCTGCTGCAGGACAAAATGTCAAGGTTGCTGTTGACGACGGCGGAGACGACTGGGAGACCGACCCCGACTTTGAGGTTTGACCATCGTCCCTCCTGTTGTCCCTCCTGTTGTCCCTCCTGTTGTCCCTCCTGTTGTCTCTCCTGTTGTCCCTCCTGTTGTCCCTCCTGTTGTCTCTCCTGTTGTCTCTCCTGTTGTCCCTCCTGTTGTCCCTCCTGTTGTCTCTCCTGTTGTCTCTCCTGTTGTCTCCTGTTGTCTCCTGTCTCTTGTTTCCTTTCGATGCTCTCGTGAAGGAGCCTCCGTGTCCTCCTGAGTCATCATGGTGTCCTTTTCCTGTCTGCGTCGTCGCTGCCGGCGTGCCCTGCTAACCGTCTGTACTCCTGTGTCTGCGCATCCACCGCTGAACCTTGTCTCCCTGTGTGCAGCACCAGCCTGAAGCAGAAGGAGCTGGAGACCATGCCCAAAGCCTCGCACGGATACGGCGGCAGGTTCGGAGTCCAGCAGGACCGCATGGACAAGGTAGGATCCAGCCGGCTGACAGGAGCAAAACCATGAAAAGATTTAACCCCAGGATTTTTTTTAATCTGAAATTTTTCATCATTTTTTTTCTGTTTTTCAAGTCAAAATAATAAATTTTTGATGCTCAATTTCTGATTGGCTGCCAGTTGCTTTGCTCCTCCTGCTAGAAGTGGCTGCAGATGATGATGAGCTGAAAGAGCCGAACTTCCCTCAGTACGGAGCTTTAATCCTCCACAATCGTCTGGATGTTTTCCAGAGAGCCTGACCTCCATCACCGAGTCGTTGGCGACTCTTTTCGTTTCCGGCCGGTTTAAGTCACGTTTTTACTGTGGTGATTAAACCAGTTTGGCTTCAAGCTTATCTTGTGTCTCCTGATGGGGAAAACCAGCCAGACACGGTTCTGCGCTCAACGGGAGCCGACTCGCTAACCGCTCAGCACCGACTGAGCCCGGTGTGTGTGTGTGAGGCCGGTGTGTGGGGGGGTGAGCCCGGTGTGTGTGTGTGAGCCCGGTGTGTGTGGGGGTGAGCCCGGTGTGTGTGTGTGTGAGCCCGGTGTGTGTGTGTGAGCCCGGTGTGTGTGTGTGTGAGCCCGGGGTGTGTGTGTGTGTGTGTATGAGCTGCAGCATGGCTGTGTTGAGCGGTGTGTGTTTACACCAAACGGCTCATGTCGGGTCGGACGGTTCCAGCTGCTGCCTGCAGGCGGCCCAGTGGCCGCTGGTTCCCTCAGGCCCAGACTAAAGACTAACTGGGTCCAGTCCAGACTCGGCCTTTCCTGTGTGGACTGTTCATGCTTCCAGTCAACAGCATGTTGGTCACAATATTAAAATATTAATTTTAATATTAATATAACATTAAAATATGAATCTGTAAAATCAGAACAAGCCGCTGCTGTTTGGTTTATTTTGGATATTTCAAACGTTTCCAGTCCCAAATGTTAAATGGAATTTAAAGTTTATTGATTTTTTGAGAATGTGTTCTTGCATTTCTATTATGCAAGTATCATTATATTATTTGAAAATAGAGTCAAGACAACAATATTTTCATTTATTGCAATAAATAAATAAGTTGTGGGACGGTTGATCGTCCAGCATCAGAGTGTCGGTTCTACCTTGACCAGTAGAACCGACCGGATGGATGGTTCCTCTTTCTAACGTCTTTCAGAGGCTGACAGTCCTGCAGTCATTTATATAAAGCAATAATAATATCAGCTAAAATTCTGTTTGTTTTTGGTTATTTCCATCCGAGTCTGTGAAATGCAACAGTTTCTGAACCTCAGATTTAAAAAAACTGAAGAGAATATAGATGTTTAGTTATTAGGAAGGATCAGAGAAATGCTGCTGTTTGGTGTGGTTGCATTTTAAAACGGGTTTGTTTTGTCTTCAGTCTGCTGTGGGTCACGACTACCAGAGCAAACTGTCCAAGCACTGCTCCCAGACCGACACGTCCAAAGGCTTCGGAGGGAAGTACGGAGTCCAGGCCGACCGCGTCGACAAGGTGCTGCTCCTCAGTCAGTCAGTCTGCTCCTCAGTCAGTCTGCTCCTCAGTCAGTCTGCTCCTCAGTCAGTCTGCGGCCCAGTCTGTAGGTTCCGGTCTGACAAAACCAAACAGGACATGAGAAAAACGATTTGGGTTGGAAATGTTCCAGTTGTTTCATATGTAGCAGATATGAAACGACTGCAAACAGGTTCTGATCTTAAAAACCAAATTCCAAATTTGCAACTTCCTGCACAGTTGATGAAAACCAAAAGCCTGATGGGAAAATCAGATTATAGCAGATTTTTACTACACAGACCTGAATGATTTCTGTTTGGGTTCCAGTAAAACGGCATTAAATCATCAGGTTCTCAGGAATCAACACAGAATTTGACATTTTAGTTGAAATTGATGAGAGATGATGACTCCATAAAATCAGAATTTTATCATCTACTGATTAAGCAGAACAAAAGTGAAAACCAGCAGCAGCTGCTGGCTTCCTCTGGCTGAACAGAAAGTTTTTCTTTTTATGGCCCAATTCTGAACTTTGGCTCTGAGAAGGAGAACCTTGTAAATGAGCTTTGGTTCCTGTTGCTGATTGGTCACCATGGCGACCATCCAGCAGCTGACGTCAGTCGGACCTTAGCAGAGATCCGCCTCATTACGGCTTCGCCGGTCAGAACCGGACCTTTACATCACAGTGCCATCAATCAATATCAACATTCAGAGGAGATTTATTAATGCCTCATATTTGTGTTTTGTTAATTTTTCAACAAATTGACAGAAAAACCTTTAATGTCAAAATGAAAACTGATTTTTGCAAAACGTGGCTGCATAAATATTCATCCTTTTTAATGTGTTGACTGAACTCAACAGGGTATTTTTGCCATCATTTTGTAGAAATTAATTTTTATTACAGGTTTTATGCAGCCAGATTTTGTTGACCATGACTGATTTTTAAACATCCGAGTGTTGAACAGTGACTCTGTTTTTCACAAAGAAATGAAATAAACTTCAATAAATCGCTGGTGTTCCTGTTTATTCCAGCCTGAAGTAAAGCAGGATTCATAATTATTGGATGATTTCCATGTGAATAACAGTTTTCCCCGTTTCGCTGCAGTCGGCCGTCGGCTTTGAGTACGCCGGGAAGACGGAGAAACACGCGTCGCAGAAAGGTTTGTCCAGACTCGCCTGATCCTCAGACATTCCTGGAATGTGAGGATGGGAATTCAGCTCTGATCCAGATTAATAATCCAGAGTTCCTGTTAGCAGCTGAGCAGCAGCTTCATGTGTCACTGTGCTGGGAGGAAATGTGTTGCTTCACTCTGACCCCTGCGCTCTGCAGACTACACCACGGGGTTCGGCGGGCGGTACGGCGTGCAGGCGGATCGGGTCGACCAGAGCGCGGTCGGCTTCGACTATCAAGGCAAAACGGAGAAACACGAGTCGCAGAAAGGTTCGTTCTTTATAGCAGAGGAAAATTTGGTGGAAGGAAACAATTTCTGGTCTACTTCTTATAGAAATGTAACTCTGAGCCTGAACATCAGTTTTCAGGTCTTAGATTGAACCTGTTCTAAACCCAAAACATCCGGCGGGATTTCCTCCTGCTGGAACATGAACTTTGACCCAAGACTCACATCTTGTGCAGGTTCTAAAAGGTTTTCCCATCAGCTCTAGGTTCCCTGTCCCACATCATGATGCTGCCACCACCATGATTTATGGATGATGTGCAGAGTCAGTTTCCTCCTTATTGAGCCTTTTGAAAACGGACCAGGAAGTGAAACTGGATACAAACTGAGCTGCTTCCTGTCGTCCTGCAGCTTCTGGATGCGTCGCTGCAGGTCGCTGCAGGTCGCTGCAGGTCGCTGCAGGACGCTGCAGGACGCTGCAGGACGCTGCAGGTCGCTGCAGGTCGCTGCAGGACGCTGCAGGACGCTGCAGGACGCTGCAGGACGCTGCAGGTCGCTGCAGGACGCTGCAGGACGCTGCAGGTCACAGATGCATTTAAAAATTGCATTTAGAAAGCGTCTAAAATCATCAGAAATATCTGGATGGATTTAGTTGATGTGGGATGAGAACAAACTTTCTTTTCTTTGCAGATTACGCCAAAGGTTTTGGGGGAAAGTTCGGCGTTGAAACGGACAAAGTGGACAAGAGCGCCGTGGGCTTCGAGTACCAGGGCAAAACGGAGCGGCACGAGTCGCAGAAAGGTCAGTGGAGGTGAAAGCGGGTCCAGCTGGAACCGGAGCCAGAAGCAGCTGGACCAACAGCAGAATGTTCTGAAGAACCCGATCATCCCGGGGCTTTTCCTGTTCATTCAGCTTCGTTGTGTGTTTTGCCCCTGTTGGAGCCATGAATCCTAAAATCAGCCTTGTGCCGGGTCCGAGTGGAACCGGATCCAGATCTCAGCTGAGGCGCTGAGTGGATTTGTGTCTTCAGGCCTGACTCGGCCGCGCCCAGTTTCTGTCCCGACTCGCCCAGAATCTGTTTTTATCAACCTGCAGCTTCTTGTACAACCTGCCTGTCTGTCTGTCGGTCTGAAGGCGGGACAGGAAGCCTTTAGGAAACTGCATGTTCTGGTAACTGGGTCACATGTTCTGATATCGGGTCGGCTCGTTTTCCTGAGCAGCAGAGCATCAACACGTCCACTGCTTCTGTAAAATCACAAAATGATTCTTAACTTGAGATTTTTATTGAAGCTCCATCCTCCTGCAGTGACTCTAAACCCAGAGACGAGTTTCTGTCGTTTCTCTGCTGCCATCAGGTTCAATGTTTCGGGTTCTGCAGCAACGGCGTGTCCGGGCCAGGCTCGTACTGAATAGTCGTACGACAGTAAATATGAGAATAAAGTCATTATATTAGCAGAATGTAGTAATTTTATGAGTTTTCCATCATTCTTCATAAAATAATCAGCAGTTCAACCAAACGTGATGCTGATTCAGGGACAAACTATCAGTTTATTAAAAAACATCTTTCAATAAAGATGACGCATTTCTTTTATTAAGCACTGAAACATATTTCTTAGCATATTTTAATAAATTTCTGTGCTGGAAGGATTTTTAGCTGCAGATTCATCCTACAGATTGTGACTGGTTCACTGAACTGAAGCTGCTGCTGCATTTTACGCTAGAAAATGTTAATTTTCTCATTTAAAAAAGATACAATGACTTATTTGCATCTTTTAATGTATTTCTATACTGTATAAAAAGACCTGAATCTGCAGAATGTGGCTTAAATTTTAATCTGATAATCATCAGAATAAAATACAAATAAATAAAGACCAATTATATAAACGAATGAAGCAATGAAACGTGTTTTAGTTTCTGCTGAGCGAAATCGGTGTGACTCTGGTTCTGCTCCTCTGGTTCTCCTCCTCTGGTTCTGCTCCTCTGGTTCTGCTCCTCTGGTTCTGCTCCTCTGGTTCTCCTCCTCTGGTTCTGCTCCTCTGGTTCTGCTCCTCTGGTTCTCCTCCTCTGGTTCTCCTCCAGACTACGTGAAAGGCTTTGGTGGGAAGTTCGGTGTTCAGACGGACCGGCAGGATAAATCGGCGCTGGGATGGGATCACCAGGAGAAGCTGCAGCTTCACGAGTCTCAGAAAGGTACGACCGGCCCGGCCCGGTTCCGACCCGGTTCCGGACCGCTGCGGTTCTGGTCACCCCGGGGCGATGAGCCGTTTTATCTGCAGCCGTGTTGAGATTGTCAAAGTTCTGCACCAGAACCTGGATGTTTTCAGAACCTCTCGGTCTCCGGACCGGTTCTGTTGGACCGCTCGGTTTCTCTCCAGCTCTGCTGCGGTTTTATTTGAAGGTCAACAACTTCTCCAAACACAAAAAGAGGAAGAGAAACTGAGAGCCTGGATTTGTGTCTGCGAGCAGCTCTGAACCGGGTCGAACCGGGTCGGCGCCACCAGCCGCTCTGGGTTTAGCTGCTTTAGTAAAGACTCCGGGTCTCTGAGAGGCTGAAGCTCCGTTTCTGCAGTGGAGACAGAAGCGTTAGAAACAAACTCAGGGCTTTAAATTTGACCATAAACCAGATTTTAGTTCAAAGATAATCTGACTAAATATGAAAATATCAGGAACGAACGAAAAATAAAATCAGTTTTCAGAGGATTTAAAGCAGCCAGGGAGCCTGGAGCTGATCACACTGCTCAGCTCAGAGCTTTCTGCTCCGGTCCGGTCGGATCGGGTCCATTCTGATCGGGTCCGGTCGGGTCGGATCGGGTCCATTCTGATCAGATTGGGTCCGGTCCGGTCTGGTTAGGTCATTTGGGTTTGCAGAATCAGTTTCATTACATAAAAAGCGAAGCGGCTTCAATCCACTTCCTGGTACCGGTTCTGTCAGCGAGTCCGGTTCCGGCCTTCATCCAAGAACTGGACCTCTGGTGAAACTCCATCACATCCCAGCATGTCGTCATAGAAACGTTCTTCCTAGTTCCTGTCGGAAGGTGTGTGTGTGTGTGTGTGGGTGTGTGTGGTCGCACACGCCCACACACACCCACACACACACACACACACACAAACCACCCACCCGCACATGCGCACACACCCCCACACGCGCACACACACCCACACACCCCCACACGCGCACACACACACACACACACCCCTCTGCAGCACTGATGGACCAGCATGTTTGGCCTGAACTGATGAACTGATGAACTGATGAACTAACTGATGAACTGATGAACTGATGGCTCCTTTAGTCGTTTCTGTTAATGATAAAAATCATGTAGATTTTTAGTTCTTCACATTTGTTCTGTTTTAAATTAACTTGAAGGAAAACAAACTTTCTGCTGCTAATTTCAGTTTTAATTGGTGGTAAAATTAGAAGCCGTTTTTAAATTTTGATCAGTTTTCCATTATTGATCTCCAGGATTCCTGAAGGGTTTTAGGAGTTTTTCCTTTTGCCAGTAAATGACCGACTTCCTGCAGCATCTGGAAGTTTAATTCAGTACTTCCTGTTTGTGGTGAAAGAAAAGAGAGTCTGATAAAACATGTTTGCAGGTTTTCCATTTGGATTCAGGTGATTCTCTTTAGGAGAATAAAAAATGTTTACAGGAATAAATAAACTAGTGAAATGATCTAAATAGTTTGAAGAGACTAAAGTCATAGCATGAGAATTGTCATAAAAAACAAATAGTTATAAATAGTATAAAGTTGTGGTGATGCCAGAAAAATCATAACAAAACGAAAATAGAAAGAAAAAGAAAATAATAGTAATAACGCTGAATAACGCCGTCTGCATGAGCTCATCAGGCTCCGCCCCCCTCCATCAGAGATCCGGACCGGTTCTGATGGACTCCACCGCCTCAGTTGACGCTCTGCCGTCTGTCTTCCAGATTATTCCAAAGGATTCGGAGGGAAGTTTGGCGTCCAGGATGACCGCATGGACAAGGTGACGCTCCGCCTGGTTCTGATCCGGATCGGAACCGGTTCCGACGCGTTTCTCATCCGGATCGGAACCGGTCCTGACTGTTTCTGTCTCTCAGAGCGCCGGGACGTTTGAGGACGTGGAGAAGCCGGCGCCGTCCTACCAGAAAACCAAACCTGTGGAAGCTGGTGAGGATTTTTTTTCTTCTGTCTTTATTTTCTTTGATAAAACTAAACATACAAGAACAAAAACAATGCAGTCAAAGAACTGGAGGTTGTCGGCACAGATTGTTGCCATTTGTATAAAGTTCTGTCAGCTTTAGTTTCTTTGGGCGGTTAGAACGGACTCACACCAGGTTTGAACCAGAATCTGTATATAAACAGTATATAAATCATAAATGACCTTTAACCTCTTTATCAGTTTACATTCTGAATCTGATGAGTTGACCTTAAATATTCAGCAGTGGTTCATCCTCAGACCCCAATGAAAATCTGTTTTAACTTTTATTCTTTGAGTTAAAATGTTTCAAACCTTTTTTCCCTCCATGTTTTATTGGTCATATCACATTTAGTTTTTGAAGAGCCCAGCCCCGTTTGACCTGGTCGCTCTTCTTAAAGTGTTCTTCATCTGAAAGTCTTTGACCTTTGACCTCTGTGTGTTGCCAAACAGCGGGCAGCAGCACAGGAAGCATCAAAGCTCGCTTCGAGAACATCGCCAAGCAGAAGGAGGAGGAGGACCGGCGGCGGGCCGAGGAGGAGCGGGCGCGCCGCCAGGCCAAGGAGCAGCAGGAGCAGGAGGAGGCGCGGCGGAAAGCGGAGCGGCCGCCGTCCCCCGCCCACGCTCCCAGTCCCAGCCCCACTCCCCCAGTCCACCCTGCCGTAGAGCTCCAGGTAGGTTCTGGGAGCCTCAGACCGCCACTTCCTGGACATTCCCAGCATCTGACTTCCTGCTTCCTGTTTCCTCCTGCAGAACTCTCAGAGCGAAGCTGCGAAAGACGAGCCGCTGTACGAGGAGGCGCAGGACGCCCAGGACACCTACGAGCAAACGGACCTGTACCAGAACCCCGACGAGGCCACGGCTCCAGCAGGTAGCGCTTCGCCTTCTCTACAGATTAACTGTACACTATAGTGATGCTGCGGGCCTGACGCCGTGTGTTCAGTAGTGATGCTGCGGGCCTGACGCCGTGTGTTCAGTAGTGATGCTGCTGGTCTGACGCGCGTGTTCAGTAGTGATGCTGCGGGCCTGACGCTGCGTGTTCAGTAGTGATGCTGCGGGCCTGACGCTGCGTGTGTTCAGTAGTGATGCTGCGGGCCTGACGCTGCGTGTTCAGTAGTGATGCTGCGGGCCTGACGCCGTGTGTTCAGTAGTGATGCTGCGGGCCTGACGCTGTGTGTCTGCTTGCAGGTGAGCAGCAGTATGAGTACGGAGACGACCTCGGCGTTGATGCTGCGGGCCTGACGCTGTGTGTCTGCTTGCAGGTGAGCAGCAGTATGAGTACGGAGACGACCTCGGCGTGACGGCGGTGGCTCTCTACGACTACCAAGCAGGTGAGTCGGAACGCTTCCTGCCTCGTTCAGTCGGAATCGATCAGTTTACTCACTGGCTATAGCAGGAGTTTCGTTTTAATTTTTCTTATCTGTACAGTAATTCAAAAAGTTAATGATTTAGTTCCAGTTGTTGCTAGTTTTTTTTTATTAATTGCCGTTTTTCTTTATTTCAGCCTAATAAATGTTTCCTTAATTTCAGTTTTTGTTGTTAGTCTAACTATAATTATGGCTCTGGTTTAAGTCTCTGGTCATTTCTCGTTTCAGCTGGCGATGACGAGATTTCCTTTGACCCCGATGACATCATCACCAACATCGAGATGATCGATGAGGGCTGGTGGCGCGGCGTCTGCAGAGGCGCCTACGGCCTCTTCCCAGCCAACTACGTGGAGGTCCGGCAATGACTCCGCCCCCTGACTCCACCTGTGTCCCGCCTGCAGCGGCGGGAGGAGCCTCTTAAAGCTGAGACGTTTTCAGAGTTTCTATCTTTTGTCCCTGAAGAATCGGGCCGAGCCTTGAACTCGTCCTGTGGAGTATTATCATGTCCTGTTCGATCATTTTTAAACTTATTTAAAAACGATCGAATGTTTCGGTGTCTGTTTTAGTTTTTTCTGTCTTCATGTTTCCTCGCCACCAGGGGGCGCCTGCTGCCGCCGTCCGGCTGCTCTGAAGGGAACAAAGCTGTTATTCCATCTTTAATTCATCTCTGGGTTTTCTAATGAAAGTGACCTTTTCAAATGGATTATTTTTATCTGTTAGCTTCAGTCACATTACCTGCTTTTGCATTTTCTTTTTTTTATGTTTCAATAAATAAAGTATGAACAATTAACATTTTCGGGTCCATTTTGTTTTTAGGTATTAACTGAACTTGCAGCTTTCAGATGTCGGAGTGAAAATGTCTGATAAATTACGGAGGTGTTGTGGATCCTCCGGGTTGGACGTCAGTTTGAGGCAAAGAGCAGGTACCGTTAAAAAATCAGAATATTGTGGAAATATTAAATATTCTTGGCCACTCATTTGACGAATTAAACTTTCAGAACTACCACACGTTGAGGGAAATATGACTGATTATACAAATTCAGCGTCTCAGAAAATTTTAATATTGTGAAAAATACAGGAAACTGGTGTCACTGAAGTAGTGAAGAATCTTTACTCTAAGAACAAAGAACATCGTCACCTTCATAAAATAACTCGCTGTTTTTTGTAAAAAACTTTGGCCAAAAGATTTAGGGGAAGAAAATAACTTCGCAAAAAAGACTTAATGATTTTAGGAAGGTGATGATATTAAACTTCTCTTTAAAGATTTTTAAGTGATTATTTTTGATTTGCTTTAAACTGAAATGAATTGCAGGAATGTTCCTGATTCAGTTTCTGCAGCTCAGCAGTTTGATGTAAAACAGTTTCTGTAAATCAGCAGATCGTCAATGAACTGAAGTCATACCAACGTTCTCCAGAAGGTGGCGGTGTTCACCTGCTGCTGCAATAAAACACACGGCTCTAGTGCAATATTATATTTATTATTTCTTACAGTGACTTTTGGTTGCCATACAAGAAACCTTGAGGAACTGAAGGGGGAGGAAGTAGAGTGCTTTTACAGGAAATTTCTCTCGTTTCGTTTCAGTAATTAGTCGACTCTATGATGATTCAGTAGCACAAAATTACAGCAACATAGAAAACATGAACACAAGTCTTCTGCACAAATTACCAAAAACATCTTAGCCTCTATGAAGACTTAAAGAATAAAATCTATTCATGGGAAATTAAAGGAAGAGGAACTAAAAGTTACCTGAATGTTTGACGATGATGAAGTGGGGGGGGGGGGTGATGAAGATTCCTACTAAATCTACTCTGCTCTACGTTTCCACAGAGAAACTGCAGCCACCGCTTATCGTTTAAGGTGGATTTATTTTGACACAAAGGTTTTCATACAGGTTTCTACGGGCGCAGCCTGCAGGGTCAGGGGTCAAAATGTACACGCTTCCCTCAGTTTCTACACGCTCTGCGCTGAGGGGGGCTCTACTCAGGCAGATGGTGTTCGTCAGAAAACACTTGATTGGCCAGAAATATCTTAAATCTACTGCAGCAGAGTGTTTTCTACTTTAGGCAACACGTCATTAAACACTGATGGGCGAGAAAATGGAAAAAATAAAACACAACCAAGGAGAATCATTCAGAATAAATATTGCTTCTTACATAACCCATAAATCTAATAATAATAATAATCCACATTTTAATCTACGTATATATTACTTCTGTTTTTGGCAATCCAAGCATCGGTGTTGAACAGTGTTTGTTCAGATAACCTCTATAAAATTTCATAGAACTCTATACAAATCTTTAAAAATACTGTGCTTTTCTACCCCCTCCAGCACGCCGCTGAGTTTGAAAACAGGATTATAGCAGCATTGTCCCTCGCCAGCCACCGTACGGCTGATGTTCACAGAACACACGGGTTGTGGATGTCTGTCTCCTGAAAAAAAGCTGCATGACGAGCGAGACGGAGCCGACGAAGACGGGTCAGAGCGGGCGCGCTCAGATGAAGGAGCTGGGTGGAGGAAGGGAGCAGCAAGCTTTTTAAGGCATCCTCTGCCGGATGATGCACAGGGCGGGGCGCGGGCTGGGGGCGGGCCGGGGCTTTGGTCATCAGGTCGGCCCTGCAGCTATAAATCTACCCTCATAGACCTCCTTCTTCACGGTTTATACACAGACTCAAATACACATTTTTACCCCGTTAAACACTCTTATATACAAACACAACAACCTTCAGCTTCATAAATATGATTAAACTCCAAACTCCAGCCGAGTTTCAGAGACTCTTTCCTGACCGAAACGTGAGGCGGACCAAGAAGCCAAGGCTCAATTTGAATCCAACTGAAAACGACTGGCAGGACATTTTAAAGACGTGCTGCTTGTCTTTTTACTTTGAGTGTCACTTTAATAAACCTTTAGGTCCAGTTAGTCAGTTATTAATCTCTAATCTGACAGCAGTGCACAAACGTTTCAGTCATTTTGTGAAATAAAAATATTATTTTTCTTTTCTAAGGTGGTTTTCTATGTGCTTAAAATATTTTTTATATTAAGTTTTATTATTTAAATCCATCACAAGCTGATATTGTGTCCAACAGAACTGGATCCAAATGCAACATTCTGGGAAATACACTCTGGTCTGACTGGATCGTTTCAGACAAACTGTGTGAAATGACTCCATGTTAAACCTGAAAAATGTCATCTGGTTGTTTGGCTTAGCTTTTGAATTTAAACATATTTTATGTTTCACACAAGCACTATTAATTCTCGATTTTTGTCATTTTTACTTTGATTTTCTGCTGAATGCTAAAAGTTAACACTGTGCACATTGTAACACTTTTTCTCTTTCAATTCTTATAATACAACAATTTTCAGTTGAACAGCTGATATTTTCTTTGCCAAGATAAATTAAGGTGCCGCAGATTTTAAATATGTCCCCCATAAACTGTGTAAAATGTTTAATTCTGACTGTGCTTACTCTATTTTAAGAAATCATAAGTAGTCAATGTAATCATTGATCATGTGTAATGTACGTTGACAGAATAAGCCATATAAGACCAAATCAAACTGATTATGTTAATACAGATTAATGTAGCGCAGCGATCAGGAACATGAATTAAAAAACACTTTAATTCTTAAATTTCATTAAGGTATATGGCAATTATTTATTTGATGCTGGGAAAGTAACCTTTTGTCTGTTAATTAATTTTTAACCTCAGCCTGCGTTTTGTAGTTGAAAAACTGATTAGCTTAGCTTAATTTAGCTCAAGCAAACTGTCCCTTTACCTCCAGAAGGTTAATCCTGATGAAATGCTTTAGCTGACAAAATCATCAAAAACAAGTTACGTCATGAAATGAATTCAACCTCTGGCTTGTTTTATAAAATCCACTGCTAACGACAGAGAAGATGCTAAATTAGCTTCATCTCATCAGCAGACAAGAACCCGGTGACTCATTATTCAGCAACTGTATGATTCTAAATACTAAATAGGATTTTGTCATATTTATTTTTATACTTAGCCGAGTGCACACAGCCAAATATACAGGAAAACAATTTCGTTTTTATACGTTTTAACTTTTCATTCAGACCAAAACAATCTATGATGATACAAAGATGAAAAGTTTGTGATCAATAATGTGTCAATATATTAAAGTATTTGCCTTGACACGACTCCCAAAATACATTGTTTTTTATTTTATTAGCTGCATTTAAAGGTAGTTTACTCCGTGTGTAATGAACATCCTGCGCCATGTTTACTTCCTAACAGGAAGTTGAGGTTTTTTTGAAGGCTTCTGATTGGCTGATATTGGTTTTTAGCTTTGCGCTACACCGCCCCCTATGGGTTCGGCATGTTTAAAACAAACTCGGGGTGAATTTGTGGATGAAATACAATCCTGTTTTGTGTTATTTTTTAAAACAATGTGGTGAAGATGTTTTATAAAGACACAGATATGTGTGTGCAAGATAAATATTGATATTTTAAAATAATCAGTTGAGAGGGATATTAAATCCAGAGTTTAAGAAACTAAAGACATAAAAACAAACCTGTGTATTTCCCAAAAGGTTTCCTGTACCATTTTAATCAGACCTGGACTCGTACGACCTGTGCACAGGTGTGCGACACGGCAGCATGGCGATGGGCTCCCAGTGCTGACCCGTTACTGGTGAGGTGGATCAGATCCGACCAAGTGAGGCACAAAAAGTTCTACTTCTGCTAAACTGTGGCCTACATAGCAGATTTATGAAAATAGCTAAACGGGTCACAGGGATTTCTGGGTCGAACAGTAACACACACACTCACACACACACACGCACACAGTGCAGGAAGGAAAAGTGAAGTAAGAACAAGGACGTGTTGGAGGTCCAGTCCTCCTCATGTCCTCACCTCAGGTTCCCAACGTCCTGATGTGGACACAGTGAGGATCCACACCATTCAGGAGCTAAAATGCCATCCACATGTGTGTGTGTCGGGGTGTGTGTGTGTGTGTAAGCATGCTGTGAGTGAAAGCTAAGTGTGAATCTCCACGGGGCATGAACTCTGTGGACGGTGACATGTTGGCTTAATGTCTCAGCTGATGCTCTAGTTTTGACACAAACAGGTGAAAAGCAACAGAAGACGGAGTCCGTCTCCAAAAGTTCTCCTACAGCCGCAGACGCACCCAGAAATATAGCTCCGTTAGGACTCTAGTGAAGAAATATTCTCTGAAGAAATACTAGCAAAGATAGAAAAGGAGCGAGGACCAGCTCAGCTGGTTCTTCTCGCACCGACTCCAGGAGAACGCAAAACGTCTCAGTATTCCAGAGCGAGGCGGGGAAAGCACAGGTCTGCCAAAGAAACCTCCACACCAATCAGATTTTATATTTCCAGAGTTCAAAATATTCCAGAAACCGGCAGACGGACCGCCGGTCCCTTTCGCTCCCCCTGCGGTCGCCCGGGGCGGCAGGGAGGAGGGGGCGGACAAACCAAAGTTCTGAGATGAGGGCGGCGACGCAGGATAAGAGGACAACAGCAAGAGGCAGCTTCAGCTAGCATGAAGGGGAGCTGTGCGCACGTCGCCCCCTGCTTGCTGGGAGGTCTATCTGTCCTGCAGCAGCTTCAGGGCGCGCTCGATGTTCATACGGTGGCCCACTCTGGTCACGCCCAGGTCTATCAGGTCCTCCTTCTGCAGCGACGGCAGGTGCGCGCCCTCGATCTCGTTGTCCAGGAAGGCGTCTTTGTGCTCGCCGAGGTTCAGGCTGTCCAGCCAGTCGGCCACGTCGTGTTTGCTCCACAGCTCCACGGGTTTGGAGGCGAACGGCTTCCCGGACGCCGCCACCGCCTGCATCAGCGTGAGTGGCGACGGCGAGCGCGAGCTGCCGCTGCCGCCACACGACGAGCTCAGGCTGTAGCCGCCGCCGCTGCCCATAGGGGGCGTTGGCAGGCCGAAGACGTCGGTGAGGGTTGGCGACACGGAGGGGGGCAGCGAGGAGCAGGGTGTGAGCGAGGAGGCGGAGTCCGGCGGGCTGCAGGGGTTCGCCTGCGATGGGAGGCTGCTGGGAGGCGTGGAGCTGAGCGCCGCAGCCGCGCCACTGTTACGCATTCCTGAGTCGTCTGGAGGGGGCCTGGGGGGGCAGAGAGGAGAGCAGAGGTCAGTAAAGGTCACTGAGCTGCAGATCAAACAAATCAATAAAAAACATCTGAAAACATTTCATCCCCACAAAACAGAAAAGGATAATAAATTTGTTTTTATACAAGAATAAAGAGGGAAAAAATTGCACTAATATGAGCATTAGGTCTAATAAAATAACAATAAAGCCTTATTAATGTAATAATTCAGGAAAATCATATTACTAAAATGAAGTCATAGTAAAAGAAAAAAAACTAATAAAAAAAAAAGGATATAAAAAAAAAATATAAAAAATTAAAATAAGAAATGTTGAGCATGTTGTGAAGTTATACTTTGGTATCATTTTTACAAATTGGAAATAATAAATTTTTTAACAGGCCAGCATCAAATTATTATCAGCAGCAGAAATTGAAAACAACTGAGTCTGTTTGGAAGAAAGAGTCGGATCATGTCACATCTTTATAACTATCATAGCTTTACTCTCATTAAAATCAAATCCTCATGAATGTAAAACTGCATCTTCAATAAAAGTGTGACTCTATTCTCTTAATTAAATAAACCTCTGCTGTAGGAAGTGGAGGTTCGGTGGTGGAAATAATCCCGGAAGCGTTTTGAACTGTTCCAAATGACCACCAGGGGGCGCCGCATGCAAACCTTTAGGATGGAGCTGGATGTGTTTTTATTGTCTGCCCTCATATTTTCATGCTTTTTAATAGTTTTCATGCCTATTTTCTGCTTGTGTGGTTCGGCTCACACCAGAAGTTATGATTCATCTCCACTTCATCAACAATTTCATGCAGCGATCATGACCTCCTCAGATTAAAACAATATTTAAAACTGTTATCAGTTGTTCATCTGCTTTTTCATCCAATTTCTTTTTTTAGAAATTATTATAGATGAGCCACTTCTTTTTCTAAAGTTCCTGTCATGCAGTTTGACCTTTAACCTTCATGCATTCATCTACTTTTTCCTATTATTTTCTGTGAGATTGGACCTGTCCAACCTTTATCTCTCTGAAATAAACTGTTTTCAGCTGAGATGTAAAATAAATAAAATGTTTAGTTGCATTAATGATGCAGCGTGTGCAGATTAATGGGATTCAATCCGGATTCTGATCCGTTTTCATTCTCTTCTGCATGTCATCATATGACTTTATGGATATTTTTATATCTGAAAATATTTGAAAATGGAGAGAAGTTATTTATGGAAAAGTTTTTTTCTACATTTAAATATTTGCAGCATTAACAGAGAGACGTTTGAGCATCAAACCAACAACCTGATGTCTGTTCCTGTGAGGAAGGTCACTGTTACGCACGGTGGAGGATCTGTGATGCTGTGGGCCTCCCCACTGACTGAATGCATTCAAACTCAACATTTTACAAATTATCAGTCATATTGTCCTGCTGCAATAAAAATATTTTTATTTTAAGGCTATTTTCATATTAGGAGAGCAATAAGGAGCAAAGTGCTGACAAACGTCAAGTCAAATCCCACAGAACGTAAAACACACACACACACCTACACACAGTCGTGTTTTCATCACTTGTGGGGACTTCACATTAACTTCCATTCATTTGTACAGCCTGAGCTTTACCCTAACCCTAACCCTACTCATTACACACCTAACCATAACCTCACCGAAACTCAATTCACACCTTAGACCTAAATCTGACCCCTGACCCAAACTTGCCCCAGGGTCCAGATCCGTTCAGAACCGGACTAAAAGTTCAGTTGGGCTTAAAACTGAACCTGAATGGGGTCAAATGAAACTCCCAGAACGGCTTCTGGCTCCGGCGTCCTGCGAGGGACATATGGAGCCGCCTGAGGGACGAGGAGGGGACACGGAGGGGCCGAGTGCGCCCTTCTGCCAGCGACAGGAAGTGGGCCACAGTGGGAGAGAGGAGTCGCTCTGATTGGTGGAAAACTTGCAGCTCAGCAGGAGTTTTTCCACAGTGTGATGAACGGACTGAGACAGAGACAGAGGACAACATGCATCATGTCGGTGGACGGCGTCTGTAACTCAGTCTGAACGTGTTTCTGCTGCAGACAGTTTTGGTGGCAGCAGTTAAACTGATGTGAAGAGGATTTAATTGCCTATTAGGACTAATTAGTCCAGCGCCTCGTTTAGCTTCTCTGACCCTATTGGAGCTCTCTGCAGCTGAAGAAGAAGAAGAAGAAGACGCTGCTATGAACACAGAGGGGCCTTTACCTGCATCACCAGAAGAAATAAAGCATTTCTGCACACGGCTTTTATCTTCATAGATCACACAGATACATAACCGTCAGTTTAAAGATCTGCACAAATTAAAAAATTAAATATTGAATGCAGGTTGGAACTGAACAGGAAAACTCATTTCCTTCTGTATGCAGTAAAGGATAAACTAACTAAACACAAATGAAATTGTTTCATGCAGAAATGAACATTTTAAATAATTTAGTTTTTAGAGTTTAACAATATTTACCAGAGGAAAAGTCAGAAATGTTTCTTTTTCTTTTAATTTGAGCATATTTTAAGACATGGAGCTAAACAGGATAAATGAAATGAATTAATCTTAGTTTTTTATTGATTTATTGAACTGGTTGTTTCTCCGGTGTTGGAAGGAAAAACCAGAAACTGTCATAATTGTATAAGAAACAGCAGAGCGCTCAGGTTTCTCTGGGTTTGGATTCATTCTGAATCTTCTTATCCAGATTTTAAACAGTCAAAATATTTTCATGTTTTCAGGAAAAACATTTCATAAGTTTTATATTTTGGGATCGTCCCTCTGACGACTGCTGGAGGACAAACTGAACATTTCCCTCACTTTCTTCTCCTACTGCTCTCCTGTTTGCATTATTTACTGTTATTGTAACTCAGATCCACTTTGATGTTATAGCAGAACAATGAATAAAAGGAGGAAAACATGAAGCTTCAACCCTTTTAATAAGGATAAACAATAAAATCAAATCAATAAATGCTGTGAAATCCATCCATTAGTGCAGAGTGTTTCTAAAATCATCCAAATGATGAGTGAATGCAACAGCTGGACGTTGATATGAAATGGAAACAACTGAATTTTAAAAGCAAATAAAAACTGTTTGTTGCTCCAATTTATAAATAGTTTATGAACCCAGTTCATGTTTTTATGGGCTGAGTTTAATAAAATACTCGTTAGGTAATTAATAAAACCATCTGTTCCTGTCATCTTTAACGCTGATAAAATCCTTCAGAAATCGTACACACACACACCCCCCCTCCCACCCCCCCACACACACACACGCAGGCAGAGTTTACTGTTGGTCAGCTGAGCGGCGCTGATATCTGATGGTAGATCTCGCCTTCAGCGCTGACTTACCAGCTCCTTCATGCAGGGCTCACACTAGCAGCAGCACACCTCCCATTTATAACACACACGCACACAAACCCATACACGCATGCACAGGTTACATAACGGTGGCCTACTAAAGCAGAAACGCGGCACGTGAGCTGCAAGAGATGAAGATGAACTCGGCATGCCATCCTCACACAAACACACACTCAACCCCCCCCCCACACACACACCTCTCCCGACTCGCTCTGACATCACTGCAGGCCTCAAGGCTGCTCTCATCAGCCGGTTGCCAGGCAACCATTCTCATCCACAGCCACAACCGACGCACATTTAATCTGAGAGGCAAAAAGACGAGCGATAAAAACAAAGGAAGAAGAAGAAAAGGTTCAGAAACTTGGTCCACAGGAGCGACTCGAGGCAGAAGCGTGGTGGGAAGGGAGCGACAGCGCGGTGGAGGAGAGCAGGCTGATGAGAGCCGGAGGCCTGCAGTGATGTCAGAGCGGGTCGGTGTGAAAGCAGGCCGCGATCCGTACGTCTCTGTCGCCATCTGTTTGACGGTTCACGGATCCGTCTCCCTCTGCACATGACCCCCCCCCCGCCTACAACCTCGTCCCGCTGCCTGGCAACCCTTGCCACGGCAACGTGATGCCCCGCAGCACAGGGGCAGATAATCTGAGACCCCTGCGGCATCCTATAGAGCGAGATGACACAACAAACTGGATCCAAAAATACGAGATTACAGGCAGAGGAACAGGCTGGGAGGATGATGAGCTGCAAACATGGACGGGTTTGGTCTGAATGAGACCAGATTCATCACAGAGGGAACAGAACTTACAGCACAGGTATTATTACACATCCAATGAGCTCCACCTGTGCTTTTACCCCGAGTTAAAGTCCTGAGGGAAACCTCTATGGAGCTAAATTAGGGCCTAATGTTTTCTTAATTTGAAAAACTAAAAATTATGTTTTTCTCTAAAACTTGAAAAATATATTTGAGCTAAAAATAAGCCAGTTTTTTCCTCACTAATGGGGCATTTTTAATAACAATCAGCTGCCATTTACCAGGATGATGAAGATGAAGCTTGGATGGATGGATGACCCAAAACACAGCCACGGAAAATAAAGAAGGTATGAGGGCATTTGTGTGGAAATTTAGACCAAACATCAAACATTTTCATTGAATGCAACAAGTTTGTCCCCACAGGAAGGATCTGATAGCTGCCATCAAAAAACAAAAACGAGACTCCCAAGTATTAACTCATTTCAGTGAGTGCATTGATGCTTCTGCAAATGCGCCAATAAAAGAGTTAATTTTGCGTTTTAGCTTAACGTTTTTGCTAACTTTGAAAACATTTAGTGTACTTAGCTTCCACTAAATTCATTTTTCTGAATAGATTCTTAAGCGCGAAGTTACTTGGCAGTGTTTTAAACTCTCAGCTGAGTAAAGTTTGACAGATGAGTTAAAGTTCTGGTCATCGATTTTGAACAATTCTTCAAGAGTTAGACGTTTATATTCATGCTCTTATTTTGAAGCAGTTCTATTTCCTGAAATAAACTCTACTGATGTCTTGTGACCAAAGCTCTACTGTGGTCAATGAGGCAGAATTAGCAGCAGAGTTAGCATAACTCAGCCATTATAAAACTGGAAGAATGAATCAGTTCATTCTTCATTCAAGTGGAAACCGAACAGGCAGGTGTGAAATAACAAACTTTCCCATATTAAGGCTGTCATGTTATATTTGAACATGCTGTGTGGCTTAAACATGCTGGGTAACAACATGGCTGAACTTAGCACCTAGCTCTTTAGAAGTACATGATACTAAATAGAGTGTTAGCGTTAGTGAAGCTACTGTGTATGATTAGTGCTATAGGGACTATAGCACTAATCATACTCCTAACCTTTTAGCTAGGAGTGTCCACCACTGACTTTTCTCTTGCTATTACACAAACGCTATATTTATGACCATCTATGATTGTGTTTTTACCAAAATCTGGTGAAGATTTAATGTCACCAGATTAAATTTAATGATTTAAAGATTAGATTTAAGGTAAATACTTTTTAAAGAAAGTATTTACTTAGAAAATCAGTGAAGGTGTCGGGACTTATTTCACTTTGTGTTTGCATTAAGTTCATTGTGAACTTTTGTTTTTATACTTTAAACTCAGTGGATCTGGACATGAACAACGTGGAGGAACGCGCTGAGCAGCTGCTGGGACCTACCTGTGGAGGTGGGACACACGGGGGAGCATGAAGGAAGAAGAAGAAGTGAAGGGACAACAGGACACTGGGGGAAATGAAGATGAGGAGACAGGAGCTGAAAATGAGTAAAAGGAGGAAACAGACACAAACACGAACATCAGAGGATGGAAACATGAAGGAGGACAAACATGATCCCAGAGAACCTGAGCGCCAGCATTCCCTTTTCTCTCAGCAATGGGGCTGTTCATTCAAAATGAATGTGAAAAGTGAATTATTGATGGAGCTTTTTATTCCTGTCTCACATGGTGAGAGGGGCTAAAACCACAAACTGAGCTCATCCATCATCACCTCTCCACATTTACTCCAGGCTGGAAGCCTGATTCCCCCAAAAGATCTATAAAACGACTTCAGAAAACCTGGAGGATTATGGATCAGAACCATTTAAAAAGATCAACAGGAAGCTTCAGCTGCTGGACGGGGAACAGAAAGAAACGAGAAACGTTTACTTTTTAAAATAAGCCGAGCTCAGCAGTGTTAGCTGTTTGCATCACTCCTGCATGTTCTGGTGGATTTCCTCAGTGGCCAAAGCTCAGAGCGGTTTGGACGTTATGATGAAGAAAGAAGAGGTTTTGCTGAAACCATGCAACCTGAGTGAATTAAAATAAAAATTTATTGAATTAATGAATTTCTCATGAAATTTATTTCATGTTTTATTTCATGTTTTACAGTTTTACAATCATTCCAACTTTTCATCCATCAGTGGAGAAAGTTCTTGTGTTCATAACTTATTTTAGCCATTTCAATGAAATAAAAAAATAAGAGTTCTTTCTTAAATCCATCCCAAAACCCACCGAGAACTGACTTACGATTGGTTCTGATCTGACTGACAAAGATTTCAAACGAGAAACCCTTGAAGTCTTCTCGTTAATTCATGCAACATCTCAGTTCAGCTAATACTGAATAAGGAGTTCCTTATCTCAACCCACAAACAATATTTCTTTAGCTGAATTTCTTTGCTGAAAGCAACAAACACCAACCTGAGTAAGGAAGCAAATAACCAAACTATCCAGCCTCCAAAAGACAAACCAATCACTCAATCTGGGTGTCCCAAACTCCTGAAACACTTAGTAATTCTTAACAGCAAATGTTCAAACCATCACTTATTCTTAAGGAGTTGAAGGTGTGAGTATCTGGTACCTGGATGAGAAGCCCCCTCTGGTCGCAGTGGGGGAGTCGAGGCCCTCTCCTGGCTTGGTCGGCCTGTCGCGATTCATGTGCTGCAGGATGGAGCTGAGCTCAGTAATCACCGTGTTCTTGGAGTCTGGCGTGGATGGGGGGCTGCGTAGCTCGGGGGGCTGATCGCCCCACAGCTTGGACGCCCTTTGTGAAGGAGTCCTAGGAGGCTCAGAAGATGAAGGTGGAGGGGGAGGCGCTTGAGGCGGCGACCCATAAGACTCGGGGGGCTCTTCAATGAGAGCGTCGTGATAAAGCGATGTTCTGTTGATGACGGACTTGCCCTTGGGTTTGGGTGGGACAGGGGGCCGGTCCACCAGGAAGGCGTGTCCGTCTGCAGTGGCATAGAGACTCTCCACTGTGCTGTCGCAGAAGCCTCCCTCCGATGACAGGGTGGAGATGCTGGAGATGTGCTGAGGGTCTCCGCTGCTGCGGCTGTCTACCTCCTCGATGCCAGAATCTGCCACCCCGGACTCTGCATCAGGTGGAGCTGGATGGTAGGAGGGGGGCATGTTGTTTAACACACGTTTGTGGTGGTCACTGACAGATGGAGGGGCATGCGGATGGTAAGAGGGTAAAGCATGTCCTCCACTCCGTCTCTGTTGCTGAATCATCTCTGCAATGGCACTGGCCTGGTCATCAGGAATGTCAATACTGTTTGCAAACTCCAGTGGTGGGGGAAGAGGCTCTGAAAACTCAAATTCCTCATCGATGTCGACTGATGCTAGTGGTGGAGGGGGGATGCGGAAGGGCAGCTTCACGGGTTCTTCCAAAGATTCTCCCAAAGGAACACTTCTTCTCCGTGAGGCAGCTTGCTGAGGATTAGACATAAGGGTTGGGACTTTGTGAGGGTCAGGCTGGTTAGGGTCCTTCAGCTCAGAGGGTCGGTTGCTCTCCTGCACCTCTACCTCCTGGTTGTTTGTCGTGTCTGTGCTCGTGTGGACCATCAACAGCCCAGTCGACTTGGGCTGTGACGAGTCTGCCACGTTTGCTGGAGCACTTTTTCTCTCCTCGACGGTCTGATGCTGCCGCTGTTCCCGCGCACCATCAGATTCATACTTCTGCTCTGTCATCTGCCGCCGGAGGCCACCTCGACCCGGCCGCCCCATGGTGGCCGAGGAGATTGCTGCAAAGCTGGTCTCAATGCCCGAGCGTAATTTGGTGTCAATAAAAAGCGGCTGGTTGAGGTCAGGTTTGTGACTCTGCTGAAGTGGCAGGGACTGAGCTTCGTGCTTGGAGGTTTGCTGAACCTGAGGAGGATTTATTGGCTGATTCTGAGGATGGTTCTGTTGCTCTTTCATGGCCCGGTCACGAGCTGCCAAAGCCAGAGCCAGAGGAGAGTTTGGGTCCAAAGGTTTACCAGTGACAGGATGGAGGTAGGTCCCATTCGCCTTGTAGTGGCTCTTAGGAGGAGTGGCTGGGAGACTAACTGGACTGTCCAGATTGGGACACTGGCCTGTTCTAGTGTTCAGAGGCTCCCGAACCACTGTGGGCTCAGGTGTGTTGAAGTCTGTCATATTTCCACTGCCGCCACCAACAGGCCGTCCAAGCTGCACTATAGAAGGAGGAGCCAATATCCGTCGTAGGCGCTCATCACTGCTGAACATGCCTTCATCTATGGACTTGGACTGGCGAAGACGAGGAGTCGGTGCAGGGCCACTCATTTCATCATCTCCTATGTCTATAGACTGGAAAACGATCGAGTGCTTCTTCGCCTCGAGTCTCTTCTCACGGTCGCGCACTGCTCCGGCAATAGCTGCTGCGAACGGGTTGTTAAGAGACAGTGGGTCCTCAGGACGCAACCCTCCACCCCCACCAATGGTGGGCGTTAGAGGTGGATGTTCTGGCGTAGTGGGCTCAATCTCCATGCTGCTACCCTGGCTGCTTTTGCCACTGCTGCTGGTGGAAGGTTCTTTAACGATGATGGTGGGTATGGGGATGGAGGAGCAGGTCCTTTCCACAGGTGTGGTGGGCATGGACACTGGGCCTGAGGGACTAGATGGCACATGGCATGTTTTCTCTGGACTGTCCTCAACATTTGGCTGCTTCACCAGCATTCCCTTCCTTCTAGCTGGTTTTGCTGGCACATATAACGTCTTATTGCCAACTTCGGAGTAAGGGTTCTCGGGTACAGGTGTGCGCCCTCTAGTGCGCGTGCTCTCAAACTGCTCAGAGCTCTGGCGAAAATATCCACGCCGTAACCTGCCGACATCGGTGGTCCGGCTGATGGTCGTCACGGCGTTAGGCGAGTTCTGGGTGAAGCTCGGTCGAGTGGTGCCGTAGTTCTTGGCTGCAGGTCCGGGAGCTGAGTTGTAGGCAGGTGGTGAAGGGGGCGAAATCGCTGGGGGAGGCGGGATGTCCTCGGAGGTGTCAGGCATCGAGAGGCTCCGGGAGAACTTGAGCAGGGGAGGCGTAAGGAGTCCCTGTTTATCATCCTCCGATGTACCTTCAGGGAATGAAGCACAGAGAACCCAGTAAGTGATGAACCAAGAGAAGCTGGCAGCTTTTTAATTGATCCTGGTGTGAGCTCTAGTTTAACCTCTCGATCTTACAATTTAAATGTTAAGAGAAGTCTTTATTTGAGGGATATAGCCAGAGATTCTGCACCAGTTTGAGCCCCAATAATTCAAAAACCAGGACTACAGATGAAGTTCCTGTTGGTTGTCCTCTTCAGGGGGTCAGAGTTGAGGCTTATTTTAGGGTTAGTCTGTCAAACCAAATATTTTGTCTCTTTGTCAGATGGGGTCTGGCTGGCAGATTCTGGTGCCACACATCACTTGGTCATGCAGCTGTTATCGAGTTGCAACCCAAATAAAGACAAAAATCCTTGCAATTCAAAAAACATTCAAATGCATCAAAGGCAGCAGTAGGTGAGAAGAACTGGTCTAAACACAGAACCGGTTCTGCCGACGATAATAAGTCTGCAGCTCGTTTCTTCTCTACATTGGTCACTGCACCATCGTTCTGCTTCCACTTCACAATCAGGTTCATAACACAAAATAATACAATAAAAATATGAAATGAAATTCAACTAAAACATATAATGTGGTTGCAACATGACAGCAGTTTGAGGTCACA
Organism: Phalloptychus januarius; assembly: GCA_902982915.1. Classification (NCBI taxonomy): domain Eukaryota; kingdom Metazoa; phylum Chordata; class Actinopteri; order Cyprinodontiformes; family Poeciliidae; genus Phalloptychus; species Phalloptychus januarius. The sequence continues at coordinate 1,119,834 of CADWAE010000388.1, forward strand.
TCCGGTCACGTAAAAGAAGCGGTGTCTGATTTTTTTAAGATGTTGCTTTTCGTACTGTTCAGTCAGGAGTAACAGCAGGAGATTTTCCTGAATTTAAATTAATTGAACCTGGACTTTAGATGTAAATAGGAGCTAATCCAATCAGATTATCTGATTAATATGTTTGAAACTACACATTTACTCTTTGCATAGACATGTTTCCTTGCATTAATAACAAATCAGACGTTCCTCTGCTTCAGCCTAATGACCTCCAGTATCACCGCCTGAAAGCACGCTTTGCTGACCGGATCATTTGAATTGATCTATAATTAGCTGAAAAGTTGCTGCGGCACACAGAGTCGTTCCTCTGAGCCCTGTTGGAAGGTCTGACATCCTGAAAGCTAAAGGACCTGCAGGGCGCGCCGGCGCTCCCACACACCAACTCCACATGCGTCCTACCTATAGACTTCTGCTTCCTCATGGTGCCCTTCTCTGGGATCCCCAGGTAGGCCCCCGGCACAGTGGGCGGCACCACTGCTACTCCCTGGCGGTCGTGATACATGGACTGAAAATCACAATGTTGTTTATGATACAAACAGACACACACACTTTTCTGCAGCCCGACAGACTGGTTAGCAGAATCTACGCCACGGATTTATCCTCATCCAGGTTTCATTTCTTTATGTTTTCTCTAAAAGCAGCCAGAAACGCTGAAGGATCGATCGACTGGGATCGATCGACTGGGATCGATCGACTGGGATCGATCGACTGGGATCGATCGACTGGGATCAGACCATTCCCAGCTGCTCTTCCAGTCAGTGGAGGCTCCGTGCTTAATCTCTACCAGGTCACACCAACCACAACTCTCTTCAGTGCAGAAGTTTTTCACTAGTTTTTATTTTTTAAACAATAATAATAAACAGCTGGTTCAAAGCAGAAAGTTTAACATCAAATGTTATGTGATGGGCGCACTTCCACTAAAGTGCTAGAAGCAAAACTAGTTTTTGCTTAGCACGTTAGCTAACTTTAGACGATATACTCATGCTCTTATTTTGAAGCAGTTAGTTGGCCAAAAGTGGCAAAACTTGAATGATCCCAATGATCTGCTGGATAAAAACTTTGGCATAAAGTTTTTTTTTAAATTAAAATTTCTTAAAATGTGATTTTTAGAAACTGTTCATCTTGTGGGAATGTTGGCTTTGTTCTTTTTAATCCACTTTTCAATCCCCAGAAAAAGAACCGGGCTGGGATGTTCTGGGATTTTCTACATCATAAAACCGTGGAGGCTGGTTTCAATAACTCAGGTTCAGGGCTGTAAAACACTCAGTTACTCCTATGACGCTCATCCTTGCATATGACTGAAGTCCAAATGTTGTCATGTATTTTGCTCCATAGATGAGCAGAAGTGCTTACATTCATGTCAGTGGGAGTGACCAAGCAGCGACTGGAGGGGCGCGGCTTGATGGTGGCGATCTTGGTGTCCACAGGTGAGCTCTTCTGGGCGTGCGTCATCTCCTCCACTTTATCTGCAAACGGAACCGACAAGCAGTCAGAACCAGTCCGGACCCGCAGGCACGGCCGGAGCTTACGGCCCAAACACAAGCCAGTCATTCTCTCTCTGAGCTGTCACACCCAAACTGCAGATGAAACTGGAGTAAATGTTGAAACGAAATCCTTCTGGGAGCGGGGGTGGGGGGGTATGAGCACTGATGAGAGAATATGCCCAGCCGTGGAAGCCGTGCAAGCTTTTCCAAACAGCCGGCTCAGAAGCATCATCCAGCTCTCAGGGACGCGCCCTCAGAGACGGAAACGAGCAATGCATGTTTGTCTGTCAAGTTTGCCGTTATTGGTGTTATTCTGAGGCTTGCAACGCAGGAAGGGCATCAACGACAAATTTGTCAGAACTGAACCTCCCCACTAGTCTGTGATGATGATGTCATCACGTAAAAATCCTCCTGAAAAGTTCTGCTGCTGGAAGAACTGAGAAAAAAGCAGGAACTGAATCTTATTTCTACGGATTTGATTTCAGGGATCATCCGGTCCTCAGCAGGTCTTACAAAGAGCCGAATGCAGACTCACATCAGCAACACAAAACAAGGGTGACAGAATTTAGTCATTACAAATTAAACCACAATAGAGAAGCTCTGTGATGGAAACTAAGTACACCCCTGTGGCTCCTAAACCAGATAACAGGAGACAATTTACATCAGAAAAATGAATCAGTTTGCTGCTGAGTTTACCTCAGCTTCAAATCCGTAACAACGACCACAGAGAAGCAACTGCTCCTCAGAAACCTGGGAGGGGTCAAAGGTCATCCCTGCAGGCTAACGGTCCGTTAGCCTGCAGGGATGCCAAAATCGCCAAATCCAGGTATTTAACAGGATTTTGGCGTCTCTCAGAAAAAACAAAAAGATTTGTGTTTTAATGTAAGGACAGACGAGGAAGTGAAAACCGAACAGAGGAGGACCAAGAACGCCGCCTGGCAGAACTCCAAAAATAACTTCACTTTAAACACTCAATATCAGAAGCATAAAAATGAAAAAACATTTTTAATTAATAACAGGAGAACAGGAAGAGGATCAGATTTTTAGAAGGTTTTTCATCAATGTGTGTAATAATCAGATATATGAATGACTTTATTTTCCTCGTTTTAAGACCTGATGAGGACCGGATATGAATTTACTGCGTTGTAAAAACTGTGTGAAACCTTAGAAATAAAGTTGGGTTGGAATGCTTTATCCAGCGACAGACCATGCTAACCCTGATCTCTGCCTGCGCAGGATGGAGGAAGCTTCCATGCATTAAGGGGGTGATTACTTAGAGTCACTTGGAAAACAATCCTCTTCTTCTGCGCATCTACACACAGAGCAGAGGAAAGGGCCATCAATGACAGCAGCACTGACACAACAGCAGAAAGATACACATTTCATCTCTGTCTCAACTGTCTCCCAGTTGGACCACATGCAACACGGTTGCCCTGGAAACCAATCTGTGAGTGAAACATTTCCTGGAAGAAAAACATACAAAAACACAGAAAACGGAAGACAAACATGCAAAAATACACACCGACTCCTACACACACATACTGACTCCTGCACACACACACACACTGACTCCTGCACACACACACTGACTCCTGCACACACACACCGACTCCTGCACACACACACTGACTCCTGCACACACACACCGACTCCTACACACACACACTGACTCCTGCACACCCACACCCTCCTGCACACACACACTGACTCCTGCACACACACACCCCCTCCTGCACACACACACTGACTCCTGCAGGTTGTTTCTGAGTCTGGAGCAGAAACTCGATCATCTGGGGTTTTCAGCAAGCAACACGTTTCAGTTTGACATGATGTCCAGAGTTAATCATGCAACATCTGAACCAGGTGACGTTCAGAGCAGCTGTCATCACACACAGCTTGTAAATCATGCAGGTTGACAAAAAACACACTGCATGGTTTCACTCTGAGTCAGTCAAATTAAAGAAAACACCAAAATAAGAAAAAACTGTTAGTTGACAGGGAGGTGAGGCGGGAGGATGGACAGCAAACCAGAGCAAACATGCCTAAAGGAAACTTACCACCTTTCTTCTTCCTTAGTGTGGCTGAAGAGGTGAAGGAAAAACATTCTTCAGAGCAGGAAACAAATTCAAACCATTTCATGTTGAGTTCATCCAGGTTCACAAAACAGAAATCACATCTGATCCTCTGCAAATGTAAAACCTTCCTGCATCCTTCAGCAGAAACCACAAGTTTACATACACGTCCCCTCTTTGTTGTTCACAGTCTGAAAGTTCATGGTTATTTAGTAATTAATCGAACATGAAACTGCAAAGAACATGAAATCCTACCGAGTGCTTCTAGTTTAGCTTCTGGTGCAAATCTGAAATAAGACAGAACTGACTCACAAATCCCTTTTAGCAGGACAGCAGTTTGTTTGAAATCAACCAAACTGTTAGCAGATTATTATAACATGGAAAAATGTCTTGTTATAAGGGAACTAGTCATTCTATATCAGCCTCTTACTGAAAAGTTACTGTAAATTATTTTGTCTTAAGTGTGTTGAGACATTCGCACCAGAAAGGAGACAGAAATATTTAGTAAGACTTAGTTTTTGCAGTGCATGTATGTAACCCAGCATATGTGATCATTAGCTCCTAAAACTGTGCAGAATAAACAGGTCGTCCTTATCGCCTCCATCTGCTGATGGACGGGAGCAAAATGTGACGCAGGAAACAGAAACATGAAAATATAAATATAAACCAGAGCAGCTGCCTGCAGGACTCATCAGTCAGAGCTGGAAGTTTCACATCAGGAAACTTTAAAATGATAAAACCAACATGAGTTTAACCCTTCCCTCCCTGACTCGTCCTCTGGTCTCCGATCCGCTGACTGTCTGCCGAGTCAGCACGACTCAGCCGACTCAGCGCTTTTCCTCACCACACAGAGATACAACAGGAACAGCTGCAGCAGAACACTGATATCAAGCTTTAGGGGCGCAGAGGTCAAACCACCATGCATAATGGGAACGGGAGATGAGGAGGGAGAGACGAGCATTTTCTTCTTTCATCAAGTCAAAACCAAAGCAAAGCCTCATTCAGCGCTGCAAGGCGGGAAGCTGCAGGTGCTGACAGCTTACCTTTATCCACTAGAGGAAGAGGTGAGGAATGAGGAAGAGGAGCAGAGGAAGGACAGAGGTGCTGTTAGACACTCCCTCACATTTCCAACATCAAGCAGAAAACCGTGAAGCTCTTACCGAGTTCCTCCAGCTCTGACGTCATGGACTTGGAGCGCATGGACAGGGCGGTGGTGGGGGCGCGCTTCGGCGGCGGAGGAGCTGGGAAGAGTCAGAGAGATGAGCAAAAAACAGTTTCATTTTATCTGCGGAGTGACAGACACACGGTTCGGCTCCCTTCACTCTCTCAGAGGCCGAAACGTTTAACGTGGTGGACACTGACTCCGCCCTGAGTCACACGGTGGTGGCAGCATCATGCTGGGGTGCTTTCCTTTAAGGAAGCAGACTCAGATGGCTGGAGCTGATAATCTGATGATTAACTGAATTAACTTTCATCACTTTGCAGATTTTTCCATTTAATCAGTTAAATCTCTTTTATACATTAGAAAAACATTAACAGATCCAGATAAACTAATCATTTAATTCAATTTTAAATAATAAAATAATAATTTTATGACCTATAATGCAGGAACATTGTTCCTTCAGTGAATATTTGATCATTAAGTGATGAATCTGCAGCTGAAAATGTGAAAAGTTCAAACCTTTCTGCTGAGCTGAACATCAGCACATCAAAGGACTGAAGCACCGATTAATATTCAATCAGCTGATTAATAATTGGAAAGAAAAAGGTGCTTAGGAAATTTATTACAGAATCTCAACCAGCCCTTACAAAAAAATCCCATGAAATCACATGTGGGTTTCACATGTGGGAAATGGGAATCACATGTGATCACATGTGAATTTCATGGGATTTTTTGTAAGGGAGAAGTTAAACTGAAAGAATTATTTACAGACAAAAATGTTTTTAAATGCAAAATGTTTGTTTCTCTGTAGTTTTGTCTTCCTTGCTGCTCTGAGTGTGTCGCTCTTTCAACAAATGGATTTTTCAAGTCTGTATTCTGCAGTTAACAATGAATTCATGATTAAATTAGTTGACAATTATTCCAATAATCATGATTAATAGTTTCAGTCTAAGATGCAGTGAAACAAATCAGCTGATGAACTTCAAACTTCTCCAGGTAAAATTTACCACTGTGACATAAAGTCCTGGAGAAACAGAAGTTTCATGAAGTTTCATGAAGTTTCATGAAGTTTCAGGAAGTTTCAGGAGGTTTCAGGAAGTTTCATGAAGTTTCAGGAAGTTTCATGAAGTTTCAGGAGGTTTCATGAAGTTTCAGGAAGTTTCATGAAGTTTCATGAAGTTTCCTGATGAAGTGGGCTCCTACCTTTTTTGCGCGCCGTGTCTTCGGGGTCCAGGTTCCGGCTCACTGTCACCACTTTGATCAGAAGCCGGTTTCCTCCCTGGCGGATCATGTTGACCACCTGCCTGTGACCCACCTTCACCACGTTCTCCTGATTCACCTGCCGAGACAAAACGGGTCACACAAGGTTCATGATCTGAAGGCTCTCAACACAAAAGCAAACAGATTCTCGGCTGGGTTTAGGTCTGGACTTTAATTAGGCCATTCTAACTGATGAATCTGATTAAAATCTCTGGCTGGTCGTCCTGCTGGAAGCTGAACCTTCACACATTTTCTGCAGTTTTAAATGCTTTCAAGTTCTAAACATAGATGTAAAATCGGCGCCTCGGTTTGGTCCAGGTTTAGGGGGAAAGTCTTTACATTTCCTCCTCCCAGGATTTTGTGGTTTTATTTGACCAGGTCATGATTTTCCTGATGTCTCCTAGTTTTCCGGATGCAGTCCTGTTTGTGTATAGATCAGGTTTGAACGTGCTATTGAGTTTGCACCTGTTTTTGTTTGTGCAAACAGTCAGAAGATTAACAGTTTGGGGTGTGAATATCTTCTGAACTCCAGCCCAGAGTCCTCCACTAAACTACGTCTCACACTGTCACTGTGACACAGGAGACCCGCCATCCTCCCGGTTGCTAGGCAACAGTTGCCGTGTGCTACCGCTGGAATAGGGAGTGGTGCTGGGCCTGTCATCCATGTTTCCACGGTTTTTTGGGGGCATCATTAAGTGGGAGTTAATTTGACACAGTGGGTTTTATCAATGAGCAGCTTCTGGGAACCGGGTCGGCCAGGATCCGGTCCCAGAACTTCCGCTGCCGTGTTTTCCCAGCGACTTGCACGGAGGTTGCAGCTCTGCGCCGCGGGCCGCCACCGCTGCTCTATGTGCCTGTAAATAAATTATTTATGGAAACAACGTTTCCACTGTCGTATTTTTAAGAACCATGTGACTTCAGTGGGGCTTAGTGGGGAAGGAGGCGCTCAGGCTGCAGGTGGAGCAGAGCCGCGCTCAGGCTGCAGGTGGAGCAGAGCCACGCTAAGGCTGCAGGTGGAGCAGAGCCACGCTAAGGCTGCAGGTGGAGCAGAGCCACGCTAAGGCTGCAGGTGGAGCAGAGCCACGCTAAGGCTGCAGGTGGAGCAGAGCCACGCTAAGGCTGCAGGTGGAGCAGAGCCTTGCTTTCTGCTGAAAGACGATTAAATAACCGATGATGGACGGCCTCGAAACTCAGAAACTGTGACATCACATGATGACATCATACAACCTGTCAGAGCTGAAGGTGAAGCTTCCAACCGTTTGCTGGTGAAGCTCAAAGAAAAACCGAAAAGCTCAATCAGAAACAGAAATACGACTCCAAACGTTTCACCATTTACTCATTAAAAAGTACAACAAAACGAGTCCATCCACACCGATATCATCGCTTCTATCAGAGCAGGAACGTGTTAACACAAAGCCAAGTCCTGCAAAGGGTCAAAGGTCAAACCCATCTGAAGTTTGTCATTATGTAGAGAGGCAGGTTATCCTTTCCTTCCCCAGAGGAAAACATGGCAGCAGATTCAGCCCAACGTCAGAGCGGGACGCTCAGAGGAACAACCAGAAACACCAAGAGCTCCGTCTCCACAGGTCAAAGGTCAAAGCTGATGACAGTGTGAAACCTTTAGGTACATTTTTAATAGGGTTTAGGTGACTGTCAGAAAAAGACAAAGTGACAACATATGTTTTGTTATCTAAAGGCAGATGGGAGCGTAACCAGAGGAGGACCAAGAACACCGCCTGGCAGAACTCCAAAAGTAACTCCATTCAGTATCAGCAGCATAAAAACAAAAACAAAGCCCATTTTAAATCTGCTCAGGGTTAAAGGCTGTGGGAGAAATGTCTGAATTTAGAGCAGAAATGGATTTTGGTATAAATGAATAAAAATAAGAAAAAGTTAAACTTTTCTGGAAGGTTTTTCTCTCTAAGCAGCTCAGAAATGGGCAATTCAACTCAACAAATGAGACAATCTCAGTTAGCGGCGTAAAGGTCAAAGGTCATGACAGGACCACGTGAAAAACAAAGCATCGGTTTGTTTTGTCCATCAATCGGGTCCAGAACCATCTAAAAACATTATTTTATATTTTTCAGCAGCAGTTCAGAGATTTTACAAAGTTTAGTTTAGATTGAAAGAAAGTAAAATAAGAAGCCACATAAACTTAAAGTTGCTTAAGGTTAAGAGTATTTTATGCATTTAGGTTTTTAGCTTTAAAATTTCTGTTTTCAGGAGGAATTTTGATGGAAATCAGCTAAACTAGAAAACTACGGTTTGGTAAAACAGGCTGGAAGCTAAAACATCCGATGTCTTCTGCTCAGGTCTGAACTCATTGAAGAGTTTCCTCAGTTGGAGGACAGGAAGCTGCAGAAAGTTCTGCTCCAAATGAAACTTTATGTATTGACAGGATATTTACCATCCTGTCTGTTCATATAAAACCACACTCAGCTCTTCAGGTGGCCAGGCTTTGGTGAACATTTATTATTGGTTTTATTAAATAAACTCAAACATCCCAACAAACTGTTCAACTAAAAACTGATGGAAATGTTGAAGAAGTGAAGAGCCAGACATCAGAATGTGAAACCGCTGAAGATGAAACGAGCATCACTTGTAAAACAAGACGAAGGTCTGAGACAGACCTGATTAAAATGCACATGCATGGTCCAAGCTGACTGATTAATTATCCGCCTCATTAGTCATGCCAGTTTGACTTTAACAGCATCAGCTGATTGTCTGCCGCTGATGAATTCATGAATGCAAACAGCTTCTTCAGTGGAGCAGACGGACCAGAAACAACCAGAAATCTGCACCAAAAACGCGTCATCTGCTGCATGAAGCTGAATATCTCAATATTCAGCATTACAATGATGAGGCAATAAAAAAAGCTTGTTTTAATGTTCGTTTACTCAGAGCAACAGATTTGGGCTCTGACCCAGTGGACAGACTGCAAACTGGCGCCCAGTCGGCCGGCGCCGGGTCAAGGTCAGCGGCCGTAATCCCAGCAGCAGCAAACAGCCTGCAGCCCAAGCAGGAAAGTGCTGAGCCTCCAAACGCCTCTTCAGTAAACACTGGATAAACCATGAAAATATATCCTTAAATCAGACAGCCTGCATATGAACTAATATGCAAAACACAAGAAACATAAAAAATAAATCAACCTGTTGGTCCTGGTTTATTCAGATTCCTCTGAATATGAACAAAACTCAGGCATCAGCAAAACGTCACATATTTGTGTTTCTGGTGTCGATCGATTGGTGCATCTAAACTTTGGGTTTAATCAACCCCCTGGTTTTAATCAGATTACAGAAATTCATATAATATCAACAAATCCCTAATTTTTTTGTGCAAACAGAATTTGTGTTTGTCGCTAATTTTCTGCAAAAAATGTCAAAAATGTTGGGTGATGCTACGTCCAACCAGCAGGTGGCAGTATTTCTTACTTCTGCTCCACCACTGCCTTTCCTCATGTCAAGTCATCATCTGTGATTGAAACCAAAATAAAGCTGTTTCATGTTCTTCAAAAATCAAAACTGTTTCTCTCTCGTCTGATTGTTGTTTTTTATCATCTTTTTTCTTCTGTATGTAGATTTTTTAACGACTTCAATCAGGGAAAAAAACACAGCGCCACAAAATCAGTGATCTTGATTACAAAAAAAATCATAAAAAGGATTCAGAAATCCTGAATAAAACCCGTCAGCTTCAGTTTTATTCTGTTCAAAGTCAGATAGTTATGATAATCCCAGAGCCAGAGCAAATGAGGATTTATAGTTTAAAACTAAAGACGGAAACAATCTGTGCAGCTCAGGTTGACAGGAACAGATCAGAGACAGAGAGCTGCGTTCAAGTCGTGAAGATCGAGGTGAGTCCAGAGATCAGTGGCGCGACAGGAAACTCATTTCACTGAGGTTTTATCAAGATCATGAATGTTATTAAAGGGCAGAACACAAGAAAACATAAATCCTCTTAAAAGCAGCTAAAATGTCCATAAATAGTTGTGCATTCGGTAAGTTCTTCTTAAGATGAATAATACTGAACATCTTTTCACATTGATCAGTTTTTCCTGATTACTTCTGAGTGATTTAATTCATGCTAATGTCTGTATAAATGTGACTTTTGTTACTCTGTTGAGAACTAAGGCTGAGTGTGAAACACTGCCACCTGCAGGCGGAGGTTAGCAGTCAATTAAACCCAAAGTTTTTGATTAAAATGATGAAATACTATGAAAAAAACAGGATCTGTTGATTTTGATTTGATTAAATTTAACAGCAAATATAAAAACTGCTTTAATTTGACTTATAAAATAATGTGTCCCTCTGGAGTCTAGAGGGCCACATTTCAGTCGGATCGTTTTACTGCAATGTGAATAAACTCAGAATACAACAGAGGAAGGATCAGCTTTAACTTGGATAAACAGAAGTACTGAGATTTTCTTCTTTTTTGTGAATGACAGCCAGACCTTGTCATGAAAAGCTTCAGCAGAAACGTCAGGATGTGACGTTTCAGACTTTAGGCCTCCCTGTGAGGGCAGCCAGTGCTACTTCACTGCACAACTGACAGTCCGGGGCGTGCAGGGAGTCCTCAGGGAGATGCTGGAGAACACACACACACACACACACACACACACACACACACACACACACACACCCCCACACACACACGCACCCCCCCCTCCCCCCCACACACACACACCTGGAGGCATGGGTAGGCAGATGCATCTGCATGGTACTCAGGTCGCACTTCCCTCTCTTGGCCAAAGTTGTGTGTTATATAAACCAGTAAGTGCTCCACTCCATCTACCTCCAGAGCGAACACACTCACAGAAACACGCAGCTGAAGCTGGATGCATGTGCAGAGAGCAGATCCATGCATGTTGTGTCCCGCCAGCGTGACTTCAGTGAACATCAGTGCATGTTAAACACCACAAGCAAACATCTGCAAACATTTCATCTGTCCAGGTTGGAGCAGACCAGCTGCTCTCTGCAGATTCACACAAAAGAATCAATGTAATGTATTAACATGCCAAAGTCAGTAATATTTTCACAGTTGCATGTTTTCCATTGCAGCAGCAGGAGAAGCTCCTGTTCATTCAGGCTGAAAGAGAGAACGAGACTTTCAGTGGATAACAGGAAGGCTGGACCTTTTTGTCTGTTTGAACTTTCTGCATTTTTAAATATTGCCAACTTCTGGAAGCTGGTCATATTTGGAAAAGTTCATATTATTCCAGAATTCAGCAAGAAGAAATCCTTTTGATAAACCTAAAAAACCTACAGACTGTACAGACTAAAGACAAACCAGCCGCCTGACCTTTTGGCTTCAACACCTCCAGTCCTTCTCATGCTGCAAAAACCCCTTTAGATTTTAAGGCCTGAGAAAGTTTCGCCTGTCCATCATGAGCCTCAGCAGTCGCTGACTCAGAGTCTAAAGCTGTGAAGCCAGTTCTGCAGAAACGACGACTGATCCGCCTGCTGCATTAAGGCTGCCGCTCAGCTCAGCCCTGCATCAGGCATGCATGGGCTGAGGTACAGTAGCTGCTACATCCAAGGATGTTACATTTCTCTGTTGAACTTTGTTCACATAAATAATCATTCTGAATTTCTGTCTCTGTGTTTGTGAGGCGATGAGCAGAAATCAGTTCATATCTGTCGACCGTTGCAGTCAGACGACCGGCACATGTGGCGAACACGTGAGGACGCAGCGTTCACCTGTCAGATCTATCCCCGCTGCTCGTCTGCTGCCGGGCTGGAAGAGGATGACGCTCATCGGATCCGACATGTGGGAGCAGAAACGGCATCTCTGCATCGCCCTGACCTCCACAGAGCGGGACGGCGCCCACCTTCACGGCTCGGCCCGGAGCCTCCGCAGTTCAGCTTTCAGCTTCTGTTTTTGCTTTTTAGCATTTCAGCAGCAGGGGAGCGAAGAGCAAACGTAGGGTTTGTTTACAGCAGGAAGAGCTGTTTTACTGCTGATGCAAACTGTGGTTAGAATATTTACAATATCTGAGCTGCACTTTGACACGTTGCACAAACCATTCCGCTGTGAGACGCATAGAGGAGCTGCAGAGCAGGGGCTGCAGAGCAGGAGCTGCAGAGCAGGGGCTGCAGAGCAGGGGCTGCAGAGCAGGGGCTGCAGAGCAGGGGCTGCAGAGCAGGAGCTGCAGAGCAGGGGCTGCAGAGCAGGGGCTGCAGAGCAGGACTGAGGAACCAAACCTGGAATATTTTACATTCAGAAGCTTTGATCCGTTAAACTCTGCATGTTCTCGCAGACTGTTTTATTGTGCAACAGTAAAACTACACAACCTGCCATTATCTGTTCGCAAACTGAAGAACTTTCTGAGTCCCCAGCAGGTTTAAGGTTCTTCTGAAGGAACCGATGTTCCTCTGTCTCTGCCTGATTATCTAAACCAGGTTCGTTGGTCACAAATGCCGCCAGTCTTTCAGGATTCAGCTCTGTTCAGCCCCGTTTGTGCCAACTTCAAGACGTTTGCCTTGAAAGTCTAGTCCGTTTGTGAAGGTCTGAATGCTAATTGACCTCTGACCTCTGGTCCTCCAAACCTCAGTCTGGGTTTGGTTGAAGTGAAATCTGGTTAGATTTGAATGCATATGTGAGCCAAAAGCAGGAAGTGGACTACAGCACAGGGCATTCTGGGTAAAGGCAACCAAAGCTAACCTAGCCTAGCGCCAGCAGCAGAAATGGCTCCTGGTCTTTAGCCAAAGACTAAAGAGAAATCCTCAACGCTAAAATCCATCTTGTTTCCATGTGGTGCAGAAGGAAGCGGCGCTCAGCTCTCAGGTTTTCCTGCCGTGTCCAGGTTGCTCAGAGGGTTTGTTTGGTTGAGAGAAAAGGAGCCGCAGCAGCTGGAGGTGGAACAGATGTTGGAGTTTTTGTCTAAAATCAAACCGCGTCAACCAGACTATCATGGAAAAGCATCACAATCAAACATTTTCTGTTCTGAAACTGATTTCCTCTAAATTACTTTATTATATTTCATTTAAATGTGTGAAAATTTTGACAAACCAGAGATGCAGTTTAGAGGAACTTTGGTAAATTTGCGAGTTTTCTGTGAATTAGATGAACAAGCTTGAAAAATTGGAGGTTGAAAATTTCACATGAACTTTCTCATGAGAAAATAATGAGGCTGCATGTGAAGCGGCTCCAGGAAGAAGACAGGACATCCCTGTTCCTGTGTTCAGATGTCAAAAACAAAAACATCTCCGTCCATATCTATAATAACATCTTCACAAAAACTCTGAGCTTATTTTTCCTTTTCTTATTTCTTTATATTGACATCCTGTGTTTCTGGGACATTGAAACAGAAATCTGAACTGCATGTAAAGATGAAACTGAGGCTGCAGAGAATCGGCGCTCGCCATGACGTTAGCTTCATGTTTATGTAAAATATGAGCCATGCATGGCTAACTAGCTGCAGGCTGTGCAGCTGTGAGTGCTTCAAACCTCGTCAGGGCTTCCCAAGCCTCCTGAAAGCACGTCAGTCCTGCACATCTCAGCACTTCTCACTTCGTTCTGAAGCCGATCGAATCGCTGATGGAAGAGGAAGGAAATATTGGAGGAGGTTTAAATCTGACTGAGGATGAGCTGCAGATGCAGAAGCAGCCTGCTTCTCCTCATTTGATGCTCCATTTAGCAGAAACACAAAACAAACCAAACTCCAGTTCACCACTGCTCACACACACAACACATGCACCCCCCCACACACACACAAGCACCCCCCCCACACACACACACAAGCACCCCCCCACACACACACACACACACACAAGCACACCCCCCCCACACCCCGGCACAGTTGTTATGGAGCCGTATAAAAAGGCGAGCCCGAAATAGACGACGTGGTTTTCCCGACTAACGTAGCAGCTGTGATACGATCTGCGGCGCAGCGTTACTGACTCACATTCAGCGGCAGCAGCACATTCTGCAAACACTGAAACGCTGCAGCGCTGAAGATTACTTCAAGTCATTTTAATCAACACAAATCCTTACTGCACTACACGATAAAAACCCCAAAGAGATCAAAGCTGCTTACACGACACAGCGCAGTAATCACAGCGACTGCAGGGCGCAGCGTTTGTTTCTGAGCCACATCTGTCCAGATGAACAGTCACTCTCAGGACACGCTTCAGGTCCGGCTCAACGATTTACAGCAGCAGAGCGTCAGCAATGATGAGCTCATTAAAAACCAACAGAACATCTTCAGCCGTGAACAAACACAGAGGAAGATAAAACCAACAGAGACGATTTTAGTTCCTGTTACAATAAAAAACTGTTGCAGGAAGTCGCATTTATTCCTTCCTGGAGGCGACCTGCAGCATCAGATCGACATTTAGATCAACATCCATCCACCCATCCATCATCATCATCATCATCCGTCATCATCATCCATCCATCCATCATCATCATCATCATCCATCCATCCATCCATCCATCCATCCATCATCCATCCACCCATCCATCCATCCATCCATCCATCCATCCATCCATCCTGACATACTTGAGCTCATTGCTACTTGCTTCCTGACCATTTGTAAAGCAGCCAATCCCAGAGCATCATTCATTTTCCATGTTGTTGATTGACCTTCGTAAAGGTCATAAGGTCAGAAGATCAGCAGAGGCTGACAGACCATGTGACCTGGTGACAACTTAGCAACATTGTTGCTACATTTAGCAACTTTTCCAACCACGCCAGCAATTTCTTCCCCCGGTTAAAGTGACCAGTGGAAATCCAACAACATTTTTCAGTTTTATTGAGACGTTGACAGCAACAACATCTGACAAGGATTTTCTTTTTAATCTGCTAAAATCAGAATCGTTCCCTATGTCAGAATTTATTCTACAAATATGTTTCCAGAAAAGCTGAATACAACCTCAAGCGAGAGAAAAAAACGTTTTTTATGAAATTGAGGAAGTTATTTTGAATTTCTATAAAACTTTTCCATTAGTTCAAAAGGTGAATTTAAAAAAATCTGACAGAAACACAGTGAGTGATTTCTCTGTCAGCCTTTCACCACATGGGATCATCATCATGATTAAACAGCGACTTGTTTTCATTTATCTAACTAGAAATCCATATAAATGGATCCATGTTTCGCACCACAGAGAGTCGGCCTGGGAAGTTTTCAGCCTCATTAACGTGACGTGGAGAAATCTCTGAGTAGAAACAGCTTCTCCTGAATCTACAGAGCACAAACTGATGATGCTAACGATGCTAACTGCAGCCTCCAACAGCCAGCTGCAAACACTACAAAAAACTTGGACAACAAATGTTCAAACTTGGCTAAACCTCAGAATAATCCCACATTTCTACAGGCAGGAGAATCTGTCAGCAGATTGTTGTCCTCAGTTTAAAAGATCAGCTCAAATAATGAGGCAAAAGCTACCAAGCTTTGTCTTCAGGAGGCTTACTGTGGATTTAAATCCATCAGTTTTCCTGCAGAAAGGCTCAGCAGACAGCAGGACGTCAGCAGGAAGCCGGCTGTGGAAGCTCCTACCTCGATGAGGAAGTCGCCGGTCCGGAGCCCCGCCTGCCAGGCCACACCGCCCTCATCCACCGACTCCAGGTACTGCAGTGCCGGGAAGGCCGGCGTGGGCGTGAACTCCTCGATGGGCGTGTCGGCTGCAGCACAAAGGGACAGAGGGCAAGGTCAGAGGTCAACCTAATCCTGAGCCATGGTGAAATCTGGAAACACCAGATTCACTTGTTTCTACAGCAACCAGCTAATTCAACTGAGTCTTAAATGTGTTTCAATAAGATTAGAGGTTTTTATTCCCATAAATTGAGTATTTATTTAAAATCCAGCAGATTAGAGATTAAAAACTTCAGACAGATTAGGTCTAGTTTTCTGCTGCTGTAAATATTCTGCTAATGAATCAGATCTAAAGGTTTCATCACACTGAAGAGAAACTCCCACCCTGCCAGGATCGGCCCGTTTGCAGGGATTCCTCCAAGTCAGAGAAAATTTACTGAAGATTTTTTTCAGGATTGTTATTATTTTAATGCATGAACAACTGAGTTAAGAAAAACAGCTTCAACTTTTCTTCTTTGGCTCTCCTGGTTCTGGTAAAAAACCAGAGGTGCCATGCAGCAGCTTTTAGATGCATCTAGTCCTGGAGAAGCAGGGATGGATCTAAAGGATGGTGGTTCAGTGAGTGCAGATAAATCTGCACTGATTTATTTGGTTTATTTCATCCCATTAATGCAGATATTCAGTCAGATTAAACTTGTTTTTGTCCTCTGCAGTTAGCAGAGAGGCAGCAGTTCCTTCCTGTTGCTTCTGTCTCTTTCTAACAGGATTGAGAGGAATGTTGAGGAAACGTCATTTAAAGTCTATTCAATTGGCCCAAAGTTCTACTGAACTGCTTTTCACTCATTATTTCTTTTGCATGTTACATGAACTATTCATATTTATTATTGAGTTAATGAAATAAAACAATAATATCAAAAAAAGCTTGTAATCAGCCGTCTGTCTGAATAAAAGCAGAGAATTAACAAACTGTTAAGCACCAGGTGAAACGGTTGGTCTGATTTCTGAGTAACGTGGTTCTCAAGCCGTGGCTCCATAAACGACTCGATTCTGAACATCTGGACTCTCCCAGCATCTCCAAACCAGCAAAGTCCAAACCAGGACTCCAGCAAAACTCTGAACGCTTTGAGAAGATGAAATACGTGACTTTAAGAGGCCAGTAGTCCTGATGTGAGTCCAGTAACATCCTGCTGGGTGGAACCGGCCTCCAGCCCAGGCCTCCCTCTCCCCCCTTCACTCGCCCGCTCTCGGAGAGGTTAAAGAATCCTGCAGCTGGGAGAAACCAGTGGTGACAAGTGACACTTCCTATAACTCACCGCCTTACTGGGAGACACACACTGCGAGCGCAGCCCAAGATCTCATGGGAGCTTCTTAACACAGTTGTGATGTTTCTGCGTGTGTGTGTGTGTGTGAGAGAGAGAGAGGAGGGCAGTAATGCAGAGCGAAGAACACGATGTGAGCCTATGTGACAGCTCCAGCATCAGGGCATGTTTGTGTGCTTGCGTTCGGCCCAGTAAGCGGCTCCGCTGCTCCAGGGTGGGAGTCAGTGTGTGTCACACGGACTGGAACATTCCTCTGGTTTCACTAAGCAAATCCCCGTTTCCCTCTGCTAAAAAACATCCACAACAAACAAAACACAACCTCTTGACAGAATCGAAGAGGCGGCGGCGACCAATCGAACGCCGTGGCACGGGAGTGGAACGCAACGTGGATTATGACACAGTGAGAATCGCCGTAGAAACCAACGCAGCAGCAGCAGCAGCAGCAGCAGCTCCATCCAGCTATTTTTAGAGCCCGTCTCAGCCTGCTGGAGCCTCAACCCGCCTGGATGTGCCTCTCGTATCACAACAAGCACTGAGGAGCTGGGGGCTGAGAGGACGGGGACGGTGGACAGGGACGTGTCAAACGTGTCCGGAGGAGCTGCATGCCAGCAGTTCTTCTCTGTGCTGATGTCAGAGCTGCTTCACCACCACATGGGCGGTGGTTCTGGTTTAGGAACCCACTGATATCTGATACTTTATCTATATCTGCCAACCAACCAGACTGCTGACTTTGCTTCCTTACTTTAGTCAAAACCCCACAATCCTGCATCACATGACCAGACATGACATTATGCCCCTTTCAGCATAAAAATGAACATTTTTACTGAAAAATCTGCATTTTTACCGACATAAAAATATGTTGTTGATACCGGCACAGTTTTACGTATCAGACTGACACAGATACACATTCCTGACATTCCTGGTGCTGATGCTCATAATATTGTGTCTTCCTAGTTTGTTTGCTCTGAAGTGTCAGATTTACATCACATCATGCAGAAACAGAGAAACTGGAAAGTAATCAGCTAAAATCTTCAGAGTGATTCACTGCTTTAGCATGTTGGTCAAGCTCAGCACCAGCTGTGTGCATAAAAGACAGAAAAGTCATTTAATGAGTTAACATATGAGCAGCAGTTTGAAAACGTGGCAGCCAAGCATGCAATGATGCTGCAGCGTCACATGCTTCTCCTTCTTGTGCTCCAATTGTTTGATTTTACAAGAAGACGATGAGATGCACTAAAGATGAACCGGTTTAATAAAAGCATTAGTTTGTGATTTGGGTCAGAACTTTTCTCAGGTTTGAAAGTAGATGAAGGGACATAAATTACAGCAGCATTTATTTTAGTAATCATTCATTCTATAATTATTTTAACGATTAATCAGTTAATCAGGTTAAAAAAGTGGAGCATTCTGCATCTTTTTCATTCACTCACTCAAGTCTTTGTTTAGAAATAGATTTAAAACATATAGATAAATTATTTTTTAAGATAATAAACATAATAACAGCATTTCTTTGGTGAATGTTTTATCATTTTCAGCATCTGCAGGTAGATAAAAGTGAACTCATTGCTCAATACATCTGGGGCTGATCTGCTGAGGATTAACAAACATTCTGATAATTTTCTATACAATTAATAACTGGATAGAAAACTGAGCTTAACGGGAGATTTTATTTACAGGATTTGAAGCAGGTGAAGCTAAAACTGAGACTTGCGGAGTTCTGGAACAGATTAAAATACTTGTTTTATTTTCAAAATGTTTATATTTTGTACAGTTTCACCTTCATTACTGCTTTTGTGTTGGTCCTGCAGTAAATGGCCTTTTTGGAGTCGGTTTGCTCGGTTAACCATGAACCGATTACGATTATTTCAATAATCGATTCATCATAGCTTTCAGCCATTAGCTTCTGAAAGCCAATCGTTGACCTTGGAAGTTCTAACTCTTTCAGGTGAGATTGTTTCTTAGTGCAGCCCTGAACGCACAGCCACGCACACCGATGGATTCTGCGGGTCACATTCACGGTGCTGTGAAGTTATTTACGGACACAAACTGAGGCTCATGGCGCTTTTTATTGAATGCATTCTGCCGTAAAACAGCCAAGATGCATGGAGGAACGTGCAGGTCAGGTGTGAATGTTGCTGCTGATGTCAGAGTCCAGAGGAGTTTCAGGCGTTTCGCTCTAATGCCAGCAGCTGTGGAGGGTCAGGAAGCATCCAGACGTGCCTGACACACATGGCAACACATCCAGCTGATGTGCAGCGCCGCATTCAAGCTGTTTCTATTCTAATGCATAAACAGCCCGACATGCACACAATTCGGCTCATAATCTGGGTTTCAACGCACGCAGCAGCTGTGGCATGAAGTTATTTGTTGGTATAAATAGAATTTGGCATTTAACTAAATCTGGCACAAACAAACACGCACAGAGATGAATCCTTGACAAAAGCAGCCATAAATGAGAGAATCTCCTACCTTTGGCCCCGCGCAGGACGAAGCCGAAGCCCTCATTCTCCTTCTTCTGGAGCACCACCGTCTTCTCATCCACCACGCAGTCACTGTGGAGCAGATGCCGAGCAGAGCGCCCGTTAGCACAGCCCATCATCCGCAGCATAGCCACGGACGCCCTGCCCGAGTGGAGGTTCATGCTGCTGGAGGAGAGCTAGTCCGGCCGGGGCAGGGCAGGGCAGGGCAGGGCGGCCCCCGCCCCTCCACCACCACCTCCACCGCCTCCTCCTCCTCTGGCTCTAGCAGCCCGAGCGGCCGCGGCCCCGGCAGCCCTGCGACAGCATCTCCGGGAGAAAAGACGAGCCACAAGATAAGAAGGAAGAAAAATAAAGTGAAGAAGAAACGACGGTGATGGCTGCAGCCGCTGAGTCTGGAGCGGAATCTGCCGCGCGGTTACCGCTGCCGCTCCTGCCGCTGCTGCGGAGGAACCGAGCGGCGGTGCGGCAGTGCGGCGCCTTGGAGGAGACGCGACATGAGCCTGGAGGTTGAAGGCGGCTCAGCGGCTCATGGTGAGGCGGGGAGGAAGGCTGCGGCTCGACGGGAAGGCGGGCAGGGAAGGAGGGAGGGAGGAGAAGCGGCGCGGAGCGGAGCGGCGTCGGCTGGAGAGCTCCGCAATGAGAAACCACAGCAACAGACTCAGCGGAGAGATAAGCGGAGTGGGAGAGGGTGGGTGACAGCACAGTCATTTAAAAAGTGTCTCTGTCTGCCTGAGAATAAAGCTGCGGATCAGTTTGTTTACATTACAGCCTTTAACTAGGACACAAAAATCTGAAAATCCTACAGGAAACAATAAAGAGGACTGAAAATAGTTTTAAAATGTTTTATTGCTATTATAATTTCAAACCCTCACCAGTCATCTCTATCACATCTGGAGTTCCCCAGGGATCTGACCAAGGGTCCATTTATAATCCTCTCTCTTCCCATCAAGTTGTTAAGAAGCAAAATTAGAAAATCATTAAAAAGTTCATTTATTTTAGCAAATCAATTGTAAAACGGAGACATTGTTCTGTTATTCTAACATGTGATTATTATGACTTACAGCTAGATAAACAGAGGAAGTTCTGATATTGAACAAAAAGGGACTTTAATGCAGAAATGTCAGATTGTTCCTCAATGATCACAGCTTCTGTCTTGACAGTAAGTCAGAGATGACATGTGCATTCTGTAAGGATAGTGGGCCATAAAGAAGCTCACAAATACAGGCACATTATTAGAAAGTTGAGTGGAAGGAGGAAATTGTTGCAGCCTTGAGAGGAGTGTGAAGCAATTTCTATTGTCTTTAAGCAACGTCGGCCTCCATGACGCAAACATGGCCATATGTCTGCATTTAATCTGCATTTTCATCTGATATTATCACCAGATTAACTTAAGAAGCACATTTGTATTTTGAGATTGACTTGTTCCCAATAAATTACTGAGGTAAATACATCTTTAATGATATTTTCATTTATTGAGATACATCTGTAAAATGCTAGCAATTAGCTTCACTTCCAGCAGAGCATAATCTGTAATTCAGGAATGTTTGGGATGTTTGCATCCTCAAAAGCTTCAGTTTAAGACTTTGCTTGTCAACAAATCCTTTAAGTCCTTTTATCATCAGCGACAGAGCAGATAAAACCGTAATCATGGGTTTGTGAAGACGTAAACATGGCTGTGTGTTCATGCGATGTGTGAGCAGCAGCTGTGGCGCTGGAGCCTCCGCTGTTGCAGCTGCAGCTGTTTATGAGGAATCCTCCATAAGGTGATGAAGCAGCAGCGTCTCCAGAGCAGCTCAGGGAGCCTGGTAGGTCTGACTCAGCTTTACGCTGCCGTGCCTCACATCCTTTCTCTGAATTCTCTTAGTTCACGTCCTGCTAACCTCCCTCCTGCTAACTTGCCATTTCTGGAACACACATGCGGGAAAAAATGGTGCAATTTGGCTCTGGAGACGTCCGGACCAAAGGTTAAGTTTGCTTTTATGACTTAGGGTGACTGCTGTAAGGGTGCCTCGTTCATCTTCTCCCAGGATGAACAGACACGTGGGATAAGAGGGAGAAAAGACAGAGACAGAGGAATGAAGGAGGAGAAAGAGCGGCGACCGCCATCCTAGCAACTGTTCCCTTAGCAACGCAATCTGTGTAGAAAGGAAGGAGGACAGCGATGCTGATATACTGAAGGTTACCTCACAGCATTCCCTCACACACACACTCACACTCTGTGCTAATCTGAAATCTGGCCTCTCTGTCAGGCCAGCAGCCTGAAAGCTGATCCAACGTGTCATGTTGTTCAGCAACAAGCGGGGAGGGCCAGCAGGCTGCAAATAGAGCTGAGCGTGCAGCCTGCATGGGAAATGTGAAGCCTCTCATTGTGCGCTCCACCGTGGGAGTCTGCACGGTATTTATAGCGGCTCTCTGAGCTGCATGGTCACATTTTCATCCCTCCACATCAGGAATCTGGAGATCCGGAGGTGAGTTATTCATCTCCCTCCTTACATCACCCGGCGCATGAGAAGAAAGCCTGAAAATCAGCCTTTCATTGTGACCCGTTAATGGCGTTCTGCAGAGTACTCTCAGTGGCGGCTTCCTTCCCGCCGGCTGCATCCATTTGTGCCTGGTGACTGAGCAACGCCGCCGCCGCCATCATCAGCGTTTTATTCTGGACCGCTCAGGGAGCTAATGCAGTGCGGATGGAGGTCCACATCTGGAGTCCAGCCAGCACCACAGCAACATTCTGCCAACTAGGAGACTTCCTGCATCGATAAGCATCAAACGCTCGGCGCGAGAAAACTCGTTTCTCCTGCAACGCTGAAAACAAAATTAGTCCCGTTTTCCTTCTTCCAAGAAAGTTTTAGACAACCTGCACTTCCCTTTGGGAATCTCCCGGCTTTTAAGTTTTTATTCCTGCTGCAAAAAGCTTGAACTGCTTTTGCTGAACTGCTCTTTTTAAAATTTGTTCAAAGATTTTCAATTATCTTTGGGTCAGGAGGCTGGACAGAAAACCTGGCAAACAAACGTCTGAAGGCAAACTGAGAGGCTCCGTTAAAGACCATACAAAGAATCCATCCATCCATCTTCCTGCACCCTTGTCCCTTATGGGGTCGGGAGGTGCTGGTGCCTCTCCAGCTATCGTTTCGGGTGAGAGGCGGGGTCACCTGGACAGGGACAGGTCACCTGGACAGGTCACCTGGACAGGTCACCTGGACAGGTCACCAGTCTGTCGCAGGGCAGCACAGAGACACACAGGACAAACAACCATCCACACACACACACACTCACACCTAGGGACAATTTAGAGGCCAATTAACCTGACAGTCATGTTTTTGGACTGTGGGAGGAAGCCGGAGTACCCAGAGAGAACCCACCATGCACAGGGAGAACATGGAGACTCCATGCAGAAAGACCGGGAATCGAACCCAGAACCTTCTTGCTGCAAGGCAGCAGCTCTACCAGCTGCACCACTGGGCAGCCCACATGTAAACATGAAAACATGGACATGTCCTGATGAAGACGTCTCTCTCTGTCTTCTGACCTGTTTCAGCACAAAGTGCACAGTTCAAGTGCATTAGTCAGGATTACGGGCTGCTGTCAGTGATCGATCGCGTCTACCTGCAGGTCTGGTTTCGTCTGTGTGCAACCTGCTGCCTGCCCACACACACACCCACACACCCCCCCACACCCACTCACACACTCACCCCCCCACATACTCAGAAGGAGATGAATTCCTCCTTCCTTCCCCGCTGGCAGCTAAAAAACACACACATGCATCTTTAAAGAGGAAAGAAAAGCTCGACAGGAGAACCACAGCGTTCCATAAAAAGAAGGAAAAAACCTGAGCAGAAAGAAAATAACAGCCATTAGGGATGTTTGCTCCTTCAAGGAAAAACCCCTGAAACCTTTGGACCTGGAACGTCGCAGAACCTTGAGTCTGCGTCATGCTCCGCTTCTGGCCGAGCAGCTTCAGCCCTGCTGTGTGATGCACAGCAGAAAAGCTTCACCTTGACCCACATGGATGAGTCGGAGCTCCGGACTCGGAGTCCTGCCAAAGGACATCCAGTAGAGTAACGAGGAAACGGCGCCACCCCGTTAACGCATCATCCAAATCATCTCTCTGGGTCTGACGGTTCTTTAAAGGCCGTTAGAGCCAAGCTTTAAAAATAAATCTAGATGATAAAATCACTTCATGAAGGTTAGAAAAACATCTGCACTCACACTTAGAGTTAGATCAATCTGTTTTTAGTGTCTGAAACTGAAACTTAAAGAGTTTTTTTCCTGAGAGGTTTGAATCGGTCTTGGTCCAGAAATGGTTCTGGATTCTGCTTTCGGAAGAAAATAAGAATTACAGGCATTTTTCACACCTGTGATTCCTTTAGTCAGTTTATGAGTTTGTTAACTTGTAACTTTTTACAGTTTCTTGTGGTTCAGTTTCTTTCCACCAGCACAGGTAGTTAAAACATTAGTCATGCTAACCATTAGGCAGTAATCAGAAACAACAACATGTTATTTAGTGATGCTAATGCTAGGTGCTAAGTGACCAGTGTTCCCTGCTGTGGTCAGTTAGGAAAATCAGCAACTATGAAACGGAAACCATGAGTGAAAGGTCAGATCTGCAGAATCACTTCCTGAAGCATGAACTGTTCATGTCGCAGTGTGATGACAAATTTAAGCCTCTTGGGGGCGATGTTCTTTTTTAGCACCACATGTTGAAATCAGCAAGTTACACTTAGCTTCTGCTAAACACCAGGTTGGCATAGCGCTTCAGGGTTAGCGCTTCAGGTTAGCGCTTCAGGGTTAGCGATTTACTGTCAGCCACATCCTAAAAGCGGTTTCTGCAGAGAAGCACCCACTCAGCACCGGTTCTGGTTCTAATGCAGGACTCTTCCTGTTTAAACAACAATCACCAAATCATCCCACTGTCGCCAGGTGTATTAAAGCGGACCTGACAGCAGAGGAGAGCACACCTCAGCGCCGCTGCGTGTCGGTGTCAGCAGCCATCACAGCAAACCGTTCACTCACAGAACCCGGTCAGAACCGACATTTCAGCCAATTTCCTTGTTTTGAGGAGAGAAAACGTGAATGAAGGCTGACGGAGACGAATCGGCGGCGTTCAGGCTCACCTGGAGGCGTCGAAGCTGTCGTACGAGCCCACGGTGTAATGTCTGAAGAGTTTCCGCCTGTCGGCCCGGTCCGCTCGGGAATCTGAGGAAGAGCCCAGCAGAACCACATCAGAACCACATCAGTCTACTTCCTGTCTGCTTACAGGAAACATGTGGAAATGCCTGCAGTAAAAAGGAAGTAGCAACACGCTAGCAGGTTTAACGCCACTGAGCTTTAAACGGAACCAGAAGACGGTTTCAGAACTGGACCGGGTCTGGAGACACGACTGAGTCTCCAGTCTGTCCCTCAGGGACAAACGGACGGCGCTTTCAGACCATAGAACAAGGAAGAAGAACCATCCAACGCATCCATCCATCATCCATCCATCCATCCATCCATCCATCCATCATCCATCCATCCATCCATCCATCCATCCATCCATCCATCCATCCATCCATCCATCCATCCATCCATCCATCCATCCATCCATCCATCCATCCATCCATCCATCCATCCACCCATCCATCAACCCATCCATCCACCCACCCACCCATTGACCCCACCAGCTGTGGGTGTAAACCCAGAGCAGTTTTCCTCCCGGCTGAAGGTCGTCTCAGGGTCGGAGCTGACCAGGTCGGTGCATCAGGCCCAGAGGAAGAGGAAACAGCAGACTGACATGGAGGAGCTGATTCTTAGTGGCGCCCCCTAAAGGCAGCAGGTGGAACATGAAGATGCTGTTTTTCTTTTATCTGGTTTTCTGTCTGTGAAACTTTAACATTTTGACGTCATGATGTGTAAACAACGTCGTTGGTTGGATCCTCGTTTGTTTGTCAGATTAATCTTCATCTTCCTCCCTCTTCTCATGTTCTGTCACACCAGCTGTCAGTGGTTCACAGAGACGGCGGCTAAGGTCATCGCAGCAGGAAGGCCTTCCTCCTCTCCCTGGTTCTGTTTCAGGTCCGATCGCGTCGGATCAGACAGGATTACCAGCTTTTCTCTTTCTCTGTTTTACTGAGAGGAAAGAATCGCTCGGTGTCAGCGATGAGGAGCGAGGAGGGGATCCGACGTCCATAGCAACGGTCAGCTGGTTTCTATGGTCACAGATCAACAGGGACGCAGCAGCCATGTGTCTCAGCAGAACACAGAGTACTCGCGTTTGTGTGAAAACATGTGCGTCTGCACCGTCTGTGGTTGTATCACCGTCCTGTCAGCTGTGTGTGTGTGTGTGTGAATGATTCTGCTCTGGGTTCCTTCCAGGCCCGTTTTAACCCCCGTTTTCCTGCCTATTTCAGTCTCGTTGTGTCTTTGAGCTCGGGGGAAAGACGTGAGAATGAGACGGGGGAATTAGAGCAGCACGTGTGCGTGTGTGTGTGTGTGTGTGTGTGTGTGTGTGCGCAGCACGATGTGCTGCAGCTGGATGTGCTGCAGCTGGATGTGCTGCAGCTCGATGTTCACCAGCTCATCTGTAACATCAGTTACATCAGCAGGTTTTTTTTAGTTCCATGGATGTGGTGCTGAAATTTAGGTTTAAATACAATCATGCTAACGCTGGATGCTGGTCGCCATCTTTGTAGTTTGGATTATTTCAGATGTTTGACAAAGCTCAGTTCTGGTTGCAACTGCAGCAGGAACCAGACGCAGGAACCGGACGCAGGAACCGGACGCAGGAACCAGACGACCCGCCTCCTTTAGGATGAGGTGAGAACATGAAGCCAAAATGGACGCCAACCTCAGGCCAAAAATCTCTGATATGGTCTTAAGTTTGTTTTTGCAGGTGAACGAAGAACAAAACGAGGCTGAAAAGGTTTCAGTTCCCAAACATCTTCATGTCAGAGTGGAGGCGTTCAGGAAACTGTCACTACAGACAGAAACAGAAACTAACATTCTGCAGGAATGGATTCTGGAGCGACTCACCAAAGAACGTTTCATCTGATCTCTGGAACGAGACGCAAACTCTGGATCTGACTGGAGTCCATAAATGTGAAAAAAATAGTGTTTACTGCAGAGAGAATCTAAGGAAAACTATGTGAAAGTTCAACATGAAGATAATTTAAAGATTCAAGAAACACCTCAAAAGCTCAGATCTGGACCTGAAACGATTAATCCGACGAACCAATTATGGAAATAATCGTCAACTAACTTAATCATCCATTAATTAACTGAAGGATCTAAACTCAAAAAAGGCAATAGGGTGAAAAAACAAGAGCAGCCAAAACTGTAAAAATACATTTTGCATTTGAGTAAAAAAAAACGTATCTGTAGATTTGTTCTCCTCCTTTGGCTTCATAAAACTCAAATTCTGTTAAAACATCTTTTTGCTATCAAGTTATTAAATGTAAAATGACCCATCAGGTCAGTGCGACGCTGAGCTTTTCTCAGGTTCATGTTAGAAGCATTTCTAGCTGCAGCCTTTGTGATGCAGGAAGCATTGCTGTCATTACATTTAGAAGTAAAATGTTCAGAATAGGGCTGCCCAGTGGTGCAGCTGGTAGAGCTGCTGCCTTGCAGCAAGAAGGTTCTGGGTTCGATTCCCGGCCCCGGTCTTTCTGCATGGAGTCTCCATGTTCTCCCTGTGCATGGTGGGTTCTCTCCGGGTACTCCGGCTTCCTCCCACAGTCCAAAAACATGACTGTCAGGTTAATTGGCCTCTCTAAATTGTCCCTAGGTGTGAGTGTGTGTGTGGATGGTTGTTTGTCTTGTGTGTCTCTGTGTTGCCCTGCGACAGACTGGCGACCTCCAAGGTGACCTGTCCAGGCGACCTGTTCAGGTGACCTGTCCAGGTGACCTGTCCAGGGTGACCTGTCCAGGGTGACCTGTCCAGGCGACCTGTCAGGTGACCCCGCCTCTCGCCTGAAACGATAGCTGGAGAGGCACCAGCACCTCCTGACCCCAGTAAGGGACAAGGATGCAGGAAAATGGACGGATGTTCAGAATCCTCACATGATGCAGATTAAACCAGGGATGTGGATGTTAGCGGGAGATGATATTCCTGCCAAAACGACGAAACGAAGAACACAAACCTTTCCCAGTCTGAACTGGGATCTGACCCAGTTTCTGCTGCTAAACCAGTTCTTGCTTTGGGTTTTAGAAAAGATCATCTCAGATTTCCAAACAGTTCAACCGAGCTCAGTCCAGCCCAAGCTGGAGAAATATTCTCTCTTCTCCCAGCAGCTGCAGACTTTCCTCTGGAAGGAAATAAAAGCAAGACGACAGGAGTCCAGTCCGCAAGTCCTCGGTCTGCAGGTCCCCAGTCTGCAGGTCCTCGGTCTGCAGGTCCTCGGTCTGCAGGTCCCCAGTCTGCAGGTCCCCGGTCTGCAGGTCCCCGGTCTGCAGGTCCCCGGTCTGCAGGTCCCGGTCTGCAGGTCCTTGGTCTGCAAGTCCCCGGTCTGCAAGTCCGGTCCGCAGGTCCAGCCTCTCCTCCAGAGAGGAAATGCTTCCTTCAGATGTCAAGCTGCCTCCTGTGGCTGCTGCTCTAAAATAATCTAACAGATGAAACCGATGAATGTAAATCTGCTGTTTCTGGTGCAGGTTGGATGCTAACCTGACGTTAAACTGAGTTCTTCTTCTTCTTCTGTGGAAGCTGCGTGTTTCCAGGCCTCTGAGTGGAACCCAGGTCCAACTGGAGCATGTGTAAGCGAGCCTTAATCCGCCTGCATCACTTCTATTCAATTAGACGGATTAGAGGCTAAACGCCTTTAAATCATTGTGTGTGAATTTCTGTGAAAGGAAAGTAAAATAAAACTCCAGAAACATTAGAAATATGAATCTGGAAGCATGTTGGCGTCAGATGGAGCTGCCGTTTCCACCAGCTCTCACTGACGCTCAGTCCTCACTGCAGACGGAGCACAAAGGGACTTCATTCCTCCTGATGAATAAATGATGATGTAGGCATTGAATAATTACGCGACTCACTGGCAGCTTTAAATGTTTCAATATTTCTTCTGCAATCGGCTCGTTTCCCTGGATTATGTGAAGCCCGCGTAGCGAGGGAAGCCGCCATTAAAGGCTCAGATTGGCATGTTGCCCCTCCGCTGTGTGACTCTGCGGTCCAGAGTCGGATCGGGTCGGGTCGCTGCTGGAGGGTGTCCGGGTCGGTCCGCCGCAGGGAGATCCTGCTGCTTCTCTTTACGGCCCTGCTGCCTGAGCAGATCTATAGCAACACTCAAACCCCAGAGGAAAAACGCTCCAAAACAGGAGAGAGCTGGCAACGAAGACAGACGAGGATCAGGATCTGATCCGAAGAAAGTCAGAACCATCCGACTGCCTCAGGCCTCCTCTGGTTCAGCCACAGGCTGCCGCCATGTTTGCTCTGATGTCCTGAAGACCAAACCGTTTGAAACCATAAACCGTCAGATGTTCTGGATCTTCGTTCTGCTGAAAAACCCAATGATGAGCCGATGTTACCAAGAATGTCCTGGATTTCCTGGGATTCCCACAGGAACAAAGCAATCTGCCCCACAGCATCACACATCCTCCACCGTACCTGACAGCGGTCATCAGCTGAAAACCACCTGCAGTGAATAATAAGATTTTATTTTTCTATTACTTGGCTTGACATGAAGCAAAAAGGAAGAAATTCTGTTGTTCCAGTTTATGTTTGTGATGGTAGGAAACAAGGTTTTTTCTGTTGCATAATGGTTGTTATAGAGTATGTTCTCTGGTGTTTCCCATGTTGAAGAGAAATGGATCTATGGAAGCAGGAAAATAAAAGCCTCGGAGTTTTACTGTCAATTATGATGCTGCAGTAAAAAAGGAATTTATCTGAATCTATAGAAAATCACAATCATCCATCTATATTATCCTCGATCAACTGCTTTACGGCTGCATGCCGCAGCACAACGCACACCCGCACACACACCCCCCCGCACACACACACAGCTGACCCGTGGGTTCGGCTGAAGCCGCCTCTGAATGGCTCTCTGCAGGAATCCATACTGTGCTCCCATTTCTGACAGGCTTTTCTTTGCAGGCAGACCTGGGGGCAGCTTGGCCGCGGCGCCGCATGAGGGAGGCTTTCCCGCGCCAACAGCCTTGGGTTAAACTTTAAAGTGAGCCACACAGACGAAGGCAAACAGCCAGAGCGATGGAGCAACAGCCCCGGAACATGGCTGGCATCACAGAGCTGATGGATGTCCGCCTTGTGCTAATCTCAATAATTAAACAAAGCAGGAAAACAGACAGAGAGACAGAAGACATCTCAAACGTCTCCTGTAGATTTTCAGTCAGGATTTACAGCACAAAGCGGACGTAAGGACGGGGCTGACGGGGGACGGAGCATGTCGTAATATGTTCATTAGCAGCACCCATAGGAAATAAGAGCACAGCTGAGTTAGCAGGGCAATGTAGCGCTAAGCTCGGCACACGGCAGCCTGGGGGACACGGGAGAGACGGGAAGACAGAGAGGAGGACACACATGCAGCTGAAACAGGAGCCACGTGCCGTCACACACAAAACGCTTTTATGGGATCTAATTAAGTCGTTAAGATGTTTGATTAGGAAGTTAATGTTCACAAATGAGTTCTGAGTGTTCAACTCCAGCTCGGCGTAAATCTCTCTGACAGACAGAAATTTTAAAGGAACGTTCCAGAAAAGCACCAAAGCAGTCAGGAAACGAGCTGATGTGGACCAGGGAGAACCGGTGGGATCCGGAGGGAACCGGTGGGATCCGGAGGGAACTGGGGAGAACCGGTGGGATCCAGAGGGAACCGGTGGGAACCGGGGAGAATCGGTGGGAACCGGGGAGGACTGGGGAGAACCGGTGAGAACCGGTGGGAACTGGAGGGAACCGGTGGGTCACACCTTTTCTTCCTCAAGGTCGTGGCCTCAGCCAGCCGCCTGCCGCATGTCACACACCAATCACGCTTTGAGAAGAAAAACAAACAGCTTGAGGTTTTTTATTTGGCCTCTAAATCCTCTACATCTCTCTGAAATCGAGTTTTTGGGAAAGGGTCCAACTCTTGGCACCCCCACCTCACACTTCCAGGGTTAGCATCTGCTGCTAACATCTTGGTGCCTTGAGGCGTCTGGTGGAGTCCATGCATCAACGGGTCAGGAGTTACCGCTTTCATTCCCACTCATGAAAACCTGCAGCTCATTTATGAACAGAAATCCACAGAGAAAAATCTGAATGACGGCTCTGAACTGGAACCAGCAGACCGGACCCCCGACCCGCCCAGCCGATGCTACTCACAGGTCCGTTCCTCGGTGGCCTTGGCCGGGACTTCCTCCACGCAGTCGGCCGGAAACCAGCCCACCTGGCCGCGGGCGCTGCCCTCCCAGAACCCCCCCTCTCCGATGCTCAGAACTGGGAGGAAAAAGATCAGTTTTACTTAGAAATTAAAAACTTCATGCAAACAGTAAAGTTCAAAATATGAAGTTCCAGCAAGGAGGTTGAAGTTAAGTCAAGTTTATTTCCCCTTTTTGTCGTAATATCACTACATATTGTGAAATGCCATCTTCAGAATCATCAGCTCTGAAGGTCAATGTGTCAGTTAATATTAATGAGAAGCAACTTTAACCAGGCAGGATTTGACCCGTTTAAAGGAACTCAGAGTTCCAGCTGCTTTTATGGACGTTTGTCCAGATCCATTGTGGGGTTTGTGTCAGTTTGGAAAAACCAAATAAATCATTAAATTAGGGGCTGCCCAATGGCACAGTTGCCTTGCAGCAAGAAGGTTCTGGGTTCGATTCCCGGTCTTTCTGCATGGAGTCTCCATGTTCTCCCTGTGCATGGTGGGTTCTCTCTGGGTACTCCGGCTTCTTCCCACAGTCCAAAAACATGACTGTCAGGTTAATTGGCCTCTAAATTGTCCCTAGGTGTGAGTGTGTGTGTGGATGGTTGTTTGTCCTGTGTGTCTCTGTGTTGCCCTGCGACAGACTGGCGACCTCCAGGTGACCTGTCCAGGTGACCTGTCCAGGCGACCTGTCCAGGTGACCTGTCCAGGCGACCTGTCCAGGGTGACCTCTCACCCGAAACGATGGCTGGAGAGGCACCAGCACCTCCTGACCCCAGTAAGGGACAAGGGTGAAGGAAAATGGATGGATGGATCATTAAATTACCTAAATTAAAACACTTTTCTAATTTTATTTAACTTCATGTCACAGTAGACATATTTAATAAATAATGAACAGCCTGTTTTCCTGACATTAACTTCATTACTCTGATTCTTCACCTTTTAACAGAATCATGAGACTCAGCTCATAACGCTGAGAATTTAAAGGTCAGAGGTTAATCTGAAAGATGTTTTTAAATCTTAATGCATGGATGGAAATCTTCATCCTTTGGCTTAGCAGGACCAGGTCTTAGTGGAGCCAGATAAGATTCATCTCTCATGCTGTGAATCTCTGCTCTGCTCTCTGCAAAGTCCTCAGACATTTCTGTAACTGGAATTAAATAACAAACCAACGCTCCTATCTGAAGGTTTTGTCTCTTCACACATTTCTGTTCCCCATTTTTCCAGTTTTTAAGGATAAGCTCCGTCAGCTTCTCTCTGCAACCTTCACAGGAATAAAGTAATATCTTTATCCTGCATCCAAAATTTATCTCAAGTTGTGAGAACTAAATTTAAAACTCCTTTTTACGTCCAAACGGATCTTTATTTCTAAACTCATATTGTTCTTTTCTGACAGTCTTTTTATGATCTCAATAAATCTCCACATTATCTGAAACATGGTGTTTTCCTGCTTGTCCTCAGCCATGCTGGGATCAGAAGGTCTGGATCTTACAACTTACTTTGCTTTTCTACACCCAGTAATAATTCACATTTCCTTAAAACAAAGACATCTACAAAACTCTGATCAAGAAAACATCATTCAAAGCAAAAGGATGCAATTTGGAATATTAGTTTAGATTTTCATACATGTTTTGTTTTTCACCAGCATCAGGGCAGGGTAAAGTCTATCTCCCACAAGCTGACTGACCTTTGACCCTGTCGCCGTTGTAGAGGTTGATCTCTCCCTCTGCCTGGGCGGAGTAAGAGCGAACCACCACAAAGTGTCTTCCTGGAACGGCGCTGTACAGCTTCCTCCTGGGGCCGAGCGCCTCGCCGTGACCGCTGGGGCTGAGAGAGGAGGCACACACAGGTCAGGGGTCAAAAGGTCAGGACACAAGGTCAAGACTAGAGGAGACTGGCCAAAACCGGCAACACCAGTTGCTTTACTTTGAGACTTTGTTTCTTGGACATAAAACGTTATGTTCCACCAGATCCAGAACTGCAGAGATCATTAAAAAAATCCATGAATTAAATGTGTGGATGTTTCCATGTCTGCAGTTAAAAAGTGAAATGTCCTGGAAATCAGATTCTCCTCCTTCCATTGGAAGATGGAAGATTTTCAGAAATGAATAGTTGCATCTTCCTGGAAAAATACAGATATTACTGTAATTATTGTCTAACCTTGTTCAATTTAGATGCATCTCTTCCGGTCAGAGCAGCTGAAATGTCTGGCCTGACAGCAAAGACCCAACGACTGATGTTTACATTTCAAAACGCTTCTTCATTCATATACAGAGATGTGATCCAGCAGGGTACCATGGAGACATAGCGCCACTTAGTGGTTAGTATTCATAACGACACCGAAGCAAAACATGGCCTCAATATGACCGTGATAATCAGCTGAAGCTGTGTGTGACTCGGCCATATTCCAGGCACAAATGAACAAATATTTTATTCTGAAAGCTGTTTCTGAGCTTGAAGCGTCAGAGGAGATGAGAGGGGAGACAGGATGAGGAGGGGAGAGGACAGGAGAGGACAGGAGAGGACAGGAGAGGAGGCAGCAGGAAGGAAAACTAGGAGAATAAAAGAGGAAGATGGAGCGCAGGAGGGAGGGACTGTTTGCAGTAAGTGGGTCACCTTGTCCTGCAGACTCCACTCCTCCAATGTTTGCGGGCCTTTGGAGAGCTAACCCCATTCAGAACCTACTGAGACTGCTCGCACATTTTCCCAGGGAAAGCCACGGACAAAGCTGCAGCCGCGCTCCGAGCAGCTGGAAATAGCGCCAACCACTGAGAGGCCAACTCTGCACTGAAGCACAGGAAGTGACACGGAGCTGCAGGAGTTGGGATTGAAGGCCGAGTGCAGAAACAACAGGCTGCTGCAGATCTCTGCTTATGATTTCAGATTAAAGGCTCAACACACCAGGAGAAGCACGGCAAGAACCAGCGGACACAGCAGTAAACGTTCCAGTTTACTGATCCGGTTTATTGATCCAGTTTGGGTCCCACATGCAGCTGTTAGGGCCAGAATAACATATATTTTTAAATTATGAGAATAAAGTCATAATATTAGCAGAATAAAGTGATGGATTCATAACATGACCAGTTCATCTCGTCAGTGAGATTCTGTTCTAACAGATTTAGTCGTTTCGTTTTAAAGTCCTGTTAAGATGCTCAACATTATTCGTTTAATTTTGTTATTATAAAATTATTATTTCATACTCCTAATATTACAACTTTGTCATATTTTTGCCACTTTATCCTCGTGTTATTATCACTTGGCTTGCTTTTGGTCTCATATTAGTATACTTTATTTTTGTATTATTATGACATTCTACAACTTTTTTGTTATTACCACTTTATTCTGGTAAGTTGATTATTCTCATATTATTATCACTTTATGGTAATATTACTATTATTCTTGTGTTACTGTGAATATTTTGTGCTATTACAACTTTAGTCCTTCTGCTAACTGCTAACAGAACCGCTAACTGCTAACAGAACTGCTAACAGAGCCAAGTCCGAGCCGAGTTCCTTCTCAACAGAACTGCTAAGTTCTGGGTTGCAGCATCACTAAAAACAGTTTTTATGTTTTTAAACTCAGTTGGCTTCACAATGTTAACAATCTGAAACCACAGCGATGGATTGAAAAACACTATATATGTTCATACTGTCTTATTCTTTCATCATCTTTATTCTCATAAGGATGGAGGCAGAAGCTGATTATTCGTCCTCCATGCAGCAGAACCACATCCCGCTCTGATCAGCTCTGACCTGGTCCATGAGAACCAGAACAAGGATCAGATACCCGAACTGCAGCAGGAAGGAGCCGGGCTCATCAGACTCAGATCTCAGTAATCCTCCACCCGACGCCTCCCAGGAACTTTAATCTTCAAGATCCACAAAACAATCTTCAGTAATTCCCATCAACCAATCAGCAACTCCTAAAGATCAAATGCACCAAAAACTGTTTTCCTGAATGTTTCGGAAACAAAACTCAACAGAATAAAGTTTTCTTGTCCGGATTTTCTGACATGTGTTTGTGTCTTGAAAAAACTCTTAATGTGACCATATGTTCACTTTCAGATTAAACTAAATTACAAAGAATATTTTTTTTCATCACATGTTACACCGATCCCTGTAGGAATTATGTAATCCTCCTGTTTCTGCTGTAATCCCATAATATGACCCACACATGACCTGTAATAATCTGGCATTGAACAGCGTATTGTTATGTCAACAGTTATATTAAAGATGAAGAAAGACACGAGCAGCAGCTGCTGCTTGGTCTTTACTGCCAGTCTGCATCTCTGCTGCTACTTTCAGCAAAACCCAGCAAATATTCTGGACCTGCAGCTCCATGTTCAACCGAAAAACAAAAAGAAAACCTGATGCTGACAGTCAGGCACGGTGGTGGAGGGCTGGTGATGTGGGCTTGTTTTATTGATCAGAAGACCTAACTGACATAGTCTGACTGTGAGTCTGACCAACAGCATGATCCAAACACAGCAGCAGGTCTAGAACCAACGGCTGAAAAAGAAAAGAATCAAGGCCTAGTCAAAGTAAGATGCTGAGGTGGTTAGTTTCAATAGAACAACTGGACTTTTGCAGCAGATTTCTGCTATAAATCTGATTTATCTGATGAGCTGTCACACTTGTTTACAAGACAACAAAATGAATCCAAAGCTTTTCGATTTTAACCAGTTGGAAAGTTTAAAATATCTGGGATTATCGTGTTTAATCCTTAATGCCTCTCAGCGGAAACGTTTGGAAGCTTTAAAATCCTCGTAATTAGACAGAAATGTCAAACTCACTATTTACTCTTTGCAGGGGTGTGAATACTTTCAGACAGCAGGCGAATATTTCTCCCTACTTTAGATCAACTCCAGTTAATCCAGACTAACATTCGCTCTACGGAGACTAAGCTGAACTGAGCTGGTGGTCTGAACGCAGAAAAATCACAAATCATTAGTAATGAAGATAATGTTTTAAATGTGTCTGGAAATGTTCTGTCTCTCCTTTATCTGGAAGTTCTCCTGATGAAGCTTTTAATCTCCAATAAAAGTCAGATTTGTGGAGTGAACAAATCTACACTTGAGCTGTGGATCTCTGCAGCTCCTCCAGAGTTCCCTCATGGCTGCTTCTCTGTCTAACCAACAAACCTGTGAGGCCATCTGGGCAAACCGAACACAGCTGGCCTCTGATGGGTCCCTCTGCATCCTTTCTTCCTGTAAAGTCGAACCGTCTTCTGTTTCTTAATCTGAGAATATAATTTCCAGGCCCTGCGTCTTTGCTGGTTGTGTTTTCCGTGTTCTGAGCGAACGTGTCGTCTGCATATTACTTTATGACCCAATCAAATCAAATTAGACGAATTTCATAATCGCATCAAAGTCACAGAGGAAATCTGCTCCGTGCTGTAATTTGGTTTGCTCTGCAATAAAACTGCAGAATTCCTTCAATCCGTGATTTCTTAATGAAGTTCTGCCCAGCAGAAGCAGCGAGGCGACGCGGCGCAAAGCGCGGCTGTCTCTGGTGAAATCACAGAATATTAACGGCGAGATCTTTATGAGTCACATCGAGCAGAAACAGCCAAACCTCCGGCCCGTCCTGACACGGAGGACACGTCTCATTTCTCACCACGGCGAGCTGGGAGGCGGTTGCCATGACGCCCAGAGGGGTTACTGACAGCTGTCAGCGATGGGTGGATGGAGCGGGGAGCAGAGAGAAAGCGGGCTCACATGAGGCTGTGTGACATGTTGAGTGGGAGCGGAGGGAACGCCACAGAGAGGCTGTCATGTGTGGGCGGCGGCCGGGCCAGGGGGGTGGGGGGGCAAAAACAAAGACACAAAGAAAAAAAGAAGGGAATTATGGGAGTTTCTGACGGAGTGACATGACAAGATCTCAGCGTTAATTTATTTATACTGAGACTGATCAGAATTGAACAGATTTTACACAGAATCAAGTAAATCCAACCTCAGGTGGCGATTTGACACAAAGTTCACCAGAGTGAAAACCCACTTCATGCTGATTCATGCTGTAGCACAGCTAACCTTGCAGCCAGCAGTGCTGCTGTTCAGCACCAACCCCTGGAAATAAACACTGGCGTTAATATTGGCCCAGTTTTACTTATGGTCTTGATACCGACATGTTCAACAATGTCGACATCGTCTGATATCGACGCTAACGCGATTCATCATGCATCCCTGGTTTCTCTTCTTTTCTGCAGTTGGATGAAGTGAGCAACAAAAATGCTTCATATTAAACCATCCAGTTAGATGGTTGGTGTAAATAATGAGCCTCTGTGTTTAATACAGCAGAGCATCGTCCAATGTGTTTTACAGTGTTTTGACTCAGGATTTTCTGTGTTTTATTCCAATAGGAGAGAAATGAGATGCTGTAATGCGGTGCCACTAATTGCCTCGTTTCTGTAAGTGGGCCAGCAGAAGCTGAGCAGAGCTTCAAATGTCCCTGATATCTAACCCTGATAGGCGAGGAGTGATTAGGTTACAGACCTACATTGGTAATAATGTTCTGTTTTATAATTATCACCCAGTAGGTCATTGCTTTCTGAGCTTTAAGGAGAATCCAGCAGCGACAGGAAGTGGCTTCCAGTAGCATAAATAAATCATCCGGATCCATTTTGTCCAGCCGGTTTAAGCGTCAGCTGACACACGTGTTAAATTGCGTCACGTTTTCAACCCAACTCACTGCCAGCGAGAGACGCATCGTTCCTGCTGATCCATGTGTTTGTGCTTATCAGCAGCATGCACATTCCCAGAGAGCAGACCTTAAACACAACTCCTGCGTGTCACAGAAACAGACGATCAGCAGCTGCTCAGATGTCAAATTAATCCACAGCTGGGGTGAAAACAGAGGCACAAACAGTGGGAGCAGAGCTGCTATCTGCTGCCTGGTTCCGGAGGACATCAGGCGGCTCAGGACGGATTAATCTGTCAGTTACCGACAGCATGAGGACGGTCGCCACGGCAATCAGGAACGATGGAGTCATTAAAACTTCTGCAAACCTGCTGATGAGGCTGAAACACGCAACTCCAACAATCCGAACACCATCAGCGAACACAGGCAGGAACTTTCTGGACCCAAACATTCAGTGGGAATCAGGAGAATATACTTCAGCTTAACTTGGTTTGTTATTAAGTTGTAGCCGAGGATTATGGGTGAAATATAAGAAAATCTCTGGACTTTTTTTGGTTCTGAATTTTGTTCTGGACCTGAGTGAGAATCTGCAAATGTAAGGCTGGGCAATAATGACGTAATATTGTCCTCTATGATCTAAAAATAGCTCTAAAAGTTTTGCTCTGGTTGTTGCTGTCAGCTGCACACACATTAAAAACATCAAACTAAGGTTGAGTGTGAAGCTGCTGCAGGACCGGTGAGGAGGAAGTGAGACTCGGTCCGATCTGCCTTCCAGCATCTTAACCAAGCAGGACAAACAGATTTTATTTCTTTTAGAGCTTAATGGAAGGGGATGAAATGAAGTTTGTTTCTTCAGATAATTCTGTAGTTTTCCAGATCTAACATGTAAAATAAATAAATTATCTGTTTCTGCAGAGATCAGAGATCTAATCTAATCCACTCAACAAACCTGGATCACATTCCCACAAATTTCCTTGGTTCAATTAATGCTGATCCGTTTTTATTTTTTCAGATTTATCTCCAATTATCTGCTTTAGCAAAAAAAGTAAAGCGTCCATTTCACAAGTGAAGTTTGCAGCTTTTCACACAATTTTCAGATAGTTGGTAAAAAACTGAAATGCATCCAAACATCATGTAGGTTTAAATGTTGCATTATGTGTTTATAAAGAGTTTATCTGTTGAGCTGTAGGAGGTGAGAGATCTGCCGCCGAAAGAAGAAAGAAGTGCAATAAGAATGAAAATACAACAAAAAACAACGAATGTCTGAAGTCAAAACCAAACATTTTGGTAATTTATTCTTTTTATTGGTTTTATCATTTCCATCTCTGTTAACCTCTCTTCAAAAGGATCTTTCCACCACATGATAACGACGGCAATGGAGGAAAACGCTGCATGTTAATGAAAGAGGCGTCTCCATAGTAACTGTTAGAAGTTGTCAGAATCCCAGGAAAAGCCTTCCAGGTCCCACCATCACAAACATGAACAGAACCAGGTTTAAAACTCCACAATTTGGTTTGTTTTCATCAACTCAATGACAGAAGCAGTAGAAACACTGGACTAAAGGTCAAAGGTCAAACTAACACAGCTTCCTGCACTGATGGGAGCATCTGGCATCAGATCCTGTCTTAATAAAGCCACCGAGGCGAAGAGGATCCCATCCGGATTCATGTTTTCTGCTCAGACTGACGGTTTCGCCACATGGATCGCCAGAAACGACGAGACGGAACCAGAAGGAACCAGGCGGAACCAGGCGGAACCAGACGGAACCAGAAGGAACCAGGCGGAACCAGACGGGAACCAGCGGAACCAGACGGAACCAGGCGGAACCAGACGGAACCAGACGGAACCAGACGGAACCAGACGGAACCAGGCGGAACCAGACGGAACCAGGCGGAACCAGACGGAACCAGAAGTCTGAGCTGCTGCCTGGTTTTAAATCATCATAAATTCAGCTGTTTCTCGCCACCAGGTGGAATCAATCAGTCTCACTCCCAGAGCTGTTTGGCTCTTGGACCAGATGCTGGTGAGGAACGGAGGTCAGCTGATCCGGCTGACCTCCGTCAGCGCGTTTATTTTAAACAGTGTTAATAAACCACATCTGTGATTCTGGGATACATTTATGAGGTTTAAATTTCGGTTGAAATGATTCATTGATTTAAAGGTCGTCATGAACGATTCTTCACAAAAACACAGACAGACAGACAGACAGACAGACAGACAGACACAGACAGACAGACACACAGACAGACAGACAGACAGACAGACAGACAGACAGACAGACACAACAGACAGACACAGACAGACAGACAGACAGACAGACAGACAGACAGACAGACAGACAGACAGACAGACAGACAGACAGAACTGCACAGAAGTCTGCAGCTTCCCTTCTTCTTCCTCTTCTCACACCTTAATGTAAAGGAACGTATGAGAACTGTGAGCTACAAAGAGTGGGCAGCGATCCGAATGTGTCCATCTGCCAAGAGAGCGGAGGAGGAAGAGGAGGAAGAAGCAGGGATCAGGTGTCTTAATCTGGATTGACAGTTATGTCACTCTCTCATCTGCTGCACAGATGCTGAGCAGGTTTCTGAATGAACCTGTGCATGCACACATCCACATGCAGCATCTGAGGCATCCCATAACCAGGCAGCCATGGCAACCGTTGCTGTAGCAACAGTGGAGTCTGTGGTGGCAGGTTTCCCGGAGGAAGCCGTGGGGGGGTGAATACTGTAGGTACAGTAGAGGGAGAAACAGCCCACCACCAAAAATAGCTACTACAGTAAAAACCTCCTTCCTTTATGGATTTAATATTTTATATCCTAAAAATGAACAATCAGAGAGAGAAAGTTCATTTTAATCATTTCTATCATTTTGTGTTGTTAAAAAATGTTTATTCTGCTGTTAATGAAGGAGTTGTGACATTTTGGATCATTTTCACTTCGTTCATGAGGAACGGTTAACGATCCCTCGGGGTAATTATGTTGCACAGGAAAAGCAGGAGATTTGATCTGATCCAGCAGGAAATCCTGACTGAACAGTTAAACAGAAGTCGGCCGCGTTATGAGGGGAATCTGAATCCGATTCTTATGCACAGACTGAATAATAACTTTAATAGCAATTAAAGTTATTATTAATAAAATAATATTAACTTTATTGTCCCCCAGTGAGAAAATTCAGGTGTAAAGGCAGCAAGTGACAAAACAAGTAGATTTACAAGAAATTATATAAAAAAAGAAAAGATAATTAAGATATTGTGCAGTAAGTCTCTTGTGTGTATTTATAGAAAGAGAATTGATGGTGTCCTCAAGTTCAGATGACGACTCAGTTAATCACCGCAGAACATTGAACGGCTCTGACCTTCATACGGACCAAGAACAAGGAGCCATTCAGCAGCCAATAGACCTGCTGCATTTTCTAGTTTTTTATTCCAGCTGAAATTCCAACCATTGAGAAGCAAAACCAGCTTCAACAGAGACCAGCAGGACCTCATGCAGTCCAGAGATCAGATCCTGAACCTCGTCTGAGCCACACAATCTGTGAAACATTTAACTCATTCATTTACCTGGAAACTAGCAGGAGCAGAAAAGGTTCAAATGCAAACAAGCAGATTAGAACCCAGCCCAAAAGCAGGAAGTGCACTGCAGCGCAGGGCATTATGGGTAAATGCAACCCAAACGAACGTACTAGCCTAGCAATAGCAGGAGAAATATCTTGTGGTTTTTAGCCAAAGATAAGAGAGAAATGATCCAACTACATTATTTCCCTTTCATAAAGAAGGAAGTTGCATTCTGAAGGTCTTTGTGTCATTTCCTTTAGTGTTTCTCAGTGCAGCGCCCCCACTGGTGAGGAGGGGAACAGCTTGGTTTGACTCAGCAGAGAGAAAAAGAACCACAGCAGCTGGAGCAGTTGATGAAGTTCTGATCCCTAACTGAACCGAGTCTACTGGACCATCAGGTGGGAAACATCCTGAATTATTACCTGGACATGATAATCTATCAGAAGTTTGTCTGAATACTCTAATAAATCAGATGTTTGTGGCCATGGAGAGATGGAAACATCTTCATATCTGCGCTGCACAATATGAGAAAGTTTTGCTTATTTTCTTCTTCCCTATCATTCTCTTCTGCGACCTTTAACCTTTAGATCCCTCTGACCTGGCCAGCTGGAGGACTGCAGCTCTCTAGAAACACCCTACATCACTAAAGAGTCCAGCTGAATAATCCCAGAGAGTGTGTTGCTGCCAGCCGGCGTTCTGGACTCACCTGGGCTGCCGCTGGGCGGTCTGGGCCCGCCGGCTCTCCTCGCCCAGCCGACTGAGGGAGGGGGAGCGGCTCCTGGCCCCCCGCCCCATCGTGCGGACCACCACGTTGCCATTGGGGCTGCCGCTGGGCATCTGCTGGACCAGCTGGGGGGACAGGCTGCGGTGCAAAGCGGAGGAGCCAGGCTGCGCGTGGCCCTGCTGGGGGGCCCGGTGTTGGTGGCTCTGGTGCTGCTGCAGATGGGGGGCCCAGTTTCCAGGGGAACCGTGCTGCTGCTGCTGGTACTGGCTCACAGAAAGGTTGTTGTCGCTGTTGGAGCGCAGGAGGACCCGGGGCGCCGACAGCGAGGACGGGGACTGGCCGTTTCCGCTGCCAGAGGTCGGACCCCGCCGGCGCTTGGAGTAGGCCGGGGCCTCACGGAAAGGCACTGGAAGGAAAACACACTTTCAGTCTCTACAGGAAAAACTGGAATCTGTGCATCAGCTGCTCAGCCTGAGAGCAGAGAGCAGGTCTCTGAACCGTTCACAGAGGAAACATCTCAGACGCTGCCAGCAATATTTACACATGTTCATCATATTTCATCATATTTCACTTCCACTCAAACAGACAGAATTAGAAGGATTATTGAGTCGACTGGAGGCTGATTGGTGGGAACGTCGACCGGATCGATAGGATCGATCAGAGCTGCAGGTGGTTCTGCAGCAGAAGTTTAGTGTGGAAAGAAACCCCAGATTCTCCTGGTTTGCAGGAAAACAACAGATAGAACGGATCATCTGCTGGTTGAGACCAAAACACCAAAGAGAGAAATGAAAACGATTGATTTGATCCGGATACATGATGTGACTAATTGATTATTGGTGATTGGTTCAGGCTCCAACTGCTCTGCTCTTCATCTCAGCATCATCACAGCCATTATCATGATCTGGGTTTTAACCCTTCGCCTACAGAACCAGAACCAGAACCGGTACCGGTACTGGATCCAGGCTCATCTCTGAAGCTTCTGCTCAAGGTCATCTGAAGGGGAATCGATGAGTCATCATCATCATCATCAGACTAACATGTGAGGCTCCCTCCCTCCCTCTGTCTGCTGCAGACGTGAGGACGAGGTGCGAACGGCTAATGAGCTCTCACATTTTGAGCCGCCGCGTCTGCGCTGCTTCCTCAGGCTGCGCCGCCCCCCCAGGCTGCGTGGCCTCCCCAGGTTGCGCCGCCCCCCCCCAGGTTGCGCTGCTTCCCCAGGCTGCGCCCCCCCCCCAGGCTGCGCCGCGGTTCCATGCTGCTCGCCAAGAACCGCAGCAACGTGCATTGAGAATCATATCAGGTTGGAGACAGGCTAAAATTGTGACAGGCTAAAAACCTTAATTTTTGTCAATGTAACGTTTCAGACTCCAAACACTTTGGATCAACTCTAAAATCTTCACAGGATATTGTTTTAGTTTTAAAATCTGAAGTAAGTTTATTTAAAGTCATAATTGTTGAAATTATGAATTGTTACATTTCAACATTTGGTTCTGGTCTCATTTGGTTGATTTAAGAAATTAAATGATCTCTCACAGTTAAGCATTTAAACACATAACTTTAAAAACTTTAGCGATGCATAAAACATCACAAACCATCATGTTCATCATAAAGAAACTGTGTAAAAGTGTCATTTCTGAACCGCACTTTCAGCTGTAGACATGTTCATATTTCTGATAATCAGTCCAACGTTTTGTGCCGCTGCTGTTGGAGCCCGGAGGCCGACAGGCGCCATGGCGCTGCGGCGCCTGACAGGCGGTGGTTAACTCTGACAACAGACGGCTCCATGTTCGCCACCTCGCTGTCAACCTCAGCGCGGATTAAAGGAAATGTCAGGGAGGCTTCTGGATCCGTTTATTCTACATTAACAACAAGTTTTAGCTGCACAAACAGGATTTATTACTCATGAGCCATTTGTGAAACCAAACCCTGGAGAAAGTCCCAACATGGAGAACAGGAATGAGATTTCATAAAAACAAAAA
Organism: Phalloptychus januarius; assembly: GCA_902982915.1. NCBI lineage: Eukaryota > Metazoa > Chordata > Actinopteri > Cyprinodontiformes > Poeciliidae > Phalloptychus > Phalloptychus januarius. Next base: position 1,163,401 of record CADWAE010000388.1, read on the forward strand.
CTTATAACCTGCAGCGAGATGCAGGTGGAAACGTCCAGCTGATTTCACCGTTTATAAGAACGTTTAAATTAAAAGTAAATGATAAACATTAAGTTATGAACCATAAGATCAAATATCACATGGATTCCACTCTCCTCTGTTTAAAACCAAAGTTTTAATCTTCCTCCTTACAGCATCTTATCCCACTCATCCTCCCCTGTACAAGTTCACTCATCTTTCCATCCATCCCTCTATCCTCATCAATTTATCCACTACTTTCATCCTCATTTATAAACCACTTTGTTGCATCCACTGTCCTTCTTTATGATCAATCTTAGTCCCATTCATCCTCCACATGCCTCATAACACCTCCTCTTCGTTTATGACGCCTTCTCTTATTTACCTTTATTTCTTTAACCCATTCATCATCTTCATCATTTTACAACCACTTTCCATCCCACTCATCCCACATTAAATTTCCTTTATCCCTCTCATCGTCCCATTCTGACTCATTGCTGTTTTTCTACTCCAAATCCTTCATCACACTCATCCTCCTCACCCTTTCATCACCTTCATGCATTAACACATTCATCTCTCTTTAAAACTTATTTCCTCATCCTTCCTCCTAACCGTCTATTCACACTCATCGTCCTATTTCACAAAGCAGTTTTACTTTTCAAACATTTTCAGCCAATTTTAATATTACTGTTTTAAAGTAGCATGTGGGGGTTTCAGTCGGTCTGATCATGATGAACACATGAAGCTCAGCTTTCTGATTCATCCTTCAACATGGCTGCACTGGAGTCGCTTCGCTTAATGACGAGGAAATCTACTGATACATGTCCACACAGGTTCAGAGATTCATAACGGTGACTTTAATTCTAAAGAAGGTTTTAAAAGATCCTGTAACCATGTCCATGATTTTCTGCAGAGGAACAGCGACTTACAGCAGTCGGTGATTTCATTCAGTAAAGGTGGCGGAATGCAGTGATTGATGAGATGACAGATGGGTAACTTGGTTATCTGTTAGTAGCATGTCAGCGCTGATGCAACATCTGATGAATCAGAAGTTCCTGGAGCCTCAACTTACCACGAGAAACAGTTCTCACTGTTTTCCCTCAACGACAGGATTTAACGTCAAACCAAGAAAAAGCCAAAGAGTTACACCTCATTTAGAGTCAAATCTTCAGGTTTTTAAGGATTAAAGATGGTTGGAAAGCCTCCAGCAGAGATCAGATATTCTCTAAAACCCTGGAGAACAACTTCTGCAACTCTGCAGGTAAATGGAGTAAAGAAGGAGTTTCAGTTCTGAGACACATTTCCTGTTGCAGGATGGGAATATTTACAGGGGGGGCTTTTCTGGACCAGTTTCTGTTAAGGTTGTTTCCTGGCTGGAACATATTCAGCTGCACATCTAGAGCAATATGTCCCCTAACATAGAATATGATAAAACCATAACATATCCGGAATAAGTCCGGTCATTCTGCGCAGCTGATCAGCTCCGCTTTCATTAAGGAGAGAAAACGCGACCCTGCCAGCTTTGTTTCACACACAGCCAGATGGACGGGCTGCTCTGGTCCTGTTCGGGTTCTGTTCGGGTTCCGTTCGGGTCTATGTGGGTGTTCTATGAGCCGGAGTCCCATTTTCCATCTCTGACCTATAAACTGCTCCCCTGCCGCCGCCTCGGAAATCCGCGCCGACCTTCCCGCGTCCCGACAAAGACGCTCTAAATCAACTCAGCTGGTGTTTCAAATGGACCACAGTCCGGCTCGGTTCGGTTCGGTTGGGCAGCTGAAGTTGAGCCAACTCTGCGCGTCCAGCTGCTCCGGAAAGTGACGCGGGGCGCTCCGCTTACCTTCCTTCTTTAAGGCATTGATGATGGACTTCATGGTCGCTTCGCTGCCGGTCCGACTGGACTCTCAGGCGGCCGCAGTTTCCACTTCAGCACCGCGGACAGCGGCGGCTCCTGCGCGGCGCGTCCCGCACATCGTCCCGCACATCGTCCCGCTCGCCTCGCACCTGCCTGCTGCCACCGCCCGCTTTAAAACCAGCGCGAGCTCTTCCACTCACACCAGCGCGTGCACGTAGCCCCGCCCACTTACACCCAGCGCCCCTCCCACACTGCTTTCTCACCCAAGAAGAGGAGAGAAAGCCGGGATGAAATATCTGGACCAAAGCTGCAGGATCTGACTTTATAATCAGACGTTTGATCATTTAAGCTTCATTTTCTATTTTCAGACAGTAAACAACCAGCAACTTATAGAAAACATGCAGAGGAGGAGCAAGAAGGTGGCAGGGAGTAATGGAAAACTGAGAAGTGTTTTTAAAGGGGAAATGTCCCTTTAAGAGCTATTTGTTTTAGTTTTACATCGTGTCATGATGTTTTACCCTCATTATAAACATACCTCGACTCTGTTCTGTTGCCTTGATTCTTTCATGCATGTTTGAGAAATAATTTAATCTGTTAAACAAAACTCAGATCCTTCAGACTAGCCAGCAGCAATTAGCAAACATCTGGTGGAACTGCTGCTGGTAAAAACGTTAATAGAAGAGCCATGATGGGATGGCTTCCTGTAGGCGGAGCTCAGGAGGTTTTAAAGAGACAGATGCCCAGTTCAAAGGCGTTATATTTGATACATATAGCATTTTTACTTCTTTGAGCTACAAACAGCTAGAGGAGGAGCGACAGTCTACATGCTCCAAATTATCAAGCATGCGTGGCAACCAACACTATTAATGAACAGATATTAAGAAACAGAGGAATAAAACAATGGATTCAGTGTAAAGACGAGTTCTTAACTTCACCACCTCCTCTGCTTGCAGCTGAACTAAGAAACACTCAGAAGCCATGAGAGGAGGTGAAAACAACGTCTCCGAGTTGGAAGAGGAGCGAGGAGACGGCGAAGACTTTAACTGCACATGAAGAAAGATTTAAAAGGAAGAGAACATCCAGATCATGATTTAACCCAAAAACCACCAAATGCTTCAACAAAACTCTGAATTAAAGCATGAGGAGAACATTTAATGACAACGTCTGACAAAACCAAAAACACAAAATAAAAATCTCAATACCGTTTTTAGGTGGAAAACCAGTGGGATTCAGCGGCTGCCCATGAACATGAGCACAAACTCTGATTTCAAGCTGTAAAGTTGACTTTCCTGCAGCTTTGATCATTTTAAATGCGATTCTGATTCCAGGGATGTTCTGGACATCTGGAAACTGTTCCTAAGGATGAACGTGGTGCAGATCCACTTGGCCTGATTTATCCGACTTTAACTTGAAGAACTTCTCTAATCTGGAAACAAGCAGCAGGTTTTATTGGAAACCGGTAGAAGAAGCGGATTTCCTTCAGCCAGATGTTGGAAGGAGGGAAACAGGAAACCGAGCCGCTTCTTTGGAGGAAGGAGTCCTTGTGTTGCCTAGCAACTCCAGAGTCACTCCAGCATGTGGCCGACATGATGAAACTATGTTCTCCGTCACTTTGGTTCTGCTGCAGGGAGAAACCAACTGGGCCGGTTCCGTCCCACACTTCTGTTCTCACCAAGTTAAAGGCTCATTTATTTACCCATCATGCACTGGGCTTCCGAAATGCTTCAGACAGGAAGTACAGGAGAAAAATAAAGCAGAAAAGAAACAGATATAACCTAATTCAGTCTCACTCTTCACTAACGAAGCGTTCGTTAGTCAGACTGTTTGATCAGAAGAAACATGTTTCCAGGTCTGTCTGAAAAATCCAACACATCTCAGGTTTTCAGGGAGTTTGTTCCAGAGCCGAGGAGAAGAGAAACCTGAGAACAGAGTTTCTGTTTTACACAAAAAGCTGAGAGATTCTGTCAACGGGCTCTGAGTAAATATTCATTCTTCCTTTGAGTTTAAGAACATTTTCATGACTCCTAAACTGTTTCAAAAGGACAAAAACTCTTAAAAATGGCCCAATAGAGAAACAGATAAAGTCCAAAAAGATTTACGACTTTTAAAGAATCCTGGAGAAGTTCTGATCCGGACTCCAACCAGACGAATCCGGACAGATTGACTGTTTGCTTCTGAGTCTGTTTCTGCAGGAAGAAGCTAAAAACGCTGCATAAGGTCTGAGTGGAAGTGACCCGGACCGCCAACAGGAAGTGACCGGGTCAGGATCCGGATCCTGATCAGGAACATGGATCGTCCTGCGCCGCCCACAGCTCAGGAGTGACAGGAAGTCATTTTTCTGTTCAGGTTCCACATAAATCCTGCAGAAAACTGGAAGCTGATGAGTTGGTGTGTTTTCTGGTGTGTTGGGATGATGCAGTGGGATTATCACAGCGTGGCCGTGGGGGGTCTGATCCTCCTGACTCCGGTTTCCAGTGGATGGACCAGCAGATGTCTGCAGTCACATCAGAGCTGCTGCTGCTGAACCGAGAGGCTCTGTCACGCTGTAGTTTTTCATTTGTCGGGGTTTATTGTTTCTGCGTGACCTCGGATCCTGACAGCTGTGGAGATTATCTGCTATTGTCTTCAGTGACGGTAATCTGCAGCAGAAAATGGAAACGCAGCAGCAGTTCATTCTGAAGGCGGTTCGTTCTGCTCAACGCTGGTAAAGGTGAGTCTGATAAAAGCTCAACAGGAGATAAAACTTTCAGATGCATCTCAAGTTTCCTCTGGACCAAATTTGATCCCATTCCATGTTTTTGTGCATAAATACAGAATATAGTCAGCTCATGTTTGGAGCATGTGAAGCCGCCAGAGGACTCATTTAGAAACTATCCCACAGGTGAGATAACTCCCGACTGCACACAGTTAAAACCGGACTTTAATTATTCTGCTCTCTGGATGAGAATAAATGACAGCGAACAGATGAAGCCGCTGACGGATTAACTCATAACCGGCTTAATGAGGCGATAAAACACTCGGCTGACGGTTCCTCACCGGTTCGCCGAGCCTCACGCCAACAAAACTCAGAGTTGGGTTTTGTCGTCAGGTTGCTGCTGATGTGTGGCTTAAATAATTCACCCTGACAGCAGCAATTAACGGCGCCTCAAGTTTCTAACTTAGTGGTTAAAGATGTTGTTTGAACCTGAGGAAACATTTCACTTCAAATCAGAAAAATCTAAATCACTGATTTTATTTTATTTACTTTAAAGACCAGAAAACATTTTTATCTGCTTCTTTTTCAGTAAAAAAAGCCTTTAAAACATTAGGAGTGTACAGTAATAATCTAATAGTTCATGTTTTATGGGTCAAACTGGGTGAACATGGAAAACCTGGATTTAACTGGACTGGAACAGAAAGGTGCAGCTGGAACGGATCAGAACCAAATAAAACAGGCCGAGTCTGTCGGCTTGTTCTGCTCCAAACGGTTATTAATAAAACTGAACCTGACTGGAGTCAGAACCGGACTCTCCCTCAGATCCAGGAGAACCTTCATCAAGTTCTTCTTCTTCCTCCTGATCCAGTCTTTAAAGTTTACAGACTTTGTATTCAGCTCTCTGTCCCCCCATAACATTTCAATCAGCTTCAGGTTTGAACTTTAACTAGGCCATTGCAAAACTTTCTCTTTTTATCAATACCTGATTTTCCTTCTCAAATTGTTTATAAATTGTTTTTGCTCATTGTAAACATAAATAACTGTTGATCAACGAAGAGAAAAACAGTTTTTATTGAAATGTTGGTTTGACATTAACTTCACTCTTGCAGATGGATTTTCCAGTAAATATGAAACGGCTTGACTGACGAATGAAGGTCAAAACATAAACATGAAAACGTCTCACAGGAGGTATTAGAATTTATTCCAGAGGGAAAAACATTCATCCTGAATCAGTTTGTGAATAAAACATAATTTCAGTTACATTGATGTTTATTATTTTTGTTTTTTGAAGGATGAAACATTTTTATCACAAAACCTTGAAGATATTCTGAAAGTGTTTTCTTGATATAAAATTACAGCATCGTTCTCCTAATAGTACAACTTTATTCTGGTAATATGATGAGTTTATAATCGTAATATTTCAATTTTATTGTCATGCAATTTTCTTCTTGTATTATTATGACTTCATTCTCCTAATATGACTTTTTGTATTATTATGAGTTTATAATATTATGAGTTTATACTCGACTTTGTCGTAAAACTTTATCATATTATTATTTTAATTATTTTTTCCATAGCCTGACCCTAATAGCAACTGAACAAGCAATAGGACATTTTTCTACATGTATCATGTTTATATTCAGTTTATATTTGGGATTAACTGAACTTAATCTGAGAACAAAATCTGTTTAATTGTTATTCCATATTTCAGGTTGGCCTCTATTATTGGACTCAGTGAAAAATAAACTGCAGCTGAAAGTCTTACATCATCCGCAATGAAATCCTCCGGCTTACGGTGGTTATGAAGAGAAACACAGATTTATTCACAGCGATCAGATTCTGGAGCAGAACAGCAGAACCGGCCAGACCGGTCTGGAAAGATGGGTGGAGGTGGTGGCGGGTGGAGGTGATTTCCGATGGAGGTGATGGCGGGTGGAGGTGATTTCAGGTGGAGGTGATGGCGGGTGGAGGTGATGGCGGGTGGAGGTGATGGCGGGTGGAGGTGATGTCAGGTAGAGGTGATGGCAGGTGGAGGTGATGGTGGGTGGAGGTGATGGTGGGTGGAGGTGCAGCTGCAGCTGCTTTGGGTCTGAGTCTCTGGTACTCGGGTCATGAGAAATGAATGTTTGGTTTGAAATCGGACGCAGGACGTTCTGGTCGCTCCAACAGCTGCACAGAGGTTTTGGTCGTGTTCCACTTTCATCGGGTCGCCGCTGATGATGAGGTCAACAATGGCAGGATTACATCTTCAGATTAGATTACTCCCTCCCTCAGACTCATCGTTCCCTTCCCTCCATCGTCTACTTTTATTTATTTGTTCTTCTTTTCTCATTTTCTCTAATCCCTGAACCGTCTCTGAACTAGAACCAGGTCGGCGCTGCTCGGTTTGGATCCAGACCAGGAGTTGAGCTGAACCAACCAGCTGATCGTTTCCTGAGTTTAATAGGCAAAAGAGACCAACTGCGACTAACTGACTCCTTCAGCAGCAGCTGAACGCCCAGCAGCTCAGTGCAGTTACATAAGGACAACAACCGTCGTCATGGAGATTCACCAAACATCAGCAGTCTTAAAGACTTGAGTCAAAGTCTCAAACTCGACTTTCTAACTTAAAGACTTGAAACCTGACTTGGACTCGTGGTCTGAGACTCGAGTCTTAGTTCCAGTTTTAATCTCTTGTAATGAAAAGTGAAACAAAGTGTGAACCACAAACTGCAGCTGCTGAAAGTTAAGGATGAACTTGATTACCAACCAGTGATGTTGGTGGATTATTATGGGATGTTAAAAGCTCATAATCTGCTCATAGTAATATCTTTATTAATTTTTCTCCAACTGAATGAAATTATTTTTGTGTTTGTGGGATCAGTTCACCTGGAGAAATGTTCCCTGTTTTCAAAACTTTGGCTGAAGTAGAGTTTGTAATTCCAGTTTATGGTGCGGCATCGGAGGACAGAGTCGTCGTCCAGAACATCAAAACCTTGAGACATTTTATTTCATCCATCTTCATAATTTTAGTGGAATCATTTCATTGTTGATATGTAGTTAATGGCACCACAGTCTGTGTTTTGTGTCACTGCGGAGAAAAAGTTACACGAATTCACCTGCTTGATGTGTGACGACGCAAATGAAATGCAAGTCGGTTTTAGACGTTGTGATCCGTTAACTCCTGGTTAGGCGTGTAGAGATGCTGTTCCCACAGAGCCGGTACAGCACATCCCAAAATAACAGAACCAGCAAACATCCATCTAATCATCATGCAAATGTTGCAAAAAATAAAATGTGCAATAGTCAAGACTCCGTCTACTGGTTTGGAGTCAACCAGGCTACGTGAAGCGAGATTCTATCGCCTGGCTCTAACAAACAGGAAGTAGAGGTGGAAAATCAGCATGAACTACAGATCGCAGAAAACTGACAGTTCTTCCATTTTTCAGCTTCATGCCTGAAAAATGGAAGCATTGATTGAAACACGACTAATTGAATAAACACTGGGGATGTTTGGTTGCTAACAGAAGGACTTCTCTCCCAGCCAGCTTCACATCTAACCAGAGCAACATTTCAACACAACATTTGAATGAAATAAAACCTGATTTAATCAGCTCCTGCAGGACAAACATCCCTCATCCTAACACCCAGGGACTCCCGGCCAAATCAGCACCGGGATTGTCCTGGTGTGAGGATAAACTTTGGTTCCCACGGCAACACACTGATAATCCAGCATGGGGATTATAAAGGAAAGTCATTAAAGAGGATGAAAAGATCGGGAGATTTGAAATGTATCCGGAGTGAGATTGAGGAAGAGAGACTCGGCGGGACAAATGGAGCGATCCGGACTCACCTATATCAGAGTCCTTGTGGTTCTTGATGAGTTCGGCGAGCTCAAAGTTTCCTGCAATGATGGCCACCTGCAGAGGAAAACAAGAAGCCATGGGGAGTTTCATGTCATTTCATTTCAACTATACATCTTTACAGTCCCTTCAGGTTTAAGATTTCATTTAACAACAAACGTCAAACTCAAACTTTCTGATTTCAAACTCCATTTATGCAGGCTACGCACTGAAACATGGATATTTCTGTCTGTAACTCTCTACCTGCCTTTTGGAATGAGTCATGCTGTGGGCCTAATCACCATAGCAACCAGTGCCCAAACTTTCTGAGTCTGTTTCTTATAATAATCCATCATCTGTTGAGTTGTAACTAAAACAGGGATGTTTGGTTTTCAGGAGTTTACAGAAAATAACATTTAATCTGCTACAGTCATTTAATTAAACTATAATCTGGCTCATAATCCCATCCATCAATCTATCGACCTCCCTCCATCCAGGACATATAGAGGTCAAGGGTCAGGAAAAGGGCAGCTAACATCTCTGCAGACCCCACACATCCTGGACACATACTGTTTAGGTTTTTACCTCCAGGTGGCGCTACAGAGACAGTTTTTTTCTCTCAGTTTGTTTCTCTGTTCCCAAACTATTCAGATTCACACTAATGCGAATAATTTAATCTTTTGGATAAAAAAAAAATATATATATACCTTGTTGGTGTGTGAAAACATGCAGAATAAAACCGACTGATTCTTTATTTTTTCGTTTTAAGTTATAGATTTTGAAAACAGTTCTACGGTTCATTTCAGATGTTTTGCCTTCAGCTCCACTGCAGGTCATGACCCGGATGCAGAATCAGCAAAGTGACAAAAATGCACAAAGGTACAAAAGTCACTTGAGTCAGAGTGCAGCGCCCCCTCATGGTGGCTCATTTGCTTCTTTCCCCCCCACTTTATTCTTTCATTTGTTTTCTTTTTCGCCCATCTGAAAACAAAAAGCCTGGTATGTTATTTTTTAAGTACGGTAAAAAAAACCCCCCAATAATAACCATTTATTCCTTATTAGTTTTTCCTGTCTGGGTGCATCAGGGATATAGGATCACAGTGTGAGCAGCGTTTGGCCGCCAGGAGGCAGTAGAGAGGCACCAAACATTTGGACTCGGAGGTTTTCAGTTCTGTGCTGACATGGACCTGCTCAGCAGAACCAGGAGGTTAAAGAGCTTCAGGCTCAGGTAAAGATTGTCTCACAACAGACCGGTCCTTTTTAATCTGTGTGCTGCACACACACACACACACACACACACATACCCCTACACGCACACACACACACACATCTCATGGGAAACCCAGAAGCATTACATAAGGAAGCCTGCTCTGATTTGTGGAGAGTCGGACAGCAGGTGCGTCCGTCTCTGCAGGATTAAAATCCTGACCGTCGGTTCTGAGGAAACGGAGAAACAAACGAGGTTTTCATCAACGTGACGCTTCCTGAACGTTTATCCAGCTGAAAAACAAAAGGCTTTCTCCAAAATAGAAAGCATGCCAATAAATGTATATTTTTAGCATATTCCGGGAGGAAAATCTGGTTCTTCAGAAGCGGGTGGGGGAGGGGACGGATGCTGGATCTCCCACTCATTCGGAGGATCTCCCAGAGCTCCTGGCACTGAGTGTAACGAATCAGTGACTGAGCTGCTCTGCAAAGAGAAGGCCTCGAATCCACAGGAACCCATCGGCTTCAGCTCACATTTCCTGCAGAACGTCAAACCGAATCCATCCCATAAACATTCAGCGCTCCTTTACTTTAACTTCACCTGAATCCACCAGCTCCGAACCAAAGGCTTCAGATTCATCTTAATGATTCATTTGATCCCTGGAACATTTTCAGCTGTTAAACTGAAACAGATCCAGCAAAAAGAAAAGAAACACAAAATGGCGAAACAGAGACGAAATATGTCAAAAGTGAAAAATAAAGTACGACAGGTCACATTCATCCTGCATGCTGAAGGTTCTGCAGAACCAGGAACTGAGCAGATATTCTCCAGAGACCAACTACAATCACTCATTATCCACCCATTAAGAGTTTAGAGACGCAGAATATTCATATTCATATACATTCAGATTCTGTAATTAATTTAGTGAACAATTGTTGAACAATAAAAGCAGCAAAGCAGTCAGTTTACTTAGCTTAGCATCACTTCCTGTTCCAGATCCCAGTATCCTCGCTCACTTCCTCCTTTCATTAAATCTGTTTTCTTAAAATGGCTATTAATTGTAAAAATGAAGTTGAAGAAATAAAAACGGATATCCTGACTTGTTTTTTAGTTTGATGTTTTAAAACCCAACTGTTTTAAATCTACGGAGCCCCTAAAGGGACATGGAGAAAAAAAAAGGAAAGAAATCCCGAGTTACTTTCTCGAGATCCCGCGAAAAGAACAACAAAAGTCGGGATTTCTTTCCTCTTTTTTTTTTCTCCATGTCCCCTTAGGGGCTCCGTATAAATCAGACCGCCTGTGAAAAATAAACCGTTTTAAAAACAATAATTATTTTTTATCTGAGCACCAGGAGCATCTGAACGTTTATTCTTCACAGCTTCTGACCCATAATTCATTTGCAGCATATTAAGAATGAAAATAACAACTCCAAGAAAGAATGAAATGATTATCTGGAGGAAATGAAAGCATGGTTGCATGATTGATTGATTTTGCTTCTTTTTTTATTTATAGAAAATAAGAGAGGTGTGTTTTGGTCGGGCTTCATTCCCACCAGCCCAGTTCAGTCGCTTTAATCCCAGTCCAGTCCACTCTGTAAAGTCCAAATGCTAATCGAACCAAAAACTGTGGTTCTGTGAACGCCAGTCGAACCGTAGATCGCTCCAAAAGCAGGAAGTGGTCTATGGTGCAGGGCATTCTGGGTAAATACAAACAAATCAAACATGTTAGCCTAGCGCTAGCAGCAGAAATGGCTCCTGGTCTTTAGCCTAAAGAGAAATCCTCCAACCGCTAAAATCTGACGCCTCCATCTTGTTTCATCTGGTGAAGAAGGAAGTTGCTCTCAGTGTCTTCAGAGGTTTTTGTGTTGTTTCCTTCAGTGGTTCTTGGTGCAGCGCCCCCACAGGCCAGGAGGGGAACAGCAGCCGGAGGTGGAGCAGATGATGAAGTTTTGGTGTCTAATTTAACAGAGTCAACCAGACTGTCAAGTGGAAATCCCACTATCATTCATTTGTTAATATTTAAGTCTGAAGATAGAAATGTAGGCTCAGCTAAAGCTACTGTGAAGCACTGAAACAGACTTTTGTCTTTGAAACCAGCACTGACTTCCTGTAAACTCCCAGCATCACTAACCCAGAGCAGCAGGGAGCGCTCTCAAGTCTCTTTTTAGCAGAGAGTGATCAGGAAGCTCCTAGCCAATGAGCTGCAGGAAACACAATTTATCTCTCATTATTATCCTGCCACCCACAATCAACACCACTACTGCCATGGCCGCCCCCACATCCTTTCTCTTCCTGGTCTATGCTGGTTGTCAGGGAGACAAATGGTTGTGTATAACATGAAGGGGGGTAAAGATGTGGAGGAGCTTTCAGAGACACTTTCAGCCAAGTGGAACACCAGAGAGGAGCAAAAGGTTCTTCAGAGGAACGAAGGAAAACTACAGTCAACACAGACTGGGATGGTTAGAGGAGGAGCAACTCAACATGCTTCTAAAAGTTTTCTAAAGAAACAGAAGAAATCAGCTGATCCATCAACTCCGACGTCGAGTCAATTAGACCAGAGTATAAAGAATCGACAAACAGCAGCAACAGGAAGAGTTGAGAATATTTTGTTTCTACTGCCGCAGACTAATAAGGTCCTGCATTACTGCACAAGGCCCATAAAAGGGTTACAATATGCAATGTAATGACCCAAATATTTCCACCTTAGACAAACTTTCAGATTTGACCATAAAATGCCATTTTTTTTTACAGTTGAGCTTCCTGCAGCTTGATCGTTATAGAAGCAGCTTCATTTAACGTTTGGTTTGCTCAAACAGAAAAGAAAAGCTGTAAATCTGAAGAAATAGTTACATATTTGATATATTTGATACTCCGGGAGGAAAAGAAACAACGTTTTTATCTGAAGTGGGATCTGGAGTGCCGCCGTCTCCGTGGTGACAGCGACTTCCTGCACAGCCGGAGGGAGCCAGTTGGGTTGGCAACAGAAAGATGTCAACCAGGAGCGCCTGAAGGCAACACCGGGTCTCCCAGGATGCAGAGCCGAGCTGACAGCAGGCGAGTTTATCTGAAGAAGGACTCAGTGGAAATAACCCGTCCATCCAGAACCGCCGGTCCAGACGAGTCCAGATGAACAGGTCAGTTCCTCATGTCACAGGTCAGTTAGCGGTTCTGATCCAGTTCTTCTCTCCACCCAAACGGTAAATAAACTGAATTTATAAACTGGTTTCCAGTTGAACTGACCAATCAAAGCTCCAGAGTCACATCCACCCAGTGAATCTCACCCATAACGACATTCAGCAGCTGGCTGAAGTGCCTTGCTCAGAGGCACATCCAGCACGTCACACACATCCTAACCCAGCCTGGTGGAAACCTGCCTGTTGTTTCACACTGGACTCAAAAACTCACTTCAGAAGGATTTGTCTCTGCTGCAGGTAAGCCGCTGACTGCATTAACTACTTCAGAGAACCCCAGTAACTTTCAAACCTTTGAGACGTGGACTCAGAGTGACGGAGCAGGAAAGGGAGAAATGTGGAGAACGGAGGAACGTTTGATGAAATGGAGACATTTGGTGTTTAGAGGCTGAAGAGATCAGAAAGATCCACAGATCAGACTGGAGAGACTAGAAACACAACATGAGGAGTCGGTTTGTTGAAATCTGTAAAACCTCCGTAAAAGTTTCGCATCAGGAGAAAAGAGAACAAATGATTTTTTGTTTTTCTCTTTTTCCTTTTCTGTTGCCTTAAACAATAGATTTTTAAAATAGTGCTGAACACTCACACACTCACCCCTGCACACACACGTACCCACACACCTGCACACCCCCACACCACACACACACCCCCCCCCCCCCCCCCCCCCCCAACACACCCACACCCGCCCATCCCCACACACACACACACACACAACCCCCACACACACTTTTCCACAGATGCTGAACGGACACATGATATCATCAGATGTCATGGCCGCCACACGCCTCCGCAGGCGCCGTGCAGGGAGCGCCTCATGCAGCCGTGGCAGCAAAGCTTTTCAGGAATCAGCTCCAGTTGTTGGTTTGGCCCCTAATGATGGAGACATCAAACCTCTTCTGCTGGGAAACATGCAGAGCGTTGCTCCACATCAAGTAGAAACATGCAGATAAGTCCAGGCTGCAAAACGTCCAGCTGCAGCAGGTCTGGGCTAAAAGCCCCAGGGGGTATCTGGCAGTTTAGGTTGGCAATGATGCATCTTCCATTGTTTTTAGAAATGCAAATCAAACTTAAATATTCACAATATTAATAATATCCATTATTAACAATATCCTGAAGATATAAAGATGTAAAGCCTTATCAGCTTCATTTAAATCAAAGTGTTTTGTTGCCATCCAACAGTCCAACACTGTTACCTCCAGAGGCCTCCAAAACTATTAAACTGGCCTTATTCTGCTGTCTTTTAAAGAGGCTGGGAAAGAGGCTATAAACACACATTTATTATATATTTTTAAACTAAGTCATTCTTAGATGATGACATTTTAGTTTGGTCAGTTTTCAGAATGAGCGCTGTCACTTTTATGCTAATCAGAATTGGCGGCCACGCCCCCAACTGGATGGGATTTTTTTGTGCTTTAATTGTTTCTAGAAGCTGTTTTGACCCAAACGGAAAAACAAAACGAGCAAAATGTGGATTTTGGTATTAATGACTTTAATGGGCTGCACAGCAAATAAAGTCACTTCCTTTCATAAGGTCTCAAATTTATTTGAGTCTTAAAATATGACTGAAATACCAACATTTCTTTAGACAATAAAACCACTGCAAGTTTGAGCCTCAGCTTTAAGTCGTCTAACTTGTATTTAATTTGAAGTTGATTTGCCCTTAAAGAACTAACTCACACTAGTTTCAAACACATCGAGAGCGGTTTTTGAAGACTCGTTTTCTCAGTTTAAAGCTGTTTTTCTTTAATTGTTTGACGTATTGTCATGTCAGGTACCTGATTTGCGTGTTTGAGCTTCTTTCTGTTGTTTTGCTGAGGTATGGCCGTGTGGGTGGGAATGTGTGTTCGAGCTCCCTGTCTAGATGTATTCCTGTTTAGAGTTATGTAATGTTTCTGCTCTGATATTCAGGATTTTTCAGAATGCAAATAAAACTGAGATGAAGAGGATGACCTTTTAATGCATTCAAATTTATTGGTGCAGCAGCTTGAACCCAATTTATTCTACACTGTCGTGTTTTCTAATTCCAATGATATTTAATTACTTCTGACCTGTTTTATTGATATCATCTGCTCTCTTGTCCGCTGTTTTATTCCTACAAACATTTAGTTCATTTTTTCCACATTGTAAACTCACGAGATCAACAGATTAAACGAGCTTTAGAAATGTAAAAAGTACGAGAACTGAATCAAACCAACTATGAAGATGAAACTGGAACAACATCAGCATTTTCTCAATCGGTGAGATCATCTGAACTCCATCATTCTGCAGAGAGGAAAGGTTGAAGGAGATTCTTCTCTCTAAAAACAAGATGGCAGACAGCAGGACAGCCAGATGCACGGTGGTGGAGGAATGATGATTTGGGCTGGATTTCCCCATTCACTTCTGTCCACATGTTAAAGTGACTGTCAGTCAGACAGATGAAGTTTGGTCATCAACAAGACAATGATCCTGCCGGAATGGCCTAGTCAAATTCCATGCCTCAAACTAAATGAAAACCCATCTGAACTACAGAGAAGCTGGAAAGAATCTGGGATCTTTAGTGTTTTTCTACATGAGGTCAAAGTTCAAAGCTGGATCATGCTTTTCATATCCTAAAGTGGAACCAAAAAACTTTAGAAAAAACTTCAAAACAGTCTGAAAATATAAAATTCACTAAATCTTTGACCCCGGATGTTAAGGAAACCACATGAAAATGTTTCCTTTTAAATGAATCTAGAAAGAAATGAAAGAATAAATAGACATGGACATGAGCCTGACCGTATCATCCTCTGAGCTGCAGGACAGTGGCAGCTTTTAAAACTCCTGAAGCTCAGATTCCTCTGGTCTTTACCTGTTTCAGCTTCCTGCTCTGTAAAACAGGCATAAACTTGTTGGATTTGGCTCTGGGCTTCATGTGTAGGAGGAGAGTGCAACAATGATAAAGATAGTAAGTGCAAGAGAGCGATTTTTTTCCTCCACTCAACAACAAGTGAGAGTCCAACATGTTTAGTGGCTGCTTGATGTTCAGCCTGCTGTCAGGAAAATAGCGGCTGTTTGTTTCTCTTCTGCAACAGATTTTACTGGCCGCCCAGTTTAGCTGAACGTCCTCTCTTCTCAGGGACAGCAGCTGCTGGGTCCTATTGTCAACAATCTTTGCGCTTTTGTAGGGAAGGAAATCATCTCAAAGAGAATTGCTTTGCTTTAAAAAGCAGTGCAGTTATAAAAGAAGTGCGTTGCATAATATTTAACCACTACTACTTTGGTTTACTAATAGATACAGTTATGTGAAAAATTTGAGAGAAATTCCAACAACTAAACTATGAGCCCACAGAAAAAGTTCGGTGGAGATGGTGTTGGGCACCACTAATAATCTGAAATATTAGTTTTGTTAATGCTAAAGCACTACACCAACATAGTATTTAGCAGAAGCTAATGCTAAAGCACTAAGTATCACCATCCTCACAATGTCTCAATGATTTTATGAGCAAATTTGTCACTGCACACCTACCTGTACGGTTTGTCCTTTGAGAAATTATTACAGAACTCATCTGGAAAGATGCATCTAGGGGACACTGTATTCTCTAAACATCTTCATAATTAGCAAAAACACTAGCATTAGCCAAAAGATTAACTGTGCTGTCGGTGTCACACAAGCTGACCCACATCAGGTTTCACCACCAGAACCTTTTCTTGACTCAGCAAAGCCAAGAAACACATTTCAAAACTGTGAGAAGACAGAGAGGACTGAACCCACAACCAAACCAAACAACTTAAGTTCTGCTTGGATCCCAGACGAGCCCCCAAATTGTTCCATTCTGAGATGATAAGCAGACAAACCTGACACAAACGTCACACCAATGGGGGAATCCTGACATAAGTAACACATCTGTATCGGTTCGATGAGTGAAACTGGGCTGATATGAAGAACTGATGTTTATTTCCATCTGTTTGCTGCTTGTGTTTCTGGGCAGTCGATGGGGTCATGTGGTATTTGTTTGGTCATGTGACTGACAGTGATGCAGGGTTGGTGACAGTGGTATACCTGTTACATATTGGTTACTGGCCACAACAGCATGTTAAGAGACCACATTTCTAAATTTTCTTATCAGTGCATCCCTGCTTTTCACCAAACTATACAACCAGTTTTAAGCTGCTTATGTTTTCTCTAAAGTGTCAAACTTCACAATATTATGAAGGCTTCTTATTTTTTAGACTTTGTTCAGTGCAGTTTGTTCACAGAAATCAGACTCCAGGGAAACAGCTAAATTTAATCCTCAGCTGTAGTCAGACTCTGACTAACAGTGATGTGATTTCAGTTCATCCTTCCTCCCTCTCTCTGTGAAACGCTCCAGCTAATGAAACGCTCCACTGGAGTGGATGTGGAGGACCTCGAGGACCCCGTGGGACTGCCTTTCGTAAATGCCTGCCTGGATAAGGCTCTTTTGTAACTTAGGCGTAGGTTATGAGTCAAACATATCAGTTGGAACTTGGTGCTTTGCAGGACTTTCCCCTCAGAAACATGAACGTAACAGCAGCAGCAGCAGTGCAGGTTCTCTCCCCATAAGGAGAAATCCTCAGTTCAGATCACAGATTAGGCTCTTACAGGACGATGGCATGAAGTAAAGTCACTCAAACAAGAAAACCAAAATGTACAACAGCAAATCTTTCATTTTAAGCAGAAACTAACTTTTATCTCTATTCCTGCGGAAACTTATTATTATAGATTAAGCACAGTCTTTTTGCTTCTACTTATAGATTTTGAACGGAAAATGAGGAAAAAAATATTGCAAAATTCCTTAGAAATATTTCCGACGTAGCTCCACAGAATCAGTGATTTTGATTGTAAAAATTCAGAAAAACAAATGTGAAATTCTGGAGGGAAAATGTTAATTTCCTTCCCAACATCCACCAGGAAGAGATAATTAATACTTCATCTGTGTGTGGTCATAATGTTGTGCCTGATATGTTGCAGGGCCTGAAACTCGGCCAGTGAAACTCTGCTTTGGTTGCAGTCACCTCCCACTTTCTTAAAATCTAATGTTTTTATTCAAGCACATCGCTTGCAAACATCCTCTAAAAATGCATTTAAAACAGCAGCATCTTTCTGCTGTTTTTGTTTTCTCATTTTTGAAATAAATGGCAGAATTCAACCAATGTTTGCGACATTGTGACACCGGCACAGCGGAGAACCAGGTACTGATCTGTAGGGGAAAGTTTAGCAACATTAGCAATGTGATTTGTCCTAGATGTCTGTTAGCAGCAAAAAGAACATTTAATGTTTGCAGAAATAATTAGAGACTCATGAACTATGTGAAAACATTGGTGAGCTTCACAAACATTCATGCACACATTAACTTTGGCCTGTTCATGTTTCATATTAGTGCATGGTGCGTTAGCTCTAACTCAAATATTTTCACGCTATTTCAATAAATTGAAGCGCTTCAGGATCGTCCTTTCTGCGCCCGACTGAAACGAATCCCAAAAAGACGGTCGGTATTTCACGCTCACTCGCTGCTCTCCTCCAAGACTTTAATTACAACATTTCCATTATTGGCCAAGAAAGCGTTTGCATCCTCGGTTGCAACTGACCTTGGCTGTTTCCCCGCTGTTGCCATGGCAACAAATGAGCTGAGGAGAATGTGCTGCTACTAAAAATGTTTTCCCCACACTCTAAAAGCTGCAATAAAAATAGCAGCAATGACTTTTTTAAAATTAATTTATATTTCACCGGTACCTGAAATGGAGTCTGGCTGTTGTAGTTCTTCACTTCCTTGTCGGCTCCACGGACCAGCAGCACTCTGGCACAGTTATCCTGAGAGGGAGGAAAGAAAAACACATGAAGTAAAACGAACCAGAAAACATCCTGCAGATCCGATAAGTTCTCCTACTTTGTTCTGGAAGAACGGCGATTATCTTCCAGTGGCAGAGTTTTCCAGGAAGCCAGAGGAGCAGGAACAGGTAAGAGTGATTAAACGCCTGAACGTTACTAAGTGAGAGGCAGCAGGAGCGTGAACGACCTGCACCAGGAGTGGAGATTCTTCTGCTTCAAGTGAATCTGTTGCTCCGCTCCGGCAGGAAGAGGCAGCGCGGGGAAGAGAGAGAAGAAGAGCGCTGGAGCGAGCTGAGGGGTTTGAATCTGCTGCACAACTCGCCCACAACGTGCTGCACCACGCATGCACCGCGCACATACATGAATATAAATACTTTTTTTAGAGCCACAATGAGCTGTGGAGAGTTGGCAGGAGAAGCACAAACTGAAGCACAGCCATGATCTGAGCAGGGCAGTCAGCTCCTTCCATACGTTCAGACGCTTCCCTTCCCATTTAAAACCAGATCCTCCGGGTTATTTTCACCCGCTCACCTGGACCGCAGCCAGGCCTCCAACACGCCGCCTTTTCTCCTCAGAAACGCTCAGAAAATGAAAATGAGAATCGCTCAGGACAAATGGGAGCAAAGCTGTGTTTGCAAAATGAATTAAAAGAGGAGCAGAAACAAAGATGGAGGGAAGTGAGTGAGAAAGGTCAGAGCAGAAAGGTTCACGATTCTCCCAGGAAACTTCGATACCATGGAAACTCCTCCTGGGTCGACGGGTCGCTTTGCTTTTCCTGTTTTCTGTCAGAAAAAAACTTTAAACACGATTCGATTCACCGACAAGTTCCAGGTAAAAATACAAAAACATTTCAGTTCCTGAAGTATCATCACGCAACGGTTCAAACAGAAAGGGAAGGTCCTTCCAAAGATACCCAGCTGGAGTTAGGTCTGGACTTTGATTAGGCCATTCCAACCCATGAATCTGCTTTGCTCTGGCTGCATGTTCAGGATGGTTGTCCTGCTAAAAGATGAAGTTCCACCCCATTCACAGGTTTTCTGCAGCCTTTCTTCTATCTAGGAAGGGTTCAAAGGTCGTCTGCAGTCCATTCGGACGACATTTAGGATGTTAAGTTTCTTGTTTTCCAGGAGAGGACGTCCCAGCAGATCAGCATGTGCAATGTTCAGAGAAATGACCAAAAAGCCCAGAAGCTCAGACCCACAGGCCTCAGTTAGCAGGTCAAAGGTCATGAAAGAACAATTTGAGACAGAACCAAAGAAGATAATAGCTGAGAAGCTCTTCCCTCTAAAAACAAACTTCATGCAAAGTTGTTCTCTTAAAACACAAAACAAAAAGACTTTCTGATAAAGTAAATCAACACTGACTCTTCCTGTCCGCCGGTCAGCGGAGCGATGATGATGGACCAGGAAAACTTACTGGTTTTATAAATATTTATATTTCTTGTTTAAACAGATGAAAGTAAAAAAAAAGTGACGATGGGAAAATATGTTTTTCATTTAATTGTCCAATATTTGTTCTATTAAGAAGCCAAAACATCAACTTTACTTTCTTTCATTCATGTTTGAGGTTTATTTACATTTTAATAATGTTAATAAACATTAAAATGTTTATTAACCATCTGTCTCTCTAACAGAGAGACAGATGGTGATTAATAAAATAATCACAGTTTGGATTATTTTACCTAAAAACAACTAAACTCTCCTCAGTCCAGCTTTATATTTTTACCAAATTGCACTAAATGAATCTCAGTAAAGATGCAGTTAAGCCTTTATGATCAGCAGGAGAATTGAACCAATATTTTTTTTTCTTGGCACCACAGATATTTTAGGATTGAGGTTTAAAAGCACCAGAGGGAATCGTTTCTCTAAAAGCCAAACCAGAGCAGCAAGTGAAACGCTCTCTGATGAGCTGCAGCACAAACGATGCTGACCTGCAGCCAGAGGCTTCAGAGGCCGGCTCAGAGTCAAGTGGTGTTTGGAGGGTTGCAGGGTTTCCTGCACAGCCTGGTGTCTGATCAGCGGCTCAGGACGACAACAAACCCAAAAACTCTCAGATTAATACCAACATTTATCCTAAATCTGACCTGAAGACTAAGACTCCTCATCTGGAAAGATTCATAAACACCAAACTCTGTCTGGGAAAAGACAAAACAACAGAGTTTCTGATCAGGTCTGCAGACCTGCTGACTCTGTTTCCAGAACCAGAAAATCAGGATGAACGTCTGTTTGTTGGAAATGATCTGGTAAATGAAGAACTGCTTTTCTTTGTTTCCATCTTTCCTTTAATGTCCTGCAGCTCTGTGTGAATCAGCCTGTAATGGTTCATGATATCTGATCAATTTGTTTCCAAGATATAAAACATCAATCATTTGTTGTTTCTTTGTAGATCTCAGATTTTAAAAGATGGCAGCACATCTGGATTTGCTTTAATTTCTGATATTAAAAGGCTGATGGAGTTTTTTCAGCTGCGTCACACACAACTTAGAGTGAAATCAGCTAAATGGATCAAATGACCAGGAGCTTATCATGTGTGGGCGGTCGTCATAGGAGTTATACCTTCATATGGATATGATGAAAAGATTAGCAGAAGATATAAAGCAGACGCGCTTTACATTGAACTTCAGCTGTCAGAGGAAAATCCTACTGGGATCGGCTGGAGGGAAGGCTGAGCTCAGAAACACCTGAGCTCTGAAACACCTGAGCTCAGAAACACCTGAGCTCAGAAACCCCTGAGCTCAGAAATATTTGAGCTCTGAAACACCTGAGCTCTGAAACATTTGAGCTCAGAAACACCTCGTCTCCAGGAGGGATCCACTGCCAATCCTGAAGAGTCTGTTCTCCATCTTAACCTCTACATTTAAAAATGATCAGCAACAGTTTGTGTGATTTATCCTGTCAGAAGAGGAAAAAATGGAGGTTCATTTTCTAAGGTCATATTTTTTAAATCATGTAATTCATTAATTTCTAAATGCCAACTTCAAAATAAACATCCAATCAGCAAAACAAGCACTGAGTTCAAAACTATTTAGAATCAAACTAAATATTTGTAGATTGAATAATTACTTCTAGATATTTAGCTAACATGCAAATTAACTCTCCGATAAGAGGAAGTGGACTATCAAAATAAAAGCTGGGTCTTGGCCTACCATTTAAATTTATGTAAATTATAAATTATTGCTCATTGTTTCCTGGATCAAATAATTCACTTTGCTTTGAAGGATTCCAGAGTGAATCAATGAGCAGTCAGCGACTTACCAGCAGCAGCGGTTCTTTAATTTAGAATATGGATCAGAAACCTAAATTTGATACAAAGTTTTGGTCTAAATATGAAGCAATGGTGGACAAAAACATGCAAAAGCCTTCAAATAGAAAATGGAAAATTCTCATATTGAAATATTAATTCATATTCAGAATGGTGGCAAAGTAAAACTGAAGAATCAATCTGGATCTGGATCTGGATCTGGATCTGTTCATGTTTCCGGGTCAAATTCTATGAAGCAAGTTTAGAGTTTATGCAAAAAATGTATTTATATTTATTTAGTTTTCCCACCATTTTCTACTGAAATCTGTATGATTTAGTGAATCCTATTATTAGAGCTGAAATGTTTCTAGTCACCAGGGAAACAGAGAAGTTCGTTTTATTTAAAGAGCAGGAGGAGAGAGTTTGATTTCCTAACCATGTGTGGACGAGTCACATGAGAAAATGTTTTTCTTTTCATGATTAATAAACTGATCAGGCTGGGAAAGTTTGTTTAACAGTGATAGGATTAGTTTTTACTAAAAACACAGAATATTTCCTAACATTCTGCATCAAATGTTAGGAATGCTGGTTTATGCTGGAGTTTTCATGTCACTGAAAACTCCAGCATAAATGTCGACGACCGGCGACACGAAACCTGCGTGTTTGTTAGCTCACCTGGTTTATCTATTTTTGCTCACCTGTTTGTTTTTTGTTTTATTTTTTTTTTTTCTTGGTTTTTTCGCCTCACTTGTTTTTTTTTTTGTCTTGTTTTGTTTGTTTGCTTTTTGCTCACCTGGTTGTAGAGGGCGCAGATGTGCAGGGCGGTGTTCCCCGAGGCGTTCTGGGCGCTCATCAGCGCTCCGTAGAACAGCAGATGCTCCAGATGCTGCACGTGGCCGTGGCGGCAGGCCTAAACACACACACACACGCACACACACACACACACAGGGGTGAGAGGATGCCTGCAGTGTGGCCCCTTCACCACTAGATGCCAGTGTGGTGCAGAGGAGGAGAAGTGAAGCAGCTGGTCGCCTCAGTTTGAACCCGGGAGCAAAAAGACGGAGGAAAGAAAGTTAGAGAATCAAACCTGATATAAAAACCAAACTGTTTTATTATGACTGTCTGTTTTATTATACTTATACTTTTTTAAAAAGAAGCCAAAGAGAAGCAACCTCATGTGTTAAATGAAGTCCTGGGTAACCAGTTAAAATCTCCGATGTGATTTTAGTATTTTGCTCCCATCAGGACTCTCTGGTCTGATGTTTACACTTCTAAAGCTAAATATCACTTTATAACCTTTTTATAAAGCAAAGCGCTTCAGCTGCAAATCACAGAGGACATGAAAAGCAGATCAGTCTTTAAAATGCACTGACGCATTGTGTAGACATTAAAAATGGATGTTGCTTATGTTGCAGGAAAAGTCATTAAGCCTGCAAACATAAGCAATATAAAAACAGCCGAGTTGCTGCTGAGCTGATGCTCGGTCGTCATGGTGAATATGTTTGGAGATGAAGCTCCTCCATCTGAATTATACATCATGTTTTCATCATCAGTAAACTTATGAACAGTTAAAACTAAACAGACATGAATAAAACTTAAACTTTTCCTCTCCTCAGCAGAAAATCTTTTCTGAGTGGAAAAACTTTGTTTTTCAGATTGAGGGGAAACAGCAGCTTCTTCTTATCAGCTCTGAAACGGGACGGATGAGGAAGGCTGAGATGTTACAGCCTGACAGGCAGGGAGATAAGCAGCCTGATGAGTCTGCAGGCCAGAACACACCTGTGTGTGTGTGTGTACCTGGTGGACCTCGTGCCAGCCGTTTTCGTCCTGGCAGCAGACGGAGGCCTGCTGGCTGAGCAGCAGCTCGCAGCAGCCGGGGTCTCCGCCCGTCACTACGCTGTGGTAGAGCGGCGTCAGGCCGCGGCTGTCCTTGTAGTCTGGAGACGCTCCCAGCTCCAGCAGCGTCTGGATCCACAAACATTCACAGGTTTTACCACATCAATCACTCACCTGGAATCACAGCAGCTGGGCTCTAGAAGTCTGTTCAGCCCAGAAAAGGTACAAAAACACAAAACATCCCAGTGGACAGTTTGCTGAACCGAAACGCCACACAAACATCCCAGGTTCTCTCTGCGTCTGATCAAACTTAATCTCCAGTTTGGTTAAAACTCGTCTAAGGAGTTTAATAATTCTGCAGCTCAACAACTTTAATCACATAAAACAGAAGAAAAACAGCATGAATGAAACCCTGAAGGCCACTGGTTGATTAACAGTTATCATAAATTTATCATCCTGGTTTATGACATTTCAAAATCTGAACTGCTTCTGTTTTTTAATGAACTCCTTAGAAAGAAATGAATCAAACTATCAAAGTTTCCAAAGTAAGAGTGAAATTAAATGTCCAGTAATGAGAGGCGTTTGCAAAGTTACACTCAAAAATCAACAGCTGTGATTTGGTTATTTAGATCATTAGAGGAAAATATGGGGTTTCATTTCTTCAGCCATATTTTCACCATCATATTGTGACATTTAAACATGTTACAGTTTAAACTGTGGGACAAAATATATACATCTCTATTCTAAATATTTAGTAAAATAATAAAAGTTGATAAAAAGGTTGGCTTAATGTTGAGTTTTCTGGCTCAACATTAAGCCATCATCTTAATGTTAAATGTTAAATATTTACCTGATTAAAAATGTATTCAACTATTTAAAAACTAAATTATTAGCTTTAAGCTAAATATGTAACCTAAATATTCATATTTAATACTTAAGTTATTTATCTACATATTTTTTAAAAACTAAATATTAAAAACAGTTTCATTTGTAACTAAATATTTAGCCAACATTTAGTTTGCAGTAAATTTTGTCTGCTCATAAAATCCTTTGTGATATTTTAAAATGATTCATTTTCAGGGAAAACAGGAAAGTTTATCTATCAGGAGAAAAACCTCCTGAAACGATCTGCAGCTCCAGGCAGATTAGTGACGGTTTTAAACCTTTAGAGGGGGAGAGGTCGTTTCCTCACCAGCAGGAGGGTCTGGTTCTTGGCCCGCGCCGCTTTGTGAAGGGAAGTCATGCCGTCTTTGGCCCTGAAGTCCAGATGAGCTCCTCCGTTCTTCAGAACCTTGATCATCTCCACGGCGCTGTCCAGCTGGGCCGCCGCCGTCAGCGGGCTCTCTGCAGGAAAAACAACGTTTAGGAGGCAAATCCACATCCTGCAGCTTTCAGCAGGTGAAACGTTTGTTTTCTAAAGCTCAGCATGGGAGGCGAGTTTACAGCTGCTGCTGGGAGGAAGAGTGATCCGAACGGCAGGAGAAAACGCCAATCAGTTCAGCACCAAACGCTCTCAGGTTAAACAAGACGCACAGCAATCCTGCTGAGGAAACAAGAAGCTCCTGCTGAGGAACCAGAGGATTTCAGGACCAGATGAGCAGCTGCTGCTCAGCAAGGAAAACCAGAAACCAAAAGAAAAACTCAAGCAGAATGAGGCTTCAGTGGTTCCTCTCCTTGGTTCCTCTCAGTGGTTCCTCTCCTTGGTTCCTCTCAGTGGTTCCTCTCTTGGTTCCTCTCAGTGGTTCCTCTCCTTGGTTCCTCTCTGTGGTTCCTCTCTGTGGTTCCTCTCCTTGGTTCCTTTCTGTGGTTCCTCTCTGTGGTTCCTCTCAGTGGTTCCTCTCTGTGGTTCCTCTCTGTGGTTCCTCTCCTTGGTTCCTCTCAGTGGTTCCTCTCTGTGGTTCCTGGATGGTTTATAATCTATATTATGTAATAGGATTGTACCAACTTAGATACTTTGTAATGATATTTGGTGCAGAATTTAATGTAATTTAAAATAAATATCTGTTGTTCCAAGTTTCTGTGCAACAGCAGCAAATACTCTCACAAAGATAGAATATTTAGATTTTTAAAAAAAGAAAAACAGATTATAGAATAAAAATATACAGAAAGGGCAAAATTTCAAAGTAAAAGCTTCCAGAGGTTCTGCGGGTTTCAATAAATCTCCTTCATCCTGAAATGTGTCTTCAAACTTCACTTTTCTTCAAGTTTCTGATCTGATAAGCAGGTCAGCCGATTCTCTATTAATTATGAGGCATAACAGCAAAACAGCAAAGAGGTGATTAAAGCAGCACTGATGATGCTAAACAAGGTCATCAAAACAAGACACTAAGACAACAAACGTGTCCCAGTTCAACATAATGAGCTTCTTATGGCACAGCAGCCGGTTCAGCCCAGAAACAAGCAAATAAAGATATTTTCCACAAAACTGCAGCTATAAGGTCCAAATCACAGGAATCCAATGTGTGAAATGAAAACATCTTTGAAATAAATGCTAAAGATTGAACTCTGTTCCTGAGCTGAAATCTGTCAGGAGACGGAAAAACTTTCAACTTTCAAAGAAACAAACAAACTGGACGGCAGCGAATCCATCAACTAGAACCACAGACTAACTCTGGTTTCTCCTCTGTTGCTCATTTTTCCACCTGTCGGTTTGAATGTGATCCCTGTGTTTACAGAAACTGTCTGTGTCAGTCAGAAGTTCTGATTCTCATCATGGATCCAGTTTGTGTTCATGGACAGAACCTGAGGAAACAATATCAAAAACAATAAAAAGGCCGATCTTGGTCTCAGGCCGATCACCACAGGCCTCGACTGTTTTATTAAAAATCTCTGCAGAGAGAGAAATCACACGTCAGGCGGATGAAAAATGATAAACTTCTCACTCAATCACAGAAATTATAGGTCATCTAGTGGCACAAACATTTGTGTCTCTGCTGCTGAAATGGGAGATCAGTTTACGGGTCAGTGGAAAATCACAAAGAGTCTCGAACATTTCAACTCATCGTCTCCCAAGAAGCTGTGGAAACAGAAGCAGCTGCTCTCCTACTGGATGCAAAGTAGATTGGAGAAACTAAATGTGCTCATTTGAAACATAACATTTAAAATAAATCATGTTTTCTGATCAAACGCTTCTAGCAGGAGGAGGTTTTTCTGGGTCTGGGTTTCCCTCCAGAACCAGAAGCTTTTATTAGCCTCTGATAAGCAGAAGTTTTTGCTGCTGTGTTTCTGTCTCTGAGTCTCTGCTGTGTTGGTGTGCAGCCTGCAGCCTCACCACCAGAGTCGCCGTCGTGGTAGTTTGGGTCGAGGCCTCGCTCCAGCATCTTCCCCACTTTGTCCACCTGGTTCTGCTGAATCAAGTCCATGAACTTCCTCAGGTTGGCCTGCACACACAGAGGATAACGGGCCATCAAACCAGAACGCTGAGACAAAAGGACCCGTCCTGGGACCTTCACAAAGACTGAAATACAATTAGAGGGGCGGGTGAAAGGTCAGAAAAGGTCAAACATAAAAGTATAAAATGGCGCGGAATCGAGTTGAATGTGCAGATAAGAGACAGGAGGGAGGACATCGGGGGACAGGACAGGACGCCTTTCTGCTCGGCTCGGTTCTGTCTGCTTTCTTTTCAGGCCGTGAGATAAAAATAGATAAGAGAGCAGCTCCCAGAAGACGAGAGAGAAGGAAGAATGAGAGAAAAGATCAGGAAGAAAAGCTGCGGAGACGAAGCTCCAGCAGGTCCAGTTTCTCTGATTATGAATATTTACGGTGCCACTGATTATCAGGAACAAAACGAATGATTAGATGAGGAATTTGAGAGCTAATTGATGCCCCTGCTGCTTCACTGAAACAGCTTCGTCTGTGAATAAATCACAAAAACTTTTTATCCCTTTGTTCTCCAGGGAGGTTTTATTTTCATGATTACTTCTGCAGTTTGATTTTGTTGTGTCTGAAAGTAGAGATGAAAATGTTGCATGTTCTGCTCTGCACCCCATCAGCAGGAAAACCAGGTTCTTAATAATAATTCATAAATGTTTTATTGATCATCCTGTAGGTTCAAAAACAAAAAACAGCTGAATAACTTTCAGTTTATAAATGTTAAGAGACAGAAAAGAGACAGATAATCTGTGAAAAGGTCGATCTTTAAACAGCCAGTCAGAGCCAGGAGGCAGGGCTCAGCGCTGTCAATCACTCTTGTGAACGCGCTGCTCAATGTACTGATGGTGGAGAAACAACTTACCACTGCATGAAAACTTTTGCTAACTAGCCTTAGCATTTATTGCTAAAGCATTGCAGAGAGCAAAAGGAGGGTGAGCAGCGCATACATGAGGATGATTGGCAGTGATAACATCCTTCTCCTGCCTCTGATTGGCTGTTTCTGACCAAGCTGTGTATTTTTGCAGTTAGCACTCGGAAAAGGAACAGAAGATGATTTATTTCATCATCTGTCAAACATGCAAAAACCTTTTTATAAAAATAGAACTATTCATCCCTAAGATTACTAGGATTTTAAATTATTTTTATTCCAATTAAACACCTATTTTTATTTACTGCTAAACGTCCTGGTGGTGCTACTTAGAGCTAACATGTTAGCTGTTGACTGAACGTTGCAGCTGGCTGACAAAGCTCAGAGTAAATACTGATTATTTTATCATCCGCTGCACTGAGAGCAGAGAATCATCCGAAGTGACTCAGTTCCTGTCAGACTGCAGTGACTCACCAGCAGCTCAATATCTGGAAATGTCAAAGGATCATGTCCCCGCCTGTCCCCTGTTTTATTTAATGTCCCCACTCTGTCCCCAGAGTGTCTCTGCAGGTCTGATGAATCAGAATGAGGAGGACACTGTCGTCTCCTCAAACGGTCTGGACATTGAACTGCTGCTGCTTCTCTTTCCACCACCCAGCAAAGCAAACAGGATTAGCTCCTGGAAATGTTGAGCTAAAATCACCTTTTAGAAGCAGAAATATCCCAGAGAAACATTTCCTCACATCAATAACATTTTGGAAACTTGGCTGCATGTATTTATGTCCCTGTTCCATATTTATGAGCATCTTCCTCCTCTTGCCTTTCTTATTTTCCTGTCTGGTTGTTTCTTTCCCGTCTCTCTTCCCTGCAGTCGGATGTGAAATTAGAGCTGCTGTCAGACGGTTTCACCAGGTCCTGTAGCACAGAGCTGCCACAGACATTTATGCTTTGGCTGCACAACAAGATTACAGTGGCTGCAGGACAGCAGCCCAGAGCTGGACCCAAACAACCAGGAGGCTGAAAACTCATTTCAATTCATATAGGAGGAATGGAGGCAGGAGGAGGAGGAGTCTGCTGTTCTTCTGCCAGGAAAAAGAGCATTTTTCCAAATAATTATCATAAAAAGGACAGGAGAGACGGATGAGAAATGTTCTCCTCATTTGATTCCTGTTAGGAAGTTCGATTGACCAGAAACGAGGCCAAACTCGGCCCTTCTGTGTCTGAATCCAACCAGACAGAGAAGATTTTACATAGAAACTGTAATCTGTGATTCTTTATGTCTTATTCTGGCAGCGCGTTTGGTGTGAAACAGACTGAGGTGTTCAGATTGCACTTCCCAGAGTCTGTCAGACTGAAGTGGGAGGAAGTGGGAGATCTTCCTCATGTCTGGCTGCTGGTGCTAACTCATCTCCCCAGCAGGGGGCAGCAGAGTCCACAGCGGGCCGGAACGGACCGTCAACTCTTCTTCACCTGACAGATCCCAGCTGCTATTAATGAATCAGTTTATTAAGGAGTTCCACAGGCCTCTGTGTTTGGTCTTACTGTCTTTAATCCAGGAATATTAAAATCTATTGTTATGCTGATGATGAACAGATGTTTCACTAAGCCTGACTATCAAATCAGATGGTTCAATAACTAATTCCAGTAAAACTGAATCCTTCAGATCACATTAAATGTCCCTCCATGTAATTGTACCGTCAGGAAGCCCAAAACAGTTAGTTCATATTTTATATAAAACATATAAATGTCTTAACTATAACAGGTTTGGTTGTGACCCAGCAGGAGAAACCAGTTTCACTCACCAACATTCAGATGTCAGATCTCACAAAACCTCTTGACACCAAACAAACATGGCTGACGATGGAGAAGCAGCAACGGCGATAGTTTGTGTTTAACAGAATAAAACAATAAAAACATCCAGCGGTGGAGACATTAGAGATGCTCTGACTTAAAGGCTCGACTCATCAATAATGAGTAGGAATTTTACTGGTTGCTCTGATGGATCCTAAACTCTAACAGCAGAATGAGAGGCAGATATTCCAGGTTGTGGAACCAGCTCTCAGTTCATCGTGTGATTTGATATGATGCAAATCTTTTTACCATTCAGAACCTTTGATTTGTTTTTCTCAGAACAAGCCGTAATGTGCATTTACTTAGCAACTGCTAATTTAATTGCAGGGTGTAAAAATGAAAAGATAATTTGCAGTAAGAGGAAAAAGATGCATGCTGTTTCTGTTGCAGTAAACATCTCTGTCTGGGGCAACATTAGCAGCTTTATTCACCTCTCAACCTTCAGCTGCTGCTGCTTCTCATGATGGCAGCAAACTTTAAAAACACGACTGGTACAGAAACACATGGACTCTAATGCCCATCCTTACCTTTGTATGAAGTCTGGCGATCTGCTTCTCGTCGATGTTGGGCTGTCTGTAGACTCTGCTCTTGTAGCGAAACTGTTGGAGGAAAAAATGATTAAACATCTTCAACTGGCCTGGGATCACAGTCTGTGGGGAATAACTTCCCTCAAATTGGAAGTTGCTCATCTGTAGAGGTCAGCATCAGTCCACTGACTGACATGACAAAACATGCAAAACAACGACAGTTTCTAATCAACCCCGGCTTCAAACTCTAACATGACTGCTCCGCGTCTGAAACGTTTTGGGAAAATCCAGTGATTTTAACTTCCTGTGCAGCAGTAATCTCTCCTGTGGATTTCCACATCAATCTAGAAGGGTTCTGCAGATTAGGGCTCATTAGTCGCCTTTAGGGTTCTGCTTACCATCAGTCCACACACACACATGCAAGTCAGAATAGTGAAAGCTATTCTGACTTGAAGAATAGCAAGTCAGAATGGCTGAAATTAACTATTTCAGCCAGGTTAATAGTTAACCTGGCTGAAATGAGATGGTTTCTCAACTTGGTCAGAACCACATTAGTTTGGATGTAACATCAAATCCAACTTCACACTTCAGAGGTAAATTGATTCACGGTTTGGTTTAATAACTCGTCATTTGGTTCCTGTGTGATTTGTTAATCATGAATTTGGGACTAAGCTAGCAACCCGAGCATAATGGATAAAAACAGCAGGTGGCGCTACATCACCACCTTCTGGTCTAGAGTGGAACTGCACTGCAGTCAAACAGTCGACTAAAAACAGAGCAGATAGTTTGTGTTTCAGTAGATTTTCTGTGGAACGTAACTCCAAACTGTTCGTGGAGGATTTGTCTATTTGCATATTTTGTTCATAAATCATATCTAAAATATTTGAAATAAGATGCAGCTGGGGCTGAAACACAATGTTACACGACCCACTATTGGCTGGGAATGTTGCACTTTGCATGACTCTAGTGTGTAATTTCTCCTCTGCAGAGATTTTCCACCAAACAGTCAGGAACTGAAAGGCAGCTAGTTTGGGATTAGAGATTATCAGGGCTTAAATTATTGAACCTTGAGCCTTAGAAATTATTTTCAGATTGTACACTGTATATATTTTTTGTGCAGTTTTGGATATGAGCACAAAAATAATTTCAAAAAGTTTAAGTGTTTTTGACAGATATCCTTTAAAGGGAAGTTCTGATGAATTTATCTCAGCAGTCCTAATTTAATATGCAAAGCAATAAAATTCATCCTGGTAGAATAAAATAAACTGACTTTGTATTTGTGCTCAGACTTGGCCTCTGCTCAGGTAAGAGGATGTTAGATTAGGATCGTATTAAATGTCAAACCTGTTTGATGAATATTACCGATGTAACGGGGGGTAATAATCAAATAAAGGATTTCTCTGCTGAGGGAAACTCAAACGTTCTGCGGCCCGATGAAAGCTGATCAGCTCTGGACTCCAGCCGCTCTGCCTGCTGAGGGCAGCCAGGTGAAACACACCTGGACTGTGGATGATCTGAATGCTGAAGCTTCAGAGACGCTGCTCTGTGGATCATCTGGATCAGCCCAAAGCACCTGATGTGGGATCAGATGTGAGCGCTGAGCCGGGAAACGCTGCCACATCTTCACTGATTCATCCCAGCCACACAAACGCTTTGCTGTTTTTAATATTTCATAAAGAACAAAACTCTGAGGAATTTCTGAACATTAGGGCTTTTATTTTATGGATTTATTAAAGAAAACGTATAACATTAGCAGACCAGAGATGAGTCAAACTGCAGATCTGAACTGCTTCCCTCCATCTGTTCTGATCTACATAATAATCCATTATGTTGTCACCGTCTCACCCAGAAGGATCTGATATATATTACTGTAAAGAAACACGTCAGGAAAACCCAGATTATGTTCATTAAAGACAAAGGAGCCCAGACTCAGTGATAAACGCTCAGATGTTCTCATCATGCTTTGTGGTTTAATGTTTATCTTCAGGTCCAGTTAGATCCCAGTAACAGAACCGCAGACCTGCAGACCGAGTCCTGCAGGTCTGCAGTCCTTCATGTAACACAGAGCTGTGAGTTTCCACAACATGAGGCTAGACTGTGGAACCAGAGGGGCGTGGCCAGCCGCTCTACGGGTCGCTATCAGGCTCTGCTGAAAGTACTTCTGAAATGAACCCACCAGAGTTGTTCTGCAGAGTCAATGAAACGCAGCAAACTGCTTCAAAAGGCCTTCGTCTGCATTTATTGTTTCTGTTTCAGCTACTGGAGTTAGAAATGATCAGCAAATGACTTTGAAATCCCAAAGAGATGCTCAGAGGAAATAACTTGTTTTGAAATACCACAAAGAAACTTCAACCACACTGAAGCTCTGATTGGTCGAACGGCTGACCTCCAGGCAGGGGACGCCCTTGCTGATTGGCTGAGGGTATTCTCGGAGGAGGCGCTCTTCGTCCAGGAACTTGCCGTCCCTCCCGTTGCTTGCCGGCTGGAAGAGTCCGTAGTTCAGGACGTCCTTCAGGGTCTGGTTGAGCGTGCACAGGATCCGCTGCTTGGCGATCCAGACAGTCGCATCCGGGTTGAACCGCATGCATTTCTGACAGCGACCCGAGGGAGACAGCAAACAAAGAGCAGCAAAAATTAATTATTCAACTAAAATAAACAGGAGGAAAAAACAGGGAGCAAAAACCTTTCCACAAAACTCTGCATTCACAGAACAATGCACTGCAAAAACACAAACTCATGCCAAGGATTTCTAGTTTCTACTGCAAATGTCTCAGTTCACTTCAATTAAGACAAAACTGTCTTACAGGAAACTTTCCAGGAGGATAACTGAGCTTCTTCTAACTCAACAATTCCTTAATATTGATGAAAACATTATAGATCATTTCACTTATGACATTTTTCTGATGTAAATGTCTAGAAAATAAAAACTTAGAAATTTATGGGTTTCAAAAGTTAAAAATGTTGAACTTTTAAAACTCTGAAATAATTTTTTCTAGTAAATTTCTGTGATTAATCTCAAAGTGTTTTAGGTAGAAATGTTTTCCTTTGCTTCCTTATTTGGCCCCAATTAGCTGCTGTAGTTTTGAGACATTTTCACCTGAAACTGGACAGAAATATTTGGTAATATTTAGTGTTTCTGCAGCCTGAGGCCAGCAGGTCCAGTTAACACATCCACCCAGCCCAGTGGTACCGCTCACTGAGGGTGTAACTGACAGAACATGCTTGGCCCACTCGCCACTCCTGCTTTCAGCTCGAAGTGAAGCAGACAATGGTGGATTCCTGCCCTGGCCCGGATCAGCAGATGAGCGGCATGCAGGAGCGTTTCCAGCTGGATGTGCTGCGGCGTCTGGAGGGACGAACGCCTGATAATCCCATCTCCTGGCAGGAAGTGGGCAAACTCCGGAACCAGATGTCTGGATCCGGTCGGGTCGAGACAGAGGTGTAAATTTGAATCGCTTTGTTTGTGGCTCAGCCACAAACAGCTTCATTACAGACAAGCTTTAGGTTTTAATGAACAGGCTTTTTATGAGATGTGGCAGCAGGTGAAGGACAGAACTGCAGTTTAGAAACTTGCAAAAAGCGACAACAAGCAGAAAGACAGAAGAACCAACAGACAAATCAGAGAACAAAGTGGAGAAGCATCTTCATCAGAGCAGACAGAGGGTCTGCATAGTTTAGTCTGCATGGGCAACATCACTCAGCTTCAGCTACAAGCAGGAATATTTACAATAGACACAATAATAGTCATTTCTTTGACTTGCCTGAAATCCTTTGCACATGTGGATAAACAGCATTAGATGAACAGACACAAACCTAAACCTGAAGTGTTGCCTGA